>JAOEGL010000003.1:155402820-156027820 GCA_034509955.1 Urosaurus nigricauda
TATTCTGAAACTTTTCAGAATGTTATATCCCCCCCCCCCCCCCGCCCCATCATGGTGTAATGACATCCAGTTCTCATCCTTTCAGGTTCAGGTTCACTTTGAAAGCCAGTAAAATGTTATGGATGCAGAGTCAAACTGGGGTGGGAGACCTGAAGGACGTTCATACTGCACAGTAGGACTGTAACTGCAAATGGCTACATCCTATGGACTCCTAGGATTTGTAGTTTCACAAAATAAGTTAAATTCTCTGGCACAGAATTCCAAATAATTTTCAAAAGTACAAATCCCAGAATTCCATAGGATGTAGTCATGGCCACTAAAGTGGTATCAAAGTAGTGTAAGTATGTAGTATAGGAATCTTGGTTTCATCTCTATATTGTTTAAATGGTGCGGAAAATTATATATGTTTTCCTGAGATTTTTGGGACAAGAAAAAATGGTGTGGAAAATTATATATGTTTCCCTGTGATCTTTGGAACAAGAAAAATTGTGTGGAAAATTATATACCGTATGTTTTCCTGAGATCTATGGAACAAGAGTAGAATCAAAATGTAATACAGTCAACCTTCCATATCCACAGATTCTTTATCCATGGATTCAACCATTGCCAGATTGAAAATGTTTATATATATATATATATATATATTCCAAAAGCAAGCCTAGATTTCGCCATTTGATATAAGGGACATCATTGTACTATGGCACTGTATTTAATGGGACTTAAGTGTCCATGGATTTTGGCATCCACAGGGTGTCCTGGAACCAGACCCCAATGGATACCAAGCTGTAAATCAATAAAATGTGAGGAACTGGGACTTAGGCTTTTTTTTAGTGGGACAATGTCCCCCAGCACATGTCCTCCATCAAAAAATATTTGTGTTCAAAACATGAGGACCCACCTCTCTGCTATTTTGCCAAATACCATACATACATACCTATGCACCTCCCACATCCATCACTGGGATAGCAATAATGGTGGCTGGCCAGCCGTGCAGAGCTGACAAGGAGAAAGAGAGACATTTTGCAAGGGGTGGAGAGCAGCTCTTCCCAATATTCATGTGAATGGATAAAGTCAAAGTCTAAGGTTTATTTACAGTGTCCCTGATCATGGACATAGCATGCATGACATGAGTTGCAAGAAGTTATTGTGGTATTTTAGCACCCTTTTGTCCATCACTCACTAAGGGCAAATAACTCTGACCTCTGTGCCCTCCATGTGGTCTCACAAAAATCATTCTCAGCTGTAAGATCACATAAGTAGTGTGGTCTATTTTACCAGACTGCCTTCTGAGTCTGTAAAAATATGCAAGCTACACAGAACTTTTCTCTGGGCAGAATGGAAAAGTAGTCATCCTCAGTTACATACAAGTTGCTCTTAATTCCTAGCCACTTCAATATTTCTTTTTTAAAAATGAGGAAGAGGCCAAAATGTAATTAATATATTACAAATTAATAATATGGTCATAAAAAGGCAAGATGTTCTCCACCTACTGTAATAGAAACATGACCTTTTGAGCTCCAGAAACCTGGACCCCAGAAGCTTTCTGGTCCAATTGTAAACCTTCATTCCCATAGTTTACTCCCATAACCCATGGCTCCTGCAAAGAATCCTACTTCTCAGTGTTAAGAAATAATGCCTCAGAGGTAGCAACATTACTCATGATTGATATTTACAATGGCAGAGAGTTCCTCGGATGCCTTGAATGAACATTTGTTTTGGGCTTTTCTATGTTTGATTTGGTTTGATAGAATCCAAAAGGACTTCAAAGATCATCTTGTCCAACCAGTTCAGGAAATCAACTATTACAGAATGCTTTACATTTGTCTTGCTGCATAGTGCTTCATTTAGGTGATCTGTGATATATTTTATTCAGGACTATAGAGAATTTTTATTCTGGATTATGCAGCCCTTCTTCAAGGGCAACAACACCTGTTCTAGGGAACATTGAAATAGGGATGAATGCCTTAGCTCACACACCCTCGGCTGCCCTCCCTTCATATCTGAATTAGATTCCATGTGAAATACTCCCCTGAGGAATTTTTATTATTATTTTGTATCAGGGTATTTTCCACACACATCTTCGTCTTCCTTGCAAAATATAATTGGTAAAACCATAGTCTTCCATTTATGCTTCCTGATAACAGAAGTATTTTAAAATTATTAAAAACATTGTTGAGCAAAATACTGACTGTAATAACAAAGCTATTTATAGCTTTAGCTATGTTCACTTCGGCCATTTAGCTGGGAAGCAACAGCAACCACAATAACAACAATAAATAATAATAGCAAAGATTTTAAACCTCCCACCATCCTATTTTGCCAAGTGAAAGGTGGCCCAGCTGCCTCCCCTAGTTGAGCTCTTTGTCCCCACCCGCACCCACCCACCCACCCCCGGCATCTGAGCTGAACTGTGGGCATGCATCATAACCACGTCCTTCTATCAAGTGTGGACTAAGAACAATCTCCATTAGCTGACAGGCAGGCAGGGTGATAAATGCCCCCGACGAAGGGGAAGGAATTGCGTAAAATAAAGAAGCATGTTCCAACAAGTCTTGTCAAAATTGTATTGATTTAATCATCTGCAGAAATACACATTCCTGGCTACTGTAGCGTGCATCGTGGGTGCAGTTTAGAGCGGCAAGCAGGCACTCCATGCTCTCCCTCCCTCATTGGGTCCGAAGGTGATGAAGTGCAAGACAAACTGCCTTCTAATTCCCTTTTTTAAAAAAATGTTGGATCATTTTGTTTTATTTAGGGTTTTTTTTAAAAAAAAAAATCACATAGCTAGTGCCTGTTCTGATACAACCATGCCCCTGGTTACATATTACATTATTTAGTTCTATAGCCTGCATTTTAATGGACAACAAGGCACCCAGGGAATTGATGTAGATTTAAATCCCTGGTTTCTAGGATTTACCTCAGCACATACTGTAATTCATCAATTCACCAGGGTTCAAGAGTAAGAAGGGCGATTATTTCCCATTCCTGATTTCAAACAGGCAGCAATGGGGTGGTTTGCTTGGTTGCTTGGACTTCCTGGAGAGAGGTGCCTTTCTCTGAGTGCCAGGAGAACCCACAAGACATAGTGGGGGGGGGAGCTTTTAGAACTGGAAAATGTTCTAATAATGAAGGAGTGGGTCCACTTGACAAACAGTTCCTGGCTTCCAGTCAAATCCCTTTTGGCATAAATCATCTGATTAGATCTCCCTGTATGATTTCAGAGCTGCCAATATTCTCTGGCCACTGTAAAAGGTGAGATGTGAGCAACACAAGGTGACAGCAGGATGCCAACTGGCTGTATTCCAAGTCCTTTTCCACTTTGCAGATTCAAAGCTGAAATCATGACTTCAAGGCAGAGAGAGAGAGTGAGAGAGGTTGGCAAACATGTGAGGCTGGGATGGGTAGTCTTCCTGTCCTTGGATGCTTTGATGCCAACTTATGGCTTTGTCCTTTAGTTCTGACTCTTGGTTTTACACAGCCGTCTCCTTCCCCAACACACACTTAAACTGGATTCCTTCTCACCATCACCTGAGAGGTGGGGTGGGAAGAGGAATGACCTTTAACAACTGCCTATAGTTCAGCTTTTACACTTGGGCATTCTGGGAACTGGGAAATAAAACCCAGCCAATTCCATCGAGAAAGGATTGCTTTGACTCTGCAGCCAACTAAAGGGGTGCCTATCCTGGGAACCATCTTGGGAGCACTGATATTTCTCATTCCATTCCTGTTTCCCAAACACAATTCAGGGAGAATCTGAGTGCCCTGTCTTCCTCTTGTTGTCATGTGCCCAACTTGGGAATGATGCCCCAAATCCAGTGACTTCTGAGGTCTTTCTGTCCTCTCCCTGCCACCCACCATTCCCTGCTGGTGCTAGACTGGCTGAGAGATATACTTTTCCACTTTGTGGAGGTGGAATAGAGAACA
The DNA here is from genome assembly GCA_034509955.1 of Urosaurus nigricauda. Lineage (NCBI taxonomy): Eukaryota > Metazoa > Chordata > Lepidosauria > Squamata > Phrynosomatidae > Urosaurus > Urosaurus nigricauda. The sequence continues at coordinate 155,406,745 of JAOEGL010000003.1, forward strand.
GCTTTTTTTTTTTTAAAAAAATTACTTTTATCATTTATATTTTTCCAGAGAGATATTCCTGTTTGATTACGCATTGCTGCATATCATTTTTAAACCAGTTTAATAATTGCTTAAGGCCTGGGGGAGTAATCTAGGAGGCAGTCCTTGCTTCGTTGCTCCTTTGGTGTCCCTTTAAAGTTGACTAATGATGGTTTAAAAACCGTTGCCTTGAAGGCAAAGGTGGGTGTTTCTTTTAAGTGTTTGCTTATTTTGTAGTATTGTCAACATTCTAGTTGGCCTCAAGCCCACTGCTCCAGCAGTCTTAGACCAAATGAGCTGCAGGTTCAGAGCCATACAGCTTTGAGTAGGTGTGCATCTCTGCAAAATGGGCAATTGGTTTATGCCAGTGATGGAAAAACTGCAATTTTTTTAAAAAGCCCAGTTTCCAAGAGAAAGCTGAATCTCAAGCCAGCATCACTGCCTAGAATTGATTTGTGATGCAAGTCAATATGATTCAGGGTGCTTTCTTGACACCTATAGTTGCATTTTCTTATTTATCAAAATGAAACTCATTTTCTTTTAATAGTTAAAAATATTGAGTGGAATCCTCCATCAGCGATTTAAGTATGCCTCTGCTGGCCCACTCACCACCACGTATTTAAAAGCAGAATAGATCTCCTTCTCCCAAGACAGTTGAGGCCTTGGATAGTAGGTTGTGGAATGAGTTATGGTCATGATAATAGTGCCACAATCATGACTAAGGAGCGATTGTGAATACAAAATAGTTAGGATGAATATGTAGGTTGTTTTGAATTCAAAATTGCTACTCTGTCACCTCTGTGACAATGTTGCCATGAACGTAACTACCCCCCAACACACATACTGTACTTTACTGAGTATAATCTGCATGGGGAGAAGGAGGCCCATTCTGCCAGGACTGGAGCATGAGTGAGTGACATTTGCATCAGGTTTGGGCAAGCCAGGAGAAGTTATTTTGTTTTGTTTTTTTGTTTTTTTGTGTGCCATCAAGTCATTTCCAATTTATGGTGCCCCTAAAGTGAACCTATCACAGGGTTTTCTGGGGCTGAGAGTGTGTGACTCACCCAAGGTCACCAATGGCCAAGTAAGGAATCAAACCCTGATCTCCAGTCATAGTCCTGCACTCAAACCACTACACCATGGTGGCTTTCAGAAGCTACTTAAGTATATTTAATCTAGTTCAGTAATTAAGTACAGTCGCCCCTCCTTTTTCACAGGGCATCTATTCCTGACCCCCTCGCAAAAATAGAGTTTCACTTATATTCAAGCCCCATTAGCTTGAATATAGGTGCGAGGGCATGCAGGGGCACACCATGGGTGCACACCCCATTCATTCTCCCTCCATTCATCCCTCATGCATAAGTGAAAGATGCAAGTCTGAAGACTGTGAGAACAGAGGGAGGACTGTATCGTTACTTAATTGTGCATCTACACTGTAAAAATAATGCTGTTTGACACCATTTTAATTGCCATGGCTCCTTCCTACAGAATCCTGGAATGTGTAATTTTGTGAGGCACCAGTACAGTTTGACAGAGAAGGTTAAATATTTTGCAAAACTTCAGATCCCATGATTCCATAAGATAGGACTACAGCACCTAAAGTGGTGTCAAACTGAAATATTTTTTCAGTACAGATACACCCCAAAGTAGCTGACATTTCAGTCAATATTTTTACTATTGAAAGAAAATGTTTTTCATTTTGATAAATAACAAAATGCATCTCTAGGTGTCAAGAAAGCATATTGAACCATATTAACATCATTCAGCAGTGAGGCTGGCTTGAGATTCAGTAATGCCCAAAGTCTCAGCATGGGAACATTCAAGATTATAATGGGAGGAAGGCTATGTTTTGAAAATCCTTGTTACTTGCTGTAATAATTTCTTTTTATGGGGATTTGTGCCTTTTGATGTCAGGATGTAACCCCATTTTATAACAATAGGTATTCCATGTGTAGAACTGACTATTCAGCCAGAAACAGAAGTTCCCCCCTAGAAGAAATCACAGCAATGTTCTCCCTGTATTGTTCTCCTGATCTTGGTGTTCTAGATAGTTACAAAGTTTTTTCTGCCTTTAAGCCATCCGTGATACACAATCAGGCTCCTTAGTAATGCTTTTGGGCAGACCAGGCATAGAGATGGACTTCCTGACCAAAGAAGGAATTGTGTAAGGGGCAACCGTGCCACTGTTGATCTGGGATCAAGCCTTGAAAATGAGTTTAGACTAACTGCACAGAAGACAAAGTATTGTGCTGCTGACTGTGCTGCTGTGTGGGCTGAGCCTCTTGTGTGTCTGGAATGCCAAATGCTGAACCAAGCACTTGGCAGGAAGCGCTCAAGTGCCCCAAATGAAACTCCTTTAATGGCAGACAGCTCACACACACAACAGAGAGAAAGAAAGCTTTTCACATGAGGCTTGATTATTATGTTTGAGGAGGAGGGAAGATTTCATGCAAGTGTCTCCTCAGAAGAAAATTCAGTTGGCACAGTCATGTAAGGACAGTGTTAGTGTTGTTATCCAGAGTATGACCAGCTCTCGCTATGGAATGATCTGCTGCTGCTGCAGCTGCCGCTGCCCAATGCCATGGGGCCAAATTTTTCTTTGGCTTTTGAAGACAGTGGCTGACGGGCGGTCAATGAGGAACTGTGAGTAGGTTAAGAGAGTTCTGGAACTGCCTTAACAGGGCTGTCAGTAGAGGGAGCTTGAGACAGCACTAGACCTAACAAAGACTTGCAAAGGAATGGGGGCAGCTTTCTGATCTGGACACCTGAACCAAAAAAAAAATCTGATTGGTGTTACTCCTACCAGACAGGTTGGAGTTCACCTGGTTGTGTTTGAAGAACATTGACAAGACAATGGGTACCGTGGGATGCCAGCCTTTGTTCTTCTGTAGAGGATCCAGCCTTTTTCTGATGAAAGTCATGCCCTCTCCTGAAAAACTGAAGGCAGGAAGATTAAGTGTTTTCCAGGAACAGCTTTCAAAAGAGAAAATGCCTTGGCCAAATGACTCAGTTATGTGTTCCAAGTCCAGCCTCTTCACATCAAGGGTGAGGTGGAGGGAAAGGACACAAATCTCCTGAGAAAGTGCAAGTCAGTCAAAAAGAAAACTTGGAGTCACTTCAAACACTTTGCCAATAATTCATGATTCATGCAATAAGTTTTTTAAAGCCCATTTCTTCATTTGCCAAGTACATAGAGAGCAGAATGTTCTCCATTGTGTAAGAACACCACAACATGTTGCATTTAACAAGGGAAGGTCAGTAAGAAGGGACCATAGCTCCTTTTTAAAGAAGCTACTCCTTGTCCTCATCCTGTCCTTGGGAAAAAACTGGTTATGTTCTGTAGCAAGCAGGGCCATATTCACAACTAGGAAACCAACCAACCCCTGCCCCCAAGTGCACACCCACACACTTCCCACCCCATTCCCTGCACAGTTGTTAATCTTTGCCACAACCAGGTGAACCAGGAGCCCAGAAGAAAAATAATGCAGAAGTGAGTGTTTCAGCTCGTGCTTACTAATGAACAGCTCTATGGGTTTGTTTCAGCTTGCTCACTGCCCCAACTCTCCTCGTCCCCACCTCCAAATCTGAATGCTCAGGAACAGAGGCAGTGCAGTCTAAGCTTCACATGGATTTCTGAGCAAGTTGGAAAATGGTGCAGTTGTAACCAGTCAACACAAAGGTCTAGTGACAGATGAACTTGTGCCCTTGTGGTCAATATTGTCATCAAAAGCAAACACCTACTATACTGGTAAAGGCCAAGTGTCATTCTAGCCAAGTGGACAGCACATCTGCTGTCCTCTATCCCATGTTTCAAATGACAAAAGAAAGAGGGTTTTTTTTGGGGGGGGGGAGGGAGATCTAGCCTGGGATTGCAGTTGCAGGGGAGTTTTTCCTTTTGTACCATCTCCCGAACATCTTTTCAAAGTTGATATTTGCTGTCTGAAATATGTCACTGGGATTTGGGGGCAAACAGTAGTTTCAGAAGAGGACAACAAGGGAGGGGGATGAATAAGTAGAAGGATTGTACCCTATGGATTGGTCCCTTCCCCTTTCATAAGGATAGTATTTATTTTTAGGAAAAATATTTTATATGATTTGTAGATGATTATGATGATGATTTTATTATTTATTTATTTCATTTATATCCCAGACAGACCCAAGGCAGCTCACAGATAAAGCCTTTAAAATTGTAATAAAATTCATAACAATTAAAACATCTATATCCAGTATAAAATCACAAAATATACACAAGTTAAAAACAGACTAAAAGTCCACCTGCTCCATAAAACCACCCTGCTACCCTGTTTCCCCAAAAATAAGACATCCCCAGAAAATAAGCCCTAGTAGAGGTTTTGCTGAATTGCTAAATATAAGGCCTCCCCGAAAGTAAGACCTAGCAAAGTTTTTGTAAATAAATGTATATATACAGTATATAATAAATGTTCATTTTTTGTACAACAATATATGTGACTTCTTCTTCATGGAAAAATAAGACATCCCCTGAAAATAAGACCAAGCACATCTTTGGGAGCAAAAAATAACATAAGACACTGTCTTACTTTCGAGGAAACACGGTATGCATTATATACAGAAAGCTTGCCGGCATTAAAATGTTTTTACTTGCTGGCGAAAGGCCAGATGGGAGGTGGCCAGCCTAGCCTCCCAAGGAAGGGCATTCCAGAAGGTGGGTGTATGATGATGATGATGATGATGATGATATTATTATTACACTGTAAATATATCTAATTTGATTTCTGTATCCAAAAGTAACCAGCCAGATGCCCCTCAGCATCCAGAAAGGGGCAAAACACTGGATTAATTCTCAAGGGACTAAATCTCATATCTTTCAGTGAGAGCAGGCAAAATTGTGTTTTCTAACTGGAAAGAGATCTAGACAGAGAGAAAGGAGTTTATCACACAAAGGGAATTGGAAGTATAATCCAATGGCAATCTGAATGCAATCATGGGATTTCGTGTGATTGCATGAAAGCTGATCACACACATTTTCGGGCAAAGGGAAGTCCTTCCGAACGCAATCATGGGGTTTCACGTGATTGCGTGAGAAACTATCACACGCAATTTTGGGCACTGGGAGGCAATTTCGGGCATTTCTGAATGCAATGCAATGTCAATACGCAATTTACTCAATTCCAAACTGGCCTCACTTCCATTTCTTTCAAAACTGGGAGAAATTCCTCCCATGTGATAAACTCCAAAGAGAAAGAGCTCTGCTGCTGCTGCTTTAAGCAGTGGCTAGACAGCCCTCATTAGGCCTATTAATTAGTGACACAAAATATCTCATAAGAATGGTGTAGAGCCATTTCTTGGGGGAGGGGAAGATGGTTGTCTTCACTGGCCAGTTAGGTCTGCTTTATTTCTCCATGACAAGACCTCTAGGAATGCATTCCTTGCCCCTGGACCAGGAAAACCACTACCCAAATGCTAATACATGGGGCACTGTGGTAGGGCTGCAGTAAACAGATGCAGCCCTCCAAGATCTCCTGGGGGGGGGGCTCATACAGCCCCCTAATGTCCCATGGTTGTCCACCCCTATTCTAGATCAACTCTGGATCAGTGTCAAGAAGCAGTAGTGGGGCTGATTTAAATCTAAGATTAATCCTGACAAGATGTTGTCAGGATTAATTTTAGATTTAAATCAGCCCACTACTGATTTAAGGTTATGTGTCCTGCGGTCCAGCAATTTCACAGGCTACTTTTTCTGGAAGAGTCTGTACAAAGGATCAGCACATAGACTAGAAGTACTCTTCAAACCATATTTGTCCCAGAAAGCCCAATTGCCTGTAATCTTTACAGGGCTTGCCTGACCAGAGTGAGTCACCTTATGGACCTAATCAGACGTTGGAAATTGGAAGCATAATCTAATGGCAATTCGAACACAATCATGGGGTTTCATGTTATTGCGAATTAAAGTATCTCACGCAATTTCGGGCAAAAGGGAAGTCATTCCGAATGCAATCATGGGGTTTACGTTATTGTGAATTAAAGCATCTCACGCAATTTGGGGCAATGGGGGGTCATTTTCGGGTAACGGGAAGTCATTCTGAACACATTCCGAATGCAACTGGAATTCACGTAAATTCGCTAAACTAGCAAATTCACGTGAATTCAAATTGGCTCCTATTGGCTCCATTCGCAATAAAGAGAAATTCCTCCCATCTGATAAGGTCCATGTCTTGTTTACTATGGGCCTGCCCTTTCATTTGGTCTGGAACCTATAGCTAGTGCAGAAGGTGGCAGCTAGAATGTGTAGAGAACCCTCTATTGGCTTTCAGTTTGCTACCTGGCCATATTTAAGATTTAGATGTTGAAGTACAAAACTTTAAACACTTCAAGATCTGATATAATGGCCAGAATCCTTTTGGAAACCTACTGAAGAATAATTTCATTTCCTTGTACACCACTTTGATTCCCTTCCTCCTTCACACTCTGCAAATATAATAATAATAATAATAATAATAATGTCAGACCTAATTTTGAATGAGTTGCAAACTAAAAAAGCCAATATACATCAATAGGAGTGCAGTGTCTAGATTGAGGGAAATAATAATGCCACTCTATTCTTTTTTGGTCAGACCTCACCTGGAATAGTGTGTCCACTTCTGGGCACCACAATTCAAAAAGGATGTGGAAAAGATGGAGTGTGTCCAGAGGAGAGCAACCAAAATGGTGAAAGTCTGGAAACTATGCCCTATGAAGAGTTCCTTTGGGATCTGGGTATGTTTAGACTCAAAAAGAGAAGATTAAGAGGTGATGTTCAACTATTAAGGGATGTCATACTGAGGATGGCGCAAGATTGTCTTCTCCTGCTCCAAAGATGAGGGGCCTTATCACATTTCAAAAGAGAGATGAAAGCCAGCGAGACATAGAATCATAGAATCATAGAATCATAGAGTTGGAAGAGACCACAAGGGCCATCCAGTCCAACCCCCTGCCATGCAGGAACGAGACTGAAGCAGCTTCTGGATTACCTTCCTGCACGACGTCATAGTGCTTCTATTCTCCCTCCAGAGGGAGCTGGTGGTAAACATGTGGCTTCTGCCAAATAGATTTTTCCAGCAGGACAAATGCCACATATTCATGATAATCTTCCTCAGCAATAGAATGGAAATGCTATGATTCTATGCAGGAAGGTAAGCTAGAAGCCATTTCTGTCTCACTGTCTTTCATCTTTCTTTTGAAATGCAGTAAGGCTATAGGACACAGAGCAATGGATTTACAGGAAGAGAGATTCAACCTAAATAATAGTTAGAATTTCCTGATAGTAGGAGCTGTGCGACAGTGGAATATGCTGTGTGGTAGAGTCTCCTTCTTTGGAGATTTTTAATCAGAGGCTGCATGGCCATCTGTTGGGAGTGTTTTGATTGTGTAGTCCTGCATAGCAGGAGGTTGGACTGGATGGCCCTTGTGGTCTCTTCCAACTCTGTGATCCTATAATTCTGCAATCAAATTGACCTTCCTTGTTCTTGTGCCAGCTTCCTTCTAAACTAAGTTCCTCCTTTATGAAAAAGCTCCAATTTTGAAATTAAATATACCTGTGCTGGACTGTCTGGGCCATTTTTATTCTCAAACATATATCATTTGAATATGTTGCCAAGCAGTTTGGCAATGCTTCCATCTCCATGACATCCTGGGTACCACTCACCATGAAATCAAGGATTATCTCCCTTCCTTGTGAATCTGTGCTGTGACCATCATGAGTCCTGGTCTTTTTAAATCATGAAACTTAAAAGTGTAGAAATGAAGGAGAGGGCATGTAATGTACACAACTCAACTCCTTTGGCAGGAGATTGGCTAAGAAGACTGAGACCTCACACTGAGACAAGGATTTAAGGGTCAATGAAGAAAGAAAAGGTTTTCCCCCAAGCTGGGAAGATGAAGGCCCAAGAGAGAGAACAGCAGAAACCACCATCACACATAAATAGCACGAACCCTCTATAGCTTAATGCATCAGACATGGGGTTGAGGAGCAGCATGTGGGAATATGACCCCATTCAGCTTTTCAATACCTGATCAAAACCAATTTATACTTCACTGCTTTTATGATTGTATCTGTGACAGAAGTGACAATAGCAGTGTAGCAAGCTTTAAGATCACTAACTGGGAGATATATAAACTAAAATCCAAAACTGACAAAAGAGTGATACCCTTATTGGCCAACCAAAATGCATAAAATACATCTTATAGGTTTTTGAAGCTCCACTGGCTTCTTCATCAGGCTGAAGATGTTTTAAAAAATCATACAGGAAAGGGGAAAAGAAGTAATGTAGGCGTCCTGGGCCTACAATTTGTATTAAATAATAGTTCAGTTGGTTTGAAGGGATCTCAGTGCAGGCAAAGGTAACTCTTCTCTTGGTCATGTGGGGGCTGAGATAAAGGAGAGTGGTCTGAGACAAAGGAGAGTTGCTTATGGCCAGCATCGCTACTTGAATACGTTTCCATGGGAAAGATATTCCTACTGAAATGGGTTTCCATAGTGTCTCACGGCTTCTACGTCATTGAGGGAGTGACTCCAGTTTGCTACTGGTCCCGCAACCTGAGCAGGACCCTATTTCCTGATGGCAAAGCATATTTTTTCTGTGAAAGATGGTGCCTGATAGAATCTTATAATGGGGGTGGGAGTGGGAAAAGGTAGTGATGAATGAACATTTGAATGAAATTGCCATAGATGGGATCACACTAGCACAGTTATAAAGGGTGACACGGCTTTAAATATGCCACATTTTCTAACAATGTCTCACTAGATTATTAGGTAGAATCTGAACCACTGATAGTCCAAAACACCAGTCAGTAGTACTTGATAGACTGTGAAATTGATCTAGTATTCTTTTGAATGTTCCCACTGTAATCAATGGATTGACACCCAGGCCTTTAAAAAAACATTGTTGGGCTGTCCTCCAGTTATAGGATGCCATACGTGTCATTCCCAAATTCCTAGTCAAGGTGGTCTTAAGCCAATGATTCAATTCCACAGCAAATACTAGAACATGTTGCAGCTGTCCAGTGAAATTGAAGAGTCATAGGTTCACGACAGACAAAGGGAAGTACTTACACTGTGTAAAACAATGGGATTTGCTTCCTCAAGAAGTAGTAATGACCTCCCATTTAGACAACTTTAAAGCAGGAATTTCAGATGTTCATAGAGGACTGAGCAATCAATAGTTGCTAGTCATAATAGCTTTAAACTGACTTTAACATCAGAGCCAATGTGCATGCCTCTGAATACAATCTGCTGGGGAGGAAACAGAATGTTGGATGAGACAGGCCATGGATTTGATCTGGCAGACCTCTTCTTGTATTCTTATAGCCTGCACTGATCAGAAGCTAACAAAAATTAAGGGTTTTCCCCACTGAATAATGATATTAATTGATTAAAAAAAAGGTAAAGGTAGTCCCTTGACATGAATGTCTAGTCGTAATGGACTGTAGGGGGTGGTACTCATCTCTGTTACTAAGCTGAAGAGCCAGTGTTGTCCAAGGACTGCTCTGGTGGTCATGTGGCCAGCATGACTGCACCAAACACTGTTACCCTTCCACTGAAGTGGTATCTATTTATCTACTTGCATTTGCATGCTTTCCAACTGCTAGATTGGCAGAAGCTGGAACTAGTGACAGGAGCTCACCCCATCATGCAGCACCTGGGCCTTGAACGACCAACATTCTGATCTTCTGATAGTCAGATATTAATGGATAGAGCTGTTCAATAGCTGGTCTGGATTGGTTTACTTTCTTGAAAAGCAAATGCACTATGGAGAACCCCCACAAGATTCTTTTAAAGAAAAATGGAGTAACTTCTAGTTTAAGCTTGCTTTCAGAAACTGATATTCAGAAACTATTTTGTATAAGATCATTCATTTCAGTAAAGCCTAAACTTCCCAGTAGATTGTATCCAAAGTAATGTTGCTGAATGAGAGCTAAAAACAAGTTTGTCCAACCAACAAGCACAGCAATCTGCATACAGTCCATTCTGTCTCTCACACAAAAAGCCTGGTAGTCAGCATCAATACATCATTGTATCATAGCACAGACAAAATCTGCATATATTCAAAATAAATACATATTCAATCAAAATATTAGACTAATCATTCAAAATTGGAAGCCTGCACTATGAACATACAGTTTTTTAAACCTGGAAATCAGAATTACATTATATTTACAAACAATCCCGAAATCTGAAAGCTCAATGAGAATACTTAAATAATAATAATAATAATAATAATAATAATTTGACTGGTTTCCATCATGTAAGCCTTTCCTACCCTGATTAAATTAGTACAATTAGTACATTTTTCTTTCTTTCTCCTATTATAGCCTCTTTTAATTTTGTGCTTTACTCTTATCTATTTCAGCCTCTGCCATTCCACACAACCCCATTTTTCCCCTCCCTAGTAGAAACTGTGTGGATTGCCTTTCTCTTTTGGCTCTTCCCTTCTTGTGACTTTACTATATGGTGAAGTCAATCTGGAAGGTCACCTCTTTCATCAAGTATTCGATTTGCATCCAAAATTGTATGTACATGAAAAATGTGGTTGTGTGTTGCACCTAGCTGCAGACGCAGATGAAATTCTGTGGAAAGCCTGATGCACGCTAACCTTTGCAGATGGCTCAGCTATTGCTGAAAAATGGATTGCTTAATAAAGCATATCATCCGACATATTTGCTGCTTGGCTAGCCAAATAGAAGTTGTTTTTTGCACAAATTTCCTTGTCAAATTTGTCAATGTTCATGTCATTTTTGCTTTAGGTCACAGAGCAAGGTGCAAAATCTTGGCATCTTTACTAGTTGCAAGCCAATTTCGGCTATTTCTAACAATGGAGTGAATTTCTCCTGAGGTTCAGGCATCCCACTTATATAAGTAAGAGGAAAAATGAGAGCTGTAGAAAACAGTGGGCTTTTTAAAAAATCACCTGGTGCATAAGGGGGGCTGTTTTGTTTTATTTTTAAGAGGAATAAATATTTGAACTCCTTTTCAAGGAATCTGTTGGAAAGACAGTGGTGGGAAAGGGGGCCTTTTATCCCTTTAAATGATTTATTCTGTTCTGCTCTGTCGTTTCAGAGGATTTTGCTGCATGTAGATTACTTGCTTGCCTGCACAGAAAATGTATTCCTTTGTACATGGAAATTTACAGGATGGGGAAGAGGAAATGGGTTGTTTCCACCAGGGTTTCCAGGTAGGGATCTCCCTTTCCTTCACTCTTACATTACCCTCCCCATATTATTATGCTTCCAGAAGTATTCCTGCTGTCGGCTCCATTCTTGAAAGACATATTATTCTCTGGGCTTTGCTGTTACAAATGTTTAGGGTTTGCTTGCTTGTTGGGCTCTTTTCCCATTCAAACCAGAGACAGTTTCTCTCTTTTTGTTTCAGCATTGTCCTTGTACTCTCCTTCTAAGCTTCCTGGAGGAACAACTGTGCAATACTGCAGTCTTTAGGACTGGCCCTTGAGATGGGGCGAGGGAGACATAATTGGATTTACCAGTATACTAAAGCCTTGCAGCCCTTATCCCACCATTCCTGAGGGACCATGCATGAGCCCAGACTCCCGGGTTTCAAATTTTAAAAGTGATTATATATTTAGTCCTTGTCAAATCTGAGATAAGGAAATATATTCGAGCACTATTTTGATTGGAAATTTTGTGAGAGATGATCCTTCTGTCATTTTTCAGTTGTTTAGCAAAGAAGTCACAGAAAACATTGATAATTTGTAAGAAGTGCTAACCACAGAGAAAAGTCAGAGTGAGGATTGTGTTCAGAAGAAATGTTCTGATCCATTTCAAATCCAGTATTTGGTTTATCCTTCTGGAGAGTGATAACTGCCCATAGTAAACAATGGAGAAATACAAAAGTATAGCTACCATGAGAAGTAGCATATCCCATGCAAAACAATGATAGTAGCAATGTTAGGAATCCATTCTTTTTCCTTCTAACTCAGGTATGGATATAAGACATACTACTGGATATAATACATAATTATTTTATGGAATTTACTGCTGCAAGATCTCTTGATTGCCAGTAGCTTAGATGGCTATAAAGACGATTAGACAAATTAGTGGAAAATAAGCCTATCAGTGGTTAACAGCCATGATGGCAACATGAAACCTCCAAGTTCAGTGGCAATATTCAACTGAATGATGGATGCTTTCAACATTCTTCCCGAGTTTTCAAATTATGAGTTATTTGGCTTATTTTCTGAAATACTGCTGACAGTCCCCACAGTTGTTCCCCCAAGTAAAATCCTAAAATGCAAACAACTGTATTGTTCTACTAGTTTTCACCTCTACCAGGAGTAAGCATATTGTAAACCTAATGGATTTTAATTGTCCATTTAAGATTAAGCCACCCAAAAATAGTTTGTATAACAGCAGTGACAACTCACACCAATATATGGTTGCGTGATAAATCTGCCCCTTCCTCCTCCAACTGCTGTGAGGATTGCAGCTAAACTCAGAGGGAACAGGGAATCCTGAGGCTAATAAAAAAAGTGAAGCTTTGACCCCCATGAACTCTGTTAGTACGGTACATTAGAAATCCTTCAATGTTCAATTTTCAAATTTCTAAGAAAATTCTGCTTATAGAATTTGGCAGCACTTCTGGATCAGCATAAGCAACATATTTCCTTCCAGATGTTGTTGGATTGCAATTCCCATCAGTTCTAGCCACTGTAGGCAGTGGCAAGGGGCGATAATATTTGTCATTCAACAACATTTAGAAGGTTTTCTCTCCTTGTTTTAGATCCTTCTCAAAGTACATTTGGGTTGTTCCTTTCTTACCTTACTGATGTCCACAAATGATGCAATAAAACAGCCAATAAAATGAAGGAAAATAAAATCTGAACATGGTTGTATGTAGGTTGATGTATTAAAACAGTTTGATTTTTGCCACTATACAAAAGTAAAATAGTTTACAAAAAAGAATAATCACACCAAGACTGTTTTTTACAGTATTCTTCAAAGCAAAAATGTATTTCAGCAACACAGAAGGGGAAGATGCAAATGAACTGAATAACTAGAAATCTGATTAATTGTTGATTTTAGAAGTTCCACCAAGAAAACCAAAATGAAGGAGGAACAGAATGCAAGCATATCAAGCCAGACAAATAATAATGGACTAGGTGAAGAAAATCCCTCAGTACTCTCTTGAATATACCACTATGGAGTTTATCAGACGGGAGGAATTTCTCTTTATTTTGAATGGAGCCAATTGGAGCCAATTTGAATTCACGTGAATTCACTAGTTTAGCGAATTTACATGAATTCCAATTGCATTCGGAATGCATTCAGAATGACTTTCCGTTGCCCAAAAATGACTGCTCATTGCCCGAAATTGCGTGAGATGCTTTAATTCGCAATAATGTAAAACCCATGATTGTGTTCTGAATTACTTCCCTTTTGCCTGAAATTGCGTGAGATGCCTTAATACACAATGACATGAAAGCCCATGATTGCATTCGGATTGCCATTAGATTATACAGTACTTCCAATTTCCATCGTCTGATAAATTCCCAAGATCTAGAATGGAGAGGCCTTATTGTCCTATGTTGGTGGAGGAGAATGTGGGCTTCCCTTTGTTATTTCACTGGCCACAATTGAACACAGGCTGCTGGACTGGATGGAATCATTTGATTCGGGTGTCTCTTCTTCCATTCTCAGTTTTTTCTTGTGCCTCTCCTTTATCATGAAAAAACCCCTCACTTTTCACTTGGTAACTGAATGTATTGTTTACTCTATGTGTGTGTAAGAAAGAGAGAGAAAGACACAGAGAGAGAGAGAATGAGAAAATGGCTATGTGATGAACAATGCAATGAGGGTCACTGGCAAAATTCCAGGCCCTGAGACTTCACAGCTAAAATATGAGATGTATGACTTTATCACATGAGGGTGTCAAAATGGAATTACAGAAGGATAGTAGTCTGTGATAGTAGACCTTATCACACAATGGCATGTCTGTCCTGTAGCGGCTTTGTTTTCCATCTATTCCTGGAGCACTTCTTTTCATTGATGGGTTATTAGAGTCATGTGTGTTAAGTTCCCCCAGCTGCAGTTCCAACATATAGACAGTCTTATAGTGTGGGTGGGCATGATAATGCTCCTCTCCACCTCTCCTCTCCCCTGCATTCCCAGGCAGGGTGTTTTTTTCTTGCAGAAAGCCACATATATCTTTATTTTTTTACTTAATCGATTGCTGTGACTGCACAATTGAACATACTAATTCTATGTTCTAAAAAATGAATAAAAAACTTAAAAAGAAAATAAGAAAATAATAATTTAAAAAATACAGACCAAAAGGTGCACTGGGAAGGGCATAGGGCAAAATGGTGGCGTTCTGATGGCTAGTGTACAGAAGACAGAGCCGGGACTTTAGCAGCACCATGACACTTTTGAAGAGCTGTGAAAAAATGACTGTTCCCAAACTGATATATTTGTGTTTCCTACACTAATACAATTATGGTGTCTTAGCAGCCTGGTGTAATAAAGTCCTTGGGAACAGCCTCAGTGATATTATAGGTGCTGGGGACTGGTATTCTTATGTGTCTATGCATCTGCCACACTGCCTCAGAATATACCACACACAAACACACACACAGAAAGACAAAGGAAGAAAAGGAGGCGATCTCTAGAGTCTCTAAATTTTATGTGTTGAGAACCTTGTTTGTAACATGTGGTAGCCAAGGGTTTTTGTCTCCTTCTTTCTATTAAATATTACACTTATTTTAAGAGGCAGCTCAGCTGTCCTCAGCAGTCTGGCAGCATTACCAGGGCATTCATGGGAGGAACTTTATGGAGCTTCCTTCCAAGGTACATGCCTTGGCTTTCCTGAAGCTAGGGCTTTCTTTTCCTTCTTTTCTTTTGGTGAAAGGAAGAGAGCAGATGGGTAGAGTCCCAACATAGTCATGTTTAAGACTCTGTGAAAACTATGAAATATAACCCCCACTCCTGATTCCTTTGATATTGGGGAATTTTTTCATCAAATCCAATACAAGTCTGCCTAAAAATTGAAGCCCAGCACTAGTTTATACTCTGTCTGTGAGTTTATACAGCATCTCAGTTTACTGATAGATTTTATATACTTTACAAATGACTCAAGGAGCTCCAAATTTCTTCAGATATGAAGGCCATCAAAGGGCTGAAGTGATTGGCCTTCTTGGACCACTGTCATTTTTGTATTTCCTGGTTTGGTACTGTTCTCAAGAGTATCCCAGAGGACAACTTGATCCATCAGATCCATCAGTTGTCCCAGTCTATTCACTCCTATGGAGCCTGTAAATAATTCCATTCCAGCACAACTGTGCACTGTCCTCTCCACCTTGTTCAACAATGCTGCCTGGGTGGTACGGGCCTGCAGGCTGGGGACACTGATTGCCAAGTGTGACATCAAATCAGCTTTCTGTCTTCTCCCACTACATGCAGCAGATTTTGATTTATTAGGCTTTTCATTTAAAGGATGTCTTCATTGACAGGGCATTCCCCATGAGATGTTCCATGTTGTGTGCTTTGGGACAGCCGAATCAGCCTATTTCTGGTCTACATTATTTACACATATATCCAGTGATAAGTTTGTTCTAGCCAATTTCTGCTTCAATCTGCAAATTTGCATTTTTTAAAAAATACAAATGTAAGTATGTACAGTACTGTATACCAATATATGAATTGTTGTATACATTTTAAAACAAAGAATTGTATCTCAAAGTTTAAGGAAGCTTACAGTCCAAATGATAGTTGTATTCCAAACCACATATTAGTCCAGAAAATAAGAATTAGGTCTCTGTGTTTAAAAAAGAAATTCTCTCCATCCCCTAAGTGTTTGTTGTTGTATGCCTTCAAGTCATTTACAGTTTATGGAGACCCTAAAGCGATCATATCTCAGGGTGTTTTTGGCAAGATTTGTTTACCAGGAGGAAACTTGCCTTTGCTTTCCTCTGAGGCTGAGAGTAGTGAGTTGCCCAAGGTCACCCAGTGGGTTTTCATGGCTGAGCAGAGATTCCAAGGCTGAACTTCAGAGTCCTAGTCTGTTTTTGAAAAGTTTGGTTCTCCGCTAGAATGGACTGAAAGAAAGACACCACTTCAAAACAGTGGTGCACTCTCTAGATGATTCTGTGAGGGAGGATGGTGATGGGGACCCATACCCTACTATCCTGGAGAAAGACAAGAGGAGCCCCTCCCTAAGCTTGCTTTCCAAATGTTGTCCCAGAACCATCCTAAATCTGTACCATGCAGTGAGAACTGCAAATACAGGTAGAGACCCTGGATTTTGCACGAATTATTGCTACCAAGGAATGCAGGGACCAGCACCATGGGTCCTTATCATGAAAGCAAATTGGAAATATGGAAGTCTTTCCTAGAGCATTATAATAATTTGTAATGGTAGTGAAATTATTTTGGTATGCAAAGATGCTAGTGGAAACTAGGGTATTTTAACAGGCCAGGCAGCCAAGGTTTGGCAGATTTGACATTGGACTTGTTGAAGCTGTGCTGAATCCAGATCCTTGCTGCAAATAATTTAGGACTAATCCCAAGTGATTGGGGTCAAAATCTTCAGGTTTGATAGAAAGTTTGGGTCAAATATACCCTCCTCCTTGGTGCCACATCTTTTATTGGCAGATTGCTCTGTTGGCGGATCTCTGAGATTACTCAACAGATGCACATTTCATCCAGAAAAGAAGCTTGTTCTTAATGCTGACCTCTACATTTGGCACATTACTCAGTTAAGATTGTTTACTTATTCTGATGCATGTTATTCTATCTAGAATAGAAATGTTTCTAGACAGCAGTTTCCAAACTACATTCAGTCTTTTTAAGAGAGGCCACCTGATTGGGACTTCCTGGATTAAAATGCAGATTGGAACACAGTTATCTTTGGCAATACAATATTCATTTCATAAAATATTCCAAAAGTTATCTAAAATGCATATTTTGTGAATAAATGTGTTTTAAAATCAATTTTGTGCACACAATCTTTTTCTTGCAGATCATTGCAAACTCTCTCCATGGCAACACCATCTGACCTAGGAGGGAGTGAAGGCGAGGCCTAGCAACACCACTGGGCTTTGCCTCAAATTCAAGAGCCCTTCCTCCATGACAACACCATGGAGTGAAGCAGGGAGGGGGTGAAGGAGAGGACCAGCAATACTATTGGACCTGGCCTCAAGTTGAAGAGCCCTCTCTCCATGGCAACACCATCTGGCCTAAGAGGGAGTGAAAGAACAGGCCTAGCAACACCATCGGGCCTGGCCTCAAGTTGAAGAGCCGTCCATCTGCTCCATGACGACACCATCTGGCCTAGGAGGGAGTGAATGGACAGGCCCAGCAACACCATCGGGCCTGGCCTCAAGTTGAAGAGCCCTCCATCTGCTCCATGACAACACCATCTGGCCTAGGAGGGAGTGAATGGACAGGCCCAGCAACACCATCGGGCCTGGCCTCGAGTTGAAGAGCCCTCCCTCCATGACTACACCATCTGGCCTAGGTTTCAGTGAAAGGGCAGGCCAAACTCCACTGGACCTGTCCTAGATTAAGAAGCCAAGCCCTCACTCCAGTCCATCTGCCTTGGTCCAGGCATCAGAGGGAGAGAAGAACTTTTGGACCTGATCCCCTTCCCCACTACCATTCCCTTCTCCTTTTGTGTCATGTCTTCTTAGATTGAAAGCCTGAGGGCAGGGAACCATCTCCTTAAAATAATAATTGTAAGCCGCTCTGATAGCCTTTAGGGTTGAAGAGCGGGATATAAATAAATAAATTTATTATTATTTTATTATTATTATTATTATTATTATTATTATTATTATTATTCTTTTAACTGAACTAATAATGTGAAGCTGATAGAGACAGCAAATAGACTGCTCTGTAAATAGACTGCATCCAGCAGGCACTAAAATTTAGTGCCATATGGCTCAGAGGTCAATATGCCATATTGCAATTGAATCAGATGAGGAATGGAAGAAAATTTAATACAATTTGCATGTTAAGATAGGAATTTAACAAATTCCAAGTGAGCATGAGCAAACCAGAATATAATTCTCCTTCTCAGAGTTTTGTGAGGCAGTGGGAAGCAAAAAGATTTTATACAAATATCTGTACATTCATAGAAAAAAAAGTACAAAAAGTATGTGGGGGAACTATTTGCCAAAAAAAAAGGCATATTATGTAAGGAAATGTGAATATTAGGAGAAAAACACATAAGTGTGCTTACTGTATATACTCGTTATAAGTTTTGTAAAAGTGACAAAAAATTGACCCCCAAAACCTGGGTCAACTTAAACACAGGTTAGTGCTGGAACAGGGACCAAGTTCAACGCAGGCCAAATGACAAGAGGCAGAGGCAAGGAGCCACTCGTGACCTGGTGGGGCATAGAAGCTGTGCTTCCCTTGCCCAAACCAGATAAAGAAAGGCAGCCCTCCTTCCTTTCCTTGTTCCTCGATTTCTTTTTCAGCCTGAGTGGCATTCATTAGCAACATGGGGGAGCCCAAAGAATGTGGCACACCTGCCATTTGCAGTGCTTGAGGTGGAGGTGGGTGGAGTGACATGACAGCAGCCAGAGAGGCTTATACAGTAAACCTGTATTAAAAATGGCCACCACTGATCCACCTCAAGCATCCAAAATGGCAGGTGTTCCACATTCTTTGGACTCCGCCACATTGCCGCTGAATGCTACCTGGGTCAAAAAAGAAGGTGAGGAAGGAGGGAAGGGTTTCTTTCTTTCTCTGGTTTGGGCAAGATAGGGGTAAGAAGGTTAGAGTGCTGCTTCCACATCAAGAAGAGCTTCTCATCTTTGCCTGTTGTCACTGTCTTTGTGCTGGGTCCTTAACAGAGGCAGCTTGCTTTCCTTGCTCTCCTTCTCCCACTGTTTTTCACAGCTGCATTCCCATTCTTTTTCCTCATTTATATTCCTTTTCCTATCTCTTTTTGTATAAATGTAGGCACTTTAAGATCAGTAATGCCATTTACACCATGAGAACCCTACAAATAAACAGATCCACTTCTTTTGTGTATCTTCCCTCTATGCATTTTTTAAAAGAGGTGGAGAAGATTTGTTTGTTACATGCCCCTAGGTTTTACTTACCATAGCAAAATCCATAATTTTGACCCCAAAACCTGCCCATGAGGTTGACCTATACATTAGTATATATGGTATTTATTTTTATGAATTTTTAAAGTGACAAAGTCAGGAGGAAATGGGATAAAATGAAGGTAAGAGTACAAAGATGAGAAACAGACAATTTTGTTGGTGGATTTATCCATCCCTATCCAAGATAGAAATATCAAATCTGGTCCGAGGCAGGAGCAGCTCTGACAGAAGTGGGACATCTGCCAGATGCATTTGATGCTAACATGCTCAGTTACTGGAATGTGGGGCATCAAGAACTTCCACCTTTCATTGGGAAGAACAGCAGATTAGGGGCATTGTTCAACTGTACTCTGGGACGTAGTGAAATGTATCCCTACAGTTTTATATTTCACACATGAGAGCAGGATGGAGAAACTCCCAATCTAATGGGCATGGAAATAAACCTGGTATCCGATTTCTGGTTTGCAGCAAAAGGTTGTAGGCTCTAGGGCTTGGGGGCATCCTGGGATGCCCCAAATCCTTCACACCTGTGGAGCACACAGCCAGTAAGTATAGGACCTCCTGCTTCCACTTATTTCTATCATGTGGAAGGTTCCTCACTACCAAAATCTCAACAGCTCACCTCACAGAGAATATCCTCTAGGAAAGAAGACTGGCAAGTCCTGGGGCAGAGGGTACAAGCTGTCCTTCTGTTTATCAGATGGCCTGGGATCTTTGTTGTGTCATAAAATGACAGATGTAAAATATAAAATACAGTGGTCCCCCAGGATACGAATCCCCCGGGTTAAGAAAACCCCGGGATCCGAAACCGGCGGGACCGCTACAGTATCCCCCGGGATCCGAAGGATCCCCCGGGATCCGAAAAAAAGGGTCGTCCCTTTTCCTCCGAGGCCAGGCTTCGGAGGAAAAGGGACGAAAGGCTGTCCCTTTTTCTCCGAGGCTAGGCCTCGGAGGAAAAGGGACGAAATGGCGTCCCTTTCTCTCCGAGGCTAGGCCTCGGAGAAAAAGGGACGAAACGGCGTCCCTTTTTCTCTGAGGCTAGGCCTCGGAGAAAAAGGGACGAAACGGGGTCCCTTTTTCTCTGAGGCTAGGCCTCGGAGCAAAAGGGACGAAACGGGGTCCCTTTTTCTCCGAGGCTAGGCCTCGGAGAAAAAGGGACGAAAAGGGACGAAACAGAGACACGAAAGGAAGCCCGATCCGCGGGATCGGGCTTCCTTTCATTGGGCGCGGAGGCCCGGCCTGGCTTCGGGAGCCAGGCCGGACCTCCGCGCCCAACGAAAGGAAGCCCGATCCCGCGGATCGGGCCTCCTTTCGTGCCTCAGGCGCGGAGGCCCGGCCTGGCTTCGGGAGCCAGGCCGGGCCTCCGCGCCCAACGAAAGGAAGCCCGATCCCGCGGATCGGGCCTCCTTTCGTGCCTCAGGCGCGGAGGCCCGGCCTGGCTTCGGGAGCCAGGCCGGGCCTCCGCGTCCAACGAAAGGAGGCCCGATCCCGCGGATCGGGCCTCCCTTTCGCATCAGGCCCGGAGGCCCAGCCTGGCTGGGGAAGGGAACCTTCCCTTCCCCAGCGAGGCTGGGCCTCCGCAGCTGACGAAAGGAAGGCCCGATCCGCTGGATCGGACCTTCCCTTCCTCAGCCAGGAGGCCCCCGCCAGGCCTCCGGAACGGATTACCTATTTCCTATGGGAAATAGGCCCCGGGTTACGAAATTTTCGGCTTACAAAAAAGTAGCCGGAACCAATTAATTTCGTAACCCGGGGGACCACTGTATTTTAAATAAATACACCATAAATAACTTACCGGCTGTGTGGTCCAAATTGTCATTGTGAAGGATGGGGGGGGGTTGTCCCAGGATGCCCCCAAACCCTACAGTGTATCAGAATATCAACATAGATGTGGGAAGAAATTTGGTGCTTAGCAGAGATCTTTGCACTGCCCAACCTCAATTCCATGTATTCATTCATTCCCCAACGGACCATTCCTTTTGGGCGGTGTAGATTGCCCCATTGTAATACAAAAAGTTTCTCAATACTTTTATGAATAAGTATGGACAGGCTTTTATTACAAACACTAAATGGAAGCAAATTCTAATTGGAATTTGCTTTGAGCAATATGACCATTTCAGGTATCTTGAGCCAAGACAGAACTACTATTTCTCACTTCTTAAAAATCATTTTAATTGAACACAAACACAATTTATATATACAGATAAAACTACTGGAAACAAGCAATACGCTGAGTTTCAGATCGTGGGTATGATCCTTTTGTAAGACATCATCAGCACTAATCTACTATCATCACACCAGGACCAATTCAGCAATAATGGTGGCAATGAAAGCTAATGCAACAGTAGCACTATAGTACTCAATATTTTTGCACAGTCATGCAATCATGCGATTATTGTGACATTACCATATAATATCACAGTCATGTTTCTCACACATCCAGGGTAATTTTAATACAGTTTTAATCCAGGGTAAACAAAATTGTGCCCCATGGCTCAAAAGAAGACTGAAATCCACTGCAAAACTGATCCTGGCAAAGAGAATGGATTGCCTCCACTGCAGTGCATTCCAGGTATCCCTTGTTGCTTCTGCAATAGTGTGAATGGAGAATATTAACTTTTGCACTCTCACAATCACACTTCATTCACGCTATTGAGAAGCCATTCATGGGATTTACCTGTTAATGGTTTGTTGCTGGAGCATTCCTGGTTCTTCCCAGGAGAAGCACAATTTAACCAAGGTTATGCCTTTTTCTTCCCTCTTCCCCCCTCCCCCATCTGATAATCTCCTCAGTCTCATGATACTTTGATAGCAGTTTAGTTCTCATTCTACAGAATCCTGGAATGTGTTATTTGGTGAGGTAAGGTGGAATTCTTTATAGAGGACTAGTCTACCCTGCTGAATAACTATAGCACCAGAGGTTTCTGCAGAGAATTATGAATTCCTCCACAAATTACAAATCTCAGGATTTCATGAGAAGGAAATATATAGTTGAAGTAGGATCAAGCTGCTCTTACCATGTACTGTAGATGCACTGTACCACAGGTACCTGGATCCTAGGAAGCTCTGGAAGATCAGTTGACCATACAACTAAGTATCATGAGATCTTTGTGTCTGTGTCATGGAATATAAGAATATTTCATTCAATTAAACTTCGTTATAAATCAGGGGAAGGAATCATGCAGCCCTCCAAATGTTGCTGGAATGTGATTCCCATCATCCCTAGACAGCATAACCAACAGTGAGGATTACTGGGAGTACATCTGAAGAACTGCATGGTTCCATCACATGATTCCTATTGGCATAAATTATGAATAGTGAGCAGGCCTCCCCCACAGTATAGAAAGGACTTTAAAACGTAGAGCCTTTAATGTGGAAAGTATCATTTAAACATCAGGGATATTTTTCATATCTAAATTTTCTTATAATCAGTTTCCCTGTGGAATGCTTCATCTTAGGTTCCTTAATTAAGTGTGCATTCATGATCAGCCCTGATATATTTTCTTGCAGGTATAACTCTGCCTGCTTCAAATGACAGCACTGCCACTTCAAGTTTGGCTGTTGGTCAAACACTCTCTTGTCCAACATGCCTTTCTTTAGGCAAACGTTCCGTTCATAGAAACAAAAAATGTGGGCCAGAAGTAGGCTCTTTATTTCATTTGAGTTTCTGGAAAAGAGCTTTTGAATCCATCCTTTCATGTTTTCTAGAGGTTATTTTTGTTAGCAGGTGTATATTATCCCCCCAGTAAGTTTTCAGTGTTTCATTTTTAAAGGTCTTGTTTGGTACCCGACACTGCCTGCAATAAAGCCAACATGAGTGATTAATAGCAAAGTCTCTGCCATTTTATTATTAATAGCAGTGTGTTGACTCAATTAAATCCAGCCTGCTTTTTTTGGCAGGCCTTTGCAATTATACATATCATTATGGGCAACAGCCCAAATGCATCCTGGGAGGAGACCAGAACTCCACATTAACTTTTTCTGGCACTCTCAGGACATGTTGGCGATTGTGCCATGTATCTCTAACAAGACAAGATGCCTATCTCAAGGATGTAACAGGAGAACCAGGAGTGGTCTGTTGTGAAATGTTTTCAGATCTGGTTTCACTTTTTATTTAGCTCCTCTTGTAAAACTGAAACCAGGCTTTTCCAGAAGTGAGAGTCAGTTGCAGCGATTAACAAGAAGGACTACGAGATACACATTCAAATATCCACCAAGTTACAAAACTCATGAGGTGACCTTGGACCAGTAAGTAACTCTCTTTGCCTAAACAACCTCACAAGATAACACTGAGGACTAAATGCCCACCCTGGCTATGGGGAATATGCTCCTGTACTTCAGAATCCGCAACTACATTGTTCCCCATTGAAGTAGATATTCTGATATAGAATATTCAATGTTGCCTCCCAGTCATAGTGGCCCAGATCAGGGAACATGTCTCTATTGCTCCAGCCCAAGATATGGAGGTGACAAGTTCATGCAGCTTCTCCTGGCTCTCCAGCACATCATTGCTACTTACACTCTTCCCACATATATATTATGAAAGGAATACTCAATACAGTACTTCATTCACACATGCAGGCAGATGTTTAAGCAAAAATTAAGCTGCTGCTATACTATATCAAAACATTGCAGTATACATGTATATTTGAACATTCTGTCTCCACATATAAATGCAGGGATGGTGAATGTAGGGGCGCTGTGACAGAGCTAAGAACATTACCTCCCATCCATGTGGTTCTGCTAGATTTGGGTAAATGTTAGGTCATTTGTGTAGGGTCTACTCCCTGCTGGTGAAATACAGAATGCATTGGCACCGTAGAAAATGTGATGATAGTATATGAAGTGCTAGTTAATAATTCCTTTCCATTTGGACAAATATGAAAAGTAAAACTGTTAGAATTGACAAGAGATACTTTTCATGTTCAGAAGTTGAAAGTTTATGAAAAAATCAGCTTCTTTTTCACAACTACCTCATATTAGAAGCAGGAAGATTCTCTGAGGTTAATCTGTAAAAGTAAAAAAGCTGAAATCCAAGTTTATTGGCAAGCCTCACTATCTGGCAGCTATGTCTCTACTGGCTGAGGCTCCTCAGTGATAAAGCAAAAGCACGTTTAGGATGCTTGGAGGCACTTGAAACCCAGGCATTGAAAATGAAACCCCAGAAAAAGAACTGAGGGTATATAGTGCTAATATACTGTTAAACCTAAGTATGTCTCAACCTGGCCATTACTTGCATGAAAGGTTACTTTAGAGCCCTATGTAATATACTGTGAAATTCTCAAAAGGATAGAAAGATACACATACACTAAATAAATACATAACTTTCATGGATGAGGTCTCACTCAAATGAAGCCAAAAGCATTCCTCGCTTGTATAATAATAATCTCTCATTAAAACAAAAGGCAAGTAAAATATACCACTTTTCAAGAGTTGTGCTTATAATGTGTTTATGTATAGTGTGTGTGTGAGTGTGTGCTCTTTCTCATTCAAAGTAACCATGTGACTTGGGTCACTCTCTCTTTTAGAGAAACTAACAGACATTCTTCCTCAAAGATTTCATCTGAACTGTATGTTTTCCATCTTCCTCCTCTCTAGTGAGGTAAATGTTTCTTTTTACCTGAACTATTCACTAGCTAGATTAGGATATACTGTAGGTTCTATGTAAATATCGATTAAAGCCATTAGTAAACTTTTGTTTGAACTACAAGCTACTTGTGTTGTTTTTGGAGTCAGTCTCAGTTCTTAGGGAAGCATTCTAACAGGTTTGACTTTGACATTTTTGGTATTTAAATATTTTTGTTTCCTTACCAAAGGCTGAAGCCTTAGGAAATGTAAATTATCCCTATAGATGTGTGTATTTTTAGTGGGATAGGTACACAATTTTGACTTTCATAAGTAGACAGAGGTAAAGAACCCCAGACTTATGCAGACAGGCATCCTTTTTTGTCCCTAATGTAGCCACAAAGATCTTGACAACATACATAATAAGATGAGACCCAATATATTCTGAGAGGTGGAATATTTCAGGCTGCCCCTACTTAGATGTTCGCACAAAAGGTGTGCTGTAGTAGTTTGCTAATGCCTTAGTAATCCATTGAAAATTTGTAAGCGTCAGTGAATTGTTACACAGCAAGGTTACTAAAAGTGGAGCTGTGCAAAGGTCACTTGATTCCACTGAGAACCCAAATTGGCAATTCAGACTGGGCCCTTGATTCAGTTAAGATCGGTTCAGATCTAATCTGAACTGTTTCAGACTGAACTGAAATCTTTGGAAATCCACATTTGTTACCTGTGTTGGGAAATTAAAACAGTTTTAACTTGGGGTGATGTTGGTAAGACATGAAATCTGGAGACACCCTGGCCACTTCAGAGCAAGTAATTTCTGTCAAGTTACAGACATGTAGTTCTATGAGTTTTTGCATTAACCACCTTTAACATTTGCCTTAAATATGAGCTACATTTTAATACATGCACAGTTCAGTACTGAATCTACCATTCATCCTGCTTTCTTCACTCTAATTTCTGTGATGTATGTTTGATGCTTGTGCTGTAAGAGACTGTGTATGTAGCTGACATACCCACACAGTAAAGACAAATTTCAAAAGTAAAGAGAAAGGAAAAAGGGCATCCTTCTTGGGTGGTAAGCCCCTCAAACCATCCCCAAGGTTTAGAGTTCAAACACAACAACAAGGAAGACAGCTTCTACAAATCAGAGGTAATGGTCAAAACTAACTTTAGTACTGCTCTGAAAAGCCTTGTGGTGGACAGTGGTTAGATAAGCAGGGAGAGATGACAACTAAATTGAGAAAAAGTGAAAATACATACAAGAAAGAATATACAGTTCAATAATCTGACATTTTCTTCCTCCAAATGCTGTGATTGGAGATATTAGTGAGATTCTTGTCCCGGGTTGGAAAATAGATCTTTCTCAAAGCAGTCTATCTTCTTTCCTCCTTCTCCTATCATTTAACCAGAGTTTTCCCCTTATATTCCCTTACATTGTTTGGTTCTCCCACCACTCAATCCAAATTTGAGGGCTCATGCAGAAGGGGGAAATGGTCTCTGGAACATCTGAGAGTTTCTAGTTCTTTTTTTTTTTTAAATCTGCATATTCTCAGTTTGCATTCAAACTCTTTTTTTAAAAAAAAATCCAGGTTTCCTTTGCTCCTTCCGCACCTCCCTCCCCCAACTGATCATGCCTCATACAACATTTCAGAATCGGTTTTCACCAATTTCCAATGAGCCTTCTTTATTATTATTCAGGAGTTTTAGTCAAAGTGCTAAATCACTTTATTAATATCAAACTAATTAAATATTACAATTGCCCTTTCTTTCATTAGAGCTCTGTTGAATCTGTGTCCTGATTATGACAGCTGTATTTACAGACAGCAGCCCACTTAGCTAGTGCCAGAATAATGCCAACTTTTTATTTTTATTTCAGGAAATAATAGATTAATTTAAACTGATCTGGGATATACCATTGAAAAATCTTTGGTAATGCTGTGAGTTGCCAGGAAATAGGGATGAAGATGTGAATCTCTAAAATAAATCTGTTTCTATGGGAGCAAAACCTAGGACTTTCATCTAGGAGGGCTCTGAATTGCTTTGGATTGGACCAAGGAGCAAAATCTGGATGATCCACCCTGCTTTGAACCTGATGTGAATTGGTCTGGATCAGCCTCATTTCCTGTCTTCATTATTTGTCCAAAAAAGTTGTACAGCCCTAAGAGAAAGTGCTTTTCACCCTATGTTCCCTCTGCCACAAATCTTCTTGGGCTGATCTAGACTGGCAAAAAGGTGTGTGTTCATGCCTGCATGAAAGTGTAGCCTTTAGATGACCCACACTGAAAGTTTGGCATGAACGCACTTCTTTTGCATTTTAGTGGGGGGGAAAGGAGCTTTAAAAGGGAGCTGCTTTTCTCAGCATCTTTTTAAAAAGGGTGTAACTGCGCAGCTGTGTCTAAATGCTGCAGTGCAACTGTGCAGTTTTTTAAAACTCCCAAACCCTAGCCCCAGCCCTAATCCGAACCCTAGACATGTGCAGTTGGGATTCTGGGATGCTGTAACTGTTATGCAATTGCGCATAAAATGTCAATTCATTCATAAAATAAAGAAGTTTATTCATAAACTTAAATTGTAAGAGATTTAATATTTTTAAGGGGGGGAGGGATGCAATTTGTTTTATTGATATAATAGTATTCTAATGTGTAAGCCACCTTGATTGATCTCAAAGGGGTGGGGCAAAAACAATAATTATAATTATTAAATAAAGGAGTTCATTCATGGTGCACCGATGCAACTGCACACTTTCAAAAGGGAAGCAAAACCACAATGGTAATTTGACAGATCTTCATAACTGCACAGTTCATGTGTGATGTACCTGCGCAACCGCGCAGTTTGCAGCTGGCAATACAATTGCCTGTATGATATACCAGTGCAACTGCGCAGTTCACAGCCGGCAACAACAGCAACAACAAAATATTAAAGGTTCAGTGTGGCCAAAAGCCCCATTCATTGCCACCTGTGCAGCTGCTCCGCCTGTAGCATCCTGGCAGCTTCCAATGTAGTTGCTGAGCAACAGGAAAGACTTCAGATAAGTCATCCCCACACCTCCTCAGTGTAGCTGCCCTATACCTTTTTATTACACACCTGGGACTTGCAGTGCAGCTGCTAAGTATCAAGGAAAAGGCAACTTCATGTCGCCCTTTCCTGCCAATCTAGAAAGCCCCCTAAAGATTCAGTACACAGCACTTTTCTAGGGGCCCTTTCACACTACACAGCTATAGCCCTATTTCATTGTACCAGCAACATCCCATGGAATCATGGGGTTAGTAATTTGGTGAGTCAGTAATGCAGTTGAGAATTCTATATATCCCTTCCTGAACTGCAAATCTCAGCATTCCATAAAATGTTGCCATGGTGGATGAAGTAAAATTCTAACATTTTAACTGTAGTGTGAAAATGCAAGACTAATCCCCAGCCAGCATAGCAAATATTCAGAGATGCTGGAATCTGTTGTTTCCATCCCTGAATGTGAGGAGGTAGGGTGACTGTTTCCTTGAGTCTCTCTGCATGATTTTAATCAGCATGCAAAGCCATGTGTAGAACCTCTACCAACAGAGGGATTCTCCCCTCCAGAATGTTGCCCTCCATGTGACAGAAATGATAGCAAAGGGAGCAATGATAGCATACCTCTTATCTCGTCTCAAATGTGCGAACTAAAGATTTTCCAAGCATCTGAATACATCTAAACTCTTTATGGGAGGTCCGACCATTCTAGAACTGCTTTTTCTTTCAGCATCTTGTTATTGTGTGTAGGGCCACTTTGCTCTGCCATAGCATCCCCCCCCCCCCCCAATTTGTACTGGCTCCATCTTAAAACAATCCATTATGGCAGGAGGACATTATGTGCTATCCTTCACAACTTGGACCAGCTCCACTGATGTACTCCATCTGGTTTATTTTGCTGGCATTAGGCAGTTCACAGCTGTGGGGCTCTTTATAATAAGGGCAGGAATGTTCACATATTTTGTCTCTGATCCCATTATGTTTTTTTGTTGTTGTTTTATTTTTTTTAAAAAAAAAAAAATAAGAATCTATGATAGAGACTCCACTGGAATTGATTTTTTAAAATAAATAAATACGAAGGTTTTGAATTTGTTCACAGAAGTAGGAAAGATGTGTTTTGATATAACATCTGAATACAAATGCTTGATATACAATTTAATTTTTTTAAAAAAATATATATAATGAATGGTTTTGATGAACATTATCAAGGACGGATCTAACAGACACTATGGATAACTCAGTGATACTATAATGTAATGATACCACGTAAGTGTCCAGGTTCAGTATCTGGCATTTAAAAAGATCTGAAGGAGAGGAACTTCAACATATCTTTCATAGAGAGTTGCTTCCAGTCAGAATATTGGCCTAATAAAAGATACCTTTCTGTGTTCAGCTTCAGTGATGCTTTGGTGTAGATCTGATATTTGTTGTTGTTAACTGACTCATGGCAAACCTGTGGATGAGACATCTCCAAGACTCCCTGTCCTCCACTGCTCTGCTTAAGTCTTGTCTGATGAAGAAGCAAGTGAAGCTGTGAAATCTTGCAACATGTATATTATGCATTTTGATTGGCCAATAAAAGTATCACTCTTTGGTGGAGTTTTTATGTTATTGGAATTATTTCTGTAGTAATTGTTCCAAGTCAATGAGGTTTTCCACTAGTAATATGGCATCATCTGCATGTATTAGATGGTTTCTTCCTCTTGGCTTCACCTTCGAATTCTAATCTTGTTTTTCATATGATATTTTCTTTGTACAAGCTGAACAAATAGGGTGATCAAATGCAGCTTTGCCTGACCCCCACCCCATGCCAATAAAAAACCATGTAGTTTCTCCCTATTCAGTTCCAACAGCGACATCTTATCCTGAGTTCATTTTTCTCATCAGAACTATCAAGTCTGAAAAATGTCGAAATATGAAGTTACCCAACATTTGTTTTAGCTTTCTAAGTGTCACCTTCAAGTGGATTAATGTTAGAATTGCTTTCCTGTGAAGTAGTCACTTGAAAGAATGAGATGTTAGTCCAAGGATACCCCTGCTTTCATTCTAAGGGCTTGGGTTATGAACATGAACTAGACAGGTTCTTGGAGAGCCATTTTAACAGGACATTTGGAATCATAAATGAAAATCAATGTAACAAATTATGGAAAATTGTGGGAAAATCCACCAAGCCAATAGATAAATTCATACTGAATGCTATAATATATACAGTGCATATGAATATTTCAGATACATTTCATTTAGCATATGTGATGGTAAATATGAAACACCTGGTGACTACAGTCACCTACCATTGTTGTTGTTGTTGTTGTTAAATTTATTTATATCCCACCTTTTCCCCCGATATAGGGACTCAAGGAGGCTAACAAAATTTAAAACAGAGCAAGTTAAAAACAATACAAATCATTAAAATATAAATACAAAGTTTTTAAAACAATTAAACAATTTAAAGTCAAAAACATTACATATTAAAATTTAAAATATATTAAAAACTCTATACAAATGTTGCACATCATTTAAAGCCCAGCCTTTGTCAGTTTGAGAAAGCCTGGTGGCATATGAATGTTTTTAACTGCCCCGGAAATGAAAGCAGGGATGGAGCCAATCTGGCCTCTTTAGGGAGGGGATTCCAGAGCCTGGGAGCAGCCACTGAGAAGGCTCTCTCTTTTGTTCCCACAAAGCAAGCCTGAGAAGGTGGTGAGACCAAGAGAAAGGCCTTTCAGTGCTCTCATGGGCTCGTAAAGAGAGATACTGTCCTTCAAATAACCTAGACCCAAGCCATATAGGACTTTTATAGGTCAAAACCAGCATTTTGAATTGGGCCCAGAAATGGACCTGCAGCCAATGGAGCTGTTATAAAAAGGGAGTTGTGTGCTCCCTATAGCCAGCACCAGGTAACAACCTGGCCGCAGCTCTTTGGGCAAACTGAAGTTTCTGAGCACTTGTCAGGCAGCCCCACATAGCGTGCATTACAATAATCCAAATAGGATGTAACCAAGGCAATCAATCAAAGCCTTTATTGCAGTCAAGAGACTTGTAATCAAGGCATGTTCCACCATGTCCAGATCTGACTTCTCCAACAATAGGCACAGTTGGTACACTAGTTTTAACTGTTCAAAAGCACTCCTTTTCACTGCTCAGAGCAGAATGCAGGAGTACCCCCAAACTGTGAACCTGAAATTTCAGAGGGAGTGTAACCCCCATCTAACACAAGATGAATCCTTATTCTCGGATCTGGCCTTTGAATGACCAGGAGTACATCTGTCTTGTCTGGATTAAGTTTCAATTTGTTTGCCCTCATCCAGTCCATTACAGCTGCCAGACATCGGAACAGCTTCCTTGGAATTAGGTGGAAAGGAATGATAGAACTGGGTATCATCAGTGACACCTTACTCCAAAACTCTGGACGATCTCTCCCAGCGGTTTCATGTAGATGTTAAAAAGCATAGGGGACAAGACGAAACCCCGAAGGACCCTACAGGCCAATGGCCAAGAAGTCAAACAGAAATCCCCCAGCACCACTTTCTGAGAGCACCCCTCCAGAACAGAGCTACTGTAGAGCAGTACCTCCAAGTCCCATTCCAGAGTGGCGACTGAGAAGGATACCATGGTCAGTGGTATCAAAAGCTGCTGAGAGGTTCAGCAGAACCAACAGGCACACACTCCCCCTGTCCAGTTCCCTGCACAGGTCATCCACCATCTAGAAGAGAATGTGGCCAAAAATAGTAGTGTGGCTCTGTCCATAATATCACCAGTAATTTTCCAGCCATGTCTAGAGTGGTCCTTCCTGCATTAATGCCTAGTAGCTATGGAGGAGTTTATCTGCCCAGTAGCTCAGGCTGTTACATATAGGCAACTTATCAAACATAAGAAAACCATATAATATGGTTACTGATCAGTTGTAAATGAATACACATTTTTCCATTTCTAATAGAAGAACTCAGACTAACCAAATGAAGCTTATTGGTAATAAGTTCCATTTCAGAGCAGTTATACCGAGATACTGCTTTACATAATGCATGGGGAACAAATGGGAATTCCATTCATTCTTACTAAATCTATGTCAAAACAGAAAATGGACAAATGCAAGTTTCAAAGTTATATAAAGAATCTTTGTGAGAAACCCAGCCATCTAAGATATGAGGACTATTTCCAGCCAGATAATGTACTACTTACCTAGATATTTGAATTCACCCATCTCTATAACAGACTGTCACCGATGCTAGTAAAAGCAATGCTGAAAGAGCAAGATTGACAGTGAGGGCTCCTTCTTTCGGTCGGCCTATCTGCAAACCTGAGGTAAAACTACATTGAGCAAAAATGTGATTATTGTTTAGCACAGAATTCTCATAAACAACTTTATATTAAATACTGGGAAATAAGAATTTTTAAATACTTGTGCATTAGTAGTAATTATACCACCACCACCAACAGCGTGTTTTCTGTATGCCTGTTTTTCTGTCACAGCTAAACATCTGACATGTAGCATGCACACTACGTAGACCCCAGAGGTATGCACCAGGACATGTGCACACATTTAAAAATAAACATTAATTGATATGTGTATTTGAAGCCTGAAGTATCATTTCCAGGCAGTAGATGGCAAACTTCCATAATCAGCACAGAGGCTTGCAGTTGAAACAAACTGCAAGCCACTGGAAACCACAGGAGAGTCACCCATGTGTCAGCCCCCTGATGGAAATGGTCAGAGGAGGAGGAGGAGGAGGCGGTGGCGGCAGCGGCGGCTTGGGAGAATCATGGGATCACGAAAATTGAAGGGAATCCATGGGCGATCTACAAATACATTCCACACCAAGACAAATGCAAATTTAACGTAAATTCACATTGCAACAGGATTTGAAAATTTGGTATTTTGCAAATTTACCCATTTTGGGCATGACTCTCCATTTGCGTTCTGATTGCTGCTGGATTCCATTCGATGTCGTCTGATAGGCTCATGCGAATTACCGTGAAACCCAATGGATGACTCTGGATTGCATTCGATGTTCATGTGACGATCTCATGTGAACTAACGTTAAACCCCACAATTGCCTCCTCATTGCCCCTGGGATAACCTTCAATTTCCCCCATGTGATAAAGTGCATACTGTCATTCCCATCGAAGTTCTATGCAGATTGGGCTGGGGCCTATTGCATTGTTGACAGATGCAGTGTTGACTCAGCACTGAGCCAGAGAAAGGTGCTTTTCTCTGATTTACAGCCCATTAGGCATAAGCCCTGTCCTCCCACTCAGTGCCTGGGCAGGGGAAACAGATAAGACTTCCTTGGCAGACACATGGGGACTCTTCCCCATATGTTACATCTGACCCACTGGCCAGAGGTTCCAGGTGCATCCTTTGCTGGACACTGATTGACCTTCCTGAGGAGTTCTCTTCAATGAAAACTTGAATTTTCTCTGATTTGTTGAAAAATGAAGCATGAGATTCTAGCAATCTTTGTATAGGGTGGGTATCTGTTTTATAAGACATCCTGTTTTATGGAAGGAAATCAACAAAAAATCAACTGTACCCCAAGCCTATCCTAGTTATGGTTGCAATTTTGCCTTCCTCTCTGCTTCTCTTTTCAGGACAGAGCTGCTCCTATTGGGATGGGAGGAAGCATTCTATTCCAAATGCTGTTGCACCAATAAGAATGCTTGCTTCCAGAGGAAGATTTGCTTTCCTCTCACCCACTCTGAAATATGGGAATATGCTAGTTTGAAATGATATGTAAAGTTTAGATTCCACCATCTGTCTAACATAATTGGCTGCTCTATTATGGCTTTTGGATGCAGACAGAGCACAAAATAAAGTAAGTCCCCAGTAGTTCTAACCAGGGTGCAATAAGAAGTTTACCAGGCAGGTTTTTTTCTTTCTCACAGCACTGCAGCATTCAAAGAGATAGTCATGTTAGTCTGTTTTAGCATAAAGGTATAATAGAAATGAGCAGCAGCTTTGAGACTAACTGGTTTAGTTATTAGCATAAGCTTTCATAGATTCAAATCCATTGAAGCACACAAAAGATTATGGTAGAATATACAGTTAGTCACAAAGGTGTTACTGGATTTCTTTGTGCCCTTTTATGGCACTGCACTAGCATAAGAAACTCTACCTGGCAGAACTTCTCCAACATTATGAGATCAAGGCACCTCTTCTGATTTGTATTCCAACCAATTATTTCAGCAGTAATTATGATGTCGCCATGCAGGAATTCTGTATCTTGCAGAGATTTTGTATTAGCAGCATATTCCTTTAACAACAACAACAACAACAACAACAACAATAATAAATTTATTTATACCCCGCCCCTTTAAGATCAATCGAGGCGGCTATCATGGGAATATTTTCTATAATGGACAGCAGAAATATGGAACAGGGGCCTTCAGATCTTGTTGAACCAGAATTCCTCCCACACACCCACACACCCCAATGCTAACTAGATATGTTAGAAGTTGCATTCCAGCAATGTTTAAATGGCCACATGTTCCTCACCTCTGAGAAAAAATGACATCACAGTTTCATGTGGAAAAAAGTTCTCTTTCCATATTTTTTTCCATCTTTAGGTTAATTGCCAACTCAGTTTTCTTTAACTTGCTCAAAATTAAGATTTACAACTGGACAAGCTTTATTTTTGTTTTTTTCCTTCCTTCTGGTTGTGTTGTTAGTACTACATTTTGAGTGTACCAGACTCTGCTTGAATGTGCAAAGAGGTGACCAAGGGCACTCATATATATGTTTGCTTGTGTTTATGTGTATAAGGCAAACTGAGTATTTACAAGCTGCATCTGTAGTTATAATATACATCACTATTATGTATTGCTTCATTAACCTGTCAGTCCAACTGCTCCCTGCTCTTGTTTCTTCTTCATCTCATTTGCATTATTCCAAGGGGCTAAAGGAGGGAGATGCTTAGGTGAGTTGAAGAAGAACCATTTAACATCTGCCTAGTTCTGACTGGTGAACTGGTTATATTACTAGTTCCAGAGCAGGATTCAGCCTCTCCTCCAGGCTCTGTCAGGAGCAGAGATACTCTACACAGTAATTTATCAAGAAGCTGTTGGTCAGCGTGGTACTGAGGGTTTGGGTGCTGGTTCTTGAGATTGCCAGAATGCTTCTCAGGAGGAGAGAGACTTGCCTGCAGTGCATTTGCTGTCTGGAAGAGCTGCTGATGGGCCAGGCCCCAATAAACCCCCCAAAAGTGCTGATTTTGCTGAAAGCTGCTGACAGTGATGGATCAGCTCTAGTCTTGCCTTTCCGTCGTGCTGCAAAAATGGAAGAAGAGGGAAAGCGAGGAAAGGAAGGGAAACAAAGATGGAGATTAACTCTTTTGTCATAGGCTCTGCAGTTTTACAAGGCAAGATAAAGCTGCTGTCCAGGCAAGGCACAGACAGGCCAAGTTCAGCACAGCCTGTCACAGACTCCATAATGATTTACTTAACAGGCCACCATCACTAAAGATGGTGTGAACAATTTGCTTCTACCATAGACTGGGGCCAAAATTATGGGGGCTTAATTCCCATCTCCCTGAATTGTTGAACTGTATCATGTTAATGCACACAGATGTGAATAAAGTCACAGATTGGGAAGTAAATCTATTTAGGACATAAGAAACACTGGATAGCTTAACAGATACCCTGGAGTGGGAAACATACAGGCCTCTGGATGTTGAACTAAAAGTCACATCACCCCTCACCATTTGCTATGGTGAGTTGGACTAATGGGAGTTGAAGTCCAACACCAGCTGAAGGACCATAAATTGCCCACCCCAACAGATGCCTACATATAATTCAAACTGACATGGAGGGTAACAGCTGCAGCATATCCTAGAAATGATCAGCTTCTGAAACAAAGGCTGGGGGGACAATAGTATTTTAAGAAGTCAAAAGTGGTAAAAGAGACATCACCTTCCCACATTTTAGCACACACATCCATTTCTTCCTTTTTTCTAGCAATCATTTCTGATCAAACAAAATGCACATGCCACAAAAGTGTATAAAAGGGAATTTTAGCTGAGACTGAAAAACTGAAACCTGTAAAAACTGCTTCTTCTACCTAGCCATTAAAGGCACAGAAGCTCTGTCTCTCATTTCACCTGGCAGCCCATCTGCTTTAAACATATTTGTGTGGCAGACTTTCCTGACCCCTGCCCTGTTACCAATAAATAGCTACCAACCTATATATTAGGTCAAATTAAGTTGTGGGATTTCCAGGGCAGATAGTATGCACTGTAAGCACTTTTAAATGTTTGAGCCCTGGTTATTTCCTTAATAATTAGGTAATGGCCCTTAGACATATGAAGAATTCCCTCTGCACATTGCAGAGTATAGAAACAGATTTTAAGACATTTTTCAGAAAGACTGGTTGTTTGTAAAAACAACAACAACAACAACAACAACACCCTAATAATCATTTTACAATGTGCCTCTGTGTTTTGCTGTTCATACTCAATCTCACTGAAATTTCATGCCTCTAGTCAGAGTTTCAGTGGCTTCTAATCTGAATGTGTGTTCATGGTTCACTGATTCAATTGTATGTTTGTTTTGGACATCCAGCATAAGTTTCCATTGGGTGTCCAAAAGCTAGGACTGAGTTCCATTTGGATGTACAATTACTGCTTTAAAAATACCTTGTGGCAGACCTAGAAGCCAACTCTGTCCCATATATCTAATCTAGCAACAGTATTACAGGACATAATAATGGAATCTGCAACATAAAGGATTCATGCATCTTGCCATCTTCCCATGTGATGCATGCCATCATTTGCCAGCAATTTATCTTTTTAGGAATGAAGAACCTCCATCCAGTTTGAACAGTTACACACATGGCAAAATTTTACATAACTCACTATACTTACAGCCACTCTTTTATTTCTGAGCCATTGATGTTCTGATATTTTCTTCCCTATGGGCACATATTAGTGAATACAGTGAAATATCCATTGAGTTTGTAATATGATCAAACATTAGATAGTGCATAGTGTTGTGATTGTGGGAAAATTTGGAAAGGCCACATATACTTTCTCATTTGTGTTTATACATAAGTATGTTCCCAAGCCAAAGGAGGTCAAAGAAGTGGGGAAAGGGTTGCAAAACAAGTTCTACAGCTTTGAAGCCACACCATAACACTTCTAGACTGAAATACACATAGCTTGGTAGCATGCTATGAACACTGGCGAGAACATCATAGAACATCATTGTGTGAGAGAAAAAGTTTAATAGAATGTTGAAGTAAACATAGGAATGGTATTGTGTGCCATACAAATGAGCCAGAAGATAACAGTAAAGAGTTCAAACACTATAGTAAACTGTAATTTTTTAATCAGCCATTTTTTTAGGATCCAGAAAAATATAAAACACAATCTCCACACAACAGCAAGAATATAAAAAATATCTAAAACCTGTACTTGGCCAAGATTTCAACATTTGACAGATGTCTGTATGGAAACAATTTTAAAAAGTTAGTTCCCCATGTTATAAAGTTGAATCTTGTGGTTAATCATCATGCACCAAAGATCCAACTATCTGTTACTAAAATTCAGTGGAAAAAGTCAGGGCAGGAAAAAAAGGGGGGTGGAAATAAAGAATCAAAAGCAATGCAATTTCATTATGGGTCCATCTAAGCCTAAATATTGCTCTCCAGTCTCTGCAATATATCATGTGTTGCTTTTACACAAGAGTAGAAAGCTCTGACACAAAAGCACAGAACTTGAAGGCAGCTGCCTTCAGCAGGGGGTGAGGATGCAGATTATAAGACATGTGGCTCTAAAATTTGTTCCAACAACAGATTGTCATTTCTTATAAATAATTCAGTCACTCCTTAATTTTCTAACTCCTTCAACATCTCATCCTTCTCTTCTTCCCTTTTAGGTCATACAGTAACTTCAAATTTCACAGATGCAGAATGGAAATAAAGTACTGTCCTGAAAGCCATCCTGCAAATTCATGGCTGAGGTGAATCCAAAACAAAGCACTGGACTTTTAAGCCTGGTATCATACACCCACCAGCGGGCTTTATTCACCATGAAGCTATCCTACAAGAAAAGAGTCACTAACTCTTCAAGAGTTCTGTGTTTACACATTCTGGCTGGGGATGTGTAACTTTGCTATGTTCAGATGCTGGCATAGTAGCTTAGACTTTCCAAAATGTTGAGATGAAACCAAGGGAAACCTGAAGCTGTCCTGGCATACCCGTCGTGTGGCTAGCAGTCTGAATGGCCTGTCTCCATTCTTTCCCCTTAAGCACCCACCCTTCTCCACCTCCACCCCCACCACAGCCCATCTCTCCTGATGACTTCCCTCCACTCCCGCTAGCAGTGCAAGGGCCCATTTATTCTGAGATATGAAACGCGTGTTGTTTCTTTATTGTGCTTTAATGAAACACTGTTTATTCTAGGCTTTTAATTCTTTCCATCTATTATGTTTAGACAACTCATTAACAATCATTTGTTATCATTAGACTTCAATTTTAAGCTCCTTTTCCCAGGGAGGCAACTCAGTGCTTTTAAACATATTTGCATCATAAACCATTCCAAAGTCCCTTGGCACCGTTTGGAATACTGCCCCCTCCTCTCTGCTTTCCAAAGTGAAGGGATTCTGATAACAACTCCCACTGCCACACAGTCCACATTTTGCAAGGCAATTTTACGTTGCCAGTACTGATGTTTAGACAGGCCCATAGCTGCTCTCCAGGTTTTCATGTTAAGTGCTAGAGACAAGAGGATACAAACCTACTACATTTTGGAAGTGCTCTTGCTGTCTTGTTCTAGGACATCTACCATCAGCAGAAACAGAATCCTACAGCCTGCAGACAAAACAGAACCAAGCTGTTGCTTATAAGGTTCTGTTCTAGGAAAAAGAATCAGAAGAAATCATTCTTGTAAAGCAACACCATGCTCGCTGGTTAATGTTGTGGTATGTTGATATAGAGTAATCTTGCCAATAATGGTAATGCAGTCCAACTCACACTTAAATGGACCAGTTCATCCCCCCATTTGTTACTCTTTGCAAATTTGTGGTTAACACTCATTAATGCACATCATATAATACATGGTATGAGAGTATAGGCTTTGTTCAAGTCATTTTTGCCTCATCACTGGATAATTATTTGCCCTGAGAAGGCCAGATACCCTCCACTTCTGACAGTATATCTGGGTAAGTGCTTAATTCAAATGATCTAGGACCAAGGAAACTCAGGTTCAAATCCACCCTCAGTTAAAATTACTGTCTCTTAGGCTATCCTATTGCACAGTGGTGTCATGAGGATAAAAGGAGAATCCACACATTTCTCAATACTCCTCTCTAGTTGCAGATCTTGTAGAAGGCAAAGAAAGCACTCTGCAGATCTTTGTTTGATGAGCATGACAATGGAAAACTCCATAGCCATATGTTCTAGGCCCATTATGTGAGGGGTTTTCATGAACTGAGAACGCAAGTCAACTTCACTGGGAGCCCATCATCTGAATGGTGACAGTGGGGATAAATAATAAATAAATAAAAGCTTTATTTTTACCCCAGCTCTCTGTCAGAGACAATCAAGGTGGCTTACAATTAAAAGGGAACATACATACCCCATATCCCAATCATTCCCTCTTTCTCCTAAAACATCAATTAAACAGCTTATAGGTTAAAAGTAATACAATTAAAATTATCAAGGATGTGAAAAGGGTCACAAATAGTCAGATGGTTGATTTGGTTAGTGGCCGGGTTTGCTATTCAGGGAAGGCCTGCCAGAAGAGATCCATCTTCACAGCCTTTTTAAAGCTGCCAATCTGGTAATATGACAGATCTCTTCCAAAAGGCCATTCCATAATCTGGGAGCGGTTGAAGATAAGGTCCTCTGGGAAGCTGCAGTTAACCTGGTCTTTATAGGCTGCAATAAATTCTTCCCAGAGGACCTGAATGTGTGGGGTGAATTATACGGAAGGAGGCAATCCCTTAGGTAGGATGGACCTAAGCCCTGGAGGGCTTTAAAGGTTATAACCACATCTTGTACTGTGCCTGGAAACTAATAGGCAGCTAGTGAAGCAATTTTGGGATGGGTGTTATGTGGTCACTTCTAGGTCTCCCAGTGACCAACCTGGCTGCCATGTTTTGAAACAACTGAAGTTTCTGGACTAGGCACAAGGGTAGCCCGATTGCAGAAATCGAGACGTGGGGTTACCAGTGCTTGTACTACAGTTCCTAGGTTCCCTGGTTCCAAGAAAGGATGCAGCTGGTGTATCAGCCAAAGCTGATAACAAGCACTCCTGGCCATCACATTTACCTGATTAGACATCTGGAGTAGTAGATCTAGAAGCACGTCCACTCCATTACCGCTTTAAGACATTCATTGATAGGAGAGATGCCATCTGTAGTCAGAGCTGAAGACTGAGACATAGAGAAATATATCTGGATGTCATCAGCATACTGATAACACCGCATCCCATGTCTCTGTATGATCTCTCCCAGCGGCTTCACACACACACACACACACACACACACACACATATATATTGAATAGCACCAGGGACAGGAAGGCGCCATGTGGGGCACCACAATTAAAATCCTTTTTTGCAGAGCAACCCTCTGGACTCTTCCCAAGAGGAAGGAACGAAACCATTGCAATGCAATGCCTCCAGTTCCTAACTCTCTCAGGCGTTCCAGGAGGATGTCCTGACCAATTGTATCAAGAGCTGCTGAGAGTTCTAATATCACCAACAGGGTCACACTTCCCCTATCGATGCCTAGATGAAGGTCATCAGCTAAGGGGACCATAGCATTCATCCCACAGTCACATTCATCCCACAGGGGCAGACAGAGGCACACAAGTGTGCATGCTTAGACCACAGGCATTTGGTGGTTAGCATTAGGGACATATGATGAAGGAGATGCTAGTCCTATGGGAAGGATTAGTTTGGTTGAATGTAAGGCACAGTCAGGAATTTATTCCTAAATACTATAACACTCCTTTGAACTAGCAGTTTTATGTTCCAACAGGACATGCTTTCACTGAAATCATATCACCTAAAAACAAAAACACAAACATGCTTTCTTTTTCTCATGCACATATAACACACTTGTCATCCCTTCCTTCTCTCTCTTCTTCTTCCTCAGCTTCTTGTTGGTCCTCACTGTCCTACACTATTCCTCAAGCTTCCTACATTCCAGTGATGTGACCCTTTAAAGTTTTCTTTAAAGTTGATAGGACACACTTCAAAGCAAAGTGTGGCAAAGCTCCATCTACCTGCCTTCATAATTTCTTTACAATCCTCTTCATCCTCATGGGTCACATTATGTGGAAATGAAGATAGTATAATGCTAAGAGAGAAAAGAGAAAAGGCAGAACTGCTCAACACCTTCTTCACTAGGTCTTCTCCCAAAAGGAGAACAGTACTCAACCTGGGGGAAATGGAGCAGATGAGTCAGTAGGGGAAATACAGCACAGAATAAGTAGAGATAGTACAGGAATACCTGGTTAATCTAAATGAATTCAAGTCTCCAGGATCAGATGAATTACATCCAAAAGTATTAAAAGAATTGGCCGAAGTAATTCCTAGAGAACAAGAGAAGTCCAAACAGACTGGAGGAGGGCAAATGTTGTCCCCATCTTTACAAAGGGAAAAAAAGGACCCAAAAATTACCGCCCAGTTAGCCTGACACCAATACCAAGAAAGATTCTACAGCAGATCATTAAAAGGAGAGTCTGTAAGCATTTAGAAAGGAATGCCATAATTGCAAAAATTCAACATGGTCTCTCAAAAACAAGTCATTCCAGATTAATTTTATCTCTTTTTTGATAGAGTCATAAGCAAGAAATGCTGTGGATGTAGGGTATCTTGATGTCAATAAGGCCTTTTACAAGATTCTCCATGATATTGTGGCAAAAATATTAGCAAAATTGTGGGCTAGACAATGCAACTGTCAGGTGGATTTGTAATTCATTGACCAACCTAACACAAAGGATGCTCACCATTGGCTCCTCATGCTGCAGAAGTGGGGTGCCACAGGGTTCTGTCCAGGCCCAGTGCTATTCAACATCATCAGTGACTTGGAATAGAGACCATGGTTATTACATTTGTAAATGACACAAATTAGGGGTGGTAGCTAATACCCCAGTGGATAGAACCAGAATTCAAAATTACTTTTAACAGATTGGAAAAATGCCAAGGAGAGAGGAGGAATGGGATTACTGCATTTTAGAATATATTGTTCAGGCTGCTGTGTGATCTGGTTAAGAGATTGGATCATGTTAGATGATGAACGACTGCTAACTTTAGAAGGTCAGAATCTGAGATTTGGCTGGCACAGTTTTTATGGCATGATAAGTTTAAAGTTAATGCTGATTTCAATAATCAATATATTAAAAGGCTCATTTTGTGAGTTTGGAACATATAAAAATAGACGGTGTCCTGAAGTGACCCTATGGGTATCCTTACAAGAAGCTATATTCAAATCCGACAAAAGTGACAAAAATCTTTTGGTGTTTTTTTTTAATGGTTAACATAGATTTAAAATAAATGATGAACTGATGTTAGAAGTACAAATATACAATGGTTTTAATTTAGGGAGATGTTGTGAAATATAAGATGGACAAAAAATACATATACATTTGAGCAAAATAACAGAATTTGAAAAAAATGTCATGTATAAATGAGGAACATTCAATTGGCAAGATGTACAAATTATTATTAAAAATAGAAATGAAGGATGTATTTGTAAAGGAATGTATGATCAGGTGGGCCCAAAATTTTGGTTATAACATGGAATTGGAAACCTGAGGCAAAATGTGGGGAAAAGGTCTAAAATTTACATTGTCAAAAAATATGAAAGAAGATTTCTATAAGATTATGGTGGCATTTAACACCATATAAGTTATCAAAAATGTATAAAGGAAAAGATAACTCTCATTGGAATTGTAAATTACAAATAGGAACATATAATTTATGGTGGGCATGACAGGAAACAAAAAAAATATTGGAAACAAATTCATGGAATAACAGTGGGTATATCTAATAAAAAGACAGTGTTAAAACCAGAGTTTTATCTATTGGGTTTAACTGGAGAGAACAGTGTATTAAAGCCATTTGAAAAATTGGTACAATATTTGATTACAGCAGCTAGGTTAATATATGCAAAAATGTAAAAGTATGGAAACAGCCGCAATAGACAATTAGATTTTAAAAATCTTGAAATTAGCTGGAATGGATAAACTAACAATGTTGTTAAAAGAAAGGAGAAATGAAAACATAAGCTAGATTTGAGTGTTAAAAACATTTTATTTATTAATGAATAGAAGTACTTATCAAAATTATATTGTTTAAAATAACTGGAAAAACAAGTAAATTAATTATAGGTCAAGGGAAGGAAGTGAGAAGTCGTTTTTAATAGTATT
This sequence comes from Urosaurus nigricauda, assembly GCA_034509955.1. Classification (NCBI taxonomy): domain Eukaryota; kingdom Metazoa; phylum Chordata; class Lepidosauria; order Squamata; family Phrynosomatidae; genus Urosaurus; species Urosaurus nigricauda. Next base: position 155,449,783 of record JAOEGL010000003.1, read on the forward strand.
GACTGTAATTTATGTTAGTTTTGTATTTGTTGTGGTATGTTAGGTTGTTTTTGTTTGTTTGTTTGTTTGTTTTGTTCTGTTTTTCTTGTCTTGTCTTATCTTTTCTCATCATGTTTGTGCTGCTAATTGTTGTTTTTATGAGAACTGTGTTTTTAAAATACAAAATAATAATAAAGATATTTGAATGGAAAGCTGGTTCAGAACTACCAAAATGAATTTCAACAGGGAGAAATGCCAGGTTCTACAATTGGACAGTAAAAATGAAATTCACATATATAGGATGGGTGACACCTGGCTTGACAACAGTACATACAAAAGGGATGTAGGAATCTTAGTGCACCACAGGCTAAATGCATGTCAGCAATGTGATGCAGCCACAAGAAAGACAATGCAATTCCCTTTTTGTGTGCATTGTCTGCCCTCAAGTTGTTTCTGACTTAACAGTGACCCTATCATAGGGTTTTCTTGGGAAGATTTTTTTTTCAGAGGAGGTTTGCCATTGCCTTCCCCTGAGGCTGAAGGTCACCCAGTTGGTTTCATGGCTGAGTGGAGAATCAAAACCTGCTATCTAGAGTCCAACACTCAAACCATTATGCCATGCTGGCTCTCTAGGCTGCATCAATAGGAGTATAGTGTCTAGATCAAGGGAAATTATAGTACCACTCCATTCATAGAATCATAGAGTTGGAAGAGACCACAAGGGCCATCTAGTCCAACCCCCTGCCATGCAGGACCTCCAAATCAAAGCATCCCTGACAGATGACCATCCAGCCTCTGTTTAAAGACCTCCAGGGAAGGAGATTCCACTACGCTCCGAGGGAGTGTGTTCCACTGTCGAACAGCCCTTACTGTCAGGAAGTTCCTCCTAATGTTGAGGTGGAATCTCTTTTCCTGCAGTTTATATCCATTATTCCGCGTCCTAGTCTCTGCAGCAGCAGAAAACAAGCTTGCTCCCTCCTCAATATGACATCCCTTCAAATATTTAAACAGGGCTATCATATCACCTCTTAACCTTCTCTTCTCCAGGCTGAACATCCCCAGTTCCCTAAGGCGTTCCTCATAGGGCATGGTTTCCAGTCCCTTCACCATCTTAGTTGCCCTCCTTTGGACCAGCTCCAGTTTCTCCACATCCTTTTTAAATTGTGGTGCCCAGAACTGGACACAGTATTCCAGGTGGGGCCTGACCAAAGCAGAATAGAGTGGCACTATTACTTCCCTTGATCTAGACACTATACTTCTATTGAGGCAGCCTAAAATTGCATTGGCCTTTTTAGCTGCCGCATCGCACTGTTGACTCATGTTCAGCTTATGGTCTACTTGGACTCCTAGATCCCTTTCACACGTGGTCTCATTCAGCCAGGAGTCCCCCATTTTATATCTGTGCATTTCATTTTTCCTCCCTAAGTGCAGAACCTTACATTTCTCTGTGTTGAATTTCATCTTGTTAGCATTGGCCCACCTTTCTAGTCTATTCAGGTCATTTTGAATTTTGATCCTGTCCTCTGGGGCATTAGCTACTCCTCCTAGTTTAGTGTCATCTGCAAATTTGATAAGTATGCTCCCAATTCTGTCATCCAAATCATTAATAAAGATGTTGAACAGCACTGGGCCCAGGACAGAACCCTGTGGGACCCCACTGGTCACTTCTCTCCAGGATGAAAAGGAGCCATTGTTGAGCACCCTTTGAGTTCGGCCACTCAACCAATTACAAATCCATGTAACAGTTAACTTGTCTATCCCACATTTTGCAAGCTTATTTGCAAGAATGTCATGGGGAACCTTGTCAAAGGCCTTACTGAAATCGAGGTAAACTATATCCACAGCATTCCCGTCATCTACCAAGCTGGTAATTTTATCAAAAAAAGAGATCAGGTTCGTTTGGCATGACTTCTTTCTCTGAAACCCATGTTGGCTTTTTGTGATTATGGCATTGGCTTCTAAATGTTCACAGACTCTCTGCTTAATGATCTGCTCTAGAATCTTTCCTGGTATTGATGTCAGACTAACTGGACGATAATTGTTGGGATCCTCTTTTTTTCCCTTTTTGAAGATGGGGACAATGTTTGCCCTCCTCCAGTCTTCTGGGACTTCTCCTGTTCTCCAGGAGTTCTCAAAGATTATTGCCAATGGCTCCGATATCACCTTTGCCAGTTCTTTTAATACCCTTGGATGTAGTTCATCTGGTCCTGGAGATTTGTATTCATTTAGAGTAACCAGGTATTCCTGTACTGTCTCTTTACTTATTCTGTGCTGAAATTCCCCCACTCTGTCCCCTTCTTCACTGTCCTCAGGTTGAGCACCTTTTGCCTTTTCTGAGAAGACTGAAGCAAAGAAGGTGTTGAGTAATTCTGCCTTTTCTCTGTCCCCTGTTAGTATTTTGCCATCTTCTGCACGCAGTGGTCCTACCATTTCCTTCTTCTTTCTTTTGCTGCGGACATATCCAAAAAAGCCCTTTTTATTGTTCTTAACCTCTCTAGCAAGCCTGAGTTCATTTTGCGCTTTAGCTTTTCTGACTTTATCCCTACATGTGCTGGCTATTTGTTTGAATTCCTCTTTGGTGATTTCCCCATTTTTCCATTTTTTATACATGTTCCGTTTAAAACTTAGCTCAGTTGTAAGTTCCTTAGTCATCCATACCGGTTTCTTGAGACATCTCCCATTTTTCTTCCTCATTGGGACTGTCTGAAATTGTGCTTTCAGTATCTCCCTTTTGAGGAACTCCCATCCATCTTGAACTCCCTTCTCTTTTAGTATTCTTGACCATGGGATCACCCCCAGTATTTCTCTAAGTTTATTGAAATCAGCTCTCCTAAAGTCTAGAATTCGTGTCTGACTATGCCTAGCTTCATCTTTCCACTGTATAGCAAACTCCAGGAGGACATGGTCACTTCCACCTAAGGATCCCACCACTTGCACCCCATCAACTAGGTCTTCCCTGTTGGTTAAGATAAGATCTAAGATGGCTGATCCCCTTGTTGCTTCTTCCACCTTTTGGACAATGAAATTGTCTTCCAGGCAAGTGAGGAATTTGCTAGACCTTGAGGATTTGGCTGAGTTTGACATCCAGAAAATATCCGGATAGTTGAAGTCCTGAAGTCCCCCATCACTACTACATCTCTCCTTTCTGAGTGTGTTGTCATCTGTTCTAGAAAGGCATCATCCAATTCCTCTGCCTGAGTAGGGGGTCTATAGCAGACTCCCACAGTAACATCCCTGTTATTTCCCTCTCCTTTAATTTTTATCCAGATGCTCTCCACCTGACTTCCAGTATTGACTTCCTGGATCTCTTCACTGGTGTAAATATCCCTGACATATAATGCTATTCCTCCTCCTTTCCTGTTTGGCCTGTTTCTCTTAAAAAGGTTATATCCCTCTATTTCTACATTCCAATCATGAGACTCATCCCACCAGGTTTCAGTGATGCCTATTATATCATATTTCCCTTGTTGTGCTAAGAGTTCAAGTTCATCCTGCTTATTTCCCATACTTTGTGCATTAGTGTAGAGACATCTAAGACCATGTGTCCTCTTTACTTGCTGCTTTTGCGTGGTTTTTTGCTTCCTACTCTTGGGTCCTTTCACTGTTTGCCTTGTTCCCTCTATGCCACTTTGACTATTCTCTCCATCCCTTTTGCCTTCCAGAATGCTGTCTCCCTCCCCCACAACACTCAGTTTAAAGCCCTCCTGATCAGATTCTTCAGACTGTTGGCAAAAATGTTTTTGCCAACTGGCGTGAGATGAAGCCCATCCCTTGCCAGAAGTCCCTCCTCATGGAACCGCAGCCCATGATCCAAGAATCCAAACTGTTCTTGGCGGCACCATCTACGGAGCCAGTTATTAACCTCTGCTATTTTCCTCTCCCTTCCTGGACCATGCCCTTCCACCGGGAGAAGAGATGAGATGACAACCTGTGCATTCATCTCTTTCAGCTTCCTTCCCAGAGCCTCATAATCCTTTTTGATATTCTGAAGGCTGTGCCTTGCAGTATCATTGGTTCCCACATGAACCAAAAGAAGGGGGTATTGATCAGTAGGCTTGACAAGTCTTGTCAGCCTCTCTGTCACATGATGGATCTTTGCCCCAGGGAGACAACACACCTCCCGAGACATCTTGTCAGGCCCACAAATCACTGCTTCGGTACCCCTCAGTAAGAAGTCCCCCACCACCACCACGCGCCTCCTCCGAGGCTTAGCAGTAGTCGTTCCCTTTGGTGCTATTCTCAGGCTCCCCTGCTCTGTCCCTGACGTCTGTCCCTGCTGCTTTCCCCCATCATCTCTGACAACAGAGAGAGATTCAAAGCGATTCTGCAGCTGCAAGCAGCTCACAGAACGTTCCCTGGTTTCCTTACTTCTGTGTGTGACCTTCGTCCAAGCATCTACCTCTGTTTTATGTGCAGTGACCTCCTCCACCCCAGCAACTTCCTATCTCTGTTTCCCACCCAAGACATTCTGGCCTGTTCTGTTCAGGAGAATCTCCTGCTCTCTATGATGCTGGAGTGCAGATATCTGCTCCTCTAGCTGCTGTACTTTCTCTTCTAAGAGGGCTACCAACTTGCACTTAGGGCAGGAGTAGTTCCCCACATCTGTAGGCAAGAAGACAAACATCCCACAGATGTTGCAGGTGACTGCTGCAGGGCCTTCAGTGTCCATACTGGGAAGTCTTAAAGAGGCACTGAAACAAGACTGTGGGCTTCCCTTGCTAGGCTTGGTCTTTGTTCCCAAGCTCTGACACTGAGTTCAAGTCACGGGGCCTATAGGTATATAGTGAGCTCCTGGCTACTAGCTCCTTCCAGAGGCAAGTCTCTGATTCACTTCCTCTGATGCTTCAGGCCAGCTTCCCTTCTATTGTCTAAAAACTTCCTTGACTAGATAAGAAAAATGAAAAAGCCTTGTGTAGCTTAAGAGGTTTGGCTTCTCCCAGCAGTTGCTCCCAGTAATGCAATGGGCTCAAGAGTAAATTAGATTAGATCTCACCCAAGCACATGGACTAAAGCCCCCTCCTCCTCCTCCTCCTCCTTCTCCTTTCTTAAAGGAAAATGCAGCCTCTCCAAGCCTTGTGTAGCTTAAGAGGTTTGGCTTCTCCCAGCAGTTGCTCCCAGTAATGCAATGGGCTCAAGAGTAAATTAGATTAGATCTCACCCAAGCACATGGACTAAAGCCCCCTCCTCCTCCTCCTCCTTCTTCTCCTTTCTTAAAGGAAAATGCAGCCTCTCCAAGCCTTGTGTAGCTTAAGAGGTTTGGCTTCTCCCAGCAGTTGCAGATGTCTATTCAATTAGTGATTCATTCAACTTTAGTCAGACCTCACCTGGAAAACTGTCTCCAGTTCTAGTCACCACAGTTCAGGAAGGATATGGGCAAGCTGAACCAGGTCCGGAGAAAGGCAACCAAAATAGTGAAAGGTGAGGACATTATGCCCTATAAGGAGAGACTTGGGGAGCTGGATATGTTTAGTCTGGAGAAGAGATGGTTAAGAAGTGATATGATAACCCTCATTAAGTATTTGAATGGGTGTCATATTGATGCTGGAGCAAGCTTGTTTTCTGCTGCTCCAGAGACTAGGGTACAGAACAGTGGATTCAAGTTACAGGAAAAGAGACTCCACCTCAACATTAGGAAGAACTTCCCTTTTGGTAAGAGCTGTTCAACAGTCGACACACTCCCTTGGAGTGTGGTGGAGTGTCCTTCTTTCACAAAAGGCTGGATGGTCATCTGCCAGAGTGCTTTGGTTGCATGGCAGGGTGATGGACTGGATGTCCTTTGTAGTCTGTCTTCCAACTCTATGAGTCGATGATTTGATGATTCTAGACAATGCTAGGAGGTTAGAGCATTGCTTTTTAGCGTTTGTTGTTGTTGTTGTTGTTGTTCTGAGCCCTGGAGTGCAGTGGTTAAATGCCTATACTGTAGCCACTCTCTCACAAACTATAAAGTTGTAAGTTCAATACCAGCCAAGGCCTCAGGCTCAACTCAGGCTTGCATCCTTCTGAGGTCAGTAAAATGAGTACCTGTACCCACCTTGTTGGGGGCAATTAGATTACAGTTGTAAACCACTTAGAGACTGCTCAGGCAGTATGAAGCAGTATATAAATGAAGCTGCTATTGGTATTGTTGTTGCTATTGCTATTGTTCTGTACCTTAAAGTTGTCTCTGACTTATGGTGATGGTAAGGTGAACCTACAACAGGGTTTTCTGGGGCTAAAAGTTCATGACTTGCCAAAGGTCACCCAGTGGGAAGTCAAAGACTTTCATGGCTGGCATCCATAAGTTTTTGTGGGATTTTCGGACCATGTGGCTGTGTTCTAGAAGAGTTTTTTCCTGACATTTCACCAGCATCTGTGGCCAGTATATTCAGAGAATGCTGGCATGGAAGTGAGTGGCATATATATACACTCTATGACCTTTGTTTAGAAGGAAGTGGTTTACATGTTAATCTGTGTGCTGGCCTGTGTTGAATGGCAAGGCCTCAGATGTCTATTCAATTAGTGATTCATTGTCTTCTAGGAAATACCCTGACCCTGGGTGGTGTTCATTTGCATATTTTGAGTTTTGATTTTGGTGTTTTTGAGGTCTGGTAGCCAAGCTTTGTACACTTTTAAGGGTTTCTTCTTTCCTGTTGAAGTTGTCCAGATGCTTGTGGATTTCAGTGGCTTCCCTGTGCATCCTGGTCTGATAATTGTTGGCATGGCCCAGAATTTCAGTGTTTTCAAACAGCCTTTTATGCTCGGGATGGTTTACAACATGTTCTCTTACTGCTGATTTTTCTGGCTGACCCAGTCTGCAGTGTCTCTCACGTTCCTTGATTCGTATTTGTACAATTCATTTGGTGGTCCCTATGTAGACATGACCACAGCTGCATGGTATGCAGTAAACTCCTGTGGCTGTGAAAGGGTCTCTCCTGTCCTTTGCTGAATGCAGCATTTGCTGGATTTTCTTGGTCAGTTTGTAGACCATTTGGAAGTTGTGTTTCCTCAACAGTTTCCCTATTCTGTCTGCTACTCCTTTGACATTTTAATTGTAATAACTACTATTTTAATATTTTATTAATTGTATTTTTATCCTATTGTGCTGTTTTATGATGTAATCCCACTTGATCCACAGGGAAAGGCAGGAAGATACAAATAAAAAATTATTATTATTATTATTATTATTATTATTATTATTACCTTCCCTTTGGGTGGTTGTTTGTCTTCAATTCTATGGGTTTTTCTGGGTCTGGTAGCCCTTCTGATGTCTGAGCTGGAGTAATCATTAGCCTGTAGAACATCATCTAGGTGCTTCAATTCATCTTCCAGGAAGTGGGGTTCACAGATCCTTTTTGCCCAGTCTACCAGTGTTTTTATTGTGCTCCTTTTTTGTCCTGGGTGATTGTTGGAGTTCTTGTGTAGGTATCTGTCCATGTGTGTAGGTTCTGTATACTGTGTGGCCCAAACATTGGTTCAGTTTGTCAGTTTGTGGATGACCAGGACATTCAAGAATGTTAATGTCCCTTGCTTTTTTTTTTCTTTTTGCATCATGAATTGGATGGTCAGGTGGAAGTTGTTCAGGTGGTTCAAAAACATGGTCAGATCTTCTTCTCCATGGCTCCAAATGGGTTTCCATGGCTGACTGGGGAACTGAACCCTGTTCTCCAAAGTCATAGTCCAGTGCTCAAAGCACTACACCGTGCTGGTGCTACAGTGTCTTAGAGTGCCACTGTTACTGTACTTTAAAAATTTGAAATAATCAAGGCAAGGGATCCTAGCAGCATAAAAATGGGTGTTCATGGGTGCTACGGTACATGCCGCACTAGGAGAGGTAATCTTAAAGGGTCTGCTAATAGTCTTTTTTACTATTCATTTACACTCACAAAAGCAGATTTGAAATTAATTTAGATTTAGATTATTTATATATTGTATCAAGTATCCTTTAATACATCTCATTTTAAAAATGATTATCAAAGCATTTCTTTCCATTGTAAACAAAAAAGAGACAGAGAGAGATTTTATGGCTTGAGAGGGAGAGAGGAAAAAGAAAAGGGGGGAATCAAGGGGGAAGATGATTTTCTATCAACAAAACAGCAGGGACAAATTTGAGTTCATCTCATTGGAAATGTCTCCCTCATATGTGAATAGTGCCTGAAGCCAGTGCTAATCTCCAAGATTAAAGCCTTTTAACGACAATTAACCCTCTCTTTTCACTAACACACTGGACACTTCACTGCATATCTGGAGTTATGGCTCTAAGGGAAGATTCAAAAATACCCTAACTTTCTTTCTATAGCTTACCCAAGCATCACTTCCACTTGTTTACTAGTGTGTGGGTGCACTACTGTTTTACAGATGATAGATACCATGCTCACCACATTGGTACTTGATTACCTGGATAGCTGTTTTACAAGCATTTTAGTGTTGTTTCTCATCTGTTCTCTGCTCCACAACTACTCCAGTACTTTAAAGTCTTTTAAAATAATAGAACACCTTTGACATTGATTTAGCACATCGAACATGCACCATCTAGCAGTCACTATTTCCCCCAGAACAGCCTTGCCTTCCTCCACTAAAATTTATCTTTGTGTACATTCAGTATCATGTTATTCTTGCTCTCAATTAAAATGACTCAAGGAGCTATCCACAATCTCAAAGGAAGGGAGGAACTTCTAAAGGAGTGGGGAAATATACTGAAAACTTGAATAGGACATTGAGACAAAATAGGAAGGAATAGAAACTAATGGAAAATTTACAACCTCCAGCATAGCAAGTGGAAAGGCAGATACACCTAGAGGGTCCAGTTATTCACAGAACTACTGACGAAACAATCCTAAAGATTACCCAGCCTCTTGCAAAATAATTCCCCAAACAATTAACATTATGCTGTTATATTTGGTGGGAACCCCAGAGTCTCCCCACCTTTCTTTGGGTAACAAGGGGTGCCCTACATTTTTTTTTTTTAGTCTCTACCCATACTCCAGATACTGAAAGAAGTGCAGACTGGGAGATAAATCACTGCAAAGCAAGGTTTCCACTTGGTCAAAGGCGTGTGGGCCTGAGTTCGCATTTGTCCACTGGGATAATAGGGAAAAAAACAACCTGATGTTCAAAGGGAGAGGTAAATTGTCCTAGCAAAGCAATGCAAGGTTAGTCATCACTACTTAGTTAACTACAAGTTAACTATATGAGAGACATGTTTGCTTTATTATTTATAACTGTCTACCGTACTAGGTTATACAGGTCTGAGTACTGAGAGTGCTGTATAGATCGCTATCTCACCTTTCATCAAGTGCTCATTAACATACTATGTCTGTTTACTCTTTTAAAAGTGATATACCCCATGGTATGACTATTGCAAATGAGAAGGCTTGCTCCTCTTATTTGAGATAGCCCCATGGGATACGTCCTGTCATCGGAGGGTGTGTCTACACAAGGTGAAAAAACCCATACTCACTTCGAACCTGGTATAATCAGGCCAGATGATGTCAGGCCAGTTCCACAGTAAAACAGCTTCTTTTAGCCTTTAATCCCACATATGAAATTATTTATTTATATCATTTTATGCCACCTTTTTGCCAGAAAGGGACTCAAGGCAGCTCACAAGATAAAAACATTTTAAAAACTTTAAGATAATAATTTAAAAACAGTTTAAATCATCTAATTAAGACAATATCAAAGTAACATGAAAACATTTAAAAAGTTAAAACATAACTAAAGCACACACCATATAAAACCACTTGTCATGATTGTTATGTTAAAAAGCCTGCCTAAATAACATGCTGGAAGGCTGAGAAAAGCCACAGATTTTGGCAAAATTTTGGCAAAACAGTGTCAGAATGGGGCACCCAATCCAGCAACCCTCTCCTTCTTGATCTCATGGCTGGGTGCCCTGTTCTGGCTCCAACAGAAGCAATGTCACCAGCAAGGCTTTGCCAGGCAGCTGCTCTGCTGGTGAGGCAATGGCACAGCGGTGGCCTCAAGGAGGACAAGGGGTGCTGTCAGCCCAACCAGTGATCTAGACAGCAAGTTGGCTTTGTTTTGCATCGTGCCAGTACATGGGGCAACTTTGGCACTCTGGACTGCAACTAGATTATATTGGCTAGTGTAGACAGCCCCCCCCCCCCGCCGCCCCCGCAGAGATCTATATACTTTTTTGATGTTTCATAAACTGACTGCAGAATCAATTGGGAAACTCATTTATGTTGTGGCAGTGTAACATGCAGATATGGGAGACACCGTCTATGCATGGATACTAGGGAACCCTATGGGTGTGAATTCTGGGGTTATTTTTTTTTTAAATGGGTTCATTTTAGTTAATTACTGACTATAGCATGCAGTACCATTGTCACACACTATGTGGCAGAGCTCCCTCACCTTCCCTGATGCAGTAAGAATGAGGAGAGTACTTCTTAATATTTACTTGTTAATAATAATTGGTTGGTGGGTGGGGGGGGGGGGCGGGAGAAATTGTCCTAATACCTAGGAAACACAAGTGACTACACAATGAGCAACCACAAAATTCTTCACTATTGGGGGGGGGGGGTGAATGCATGTGTGGTTTGTGTGCATGTATGTTTTCAGCACAGGAAATTTGTTTTATAGGAGAGATTATTCTTCTGTGCAAAATTTGTTGTGTAGAATTTCTTTCCATACAGAACGTGCTGTTTTATTCACACACAAAAAGCCTGTACATCACTAACTTGCAGTCAGGCCTGGGATATTCATTTCTTACTAGGCTTTCAGAAAGTTCTATGTGGTGCCTGATAGTGGAGGGAGGGAAAGGAGAGGGAAAAGCTAAAAGAGCACTAGAGAGGAATGAGTAAATGACCAGCAAGAACGAAAAGTGGGGAAAGAGCAGAATAGAAAAGAGAATGAGAAGAGGAAAAAAGAAAAGCTGCCAGACCAGGAATGGATAGTCAAGAGGATGCTAACACGTGGGAAACTGGATACTTCTATTGCTTTTTAAATAATAAAACAGAATACATGTTTGTATATGCATTTGTGGCCAACATAGTACAAAGAATAACATTATACACTTCAGGGTTATTTTGTTTTTAAAAATCAAGTACTGTAATTAGTTTTAGTTAACTGAAATCATACTGGAGCCCATAATACCATCTTTAGTCACTAGGTGGCAGACTTCACTAACCCCTATCGGTGTGAAGAAACTGTGGCCCATGGGCCGTATGTGGCCCTAGGGAATCTTTTGCAGATCTCAGACCCACGCCAAAGCCCCCACATAATCTTAAAATGTGGGGGTTGGGAAACCCCAACCTGGAGGGAAAGTACAGCAGAAAAACCAGGAGAACAACCCTGAAATTCCTGCTGTCTGTAAGGAAGAACGAGAAGCAAATGGATAAACACAGAGACATGTAAAGAAGTACAAGGGAAAGAAAGAAAGAAAGAAAGAAAGAGAAAAACAGAAAGAACAAAACAAAAGTTTGCCATAGTGGGTTGGGATTTATGGAGTTTCTAACAATTAGAAAGCTTCTGGCTGATCAAAAATGGAAATTATGCAAAGAACATGGACCACATGGTCATGAAGTCTTTATTAATAAATACTTTATTCTCCCTTTTCCCCATATTGACTATAGAAATACATCTACCACTCTCTTTTTTGTGTTACTATTACAGTACAATCACATCTTGTGATTCCATATATTGATGATTTTTTGTATGCAGGGGGCGGGGAGGAGAGTATTTCCTACCATTTTATCTCTTCACTTTCATTTTTCACAATGACTTTTGTGGGGATTAACTAACCCATCAACTGCCTGAAAATGTATCCCAGGTACATTGAGCTCTGTAGGCCATTCTGTTCCTAGTACAACTCAGAAGGACCATGGTTTTCAGTGTCACAATGACCTGGAAGGAATGTTTCCCTCCTGTAGCTTAGAGAAAAATGAGGCAGAGATTGGGCCATCTGAAGGGGATGGCCTTGGACACAAACTACTTGCTCTCAGCTCCTCTTTAAAAAGACACTAGATTTTTGTCATCTGCCAAACAAACCACTTTTGTCCCTTTGCGAAAGAAGCAAAGGCAATGGGCGTTTGTTCAGGTGTGACCCAAGACATTTTTTTTCCCCAAAATCGTGTGAAGAGCAAGTTGTTGCCTCCCCTCCAGCCTCTGATTCTACATAGCAAAACTGACCAGGCTGGCAAGTTGGATCTTCCTTCAGTGTTGGTGACAGTGTCCTTGGCCACATCAAAGGGCAGTAGTGTAGTAGTGCAGGCTGTGTGGCACACACACAGCTCTTTCTGTTCCCTGCCCCTCAGCATTTGCTACCTGGTATGGCTGTCTCATTCTTTCTAACAAAAGGGCTGGCCCTACGTGCCCCTCTTGCAGATTACATAGGCTCCATGCCATGGCACAAAAACAACGTGGAAAGCTCTTCGAGAAAGAGGGAGGAGGGAAAGAGAGAAAGAGAGCAGACTAGCCTAGCAGCAACAATAGAGTTCTCAAACTCTACAAACAACAAGCCAAGCAGAATTTTCTTGGAAGGAGCCACATCAGCTGCCCTTAAAAACAATTAAAACAAACAGGACAGAGAAAAACTCTCAGTGAGGTGAAATGGGGAAGGGCGGGAGACCATGCTGCAATGCTATTACTACAGTCTTTGCCAGCAAAATGGGCAGCCAAATTCCCCTTTAGCCCTCCCCATCAGATACAGGGGTAGTTCAATTACTATTCCAACTGGGGCTGGCTAGTCTCCTGGCCCTTCTTTTAATGTAAGGTTATTGTAATTGATATGAAGGTAATTGATAATGTGTTACGGTGAATAATGTCTTCAATTTTCTGCTAAATCCCATTTTTGTAGCCATCTGGGCTCCTCCAACTGCACCCCTGGGAAGCCGAGTAATAGATAGTAATTATTCTCAAGTCATTTACTTTTTCAAAGTGTTTAGTGCTTATCTGTTTTACAATTAAAATGGAAACGACCCTGATTCACTTCCTTTCTTTTTTATTTAAATAGCATTCACACACACACACACACACACAACTTGCCTACTCTCTCCTGTGCACTGGAGCCCGTATGATGTGTATACCACGACCACAGGGACACACACATGAGTGTGCAGGTGTATTCCTCTCTCAGTTACTCCTAGGAGCTTCATTGGTTTCTGAGTGAGTCTGATATGCTCTACCACTAAGGATATAGAACTGCAGGGCAGAATGCTATATACATTTCTCAAAACACACATTCAGGGAGGAAAGGTGACCATGTCTCTCACACACAGCTTGCCTTACATTGTATATATGTGTGTGTGTGCTTTCAAGTCACCTGTCAAGGTATGACAACCCCATGAATTTCATAGGATTTACTTAGGCAAGTAATACTAAGAGGTGGCTTTGCCATGTCCTTCTCCTGAAATATGCCCCACACCACCTAGTATTCATTGGTGGTCTCCCATCCAAGTACTAACCACGAATGACCCTAGTTAAATTCTGAATTCAGATGGGATCTGAACCTAATCCTTAGAATGTTTAGGCCTGAACTTTGAGGGTGGTTTAAAAGAAATGGCTTCCTCCCCATTTCATGATTGAGCTGGAGAAGAGTCAGGGTGGTCATCAACTGAACTCAGGGAGTTATGAGCATAAGCTCAATGTATTCCAGCAAAGTAGAAGCAAGCCAGTATCAAATTAGGGGGAATGGCAAAAGGGGAGCAAAACATGAGCACTAATACTAATACTATTAATAATAAAGTTTTATTTCTATTTCCCGCCTCTCCCATCGGATCGAGGCAGGATTCCAACAAGTTATCAGTTTCCAGGCCCAAGTGTTGGTTATCAACTTTAAAGCCCTAAATAGCTTGGGTCCAAGCTATCCTAGGGACCTCCTCCTCCCCTACAATCCTCCTCCGGTCCTCTGGGAGGAATTTGCTGCAGCCTCAAAAATCTAGGCTTTCGGCTACCTCCCAGAGGGCCTTTTCTGTTGTCGCCCCCAAATTGTGGAATGGTCTACCAGATGAGATCCATCAACTGACATCTTTAGACAGTTTTAAAAAGGCTGTCAAGATGGATCTCTTCCAGCAGGCCTTTCCAGGATAGATAACCCCAGCCTCAGGGACCCCCTCTTCGGAGGACTCCCCAATGTCCCCTCAAAAACAATTAGAATGTTGCTGCGTTGCCTGTTTGTCTATTGTAATTTGTATTAAGGTTGTTTTTATATTATTGGTTTTAATCTGTAATAGATTTAATATTTTTTTAAGGGGGAAGGGATGTAGTTTGTTTTATTTGATGTAATTGTATTTTACTGTTAGCTGCCCTGATTGATCTCAAAGGGGCGGGATATAAATAAATTATTATTATTATTATTATTATCGCTTATTCTACACTTGACAGTTCTCAGCTGAATGTGTCAACTAAATTGAAAAGCATCACAATTGGGGGGGGGGGGATGATGCAGTTCTGTTTATGGTGTTATATCTGTAGCAGTTCCTTTCCGTGTGCAAATGTGTGTGTATGTGACTTCAAGTCACCAGTCAATTAATGACAAGACCATGAATTTCATAGGGTTTTTTAAGGCAAGGAATACTTAGATGTGGTTTTGCCAATTGTTTCCTCTGAAATATAGCTACAGCACACACAGTATTTTGTGGTGGTCTCCTACCCAAGTACTAACAGAGCTGACCCTGAATAGCTTCCAAGATCAGATAGGATCTAGAATCATAGAATCATAGAATCATAGAGTTGGAAGAGACCACAAGGGCCATCCAGTCCAACCCCCTGCCATGCAGGAACTCCAAGTCAAAGCATCCCTGACAGATGGCCATCCAGCCTCTGCTTAAAGACCCCTAAGGAAGGAGACTCCACTATACTCCGAGGGAGTGTGTTCCACTGTCGAACAGCCCTTACTGTCAGGAAGTTCCTCCTAATGTTGAGGTGGAATCTCTTTTCCTGCAGTTTGCATCCATTGTTCCGCGTTCTAGTCTCTGCAGCAGCAGAAAACAAGCTTGCTCCCTCCTCAACATGACATCCCTTCAAATATTTAAACAGGGCTATCATATCACCTCTTAACCTTCTCTTCTCCAGGCTAAACATCCCCAGCTCCCTAAGGCGTTCTTCATAGGGCAAGGTTTCCAGACCCTTCACCATCTTAGTTGCCCTCCTTTGGACATGCTCCAGTTTCTCCACATCTTTTTTGAAATGTGGTGCCCAGAACTGGACACAGTATTCCAGGTGGGGCCTGACCAAAGCAGAATAGAGTGGCACTATAACTTCCCTTGATCTAGAAACTATACTTCTATTGATGCAGCCTAAAATTGCATTGGCTTTTTTAGCTGCCGCATCACACTGTTGACTCATGTTCAGCTTATGGTCTACTTGGACTCCTAGATCCCTTTCACATGTGGTCTCATTCAGCCAGGTGTCCCCCATCCTATATCTGTGCATTTCATTTTTCCGCCCTAAGTGCAGAACCTTACATTTCTCCGCATTGAATTTCATTTTGTTAGCACTGGCCCAGCTTTCTAGTCTATTCAGGTCATTTTGAATTTTGATTCTGTCCTCTGGGGTATTAGCTACTCCTCCCAGTTTAGTGTCATCTGCAAATTTGATAAGTATGCCCCCAATTCTGTCATCCAAATCGTTAATAAAGATGTTGAATAGCACTGGGCCCAGGACAGAACCCTGTGGCACCCCACTGGTCACTTCTCTCCAGGATGAAAAGGAGCCATTGTTGAGCACCCTTTGAGTTCGGCCACTCAACCAATTACAAATCCATGTAACAGTTAACTTGTCTATCCCACATTTTGCAAGCTTGTTTGCAAGAATGTCATGGGGAACCTTGTCAAAGGCCTTACTGAAATCGAGGTATACTATATCCACAGCATTCCCTTCATCTACCAAGCTGGTAATTTTATCAAAAAAAGAGATCAGGTTCGTTTGGCATGACTTGTTTCTCTGAAACCCATGTTGGCTTTTTGTGATTATGGCATTGGCTTCTAAATGTTCACAGACTCTCTGCTTAATGATCTGCTCTAGAACCTTTCCTGGAATTGATGTCAGACTAACTGGACGATAATTGTTGGGATCCTCTTTTTTTCCCTTTTTGAAGATGGGGACAACGTTTGCCCTCCTCCAGTCTGCTGGGACTTCTCCTGTTCTCCAAGAGTTCTCAAAGATTATTGCCAATGGCTCTGATATTACATTTGCCAGTTCTTTTAATACTCTAGGATGTAGTTCATCTGGTCCTGGAGATTTATATTCATTTAGGTTAACCAGGTATTCCTGTACTACCTCTTTACTTATTCTGTGCTGAATTTCCTCTATTCTGTCTCCTGTTCCATTATCCTTAGGTTGAGCACCCTTTGCCTTTTCTGAGAAGACTGAAGCAAAGAAGGTGTTGAGTAATTCTGCCTTTTCTCTGTCCCCTGTTAGCATTTTGCCATCTTCTGCCCGCAGTGGCCCCACTGTTTCCTTCTTCTTCCTTTTGCTGCGGACATATCCAAAAAAGCCCTTTTTATTGTTCTTAACCTCTCTAGCAAGCCTGAGTTCATTCTGCGCTTTAGCTTTTCTGACTTTATCCCTACAAGTGCTGGCTATTTGTTTGAATTCCTCTTTCGTGATTTCTCCATTTTTCCATTTCTTGTACATGTTCCGTTTAAAACTTAGCTCAGTTGAAAGTTCCTTAGTCATCCATCCTGGCTTCTTGAGACATCTTCCATTTTTCTTCCTCATTGGAACTGTTTGAAATTGTGCCTTCAATATCTCCCTTTTGAGAAACTCCCATCCGTCTTGAACTCCCTTTTCTTTTAGTATTCCTGACCATGGGATCACTCCCAGTATTTCTCTAAGTTTATTGAAATTAGCTCTCCTAAAGTCTAGAGTGCGTGTCTGACTATGCCTAGCTTCTCCCTTCCACTGTATTACAAACTCCAGGAGAACATGGTCACTTCCACCTAAGGATCCAACCACTTGCACCCCATCAACTAGGTCTTCCCTGTTGGTTAAGATCAGATCTAAAATGGCTGATCCCCTTGTTGCCTCTTCCACCTTTTGGACAATGAAATTGTCTTCCAGGCAAGTGAGGAATTTGCTAGACTTTGAGGATTTGGCTGAGTTTGACTTCCAGCAAATATCAGGATAGTTGAAGTCACCCATCACTACTACATCTCTCTTTTCTGAGTATGTGATTATCTGTTCTAGAAAGGCATCATCCAATTCCTCTGCCTGAGTCGGGGGTCTGTAGTAGACTCCCACAGTAACATCCCTGTTATTTCCCTCTCCTTTAATTTTTATCCAGATGCTCTCCACCTGGCTTCCAGTATTGACTTCCTGGATCTCTTCACTGGTGTAAATATCCCTGACATATAATGCTATTCCTCCTCCTTTCCTGTTTGGCCTGTTTCTCTTAAAAAGGTTATATCCCTCTATTTCTACATTCCAATCATGAGACTCATCCCACCAGGTTTCAGTGATGCCTATAATATCATATTTCCCTTGTTGTGCTAGGAGTTCAAGTTCATCCTGCTTATTTCCGATACTCTGTGCATTAGTGTAGAGACATCTAAGAACATGTGTTCCCTTTACTTGCTGCCTGTGCAAATTTTTTTGCTTCCCACTGTTGGGTCCTTGCACTGTTTGCCTTGTTCCCTCTATGCCACTTGGACTATTCTCTCCATCCCTTTTGCCTTCCAGTATAATGTCTCCCTCCCCCACATAACTCAGTTTAAAGCCCTCCTGATCAGATTCTTCAGACTGTTGGCAAAAACGTTTTTGCCAACTGGCGTGAGATGCAGTCCATCCCTTGCCAGAAGTCCCTCCTCATGGAACCGCAGCCCATGATCCAAGAATCCAAACTGTTCTTGGCGGCACCATCTACGGAGCCAGTTATTCACCTCTGCTATTTTCCTCTCCCTTCCTGGACCATGCCCTTCTACCGGGAGAAGAGATGAGATGACAACCTGTGCATCCATCTCTTTCAGCTTCCTTCCCAGAGCCTCATAATCCCTTTTGATATTCTGAAGGCTGTGCCTTGCAGTATCAAGGCTGTGCCTTGCAGTATCTGATGTCTTTAGGATATTTAGACACTCCCCACATGTGAACAGTCATCCTTATTTTGGCCCTGTTTTGGCAGCTGGGGGGTTTGGAACTGAGAATGCCCTTAAAAATAAGAAAACTATGATTAAAGCACAATATAAGGTAATTGTATTTTTCTAATATATTTTGACCAAAAATACAAAAAACTTCTTTTTTCTTTAAATCAGTGATGGCTACTACAGTGTAAATAAATACAACATCCAACAGGCTGATGTAATGTGCCTGAGTGTCCCCCTCCTACCATACAAATGATTGTTACCTTATCAACTTGAGGGAGCACAATGATAGGGATCCTTGGCTGAGAATAGGGGTGTTTCAATGTGTCCTCATTCTGATGCCTTCTCTCCAGTGAAAATGATATGAATAATATCTATACCATGCCACTGATTCTAGGAATGGTATTCACAATACCATCCTCAGTGGAAAAAGATAGAGTAGCCGGGGGAGGGGGGGGGGAATAAAGAGCTATACACAAAGTGCTGTATTATCATGGAAGCCACCAGCCTTCACTGCTTTACATGCCTCAATGCCTGGCCTGTGTTGCTTCCTTGTCACTGAAGATACCTGACAGATCCCTGCTCCTCCATCATCCTTTTGTTTTAAGAAGACCTACACAGAAGGCTGGCTGGTTATAGTAGTAAGTGCATGATCAAGCAGGCCTCAATTTTGAGGAGCCCAGGCTCTGCTCATAATGTAGCATGGCATTACCAATAGTTAGAGTTATTTGATATTCTGGATTTGCCCAATTTTCAATTGGTGCCCACCACTACTCACAAAAATCCACCAGAAACTTTTTTTCTAGATTCTAGTACTGTGGTCAGGAGACCTTCCAGTGGAACTTATTCTACGCATCCCAATAGGACTGCCAGAATACAAACTGGACAGTGTCCTATATCTTTAATGGCTGTATAGAAGAGGCAATTTCAGATGGGGCTGCTTTTCAAATAATGTCCCTAGTGAAATTATCTCAGCCATTAAAAGTAGAGGAGCTTTCTCCAGCTTTCACTTTGGCAACCCTACAATCCCAATAAAGAGAGGATACAATATGCTGATGGCAGTATACTTCTTTTAGAGGCTCTCAAGAATGCAATTGCACTGTCTTTCATGCATGTGCCTGAATAACTCAGCATCACATACTGGAATGCTTCAGCCAATATAAATGGAAATAAACTAATACACCTTGATGTTAAGGCAGGGTCATTGAAGTGGGGAGTGAGGAGTCAATAGGTTCTGCAGAAAATAGTTGAGCAGATTGATCTGAAACTTGGCAGTGTAGGAAAAGTTTTCTTGGAAAGATCCATGATGGTGTTGTGGTGGAAGGGCTTAGCAATGCTTGTGTATATGACTTCTGATGTTTAAAGAATGTCCAGCAGTATTCAGCTATTTCTTTAGCTGGGATTTTTCCACCATTTTTTTTCCTACAGAACATCCTTTAAGAAACAATTCAGTATGTTAGGTCAAGGAGAAAATCTAGCATGTGCTTTCCCTGGCAATCATATTTTGCAGTTTTAATTTTTTTTAAAGGTATTTGGCTCCCATTGAATCTTATTCTACTCATGCTCAGTTCATGTAGCATAACTAGTGAGCTAGTGAGATATGGGAGAGTCCAGAAGGGTGAGAGTTTGAATGGGAAGAAGTGCATCTTACCAGAGAGAGGGTACGGGGGAAGAGGCCTAATCTATGGAGAGAGAAGAGAGAAAAAATTACTGATCGAAATGCATTTTGTGCCAGTTTCAAAATTTTTGGCTATTTTTCTGAGCCATTTTCAGGAATCTGAGGGACAACTATCTATACTACCTTGAGCTCATTGGGGGGAAAAGGCAAGAAAATGTAGCTAATAAATAGATCCTTCGCCTAGCTTGGTTTGGCCATATAGACTTGGGATCACATAAGATTCTTCTCTGTCTTTCCCTCTTGTTTCCCACATGTCATGCAACTCTTGTAAGCAACACTTCACCCCTAAACTGAGGCATCATGCTCTCTGCAGCAATGCAATAATCAGCTCCCCTCTGCCCCAGCCACCACCCATTTTTGCAGGCCTGTCCTCACTGGTTAACCCCAAGACCATTCATGATTCTCTCCTCCACTTGTCATCCTTCTCCTCCATCCCTTCCCTTCCCTCCTCCTCTTGCTGCAGCTCTTCAGAATGACACAGCCTTTCTCTCTTGCTTTCTCTCCATGCTGTTTCCCATGCTGTTTGGAGTAGAGAGAACACAAGACAGCAGCAGCACAGCAACCTGCACTGAACCATGGGATTCTTCCTGCTGCCTCCTCCACCATTTAGCAAGCAAGCATCATATTAAAGAATCAAAACATGTTAATGTTATGCTGTTTTTACCAATATTTTCACTCATCATTTGGTTAGACTGCAATGTTAATGTCACTGTGTAATCATAAACAAAAATGTAAATGAATTAGGGTAATGGTTTAAGATTTAACACATTTTCCAAACTCTGCACAATCTCTGCACAATGGCTGGTGTTGATAACTGTATTTCCCGGAGAACAAACCACGTTGCAAATCTGGAGAACACTCTGAGATAACAGTATTTCCTCCAAATGTTCACTGAAAATATCCTTATTACCAAGCCACTTCTGAACTGAACTTTAGGAGAGTTGCCATTCTAATGTAAGCATGATATAAACAAGGGTTCTGATATGATCAATTGAGGCACTAGGCTGGAGAGAGGAAGGCCTCCATTTCAGATGGATTTTTTTCTTCTCGTTTCCAAATAACAAAAGAGCTTTTCCAAGTTCTCTTTTGTTTTAAAGTTCAACACAAGAAATATACAATATGATTGTTATGTAGTTCCCCACCCTCACTTCCATTTTCCATGCCCATGTTTTCACAATGTGCTATATCCCCACGCTGCCCCCATTTGGCAAGGACAATCCCAAGATCCCCAATTAATCCTCTGTCATAAACATTTTGAACTGCTGCTTTTAAAATGTCCCAGTTTCTCTTCCTCCTACCCTCTGCCTTTATCCTTGGCATATTTATGTTGCTGCAAACTCAGTTTAAAGAGCAAAGGAAGTTAACACTTTATATACTCAACAGGAGGAGAGGAGGAAGGCAAAATCTTGATCTTCCCAGTAGGCTTAGGCAAAAGCAACTGAAGCCTCTTCTAGTTTGCATGTTCTTCCTCATCAATACCTTTTGCCATTTAGATCATACTCTGATATAGCTTGGTCACACGTATCAAGGTTTTCACCTGTGAAATATTGGAGAATACAATGGATGCTGATTGGTCTGTGTGCCTAATATATTGGAAACATAATACAGAATAACAGACAAAATCTATAGTTATTGTTCTATCTCTTATTTACCTCTTATCTAAACAAGATATTTTTGTATTTTGCAAAGAAGACATTGTTTATAAAGTTGTAAGTTGTATTTTAAACAAAGAAAAAAAAGAAAAAACCAAAAAGATTTCTAAAAGCAGTTGGATAAAACTACTGAAGAAGACAAAATTCAATGAGGGGAGGAGAACAGTCATGCAGGCAGATTATTTTAGAGCTGCGTGGGTGAACCTATGGCATGCATGCCCTGTCTGGCACACAAACCTTGTCAGAGGGCACACGGTGGCCACAGAAGGAGAGGTGGGGAAGCACGCACGGCCAGACCAGCTCCTTCCCCCAGCCCAGTTCTTCCACAGAAAACTGAGTTGCAACAAGGAGGAGTGGTATGCGGCCTTTCTGGGCGGAAGCCCAAGCCCAACCCTTCTGGGTGGGAGTCTTTCCCCTTCCAGCTGGATGTCCCCCCCCCCCTTTTCTGGCTGGAAGTCCAGCCCCTGCGGCACCTCCTCCTCCTCCCAAACTCAGGTGAGGGTGTGTGTTGTGTGCCTTCAAGTCATTTCTGGTGACCCTATCATGGGATTTTCTTGGCCAGTTTCGTCAAAAAGGCTAAAAGCCTTAACTGAGGCTGACAGTGTGTGATTTGCCCAAGTTTACCCTTGTGGCTTCATGGAGAATTGAATCTAATCTCCCAGAGGACTAGTCACAACAAACCTGTTACAAGATTTTCTTAGTGAAATTTGTTCAGAGCAGTTTGACATTGCCTTCTGAGGCTGAGTGAGTGTGATCTGCCCAAGGTTACCTAGTGGGTTTCTGTTTCAAACCACTACACCACCCCGGCTCTTGTTGGCCATATAGCAAAGTACAGTAACATCCCAAATCCACAAAATAGTGATATTCAGCCACTGTGTTGGGGCTGCATCTGCACTGCAGAAATAATACAGTTTGGCACCGCTTTAATTGCCAAGGCAGAATGTTATGGAATCTTGGGATTTGTAGATTGATTTAGCCAGAGAGATCTGATGCCACAATAACCTATAATTCCCAGGATTCCCTAGCACTGAGCCTTAGCAGTTAAAGTAGTCTCAGACTGGATTATTTCTGCAGGATGTTTTAGACCTCTGACTTCAACCACCGTTTCGGTAGCTTTTTACTCTTCTCCCTTTGTCTGTCCAAGAGGTTGTCCAAAACATCCTCAATTCTGAGCAGGGCTGAAAAGGATGGAGTTAATATTTATATGAGTGGGATTTTTTTTTATTTTTTTGTTTTGAACTTTTATTTGGTCATGTCCTCCATTTTTTTCCTTGCATTTTCCCCGGATGTCCTGCCCCTGGAGGTCTGACCCCTAGAAGTCCTGCCCCCAACACCCAGTGACACCGGGTGAAGGAATGCCACTGAGTTTGGGCACATGGTATCTGAAAGGTTCATCATCACTGTCCTAGGAGTTTATCAGACGGGAGGAATTTCTCTTTATTGAGAATGGAGCCAATTGGAGCCAATTCGAATTCACGTGAATTCGCTAGTTTAGCAAATCCATGTGAATTCGTATTGCTTTGGAATGCATTCAGAATGACTTCCCATTACCCAAAAATGACCACTCATTGCCCGAAATTGCGTGAGATGCTTTAATTCGCAATAACGTAAAACCCTTGATTGCATTCGGAATGACTTCCCTTTTGCCCAAAATTGTGTGAGATACTTTAATTCGCAATAACATGAAACCCCATGATTGCGTTCAGATTGCCATTAGATTATACAGTACTTCCAATTTCCAACATCTGATAAGGTCCCAACTGCAAGCTAAATTTGCCCTGTCTGGCCATGTCATGCTAAAGCCCACCTCTGTCTTATGGAAGAGAACCAGAAGAGCAGAAGGTCTGGAATTAGCAGTGAGTGAAGACACCACATGATTGGTTCAGGACCTTCCAGGCACAGGGAAAGGTAAAATTGGTCATGGGAAATGAGGAAGGATTTGTTGATGTCTGGGGAAGATGAGGAATGACCAGAATCCTAAAATTATTCCAGTTTCCCACCTCTGCCCATAGTTAATAAAATATGCACTGTCTCAAAAACTAAAATGAACTGTTGTGCAAATGTGAAGGTTGGCAATCAAAATGACCTTTCAGAGAGGTAAGGAGAGGAAAATACTTTTTTGAGTCTTAAGGCTCTTTCTCAAATAGCTCGAAATACTGCAAAAGAGGGTGCAAACAGGTAATGATTCAGTGTTAAGGAACTTATGAGGTATACAGTAATGGCTTCCTATCCTTATGCAGCTTGATCTACACTTCCAATTTCCAACTGAATGGCTTATTTGGCTTATTTAAAGCTATTATTACACCTGTAATCTAATGCAGTTGGGAGAAGAGTACACACAAAAAAATGTTTTCTTGTATCTTTGATATAGTAGGGGCTAAAAGTTAAATGGCCTTCCTCAAAACTGAAAGTTTTGGAAATAACTGATGTACCACAGCTCATTCAGCCTGAAATTGAGGTAAGAATTTTAATTCTTGGCCTGTTCTTCCTGCTGCCACCATCCACAACCCTGCCACCCTCCTTACATCATGCAAACCCTCAAGTACTGCTGTTCAGCGGCCTTCTCTGGTAACTGACTGATCACTGAAGTGTTGCTTTCCTTTGCTGGCATTCTAAAGTGCTTTGTGCAGGAACATCCTGTCTCTCTTTTGTTTGAGTTTGTAAGTGTCTCTTTCTTTCCAATCCCCTCTAATGACTTTTCCTCGATGCAATTTGCAGAGGGCTGTGCCAAGGCGGCTTCCCCTGCTGAGACAGAAACAAGGCTCAGGAAAAAGGCGCCGAGGGAACTGTTCAGAGGAAAAAGGGGCACTGGGGGAGCCATCACGATCTTCAGTTTATCTCTGTCACTCTTTGCTCCCATGGCTAGCCTCTCAGTCCCCGGCTGGGACAAGGGAGAGATTGCCACAGAAGCAGAATGAAATGGCAAACGCAGCAGATCTGGTGAGTTACCAGATGTGCCAAGTAAACTCAGACAACCCATATTTGAACAAGAAGCACACATGAGTAATAACCCGAACCCTTTCCCAGAGGCAGAAGAAAGAGATGGTAATGATTTCAGCAGTCTGTTAAATACTCCAGCATCCATGGATCCATGTGAACAAAGCAGACACCCCTTCTATACAAGTGTGATTGTGCTAGGGGTAGGCTACTCTCAATGAATGTTAGAGAAACATACCGGTATGTCCTTTAGTAAAATATTGTGTGGAAGGGTGGAATTATCCCCCTTCCTTTCTCCATCTAAACCCTGTCAACTCTGTTCATTTTCCTTAGCCAGAGAGTAGTACTCAAGTGCAAGTCTGAATCTGGGCTATGGTGTTCATTTTGATAGCAGATTGAAGGAGAAATCATTCTCTAGTTACTTCAAGAGGTTAAGGAAGGCTTAGCTTCTCTAAAGCTAACTGTGGAGTGTTTTGTGTGAAGAAGGGCTTAGAGACAACATACCTTTTGGACAAACCAACCCCAACCCCCCTTAATACTTGCTGAAGTACTTACTGGATGAAGGGAATTGTTGGGGGGAGCAATGGACTCTTACAATTTTGTCCCCACTGTTCACATTGTGTCTCCTTTCTCCCAGTTTTGTAGAGTTCACACTAATGTTAAAGTGAAATTTGAAGGTGTATGTGGGAATTCCAATCTCACAGTCCAAAGGTCTAGATTTGAACAATATTTGTATTTTATTTTTAAGTGAAAATTCATGCCTATGCCCATTTTTCTTACTACCTGTTCATATCTACCTTACTACCTGCTCATATCTACATGTTCTTTCAACTTTCTATTTCTGTCCACCATTTCTTGACAACTATCATCATCAAATGCTACCAGTCTCAGTCATTATGTCCTTTAAACAATCAAGCCCTGTGTGTTCAGACCATTTATTCGGCTTGGTAAGGACCACACTGTCCTACTTTCTCAGGTTCCCACTCAAGGTTTTCTAGATATGCAACAGAATAAGATGGCAGAGCAGACTATGCCAGTGTTGTTACTGAGTTTGTTTGTTTTTTAAAAGCACTTCTGTATGTAGAAATCCGTGCGAGGAGAACACTAACACTACTAGTATTTTGTTCCCAGTATGGTTTAAACCAGATCATGATTTAAAATGATCCGGTTTAAACCACCATGATTTCCACTTAATTCGAATTGCTGAAGCAATTCAGAAAGGGGGGGTCATCGTTTTTACCCATTTTTTAACCCATTTAACCCTTGTCAAAAAGACGCTGGTAAAATGAGCTGTTTTTTAGGATGAATCGATTTATTTCCAAATAAATTGATTCAACCCAAGTGGGAACCGCAGGCAGATTCAAATCCACCCTGGTCCAAGTGAGAACTAGGCAGGGTGGATCTGATTCTGCTGCCAGTGATGGGGGGCAGCCGCAATGGCCCCAGCCATCTTCCTGTCACCGGCGGCCACCAGCTTCTCTTCAGCCTTCCTGTGACCTCATTCCCGCCTTTCCTGGGTGCAGGAAATGGAAGGTCAGGGGGGAAGCTGGGAAGGAGGTTGCAGAGAAGGAGGTTGCAGTCGGGGCTAGGAGAGGCCAAGGTGCCTGATTGGAATTGGGAGAATTAGCACAAACATAGTGGGAACCAGGAACTATTTTTCTGCCGATTCATCAATTCAGATCAGTCACCGAATTCTCCATAAGTGGGAACAAGGCCTAGGACCTTGCTTCAATTTGTACTAATTTTATTTTTATTTGCAGATAATGTTTATAAGGAAGCATTCAAAAATGGCAACATGTTATTTTCACTCTTCTTCTGCATATCAGACAATAGTCTATCCCTCCAACCCATCCTCATCCCTCAGTGCAAAGTCGGGCACTATTGTAAAAGAGGGAAACCCTAATATACATTGCTTTAACTTTACCCATGATATACTTGTGCAGGAGACAGAGTTCCTGCATTATCTAGATCATCTAAATATCATCCACCTGTGGGGCATGTATTTGCCTTCCTGAATCAATATCTGGCATGACTGAATGTATGGAAGAGCGAGGCAGTCCTTGTACTAGCTGGCATGGAATCCACAAAGACACGCTTACCAAAGATGACTTCAGCCACATTCCTGCCTGCCTGGCAACCTGCTCCATCTCCACATACACAAAAAGGAAATGAAAATCTCAGCAACAAAAGAAGCTTGCAAAGAAGCAACAGAGAGACACAGGAACTGGAAACGAGATTAAACATGGGCTTGACAAACCTGCCCTGCTGAGCTTTCCTCTAGAAAGATTTTCTTTAGCTTTGAGGAGGAGGAGTGGGGTGATCTTCTTTTACTTGAAAGTGAGGGAGAGGAATGACAGAGGTGGTTTTGTAGAGGCATACACCCTTTCCTAAGTGAAAATTTAAAATAATAATGGAGAGGCCCCTTTTCAATTTGCATGGGTAGACATAAATTAGGAAATGGCAACAGAAGTCATGGAAACAGATTTGATGTGAGAGGTTCCCAATCACTTAAAATCAACAAGAGAGGGACTCTGGTTTTGATTAGTGTGGCTGTGGTGGCCCAGGGGAGGGGAGGGGAATCATTTCCCTCCACCATATTCCAGATTTAAATCACTACCATAACCTGCCAGGAGTTGCTATCAGACATGAAAAATAATCCTGTATCATGCACATGTGTGTGTGTATTTCTGCCGGGAGGATTCATAATTGCTTGAGGAAAGCAATTATCTGGAAAAACCATACAGAGAAAAGGTAAACACCTCTTTCTTATCACCGATGCACCAATCACAACTGCAGTCCTCTTCCCCCTCCCCATTGATTGCTCTGTTATGGAGGTGGAGAGGTATTAGCAACTTGTTTACCACATCAAGATTCTTTGAAAAATATCGAAGGACTGAACTCTGGACAGATTTTCTTGCCACTGCCTTTTCACAGTGATATTTGCACTTCCCAATTGCCGTGAGAGATTCTACCAGCGGTATATTTGCTCCTTTTGGAAATGGAAGGCCAGAGCAGACTGACCCTGCTCTAATCCCATAGGGCAATTTTTTAGGATGGCCATATCACAAAAAAAGAGAAGAGATGTAGCACCAGAAAATACCTGCAACTGCATAAGTACAAATACACAGCATATTTCTACACTGTGGAGCAATGGGAAAATGTGCTTAGACACATTTTCTGGGGAAGAAATCAGCTAGATTTACATTTCTCTTTTGAAACACCCCTTTCAAATTTCCTGAGGATAAAGAGAGAATGGAACGAAATCCATACACTTGTAACACTTGTAAAGCATTTCAGAGGAAAAAACTTACAAAAAAACACTCTTACATTTTTACAATGTGCACAACCTAAAGTTCATCTCTTTGAAAAAATGTACACAGATACCTTACAAAATGCATACTTTAAAAATGTTCACTGAATGTATAAATGCACAAAAAATGTGCATGTTTTTGTGTGCAGAAAGAAAAAAATCACGTTGCAATCTGATATTGAAAGAAGATTGGAATAAGTATACCAGTAGGACCTTGAGAAATTAAAGGAGAATGACACTGACAGTTTTCCATATCTCTGCTCCTTCTCCTGTCCAGGGGCCAAGAGCTGATGGGAATTTCAAGGCCCCTCATTGATTTCCCTTTTTTCTGGTTCTTTCTCTTTGAACTGAACTTGGATGAGACAACCCTTCCACAGATCATGCCTTTGGATAGAGGCCCGCCTTTTGTAAAGTGTGACATATGACATTTCTAGCTTTTATATGCTTAAGCTTTTAGAACCAATAAATATTTTTAAGGATGATATCCTGCATGAGAGTTTGATATTTTCCCCAGCCTTTGAATCTTGCTTTTCTCTGTATAGTTGGATCCAGGTTTCTGTTTCTTGGACATGCTAAGAATGTGAAGGAATGTTGGGGACTTACGTTTACATATTTTAATTTTAAGACAGAAGGATGATGTACTTTTATTATCATTGTTATTTTTTAAAATAAAATACTTCTAAATTGATTTATTGCTGTTTTCAATAGGGTAATGTTTTTAATTGTTTTATAACTGGTTGTTTTACTATTATAATTATTTTCTTTTCTTTTGTTGTTGTACTTTCTTTTACTCTGTTGGTGAGCCACCTTAGGTACCATTAAAAGAGAAAGGTGGGGTATAAATAGATAAATAAACAAATAGTTCCATATATAAAGGCTTGAAATGAGACCTAATCAGCCTTGACTCATAATAAGGGCTCTTGCAACATGGATGAATGTCATTCAGTTTTGACCTTTTACTCTTTCTGTCAAGCTCCTTTCCATGTTCTGTATTCCTTAATTTTTTTTTGTCACCACCTTTTACAGTATGACTCACTATTTTCCTTGAAGTGACTCTACATAGTGTGTGTGTTGTAGGGGAACCCTACGAAATCCTGCCAGTTGTAGTCCAAAACCATAACATTCCCAAGCCATGATCTCTATCCCCTCTTCTCTTTGTGTGTATAAATAAATGATATTGTTACTAATGTGAACACACACAAAAAGCCAAGTTCTTATCTAAACCTATTTGACTTTACAAAATAAAGTTCCAAGAACGATGTACTTATGCAACATTTCCCTCTTCTAGGTTACTGAAACCTGGATCTTAGAAACGCATGGCCTTTTGCCAAAAAATAAATAAATAAAAACAAAAAATACTTATAGTTTAACCAAGATTTGCAGGATAGGGTTGGGAATATAATACAATACTCTGCCAACGAGTTGGGATTAAGAAGAATGTGGAGCTTCAGTCGTGCGGCTGAAGCCTAGTGCTCCCAGTGGTCAGATCAGTGCAGTTTCTGGTGTCCTAGACAGGTTCTCAGCAAGTCCTCTAGCAGATCCTCCCCTCTTCTGTAGATATGGAGTCAGTAGAGAGAGAACATTAACTACACCTCTCTATTCCTGCGTATAAATTTATTGGAGGAAACCCTCCATCTCCCGGCTTCTCCTTACCTTCTTGGAAAAGTAAACATTTAATTTTTTTTTTTTTTGGTTGTTGTTAATAGATTTAATGTTCATTTGTCGGTCGCCTGGGGGCAGGGACGTGTGACATTTCAAATAATTGTTGTTTCGAGGGTATCCTCTGGAGGAAAATGCTGCAAAAGTGTGGAGAAGATTTAAGTAAATTACTGTGTCAGCTTCTATTTATTCCCTACATGATCGCCAGAGGCAGGCCTGCAAGAGAACCATTAGAGGGCTGGCCATAAAACAGGGAGGCAGGATTTCAAAAGCCAGAATGCCATTATGGGAAAGTTAGTGTGTAACATGTTAAATTATTCCCCAAAGTGGTAGGAAAAAGGGAGGAAGAGGCATGGGTGGAAGAGCTCAAATCAAAGAGAAAGAGAGGAAGAAAGAGGCAGCCCTTGCATCTGGGGAAATACAGGTATCACAGAAACAGGACTAATTTCAGGCTCATGTTTGTTACCATCAGCACAATAGTGAAGGGTGGGGGAATATGGCACTTTCTTGTGTTAGCATCTGCCTTTTTTTTTACAGGGCAGATTTGTGGATGTGATACCATTCCCCTACGTGTGTCACGGGAACAGCTGCAAGGAAACAGCTTGCTCTGTGCCGGCAGCCTCCATGGGGAACCATTTCAAGGGGGTCTCCATTCAATATGGAGTAGCCTTACCTTGATGCAAGTCATGCTGGAATGTGAGGAAGTAGTAAAAGTATACCTGGTGTGATACATTCTTGTTGAGGTGTAGCACATCATTGTAAAGTGATAATATTATCAATCCCTGTTATCAATCCGCATCTCTAGCAATAACACCAACACTGCCATTCACAAGGAAGGAAAATGACCTCTTCCCTGCTCTGTGTATTGTAAGAGGCTTGTCAGCAATAACAGTTTTACCTGCCTGAGTTGGCTCTCTGACATGGATAAATTTGGCAATGCTTTAGCTTGTTGGGGTATCCATACATCCCCCCCCATAGAATAGCTGCTGCCACAGAATATCTGTGCTAGTTTTACACGGACTAAAAAATCATCATCTTAATCCTTCTTCTCTGGATTTCATGGCAAGACAAACACAGCAATACTGGTGAAATTATATACTGCCCCAGAGAGTGGTGGAGTCTCCTTCTTTGGAGGTTCCTAAACAGAGGCTGGATAGCCACCTGTCAAGGGTGCTTTGATTCTGTTTTTCTGCATGACAAGGCATTGGAATGGCTGGCCCTTGTGGTCTCTTCCAACTCTATGATTCTGTGGGCTGCAGCACAAACTAGTAGTGTCATATTATCAGTGGAATCATATAAGTTTATCACACAGCATTATAATAACGTTCCAGGAACTGAATGAGAACGGAATGCAGTGCAGTTTACCGCACCACTTGGTTCCCATCAAGTTCCCATTCTGAGCTCAAAGTGTTCCAACATCATTCCAGGGCGAGAACAATGAAAAACTGTTCTCAGCCAGCTGGAACGTTATCATACCAGTCCAGGAGAAGTCAGTGCAGTAATCCTATCCATTCTTATATCTGTTCTGTCAGTCTCGTGTCCTGATTGGCTGAGACAATTTCCTCCTCTGCAGTCCTAGAGCATCCAAAAAGTATAATGCTCTTCCGGCAAATGATGTGGCACCATTTAAAAATAATAATAATAATCATCATCATCATCATCATCATCAGCATGTTAACATGTCAGAATGCTTTTCCTCAAAGCTGAAACAGTTTTCCCCACATCGTATTTAAACAAATGTGAATTTACATGTGAATTCTTTTTTAATTGTTATGGATATATATATATGTATATGTATATGTACATATATGTTTGTTTATATATATATATATATATATATATGGTATTGGTAGATACACATACATATATATATAATCAGTATTGGAGATAATAAATAGATAGATAAATACACACACACACACCCAGAGGCATATTTGTATATAGATATATCTGTATGTGGATATGATTGTTATGGAGATACATATATATGTATTCACATATGCATCTGTGTATGCATGTTTGTTTGCATATATATAATAATGTTAAGAGAAAAATATACAGATACACACACACATACATACACACACACATACACACACACACAGAGAGGGAGGGTGCTGTGCGATAAAATGTGTTCCTGTTACGTTATCATCCTGTTAGTACTTCTCCAATGTGGTGGGTCCTGTTCCCAGATCGTTCCATGGAACGTTTCCACATCCCCAGCTCCCTAAGGCATTCCTCATAGGGCATGGTTTCCAGACCCTTCACCATTCTAGTCCTTTGGATGCACACCAGTTTCTCAACATCCTCTTTGCATTCATTGCTGGACGCTACACAAATTTAAATGATGTCACCAGCTTGCAATATTACGGTTCAGACCATGGGCAAGTAGAAAACTAAATTAGTAATTTTTGGTTTTTACCAGTTTGCTATAGGACTATGGTGTACTTGTTTTATGTAATCAATTCTATGTTGTATTAAAGTTAGCTATGTCTTCCAGTTCGAAATTAATCAGTGTGCTCATCAAGCTTTGGAGAAGATCTCCTGGCCTGGCTGTTTTTTAACATTTACTTTCAAACGTCCTTTCTCACATAAAAAGTAAAGGTAATACCACATAATTCTCAGGTCTGGCAGAATTAGAATGGGTGTATATTCAAATTCTTTAGTGCTACAATAAGTACATTTCTCTCCAGTCATCTTACAACAGACCTCCTGCTTCTCTTGATGTTCTCCTTTTTGCATTCCAAATAATTGAAGCTGAACATGTTCTCTATTTAAACAAAAACCCAAAAGCAACAGAAAAGGTGGCCTGCAGATTGGTGCTGGTCTGTGAGCCATTAGCTGGTTGTCCACAGAAAGCTTCCAGGAAACTATGCAAAAAATATGATAATATTGAACATGGCATCAGTCCCTAACCCTCTGAAGGTTTTGGAGTGGCTAGTCCACCATATCAGTTGGTTTGACAAGCAGTGATCTACATGAAAGTGTCACAGTGCAATAAATAAATATTCCATTTCCCCTAAATTCTTCTTCTTCTGACTGTGGATTGTGTATATGTTGCAGGGAAAAGAAACAGAAAAGGTGCAGGGAGAAGGTGGGTGTGATAGAAAACTTTTACAATGAGCACAGGAGAGGTTATGAAAGCATAGCACAACAGATGTGTTATATTACACCAAAGGCTTCTGGGATAAAAAATACAATTTCTACTTTCTCCATTTATTTTAAGATACTGCCTTATTGTCACCATTCTATACAATGACACATATTCTTTTTTGTTGCCCCTAACTCTGTACTCAGTGCCTTCTTTTCAGGCTTCTCACTGTTTATATTACTTTGAATGGGCTCCATGTGGTCAGTTTCTTGCCTCCTCCTCCTCTTCCTCCTCTTATTGTAATATATTTACAGCATGCAAAACAATTAAGCCTCCAAAGTCTTATTTATCCTAGGGATCTACTTCTATTTTTGCAAACATCACTCTTCATTTGCTTCCAACACTGCTTCATTTGTCCCCAGTCCCTTTTCTGATGCAAGAACAATTATGGACTGAATAGGAATAGTCTTTTATTTCCATCTTTTGGAAGAACCAAGAAGTCTCTTTGCTCCAGGTTGTCCTACTGTGATACATTTCATACAGATACCCAACATTAAATAAGAAGAGAAACATTTTTGTCAAAAAAAAAATAATCCTAATGAATCACAAAGTCATCTGAGTAGTTAAATCATGGCTTGTTCTCAACCTCCTCAATATTTCTTTGTTAATAGACTTCAGGTTTAATTGAAGGATCTTCTCTGGACTCTGTCTGCCAGACCATTCTCTCTTTAACCCCACCACTCGGAGCTTCACAAAAGCCAATCCATTAAGGGTCTTCATTAGTTTGAGCACCAGCCAACCAACCAACCGTCAAAGGTCAAACACAGTCACCTGTCACAACATGGCAGTAAAACTCCTAATTGTATGGGAACAAATGAGATAAAGAGATGATACTATTATCCTATCTGATTTATTTTGTTTCCAAAGAGTAATTTAAGTCTAATTTATTTCAGAAGCTAACTATGGTGTGTGTGTATAAGATATCTAAGAAAAATACCTACATAAAAACAAACAAGACACACACCTGAAGATAAAATGCCTAACGTATGGACTAGATAGACATCACTGGAACTGTGTGTGGGTTGTTGCGTATATTAGATTAAACCTCAGAATGCCCTTGCAAGACTCATTTGATCCTGTTCCAGAGTTTTGTGAGTGTGTGCCGAAATATTCTAGATCAGAGAAGTAAATGCTGATGTGTTTATCCTAGGCTGACACAAATCTACCCTCCCATCCAAAAATGTGAAGGCTGACCTTCTTCCGATCACCAGCCTCTTAGCAAAGGGCAGTCGAGTCAATTTGGTGCATGAAGTGTTACCTATTTCAAAGCCATTCTATAAGCCTGATCATATATGTTAATATATTTCTTTCACAGATTTATATAAGCACTATGAAAAATGGCCCCTGTGCCCTCTAGTGGACAAAAAAAGAGAAACATTTTACAGTTTTAGAAATATCATTGTCAATATGGGAGTGGCTTTGTGTTGGCCAAGGGGGAGAAGGAGGAGGAAAAGCACAATTTTTAGAAAATAACTATCCATGTACGCTGTTTGAGGGTTTTGTTTCCTTTTGTGTGTGTGTTTGTTTTTTGAAAACCAGCAGAACCAAAACAAACAGCCAATCCACCATGGTTGCTTACCTGAAGGCTTGATTGAATATCAGTATGGTTCTAGTGATACATCAGATAGCTCTTGCCTTTCAGCTCCATAGGTCAATGTGATGGTCAAGGCACCCAATATTTCCGTTTTATGAAAGAAATATACAAATTATACCTTTAATGAGCAGATGTGTTTCTGCACAAACAGACCTTACCAGTGAGAGCTCAATTTCTTAAAATTGCCCACAGTGTCCTGGACTCCAAAAGGATTATTTACTTTAATTTCCACAACTCTAAAAGCACTTTGCGCAGTAGTCTGAGCTTTTTGAGAGCTACTTGTTCTCATGGGCTCAAGCAAGATTTCAGTATTTGACTTTCCTTTCTGCTGCTTCTGTTTCTGTTTGCAATAATTTCAGTAGTAAAGACTTTTTTTCTTTAGCTTTAGCTTGCACATAAAGTGAGGCGTGTGTGTTATTCAGCTAATGATAAGTATCTTTATTTCGAATGGAGTCAATTGGAGCAAATTCGAATTCACGTGAATTCACTAGTTTAGCGAATTTATGTGAATTCCAATTGCATTTGGAATGCGTTCAGAATGACTTCCCATTACCCGAAAATGACCCCCCATTGCCCAAAATTGCGTGAGATGCTTTAATACGAAATAACGTAAAACCCTTGATTGCCTTCGGAATGACTTCTCTTTTGCCCGAAATTATGTGAGATACTTTAATACGCAATAACGTGAAACCCCATGATTGCATTCGGATTGCCATTAGATTATACTTCCAATTTCCAACGTCTGATAAGGATTCTGTGATCCACTACCTACTGTCAATCCTGACTATTGGTCATCATGTTTAGTTGTTTCTGTGCCTGGCATCTCTTCTCATTTTGGCCTGGCTCTATGCAGATGGCTATTCTGATTGTATTCTAGAAGTCTCGGCTCTCTAGCCCGTTTTTAACCAGTATCATTCTTATATCCCAGTTTAGTTTAAATTTTTCCATTCTCTATTTAAGCCTTGATCGCCTTTATTAGTTGTTATACAAACTGAATATTCTTAAACCTATAATTGTGAATTGATTGAGACACACCACACAATATGCATTGTGGTCAGAACAACCTGGTATGCGTTCTAAGGGGTGTGTACTTTTTTAAAAAATGGATTGACTGTAGTTAATTAAAAACTGTCACGGCCTGCAATGCCAGCCTTAGAGATTACATAGTTAGTGTTCCTAACTATCTCTGGAGAGAAAGCTGTAGGGGTTTTAAAATATTCATTTTTTTTCACAAGGCCTATAGGAGGTTCCATTTTTTGTTTCCCGTTGCATGTCCCCCAAACTTTTCAGACATTTCATTGATGGGGACTGGACAGTAAGCAAAGGAAGAGGACTAAACAAGAACCTAAAGATGAAACTATAGCTCGACCTGGAACATTCATTTTCTTCAAAGGGCTTGAGGGTAGGTCCACAATGCTTTCCTCTGCAGGGAGACTCTTCATTTGGAGAGAAAAAGTTCTGGTGCCTGGTTAATAATGGGGAAGAGAGCGAGCAGAGAAAAAGGCCCAACAAGGACTGAGATGAATGGAGAGAATGAACAATGAAAAAGAAAAATAATCTAGGGAGAGGGGGAAAAAAACACCCTTTGGAGTATGTGAGGAACTAAAGAATTTCTAACCCTTATGACTTCTTCAGTACTTCTGCTAGGTATTTATAATATGATGAAAGGAATATCTAAAGAGATTGTTATTTACAAAGTTAGATGATAACAGAGGCTGCATCTGCACAGCAGAAATAATACAGTTTAGCACTACTTTAACTGCCCTGGCTCAATGCTATGGAATTCTGGGATTTGTAGTTTGTTGGGGCACCAGAGCTCTCTGGCACAGAAGTCTAAATATCTTTAAAAATTAGAAATCCCAAATTTCAATAGCATGGCAGTTAAAGGGGTATCAAACTGCATTGTTTCTCCAGTGCAGATACTGCCCATGAAACCCATCTACTGTATACTATTAAATACTAAACTTTTTTCTAAAATTTATTTTTTATTTGTATTGCTGTCAGTGTTTTTAGGTACCTAGGGGTAACCAAGAACTTATTTGTAAATGTCTCTTTCAACAAGCAATAAAAAACACTGAATTTGGTTTTGATGGTCTTGCAAACGGTTACTTAACATTGCAGGTTCCAACCAAATAATACAGACATTAGCTGTTGAAGATATCCTCTGTGCCACTGTTGTTTTGCAAAGGCTGACGGATAGTTGAACAGTATACCAAAGACCGATTTTATTCACATTCTTATTATTGGAATAGGTGATGTAAATAATAATTATTATTATTTATTTATTATTCCTTGGGGAATCAAGGCAGGGTACAGAATAACAATAAAATACAAAATATAATATACAATACAATTCTCATGCTAGAGAAGTCCCCTTCCAACCCTCTACCCGATCATAAAAATAACAACTAATAAAAGAAAAAAGAATAAAAAGGGAAAAAATACATGAAGTTCCACATTCAGACGGAATGTGCATCATTCATCCAAGCAATAGTGAAGAAAAGTAGCATTTAGTGAGCACTAGATGTAATCTTCCACTCAGTTCCACGAAAGAGTTCGAGTACTCATTTTACATTGGTGTTTATGTTATTTTGGCATCTATTCTACAAAAGTCCTACACAATCCAAGTGAATAGGTCTGAAGATGATGAAACAAAAGCTCACTAATGGAGTTGGAGTGCAGCTACCACAGGTGTAGAGTCAATTCACTGTTGTGGAATGAAAAAAAAACCTGATCTAGTCCACTTTCTCTCTGATCTTGTCATTATTGCAACAGCAGTGTTAGTAACTGCTAGAAGTATCACAAAACCTATTGAAGGAAGATCAACTAGAAAAGACTTCTCCTGTGTTCAAACCATACCAGACTGCTTATGATGTGATTAAAATCATCAATGAACAAGATGTAACCATCTCTACAGATACAGATGTTGTGCTTCTACTGTTGCAACCAAAAGCGGTGTGGATTTTCTAATTAAAAAATGAGATGATTTTCTATTGTATGCCATTGTTATAAGGCTTTCCAATCCTCTAAAGAATTTACTGAGTCTCCATATGTTAACAAATTGTGAAACAGCATCATTTTTCAAAAGTAAATGACACTGTGACTGGCCCCCTACTTTTATTCCAAGTTTTTTCAAACTGCTACTGAACACTTATATAGAACTCAGGGAATTGCAAATTTTTCATACATTTGCAAGTGTTCACTAACATTACATCTCAGTCCTGGGAAGGGGAGGGCGCAAAATATGAGATTCTCATGTGTTTGTTGTTGTCATGTGCCTTTATGTTACTTCTGATTTATGGTGACCCTAAGGCTACCCTGTTGGGGTTTTCTTGGGAAGCTTTGGGTCTTTACAGACCACCCAAAAGGGGCAGTCTGAAGCATGCTTTGTTTGCTGTGGAACTTCACTGCAGCAGTTAGATGCAGCAGCAAAGCTGCGCAGCAAAAAAAAGGAGCGGGGAAACCCCGTTCCTTTTTAGTGCTGCAGTTGCGGCGCAATGAAAGGAAAAGACGCCATTGGGCACCTTTCTGCAGCCGCAACTGCACTGCTCCATCTAAAAGCTACGCAGTTGTGGCGGCGTGCATCTAAACGGTGTTACATGATGATGCAGGTGTTGTCACGTACTAGGGTTAGGGAGTATGCAAATGCTGCACGCTCCCTAACCCTAATCCAGCCACACAGATGGCCCTTTTGGGCCGTCTGTATTGGGCCTTTGTTTAGAGGAGGTTTACCATTGCCTTCCTCTGAGGCTGAGATCATGTGACTTGCCCAAGAGTTTCTGGTCAAGCTGGAAATTGAACCCTGGTCTCCAAAGTCGTGGTCCAACAGTCATCATGCTGACTTTCCATGTATCTGTAATAGGAAATAAAAGTGAACTCTGGATGCCTGGATACTAATAAAATCCAGTCCATAATAGTTTTGCTTTCTAGTTAGTATATCCCAAATTTAGTATGCTCTACATTAGTGTTATTATTATTGTGCAGTTGTTTCTTGTCAAGTTGTTTCTGAGGTGAATCTATCATGCGGCTTTCTGCACCTGAGAGTGAGAAAGCCAGGAGGTTTCCATGGTTCAGTAGAAAATCAAACTCTGGTCTCCAGAGTCATATTCCAGTGGTCAAACCACTACACCATGTTGGTTCTCACATTAGTATACTCTACCTTTCTCCCAAGGTAACTCAAGATAGTGTTGTGCTATGCCCAGCCCCCTGGCCTAAACTTCATTTCATCTGTGAGATAGGTGACAATGAGTCCACGACTTGCCTGAAGTCATGGATGAATGAGGATTTTAACCCAAGAAGCTATTCTGACCACTATACCAACCCCTCTCTCTTGCTTAAACATGCATTTGTTCAGTGCTCTCTTGCTTCTGAATAGTTATACATTTATTGATTTATTGAGAGTTCCTCATGGCAGGGGGTGGGACTGGATGGCCCTTGTGGTCTCTTCCAACTCTATGATTCCATGATTCTATTATTTCTGTTTTTTGTTTGTTTGTTTGTTTGTTTGTTTTTCAGTATGAATATACTCAGATTTGTGCTTTTTTCCTATCAGGTAATCACTTTCAGACCTTTCTGACTTGTACATCAAGTTGTCTCTTCTTATTCTCACTCTCATTATCACTGCCTTGCATTGTTCTCTGATGCATCCAGTGGGCACATTGGATTTACATCTATGCAGTACAGTTGGACACAACTTCACAACCTTGTCAAAGGGGAAACTTTTACCGTTAGTACCTGTGTTAAAGTGTGTATTACCTTGTACAGCAATATCATTAGAAACTACTGAGATTAGGACTAGGATGTTAGTTGCTATTGGGAGAAATAAACTATGACTTCTCCATAGTGGCAAGTAAGGAGTAGAAGGACTGATCCATGAAACAACTGCTTGGAATAATAAATTTTGGGGCTACAATCCAGACTCCACCAGCTAACATGGCCAGTTGCTTGGGGATTTTGAGCGCTGTAGTCCAAAGAAACAACTTCTCCAAACTCTAAGCTGAGGCAAGGGATGCTAGCTTCGCTGTTTATTTGGTAGCTCACAATATGATGAATTACATGCTGGAAAAATAGCTCAGCCTGAGGAGTGCTTCATTGAGAAAGACAAAAATGGAGCAAAAGGACTGGCCCTCCATGTCATTAGAAAAGAATTTTGGGTTTGTCGCATTGAGTTCCAAAGAACTGTTTTAAGCTGATGTTTAGCAAATAAATGTTTGCTACCTTCATGCTAGCTGCTGGATGTGTACCGGTGCCTCTTACGTGAAAGCAGAGATATCTTCAGAGCTCTTGGATGGGTGGCTCAGGTAGTCCTGCTGTGCTATAACAGCATAACATGACAAGAGATTATATTAATGGCAGACCAGCCTCACTGGTTCAACACCACAACAGCAGCATAAAAGTATGAGCAAGTAATGATCTATTAGTGATAGCAGCATTGTTTCAGAGCTCCAGATAATTAATTGGTGGGCCTGTTTCCAAATCAGTTCAGATTTCAAGAAAGACAGGTAAAATGTGTTGAACCAGTTATAAATTTGGTGAGTCTACGCTTGAGCCAAACCTGAAGAGTCAGCCTTAGTGAGTGTATTGAAATTCCAATAAATAGTAAGTGCACCTAGGAGACCTCTTCACCAAGCTCATTTAGGGAACATATCTTATGAAAGGATGGCTACTGAGAAATCTACATCACTGGGAAAAATAATAGAGGGAGGCCACTAAAGCTAGTAGATGTCTTTGTTTCTGTGTGACAACCCAGTGGATTTCATGTGGTTTTCTTAGGCAAGGAATACTCATAGATGATTTTGCCAGTTCCTTCCTTTGAAATACAGCCTACAGCAACGGGTATGCATTGACATTCTCCCATCCATGTACTAACCAGGGCTGACGCTGCTTAGCTTGCAAGGCAAGATGGAATCTGGTGCCATGGTGTAGTGGTGTGACTGCACTGGACTATGCCTCTAGAGACCAGGGTTTGAATGCCAGCTCAGTAATGGAAACTCACTGTGTGGCCTTGGGCAAGTCACACTGTCAGCCTCAGAGGAAGGCAGAGGCAAAAACCCCTCTGAACAAATCTTACCAAGTGGTATGATAAGCTCACAGATGTTTGAGGAGACGCCACCACCGCCCCTTAGGCTGCAGTGTGCACCCCCTACATCTAGTGGCATGCATACCTCAGTTAACAAAACCACAGACAGTGAAGTCCCGTTTTTATACATTCACCTAGTAGTACCGGTACTTTTCTTTTTCATCCTCTGTCCAGCTGGAATTTTTTTTGGCAGCATCAGACTGGGAGGATGATGGAGGGCTGGTGAAACAGAGAAGTTCAGTCTTGAATTGCAGTATGTCTGCAGTAAAACTGGATCTGAAAAATAGTGGGATTCTGCTCTAGCCAATCCTTCTGTAGTGTGCAATAGGCAAGGCAATAACAGCAGCTTCCAAAATCTTTTAGTGAGCATGCATGAACAGTAAAAGCAGAGAAGGGAGAAAACAGCTTAACCTACCTCACTAGCAATCCCAGTATGTTAAACACACACAGAGGGAGTTCTTTGCATTTTGCAATCAAAATGGAGAATATAAGGGGGGATGCATTTTGGAAGAAGTTTTAAAGTGGTCTCTAGAAGATTCAAAATGGTTTTGTCTTCTTATGTAAGGCTTGTTTGTTTCATTTTATATGTGCATATTTTTAGTTTGGGGTTAAAAAAATTACTAAAATGAGTTCAAATGCAGCCTTACCTGATCCCCTTGCCAACTGGAAACCATTCTGTTTCTCTGTATTCTGTCCTAACAGTAGCCTCTGGTCCTGAGTACAGGACAATCAAATGTTATACCACACCCATTTCTTTAAGAGTGATCCACAGTTGTTCATGGTCTACAAAGGCTTTGCTATAATCTATACAGCACAGGCTGATTTTTCTTTGGTGCCCTTCATTATCTAAAATACGTTTTAAATATGATCCATTGTGCCTCTTCCTTTCCTGAACCCAGCTTGGACATCTGGCATTTGTCCCTCAATATATGGAAAAAGTCTTTGTTGTATTCTATTCTTTCTTGTGTTCTGTTTTCATATTATCTTCAAATTCTACGGAGATATTTTTCATGTTTAGCTTCCTTCTTTAGCTTTACTCTAATTTTTGATATTAGCAGTTTATGGTCTGTGCCACAATCTGCTCTTGATCCTGTTTTTGCAAATAGAAGGGAGTTTCTCCATCTTCTTCTTCCAGTTTTGTACATTGGGCCCTTGGGATCCAATGCAATTTGGTTCCAGTTTGCCCATGGATATCAAAATCCATGGATGCTCAAGTCCCATTATATACAGAGCCATAGTACAATAGCCGTATATAAAATGACAAAATCAAATTTTGCTTGTTGAAATTTTTAAAAATATTTTTTCAAGCTATGGATGATTAAATCCACGATTACAGAATTTGTGTACGTGGAAGGCTGACTGTCTATTTGATTCTATATTGGCCATCAATTGATGTCCAGGTACACAGTTGCATCTTTGGTTGCTTGAAGAATGTATTTGCAATGAACAGTTAGCCTCACAAAATTCAGTTAGTCTCCTGTTACATTTCTTGATCCTAGGCCAAATTGTCCTACAATCTTTGATTCTGATCTGTTTCTTATTTTTGCATTCCAATTACCTATGGTTAGCAACAAGTCCTATTTTTGTGTGTGATCAATTTCTTCCTGGGCTCCAGCATAGAAACTTTCAATTTTTTTCATCTTCTGCCTCTGTAGTTGGAGCATAAGCATAGATTAAGGTTATAAAGATGTGTTTTCTATGAAGCCTTATTGGCATGATTCAAGACTTTGCATTATATCCTTTGACTGCTTTTGTTATATTTCTCCTCACCATGAATGTCACCCCATTTCCTCTTAATTTTTCATCTCCTGAGTAAAACACTGTGTAATTTCATACTCCTGTGTACTTTAGCTCACTCAGTCCATGTTTTGAAATGTTTGTATGTTCCATTTCTAGCTTCCCATTATTCATGTTTCTCACATTTCATGTTCCTATAATGTGGTTGTGCAGCTTCAGTCTTTCATCTAGCCCCTGAGCATGTCAACAGCTGAATAATTTTTCAGCTTCATTCCATTTGGGTCATAAGCACAGCACTACTTACAGATGTCCTCTGCTCTACGCTAGTAACTTGTTGAGTGCCATCTGACCTGGGAATTTCATTTAATGATTTTATCTCATGCATAGGGTTTTTTAAAATGGTAAACAGTCTTCAAAAGGGTGCTTACTGTGCCTTCCCCTATGATGTCACTGCCATTATCTCTGAGAGATCCTTCACCAGAGTCACCCTCAACTACTACTGCTGCCAGTAGCTGTTGGGCACATTTAGTCTGGCTCCTCAGAAAACGTCTGTATACGCTTGGAGATCCTATCGGCACCACTGCTGCCATCAGCATAGCTTCTTGTCTCACAGGAGCACTCAGTCTCACTGCCATGGAAACATTAGTGCCATTGGTCAAACCTATTAATAACATAAAAATGTGTTCTCATCACTGTAGTCAACAGATTTTTTTTTCTTTATGGAAAGTTAAGGTTTCAGCCTGGTGTACAATAAAAAGTTTATTGTAAAATGTCCAATGTTCAATACATTCTAACAGAATGTCTTCCTCAGGGGCAATACCTCTCACTTCTCCATTTATGAAATGATAATTCCTCTTGGGTTCTCATTCTCAGAAAATATTTTTCAGAGAGTGTAGCCTGCCTAAGATGCAATAACACAAGTGTCAGTTCAGTGTGGCATCAGCAGCACACACAGTTTGCATTATTCTTTTTCTGGCCATTTTGGCGATTCTCACTCAATCACCTTGCTTATGTACTGGCTCAGTCAATACCTTAACAATAGAACTTCCCCAGAAATTTTGTTGTTATCTGATGGGAAATAGTTTGTAAAGCTTTCCCTGCAAAATGTTTGGATTCATATAAATGTCTTATACATCACTTACAAATGACTTTTGAAAGAAATGTTGGCTATTAACCAAACATGATTCTACTGCAGTATTTTTTTAGACTTTTTGTGATAGTAATGAAAATATATTTCATAATCTTCCACCAGCACTTCAGTTGGTATTATTCTGAAAATCTGAAATGAGTCAAGTTTTGTACTCAGTTTTGATTCGATGATATAAATAGCACACCTCTCAGCACCATGGACAGAGAATATGTATTCCACTCTTTGCATTTACTGAGTGTTCTTCCAACCTGGTATTTAACTATGGAATAGTTCACTCACTGTTTTATGAGCCATCTAAATGGCCCTGTCATCAAAGCTTTTCCTGTAGCTTCTCTCCCAAGATTTTTTATCTCCTTTCAGACTGAAGGAAATCTGACCCCTCAAAAAAGAATGTAAAAAAAGAAAAGAAAATAGAAATTGCTTTGCAGACTCCACAGAGGGAAAAAATCACCTTACTGCTACTCTTCTCTCTTTCTAAAGAGGCATAAGATGAATCCAACTCACTGTTATATTTTCTGCCAGCACCATTTGTACTAAAACAGTTTCCCCCTGATTTCAGACAGACGAGCAGAGGAGGGGAGCAGGATGAGAAGCAAATGTGCTTCTTGAGTCAATTCACATAATGTTTGCTACCATGTCTGAACTAGACTTCTGTCGCTTGTTGTTTTATTTAGTTGAAATATGTGCACAAGAGCATGGGTGAAAGAAGAGCTGTTGCACAAATTAACTTTTGATT
This sequence comes from Urosaurus nigricauda, assembly GCA_034509955.1. Lineage (NCBI taxonomy): Eukaryota > Metazoa > Chordata > Lepidosauria > Squamata > Phrynosomatidae > Urosaurus > Urosaurus nigricauda. Next base: position 155,493,465 of record JAOEGL010000003.1, read on the forward strand.
TTAAAATGAGTTTGCTTAGCCTTCAAAATAATTTTTAATTTGTCTTTTTAAAAGTAGTTGCAGTAATGACTTCAGTGTTTCAAAATTAAAAATTAAAATTAAAGAATGATTTTTTTTAAAAAAATGCTGTGGTCAGAGTTGACTCTTCCTTCCTACCTGATAGCTATACAGAATAGAATCATAGTCAGAATAGACCACAAGAGCGACCCAGTCCAACCCCACGACATGCAGGAATACACAATCATGTTCATAATGGAAGACTGAGCACAGCGAAATCTGAACACACAAAAAGTGGTCTACCCCATTCTCACTGCCTGCGGTTAGTTAGCTGAGGAATTTCAGCTTAAAAATGGTCCCATTTTATACTTCAGAGGTGTTGGGGAGGGAACAGAAATGAATGAAAGACCCCAAATCTTCTCTAGCAGAGACAATTGAGTTGTTAAACAAATCTGGTATCCTGGAATGATATAAATCAAACAAGCAAAATCTGTGTCTTTTCTATGTAAAGTCACATGAAAAAATGTGGAATTCAGACATGCTTTCTTCCCCTAACAATATGGATTTGGTTGAAATAATAGTGACTAATGCTGATCAGGATGCAACAAAGGATGAATAGATGGTGACTGCGTCCCATAAGATCCTTTGTTCATGCACAATACTATTTTGCAAGTGTTATGAATGGGAGCCATTCTTCTAAAATAACTTTTGTTTTGTTATTCTTCCAATTAGTGCGCTCTGGTGTGTTCATTGCTCAGCAAGAGCTCTCTAACAAATCATTTAAATCCAGCTATGTATCTTATATTATGAGGTCAGTCACAGCATTATTGGTTGGTATATAGAAAACTGCACATAAGAATAGGCATTGACAGAGAAAGGGGACAGAGAGAAAGGGCGTCTTTATAAACATCTGAGACATTATCATCGTCACCATTGTCATTGTCATCATCATCATTGGCACTATTCCAGAACCAGGACTCAGAAGCGAGATTCATACATCTCTCCCAATCCCTCTTATAGCACTAACAATTTTTTTCCATTTTTATGGTGAGATCAGCATGAGATTTTTCTAAGCAGGAAAAGGCAAAAGATTTAAAATGTGTGTGCTAGTCAACTCCAAAACATGTTCTGAATTTTTTTTTCAGGTTTAAAGTTTGATTCAAAGAACATGATTAATTCACTGTGACTTTATTTCCGTTTGCATTATTAATATTAACAATACAAAATGCATTGATTGTTGGTGAACCTATTATAAATTAACAAAAAATATCATAGGAGCTGATCAAAACTAGTAAACATCCACATGCACAAGATATTTCAGTGGTAAAATATTGGTCAAAATAGAATTACAGTTTCTCTTAATTTCCAGTTATATGGATATATTATGGTACCTTAAATTTATTTTAGCATAAACAAACAGCTTCGTTTATATACCGCTCCATACTGCCTAAGGAGTGTCTAAGCAGTTTACAACTGTAAGCTGCTTGCCCCCAAATGACATTAAATTAACATTGGCAATACAGGTTTGTTCTGTTTTGGCTTTGGTAGCACTACAAAATTATTAAACAATTCTGGAAAAAATTGGTATCAAATATCAAAGTAATATTTGAAATCCAAATTCTTATAGCTTCATAACCTTTGTTGTTAAAGGGGAGACAATATTTTTAGGCAGATTATAAGGATGTTGTTTGTTAAAAACAAAACAGACAAACAAAACACACTCAAAAAAAAAAAAACCCCAGAAAAATCCTCAAATGCAGGAAAACAGTACAAATAGAGATGAGCCACCCTGTCCCCCACCTGCATAAAATTTGTTCCAACTATCTCCAGTATTTAGGAATGGATTTTCTGTTTACTACTTCTTCCCACAAATGTTGGGAATGAGTTTGGCTGAAAATACCAGAACATATTATATTGAAATGGAAATTCTATCAGTTGCGGCAGACTTTTCTTATAATTTTTGTACGTTATTAGATTTCTGCCTAATTATATATGGGTATAATTTTCCTTTTTAAAAAAGAAAACAATTAAGACTGAAATGGTCAACTAGCATGATTCCATAGTTTAAAGGAATGGATTGCATAGTAATCTAGCACAATTTTCAGGAAGACAAATTTAGATAAATGGTGGAAAATTTACAGGAGCCACTTCAGGAATAACATCAGGAGAAATTATAGAAGCAAAACAATTACACAGAAGTTACCAGAAGACATCACCAAAACCAGAAATAATCAGAATCACATATTACTCATTTTTCCTCATTTTGTTCCCAACATATTCCTTGTTAACATTTCTGTCTTCACATATAGATCTGATGCTACAAAGGTTATGTTTGAGCACAGACACACGTGTGAGTTGATTAAGGACATCTTTACCACTATTATGATCTTCAGCACTATGAAGCAAGTGACATTAACAGCTGCTTCTCGGGATTCATATCAGAGCTACTAACTTCATAAGTGGCTGCTTACAGGTGACATCTGCTGGGGTTTTAATTCTGCCTAACCCTTAGCCTCTTGTATAATCTTTCACCTTTTCACTGACGGAGTAGCTGCAGTTTCTTCTTTGTTATTAATGGGATCTGGTATGTCATAAACAACGGAATGTGCTCATTGGAGGTGGAGTGCAGGCAAGGGAAGAATGAAGAAATGGAAAAGAACACATTTCTTACTGATAAGAGATTGAGACCAGGGAGGAGAGGTCCTCTTTGAGAGTGGTAACTGATTAAAGATGATAAAGCAGAGAACAAGACTAAATGGAAAGGTCTCACAATGAACACATCTAAAAGTAGACTTTTCCCAAGGATGTGTATAGCCAAGGCTGGGTGTTTTGTTTTTAAATCTTGTTCATAAATAATTTGGAGTTAGAGGTGGATCATGGGGTGGCTTGAACTTTTTCTTAGCCTTATTACTAAGTAGAATTCACTGCCACAAGATATTGTGATATCAAGTAAGTTGGTTCAAAAATTAGAAGATAAAGCTGTCAATGGCTAATGCAGTCAGCTCTCCATATCCACAGATTCTTTATCCATGGATATCCATGGATTCACAGCTTGAAAATATTCAAAAATATATAAATTTCAAGTAATAAAACTTGCTTTTGCGATTTTATATAAGGGACACCATTTTACAATGCCATTATATTTAATGGTACTTGAGCATTCACAAATTTTGGTATCCATGGGATATTCCTTGAGCTGAACCAGTGGATACCAAGTAAAAATTAAAAATTTTAAATAAAATTAAAAATAATAGATACACACTCCTTTCAATATCAAAGGCAATATGCCTTTGCATATCATTTGCTGTGATACAAAAGCAGGAGGGTGCTTTTACAGATGAGTTTTACTTGTGAACTTTCCATAGTTATCTGCTGAGTCACTGTGGGAACAGATTGATTAAATTAATTATGCCTTTGGCCTTTGGTGTGAACCAGCACAGATCCTATATTTCTAAGGAATAAAGTATTTCAGAGGACAAGAAAACACCAAGTACTAGGAACAATAGCATGACTAATACAGGGAGTCCTATCCTGTGCTACATGAACTCGCCTTTGGGAAAGAAAATGCAGTAAAAAGTAGCTGAAAGTGATGAGTCACAGTTTCAGATGTCAGCACATTGCATGGGAAATAAATAAGATAAACTTGAAGTCTTAATATAGGAATGAATATATGATTTAATAGGCATTACTGAAAACCAGTGGGATGAGATACATGAACTGGAACTGATAGGCGAAACCTATCCAGAAGTAATAGGCCAAACAGGAAGAGAGGAGGAGTAGCACTGTATGTAAAAGATGTGTTCATCTATGAGGAGATACATGATTCAGAGCATGGAAGGCATGCCTACAGTGAAAATTGTAAGAGAGGGAAACAACAACAACATCACTGGCCACAGCTTCCAGCCTCTAAGGATGTGTGTGTTGTTTAAATAGCACACCTCCAAAGTGGCTTGAAGCTGCTTTATTTTGCCTGTCTGTTCAGGCTCTGAATTGATCTATTATAGCAATAACAATAGCAAGTGCATTTCTATACTACTTATCAATGTATTGTACTGCTGTTGATCTTCAAACCAAATAGAAGCCTGGAAAGATGCATGCCTACAGCAAATGACCAAACATTAAAAAAGCAGAGACATAGGACTCTTTCACACTGGAGGAATTTCTCCCAACTTCGAATGCAGCCAATGTGAATTCAGGTGAATTCGCTTGTTTAGCGGATTTACATGAATCCCCATTGCATTCGGAAGGCATTCAGAATGACTTCCCATTACCCGAAAATGACCCCTCCTTGCCCCAAATTGTGTGAGATGCTTTTATTCGCAATAACGTGAAACCTATGATTGCATTCGGAGTGACTTCCCTTTTGCCCGAAATTGCATGAGAAGCTCGAATTCGCAATAACGTGAAACGCCATGATTGCATTTGGATTGCCCTTGGATTATACTTCCAATTTCCCATGTCTGAAAGAGTGTATAGTAGTAGTGGGAGACTTCAACCACCCTAATATTTTTGGAAATCAAACTCTACCAAAAATGTAAGGTCTAACAATTCCGCACTCCTCTTACTAACAATTTTGTTTTCCAGAAGGTAGAAGAAGTGACAAGACAAAGTCGGCCTAACCCTCCTCAACAGGGAAGAACTAGGCAAAGATGTGGAAATAATAGGAGACTTGGATAAAAGTGATTACATCCTTAGGATTTGTTATACAGTGGAAAAGAGAAAGTATGGCCAGAGACATGCTCTGGACATTAGATTTTCAAAAGGCTCAAAGTAATAGTGGGTGATAATATGGTAAGACGTCAGCGTCTTAAAAAAAAAAGACACAATCACAATGAATTCCAGTGAGGGGAAAAACTGCTTTAAAACAGGCTGGCTGCATAAGGCAATTTGAATGAGCTGAAATGTAAAGGGACATCTGTGAGAAAAGGAAGAAGGAGCAACTCACCAAGTGCAAACTACTGACCAGCATTTGTAGGCAGAAAGTCAGAATTAGTTAGGCAGAATGAGCTCAGGCATACAAGACAGGTTGAAAATGATTTTAAAAAATGATTGTTGGCCACTTTTGGAACACAAAAATAGGTCCACTGGATTGAGAAGATGGCAAAATGCTAATAGGTGACAGAGAAAAAGTAGAATTGCTCAATACCTACTTTACAATACTCATCTGGATGAAAACCAAATAAATGATGCATTGAAAGTGCTACAACCCAAAATAGATGAGGAGGTGGCACAGGAACACCTAGCTACTTTAAATTAATTGAAGTCGCCAAGGCCAGATGAACTCCATCTAAAGGTCATCTGCAGATGTAATCTCGGAGCTTTTAACTAGAAATCTCTGAGAATTATTTCAGAACAGGCAAGGCCCCTAAAGACTAAAGGGGGCTTGAACAGATAGGAGACCTGGACAAAATGTAACAAAATAAATTTCAACAGAGGTAAATGTAAGATACAACATTTAGGCAGAATAAAACAGATACTCAAATATAATACAATTAATACAAATACAATACAGAATTCAGTGACAGCTGTGTTAGTCTGGGATATCAGTATGCAAAGGGATCTTGTAGCAGCTTTGAGACTAACTGCAAATGAAATTGTAGCATAAGCTTTTATAGACTGGAAGGAGCATCTGAAGTAGTAGACCAAGTCTACAAAAGTTGGTTACAACTTCTTTCACACAGCTAGTCTTGAATATAATATAGGTCACGCCTGGGTTAAACATGTGGGTTAAATTATTTGACATTGATCAGTAGTTGTATTCATTTGACAGTGGCAAAACTGAATCCACACATGCAGTAACATTGCTCGTGTAGATGCACAAAGAATATATTGTGGACTGTGAATGCACAATAGAACACATTCATGGACATGTGTTGTGCAGTGCTGCTATTCTGTCTAGGGATTGCATAATACAGTCAGGTCTCCATATCCAGAGATTCCTTTTCCATGGATTCAAGCATCCACAGCTTGAAAATATTTTTTAAAATATATACATTCCAAAATGTAAGACTTCATTTTGCCATTTTATATAAGGAACACCTTTTTACTATACCATTGTATTTAATGGGGCTTGAGCATCCACAGATTTTGTTATCCATGGGGTGTCTTGCAACCAAATCCTAGTCGATATCAAAGGCCAACTGTACTAGCACATAATTACATTATACTGAAGGGATTTAGGATTACACCCAATGCCTTACAGCAATATATGTGATTTACTGGTCTTATTAGACGATAGGCTACAAATTTAACATGAGTCAATCATGTGATTCAGCAGCAGCAACAACAACAACAACAAAAAGCCAGTGCAGTTTGTGGCTGCATCCATAGCAGCATAGTGTCCAGACCAAAGGGAATAGTAGTGCCATTCTATTTTGCTTTGGTCAGACTTTAGGCCTCATCCGGAATACTGTGTCCAGTTCTGGGTACAACAGGTCAAGAATTAGATTAACAAGCTGAATTAACAAACTGAATTAACAAGCTGGAAAGTACAGTATCCAAAAGAAGGCAAATAGGTGGTCTGGAAATGAAATTTTGCAAGGAATTGTTAAGTGAGTTGGGTATGGTTAGCCTGAGAAGACTGAAAGATAATATGACAGTTATATTTACCAACCCGAAGGGATATCATGGAGATGATGGCGAAAGCTTGCTTTCTGCTCTCCCAGAAATCAAGACCTGAATCTATGGATTCAAATTGTAAGAAAGGTGGTTCCATCTAAACATTAGGCAGAACTGTTCAAGAGTAGGATATATTACCTCAAAAGGTGGTTGAATGTTCTTCATTGGAGGATTTAAGTGAAAGTCGGATATCCATCTGTAAAGCATGCTTAGCTGGGGGCTCTTTGGCTGGCATGGTTTGGAATGGATTCCCTGTGTGGTCCTTTCTAACCTGTATTTCTGTTATTTTGACCAAGTGCTTGATCTGGCATGGGCTATATCGCTACAGTTGTAGATTGACGTTTTCTGAGGGATTTTTGACTAGGAATCTAATCTAGCCCCAGCCTCCCCTCTGGTCTGTGATATTAATGATGGACTATAATACAAGGCTTTTATAAACTACCCTCTCTCAGTGCAGCTCTCTGTCCTACAGTATATAACAGTAAACTACACGACAGTATGTTCTCATTCAAAGCTTCAGTGTTGTAATAAAAACAATTGCATAATGCTGTAAGATTACTGAACTAACCTTTATTTCAACCTCCCAATAGGCAATAGAGGTCTAAAATCACCAGCACACATTGCACAGAATTGTTGTCAATTGGTTAGAACCTTACTTACTTACAGCTTCATTTATATATTACTTCATACCACCTAAGCAATGTCTAAGCTGTTTACAACTGTAAGCTACTTGCCCCCAACAATCTGGGTACTCATTTTAGCAACCTTGGAAGGATGCAAGCCTGAGTAAAGCTTGAGCCCTTTGGCTGGTGTTGAACTCACACCCTTGTGGTTTTGAGTGAGTGGCTGCAGTACAGGCATTTAACCACTGCACCACCAGGGCTACAGAATGGTCTACAGAATATAAACTATATTGACTATCCTCTCCAATGAATTATGTGTTACATTTATATATGCTTTTGAATTTGCATTTGCAGAGTTTTAGTTTTTTTCAGTGCTTCACATGAAATAGCAAGTAGATTAGAAGGAGCAGGAACTCATCTCGTCTCATTATGATTTGAGTTTTGCAGATCTCTTGATGATGATTGGGAACAAAACTGGTGCCCAATCCTAGCTGTAGGACATTTTTTAAAACTTCTTATCTACAAAAACCAACAAGAGACCTTCCAAGGCAATCAAGGAATTCACTCTGTGCCCTGTAATGTCTCTTTCTCCTCCTCTTTTTCAAGCCATTCCACTCTATCCTCCTTCCCAATCAATTGTCAGGATTCACTGAGATCAGAGATGGAATGCCGAACTACATCACTATACCCACAAGTTTTGTATTTCTATGGCTATTCATATTGTCTGATTATAATGGTCCTTCCTGGCGCCAAATCACTCCATGCATCCGAGGAAGTAGATCAAGTCTATGACAGCTTATGCTGCAACCTTTTTCAAATGCCCTACAAGATCCCTTTGCATACTGATATTCCTGACTAACATGCCTATACCTCTAAATATATCCTATTACATTCCATAATTTATTTTCCCATGTTATCTACAGTGTATTTGTTTTCTGGCATTACCAGAAAACTCATGTGACGTGGTTCCTGCTCTGGCTAGCAGTAGGGAAGGAATTTGGAATTACTGATAAGCTTTTTATTTAAAAAAAATTCAGTCCACTAGGCAAGAACACCCTGGTTTCCCAATATGAAGAGGATCATAATATGAAATGTCAGAGATTCCTGCATGACACTCAATAAAAGGCTTTAGTGAATGGGTGAGAAAAGTCTTACAACCATGGGGCTGGAATAAAGGTTTTTTGTTTTCTCAAATCTTTCTCTGAAGATATAAAGGAATTCAGTAGTATAAGTTTTCATGGATCCCAGTCCACTTCATTTGGCTGACTCATAGAAACATATGCCAGAAGTTTCTTCCCAGTGAATCTCAAAGTTGCTATTGGCTTCCTTTATATATTTTTTATGTTAAAACAGAGTAACACACCTGTCTCTTTTAATCTTTTCCTGAAGGTCTTTAAAAATTTAAAAGAAAGAATTACTTTTATTTTCTGCAATATATGAAATCATCTCAAATTATCTGTAGGATATAAATAGCTTCCTTGCAGTAGTGTTGAAATCGTCGTGGACAAACTGTCCACTGTCTTCAACTATATCCTTAATCAGCACCCATCCTATAAACACAAGACAAAAAGCCTTTACCTGTAAGATATATACAAAAGAGAAAATCACTTCTGCTTTCCTAAGGGCCATGCACACAATGACTAGTGTTCTGCAAAGTAATATTTCCACACATCACACATTGTGGCTTGGCTTCCCAAAACTGTCACAAATGTCTGTGCACAATTGCATTTCCAGAACTGACCCATTTGATTCATTCCACTTTATTTATTCATAGTGACAGTTCTCTGGGTGGGGATCAGAATGTAGATTGTGATTTCCTGTGGCAGAACCAACACAAGAAATTTAAAATATAACCTCAAGTCACTAATCCTAGCTGTGAGCAAACAATTAGCAGGAAACAAGGGCAAACAGGACTGCTGATTTAATTATGTGACAATGATACAGCCGGCAGGGAGGGAGGGAAAGTAAATCTGTGTGTGTGTGTGCTTGTGTGTGTGTGTGTGTGTGTACAAGAGAAAAGCAGGAATTATGGGGTCAAAACTGTTTGTAAAAGTCTTCTTCACAAAAGCTGTTGTCCCCCTTGGGGGGAATGAGATTATTATGGCTCAGTGTCTATCAAACAAAGGCGAAGAAAGAGGCCCGTGGCAATAAGAGAGCTTTAGAATAGCCAAGTCCCCTTCTCATTTGCCTCAGCAACCAGGAGCCTGCCAAAGAATTCCTGTGAGGGTCTGGCATGCTTGTGGGCCTGCTGTGGCTGTGTGGCGCACTGCTGCAGCCCCAGCCATTGTTGGTGAGATTCAAAAGGAGCAGGAGAAAGGTTATTGGAAGGGGTCTGGGTCTGGGACTAAGAGGTCTTCTTGTTAAAGGAACACAGAATTTAATGTGCAGACCCACCATTGCACAATTTCTAATGCCCCTACATGCACATAAAAAGGGATTGGGACGCAACCCCCATCCTCACCCCTCATTTGCCTTAGACTTACTTTCTAAGTGTTGCCTTCAATACACAGTGAACACATCTTTCCCAGTTCCAGTAATAAGGGAATAATATTTGTACGTATTCACACAGGTATATGGCGTATACACACAGTCTTTCAGATAATCCTGATTATCTGGGGCAGGAAGTCCCAAATATTTCTGCAGACGTACATATGCAAATACACATTTGTAAATGTGAAATTTATTGTGATTAATTTCCACATTCAGGTCATCAAGTTTCAATTTCACATGAAGCCATGAAGAGTATTAAGTTTTGGCTAGGCTTTGTATTTTCTAAGGAAAATGTGGAATTTTTGTGACAAGACGTCATGCAAAGTCAACATTTGAACACAGGACTGTAAATTTTAGACAGCATTCAGATGTAGATAAAAGTTCCTTTATTTTCATTCATGCCCGCTTCTTGCACTATTAAAATGGTATCTTTGAAAAAGTGCTGCTGATTCAAAACCTATCAGTGTTGATCCTTATTTATTAAGACAGAACTATTCATCCTTGTAAGCCAAAACTTTGTATTTATTACAGCTAAATCATTCTGTCACTGTTGCCTAGCTATTATGTCTGGAAAGACAGTTTCCAGGATTTTTTACAATAATCTTTTGTTTTATTTTCTAGCCCTGAATTCTTTGGTAAAGTATTGTACTGTAGTTAGGTGCACACATGCACACAAGTGAGTGTATGTGTGCATGTACAAGTTCATTTTCCGAATTTTGAATTTTTTTTAAAAAAATGATACACATACGTGATACATATACCTGAAAGTACAATTTTCTCCATGAAAAAAAACAAACATGCAGGCAGGATTTGGGTGTGTATAAACAAGGGAATAGGAGCTTCGGGTGGAGCAGGGGCAACATTAATAAGAACTAGGATAACAACCTGTCCTTCACCAGTGCAATGACTCTAATTTGGGTTGTGGACCCTGCAGCTGCTCTTATCTCTGAGGGGGAAAACACAGGAGATCTACATTCTCTCTGCACAATGGATCAGTGGATGATAAAACAAGATGATCATCATTGTTTCTGTTCTCATTGTAGAAACTATAAAGCTCCACACTTTGACAGACTACTTATGGTTTGGCTAATGAGGGCTTTGACGGCCCAACCATACTATTCTGGCTATTTGAAAACAGGTAAACAACTGGATGCACAAGCAATAGCGGCAACAGCAGCAGAGGTTTGTAGTACTCTTTGCGGACTCTTTTTTGGCCCTCTGTGCTGTGTTGTTGCCTGCCTTCTCTGTGGCTCAGCTGATTACTCTGAGACATTGGTCCAGCACTGTAATAGGATTCTAAAATCCACAAAATAGTGATACCTTTATTGTGACACTCAAAATGCACAAAATACAAATGGACATTCGATTGTGGCAGAAGTATTTTTAGAATTAATTAATACAAATAAAAAACCAGAGAAGATATAATTTCAAATCACAGGACCACATCCCAGCCTCAAGCACCATGACCCTCCAGTTAAAATATCTTAATGTGCAGTTCTATGAAATCCCTCTGTTCAGCAACATACAGACCCCAAAAAGGAATGTAAAAAGGGCTCACTGAGAGGTAACAAGTTAACACAAAGGTAATAACAACTGCCAGTATCCAATAAAAATGAAGATGTACTGTGAGAGTGCATGCAACTTTAGACCAATCTGGAATAACCCAATGTCTCTCCAAAATGTTCCAAAACAGCATCATATAAGGAAGGGATGGACAAAGTGGGGCCCATGGGAGTCCACAGTGTGCCCCCTCCAAGCAAAAACTGGCACCATTCACCTGAAAACTGGTCAAACATTGTCCAGAAGTGATGTGACATTTCTAGCACTGCAAAACGCAAAGATGCAGCCCATTGGGGAACAGGAGGGGCATGGCTCTGCCCTTCTGCAGTTGCCCATCAAGTGGGGGAGGGTGCTGGACTTTGCTCATTGACAACTCTGTGTCCAAATGGGGGTACAAATCTTGGCACTGCTCTCCACTCACAGTGCTTTGGAACTTTTGTGTTTTCCTGGCTCTTTTCTAGGAGAAGGTGTTTTTTTAATTTTTTTTTATTTTATTTTGGTAAGAACCTGTTGGATTTTGGTGGTCTTTTTGTGTTTGTGCTTCTTTCTGTCATTGAGACAGTGTTTGGGATTAAAAGCCCTTTTCCTAAGCCTTCCTCAGTTCACTCTCATTCTAATTTACTCTTCATATTTGTTCATTACGGGATCTCAGTTTTTTCCAGTAGCCATTTTTTAGGCAGCAGCAGCACATCATTGCCATTTGGGCCTCTTTTTAAAAGGGTTTTGATTTCAGTCTGAAGACTTCAATCTGCATTAAGTCTGATTGAACACTTAACCAACAGAAGCTCTATTCAGGCATTCAAAAGCTAGAACAAACAAACAGGTGAACCGAGAGAGCAAGCTAGCCCTGCCACACTCCACCACCATCACCGTTCCCAACTCTCCACATATACAGGAGGGTTATGGTTCTCCATGTGAAGACACCAATGAGAGAAGGAGCTCATGGGTTTATTTTAACATCTTGTTGAAGAACTGAATTGTTGTTGTTAAATGCTATCTTCCTTGATTGAGTCTGTCAATCTTTAATGCTTTCTTCCTCTTTTCCTACAGGGAGTCATGCCATCTCATGATGTGTCCAAAATACAACAGCCAGTTTAATCTTCTTGGCATATAGGAAGAGCTAGCTCCTGGTCAATTAGTCTTAATAGTGCAATTTTTTAAAAAAATATTGTCTTTAAATTCTATGGGAATGTTCTTCATATTGTATTCAAATTGTATTTTGGCACAATGGTTCAGTGTTTTTCTTTGTTGTTGTGAGCTGCCCTTGAGTCAACCTCAATTCATGACAACCCTATGGATGAGACATCTCCAAACCCCCACTGCTCTGCTCAGATCCTGTATGCTCAGGCCTGTGGTCTCTTTGATGTGAGTGGCTTTTCAGCATTTTGATGGCTCGATACGTGTAAACAGCATGCCGCCAAAACACTGTGAAGCTGCCACATGTGTGGACAACCAGACAGCTTCCAAGCAGCACCAGAGCATGTGGCATGTAAACACCATGCTCAGACACCACCCCCCAACCTGTGGCAGTAGCAAGGTTGCCCTTTTTCTGCCCCAAAAAGGAGCAGCATTTTGCCACTTCTTTTTGGGGAGGAAAAATGCTGTATCTGGACCATGGCGTGTACTTGCTGTGGCCCCAATCTAGCACACAAAGGGGCAGTGTGATGCTGTCCCTTTAGGGCCATCTGTTTCAGCCCTAAGGAAGCTTGGTATGTTTAGCCTGGAGATGAGAAGGTTAAGAGGTGATATGATAGCCTTGTTTGAATATTTGAAGGGATGTCATATTGAGGATGGGGTAAGTTTGTTTTCTGATGCTCCAGAGAATAGGACCTGGAACAATGGATGCAAGCTACAGAAAAAGAGATTCCACCTCAACATTAGGAGGAACTTCCTGACAGAGCTGTTCGACAGTGGGACACACTTCCTTGGAGAGCGGTGGAAACTCCTTCTTTGGAGGTCTTTAAGCAGAGGCTGGATGGCCATTTTTCAGGTATGCTTTGACTGAGAGTTCCTGCATGACAAGGGGTTGGACTGGATGGCCCCTGTGGTCTCTTCCAACTCTATGATTCTATGACATCTCAAATGCATTGATTTTCCTTCTATCGGCTTTCATCACTGTCCACATCCATATATGGTGATGAGGTATACAATGACTTAAACAATCCTCACTTTGGTGTTTAGAGTTAAATCTTTGCACTTTAGAATCTTGCCTAGTTCTTTTATAGTTGCTCTTCCCAATTCTAGTCTTTTTCTAATTTCTTGACCACAGTCACTATTCTGATTAATATTTGATCTCAGGTATGGGAACTCTTTTGATTATTTTGATTTTCTCATCATCTAACATGATTTCGTGTAGATCTTCCATGGTTATTATTTTTGTTTTCTTTATGTCCAACATTTAACCTACCTTGGCACTTTTCTCCTTGACCTTCTTCAGTTATTGCTCCATGTCTTTGTCAGTTTCTGCTAGCAGTATTGTGCCATCTATGAATCATAGGTTGTCAATGTTCCTTCCTCCAATCTTCATTCCTCCTGCCTCTGGGTCTAAACTGTTGTGCATATGACATTTTCAAGATACAGGCTGAATGACTATGGTATAGACTGCAGCCTTGCCTAATCCCTTTGCCAACTGGGAACAATTCTGTTTCTTAGTATTCAGTTCTGATGGCAGACTCTTGTCCTGAGTTACAGATCAGGACAATCTAATGTAGTGACACCCCATTTCCTTGAGAGCATTCCACACCTTCCCTTAATCTATGCAGATTTTCTTCTGGAATTCTCTGCCACCCTCCATTATCCATTGCATGTTTGCAATATGATCCCTAGTGCCTCTTCCTTTCCTGAATCCAGCTTACACCTCTGAGCTTTCTCACTCCATGTATGGTAGAAGTCTTTGCTACAGAATTTTGAGCATAACTTTTCTTGATTGGGAAATTAGTGCAATGCCCTGGAGTTATTACAATCTTTCATGTCGCCTTTTTTGTTTATGAAATGTATATTGATCCTTTCCCATCTGTGGGCCACTGCTTTGTTTTCCATATTTGTTCGCAGATTTTAGTTAGAACTGAATTTGATTCTGCCTCTGTGGACTGTAGCAGTTCTACTGAAATGTCATAAATTCCTAGTGATTTATTCTTTCCAGTTGCTTTGAATACAGCTTTCACTTCACTTTCCAAAAATTTAGGGTTCATCTTCATATGTGTGTTCTTCCTATGCGTTATTCATCCCTTCAGATTTTTTATCTAGCTCTTCTGTGTATTGTTTCCATAGTTTGTTTGTTTTTTATTTCTACACGATCATATATTACATTCCTCTTCTGATTGTATAGCATCCCCACCACTGATTTAAATTTTTCTTTGAATTCCTAGATCTTGTGGAAGAGGTTATTGATTTGGCATTTTTCTTTGGTTTTATTCTGATTTGGGGTATTAGTAGTTCATGCTCTGTGCCGCAGTTTGCACCTGGTCTCATCTTTGCCACCAGTGTGGAGTTTCTCCATCTTTTGCTACTTATTACTTAATCTATTTGGTTTTTATGTTGACCATCCAGTGATGTCCATGTGCAGAGTCTCCTCTCCTCTTCTATGAAGAAGATTTTTGTGATGAATAGGTTGTTGTCCTCACAAAACTCTGTCAGTCATTCTCCTGCTCTGCTTCATACTTTTGCATTCCAATTGCCTATGATTATCAAGCAGTCATGTTCTGGTGTGTTGTCAATTTCTTCCTGGACTCCATTGTAGAAATTCTCTGTTTCTTCTTCCTCTGTTTCTGTGGTTTGTGTCCATACTTGGATTATGATGATGTTGATTGACTTTCACTGAAGCCTTATTGATATGATTCAGTTGGACTTCAGGTTCTATCCTTTGATTGATTTCCCTATGTCTTTCAGAACCCTGGTGGCACAGTGGTTAAATGCCTGTACTACAGCTACTCACTCACAAACCATAAGATTGTGAGTTCAAAACCAGCTCAGGGTCTCAAGTTCAACTCAGGCTTGCATCCTTCCAAGTTTGCTAAAATGAGTACCCAGATTGTTGAGGGCAATTAGCTTACACTTTGTAAACCACTTAGGGAGTGCTTAAGCAGTATAGAAATCTATTTGCTATTGTACTTGTTATTAATATTACCTCATTATTTTTTTTTCTTTTTTCATTTCCTGAGTAGAATACTGTGTAGCTATCTAACTCAAAATGTCCCATTCTTATCCATTTTAGCTCACACTCCTAATATTGCTTTGTTTATATGTTCCATTTACTTTTTTACCATGTCCAGTATCCCTTGGCTCATGCTTCTCACATTCCGTGTACTGTAACATGTGTACTACAGCTCTGGATCTTCATTTTTAAATGTGTTTGCTCTGTGGCTTGACCACACCTCTATTTGTACTTTCCTTTCAGTTCTCTGTTTGTGTTCTCCCCCTCTCTCTTGTTCTGTATTGGATCATCTCATTCTGCAGTTTGTTGGTGGAAGTTTATCATAAGGAAGTTCATCTTTGCCTCCCTCCAAGTGTTAACTATGGTGTCACTGCTGTAGCCTCTGAAAGATCCACCAGTACTGTTGCTGGCCTGTAGTTATTTCCACCCACCTTAGTATAAGTTCCAGATCTACTGTACCTCTTTCTATTCTCTTCTTATCTACCCTTTTGATATCGCCCTCCCCTGAGTCTTCTCTTTACTCCTTCAGGTCTAGCTTCCCTACCTTTCTTGCCTCCCCAGTCACCCTCCCTTTGGGTCTCTCATCATCATTGTCCAATCCTTTCTTGCTGTCTAGGCCACAATGGCTTTCCTCTGTTGGGAGGGGATGCAGCAATTTTTCCAGCTGTCTCTATGCTGGCCCTCTGCCCGCAACAACTTTCCTCTGCCCAGAGGAGGGTGTGATGTTTAGGGCAGCTTTCCTGCCAGCCCTCTGTCCATGATGGCTTTCCTCAAGGTTCAGAGAATCTCCTGATTTAAAAAGCTGCAGGTGGGATGTATGGTAAAAGTAATTGTGTTTGTTTTTTTGACAACCCCTCACACTAGTTCTTCTGTCAGAGCTGAGAGACATAAATTGTAATTTCCATATATCACTGGATGTAATAGGCGTGGCATAAACAACTAGCAAAATTAAAACCATCCCTTTAAATTACAGTATCACACGCACAGCCTTAATGTATTTATATTTACATAACTGTAAATACAGTGAAATTTGTGAAAAAAGTTAAAATTTAGTCAGATGTGATGTTTTTAAACCTATTCAGCCACACTCTACAGACTTCTCTTCTGGTCAGATCTAAAACTCAAGATTTTCTGCTGAAATCTAAAACTCAAGGGACATGAGGGAACGCCACAGCCCATTTCTGCCAAAACATTTGGGGAGCAGGGGTGTCAACACCCTCTTAGAGTGTCACCTAATGTGGCCAGTACCCCGCATTCCCCTAATGATGGCCCTGATCATCTGTTGCATGCAGTATATGCTATGTTGCAAATCTGAATTTAGATTTCACTTCAGTTCTAAATCCAGAGTGATCTCCTTCAAAAGTTGTTACAATGTGACAGGATGCATATCCATTTGCTCCCTACCTGACAGGACAGGTGAGGATCAGCTTATATCCACTGGAAAAATAGATGGCAGAGTGTTTCAACTGGCCACAGTTTCTGCAAAATGTATTTATGAAGTACTGCATGTATACAGTGGGGAGAAAGGATAATCAATTGCCTGACATGTGTGCTAGAAAAAGGCTGTATCTTAAACTTTTCACATTTATGTTGCAATTTGTGCAGCAACTTGGTGCACTCTTGGGATTCTGACTTACCTGTAAGTAGGACTATTTGGATTTCAGAGCAGGCCATGAATTTGAATAAACAGCTGTCTGGTTTGTTTGTTTTGCTTCTCTCTCCATGTATACCTGTCCATTTTTGCCAAAAGGGTCTAAGAAGAGCCTGATCCATGTATGGGTGTGCATGAGTGCAGTTTGAAAATGTTCTCCTATGCCTCCATTCTCTAATGATTTTACAAAGCTCATGAGTGCCCCATCCTGACAGGAGACCTCCTGGAGCAAATCTAAGATGCTGTGGTATGGGGAACCGGAGTTGGGAAGCTGAAGTTACCCCGAGAGGGAAGGAGTTTTTGAAAACTGTGGTAAGAAATTCTTGGAGCTGGGAAGCAAATCAGTGACGGCTTCTCATTGTAAGGGAAATTTTATTTTTAACAGATGCTAAGGCAGATGGTGCAGAATTAACAGAAAATGGGAGAGAAAAAAGTAGAGGAACATTACTGGCTCCAGAGAGAGTGGACATTAAAAAAATAAAGAATAAGGGAATGAAAACAAGTTTAAGTACTCTCTCCAGAGCAGGGGGAGGGGCACTGAGAGGCCAAGCAGGGACGAAGCAGCGTGATAATAACCAAAGGCGTGAAATTGCAAAAGTAAAATTTGTGGGACTCGGGAGGGGCCATGAAGGCCCCAGCTTCATTGCAAAACTCACTGAGAAATTACTGATGTGATGTTTTAGCTTTTATCATTAATAATCATCAAGATAAAGCAAGGGGGAGACATGGGGAAAGAGAGTTTATTTGAGGCCTAGTCTGAGATTTTAAAAAAAGGAGAGGAAAGGAGAAAGAGGGGCAGGTTATAATGGAAAAGGGAAGAATTAATGTAGGGAAAAGGGAAGAAAGTGCAATGGGTAGAAATGAAATAATACCGTAAGATCAAAACAGAAAGAAGGAGAGAAAGAGGGGGGAATGCTGCTTGTAAAACCAGGTAGGAGATTAAGGAATTTTTTTATAGACAGGAGATGAAATAGAAAGTAAAAATACAATGGTACATATACACATGGTGCATATGTGGAAACATTGGAAAGAAAACCTAGGAAGGAGGGGGAGTGTAAAGAAAATGCAAAATAGGCAAATGGGTTGGGGTTGCAGTCAATGAAAAAGATGTCAGAGGGAGAGTCTGGAAGACAAAGAGCGATGGCAATATCCTCCCAAATTAATTGAGGATACATCAGCCCAAGCTACTAAAACAGAGCTATTATGGATGGGTTAGTCACAGGTGGAGTTAAAGGCCTACAGAGGGATATTAGCCAAAATTGAGTGTCTTTTAATTTCTTTCTAATGAGAGACTGTGGCTGGGGAGTCAAATGATTCTCCAGCTTAGCTAGGCCTAAAGGCAGCTTGAAGGCAGGAACCAACAGCTTTCCACTAGCGTAAGGAATAATATGTGATCTGTGGGACAGGTACCCAGGTGCAAGAAGCCCGCTCCTCATGCGACTTCTTGTATTCATAGATTCTCACCTCTTGAGAAAGAAAAGGGAAACACCTAGGGAGCCATGACTACTACAGTAGAACTCCATCCACTGGCACCATCCTTGGGTAAAGTTTGCCACTTGGGACTTATCCTGCATTTGGAGGAGTCCTTCATCATCATACCTGCTTTATCAACTTACCTCATTTTCAGCCTCTGTCATTTCTTATAATTCATCCTAGCAGCAAAAGCAGAAGAGTGGAAAGTGTGTGGACAAAGCAAACTGTGCCAGTAATTTCCCCCCCCCCCCCCAAGATAACAGAATCACTTTGTGTTTCCTTCCTTAAAATTGAGAACAAAGCCTATTATCCTTTCTCTCACTCATTCTTGGGCATGTTCTAAAGTATTCTATTGTTGTGATAGTTATCAGGTAACAGGAGACACTAAAAGACTGTAAAAACACGGCAAAACAAGGTGAATACCACCAGTTCTCAGGTACAATTGATACATTACAATCAAATTATCCCTTCTTTGCCTCTCTCTCTCTCTCTCTCTCTCTCTCTCTCTTTGGGGGGGGCTGCCTTTAGATGCAGGAAGCACACTATATTCACCACTTGACAATATTTGTTTAGCTCTTGTAGTTCCGGCATACACTACCAGAACAACAGTTATATTGGTGGCTGTTGTGCCTTGATCTAACTTCTGAATTTATTATCTACATAGGCTTTTGATAATACAACGAAGAAATACAATGTCAGGAGCTTATCGCTTTGGCCCATAAACTAGATTACCTTTTCCAGCTTTAGTTCTGGATCTTGGATGCCCCTGGATGTTATCATAACCAAATCACCACTGATCTACATGGGATGCTATTGCCCTGATGCATCCTGGGTCAAAGCCTTGCTCAGCCCACACTTTTTCAAAGTTGGGGAGCTTCCGACTTAAAAAATTGGCTGGCTGAGCAAGGCTTCAACCTGGGATGCATCTGGGCAGCAGCATCCCACATAGATCGATGGTGATTTACTTATTATTTATTTTATTTATGGTATATACCCTGCCCTTCAGCACTAAAGGCTCTCAGAGTGGCTTACAATTATTATTATTTTTAATTAGACAGTTCCCTGCCGTCAGGCTTACAGTGGGGTAAAAAAGTATTTAGTCAACCACCAATTGTGCAAGTTCTCCCACTTAAAAAGATGAGAGAGGCCTTTAATTGACCTCATAGGTAGACCTCAATTATGAGAGACGAAATGAGAAAACAAATCCAGAAATCACATTGTCTGATCTGGTAAGAATTTATTTGCAAATTATGGTGGAAAATAAGTATTTGGGCAATATCAAAAGTTCATCTCAATACTTTGTTATATATCCTTTGTTGGCAATGAGAGAGGTCAAACGTTTCTTGTAAGTCTTCAGAAGGTTGGCACACACTGTTGCTGGTATGTTGGCCCATTCCTCCATGCATATCTCCTCTAGAGCAGTGGTGTTTTGGGGCTGTCGCTGGACAACATGGACTTTCAACTCCCTCCAAAGGTTTTCTATGGGGTTGAAATCTGGAGAATGGCTAGGCCACAAATAAATTCTTTCCAAATCAGACAATGTGCTTATCTGGATTTGTTTTCTCATTTCGTCTCTCATAGTTGAGGTCTACCTATGAGGTCAATTACAGGCCTCTCTCATCTTTTTAAATGGGAAAACTTCCACAATTGGTGGCTGACTAAATACTTTTTTGCCTCACTTGTACAATCTAATAAGACATGACACAAAAGGAGAAGGTGGTGGGGAAGGGGATCAAGTCCAGATTTAGTTATGATAACATCCCCCTGCATCCTGGATCCAGAACTGAAGCTGGAAGAGGTAAGTTGTCTTATTGGCCAAAGCAATAAGGTCCTTTGATGCATTTCCTAATATGCTATCTAAATTTGCTTGGTGCAGTTTGAACTCACATCTGCTGCTACTATCCTCAAAAGTCTCAGCAAGTTCTTCTTTTATAGAAATGTGTTAGATATTTTAAAAATCAACTCATTCCCCACTCCTTGCCCTGGTCTCTCCAGTTTTATTTCCTTTTAAATTAATGTAAGACTTTTTATTTTGAACCTTCAGTGCATAAACAGAAAGCAGAGTGTGCCATGTTTTTTGTGTTTGTTTTAAATTCAGTTAAGTATAGGGTGTGTGTGTGTTTTCAGAATATCAACAAAAACATAAACCTTGGAAATGTGACTCTTTGGACTATTCATCAATATCTTTTAACATTTCATAGATGAAAACTTGGATATGTGTAGCCAAGAACCTTCCGAGACTGGTCAATATACCAAAAATTATAAATGAGGAAGAATATACACAAGCTAGGAGAAACTGCAGCAGTTTGTATTTGCCTGAGTCTACTGGGAAGGGCAAGATTCAGTCACCTGGTGTTCTGTCCCCTCTCCACTGAGTTAATTGATTCTAAAGAACTTTTGCACTTTGAACTCAGTTCACAACAACTGAAATAAGCCAGGATGAAGGGGAGAAGTAGGATGAAAAAGGAGAAACTGGGATTTTTAAAAGCAGCTAATAAAGTGGGATAACAGAGAATTAATCTGGATGGATCCTAGCAAATCAGAACAGTTGGAAGGTATGAGACTCTCAGTATTAGTGGCCATGCTGGCTGGGGGATTCTGTAAACCGCAGGCCAAAAATCAAATGTAGATTACATTTCTCTGAGAGATACTGTTTATTTCTGTGGACAAATGTAGTTTACACACAATAAATTGTTTCCGCATCTGCAAGGTATTTCAGATAAATTGATTATATTTGGATAACTACTACAACTATTACTACATTTTCTCTTAATTCTGTTCCCCCAGGATATTTTCAGAATATTTCATTTGCTTCACTGAGGGAAATCACTACAAGGGAAAACCCAAGTGCAGAGGTTAAGTCAGGGCAGTGCTTCCAGCTTGCTTTTCTGGGGAGGCCAGGAGGAGAGGGCATTTATTTCTGTTTAATAGCCCCTCCTCATTTGCCTCTCCTAAGTGAGGCACAGTTATAATTCTCCACGGTAATGAAGTATGATTTCAATAGGACCACATTCCCCTGGGTTGCCAGCTGAGGCTGTTCCCCAAAGAGCTACGCCTCTCTCCCAGTCCATTCATGCTCAATTATAAAGGGTTGATTGGCCTTGTTGTCTGGTGAGGAAATCCATCCCAAACCCCCTCTCACATGAGCTCGGGGCTGATTTACCAGGGCCCAGGCTGCTCACATTAATAAGAATCAAATTAAGAACAAGGAATTATGGCAAAGAACAGGAGGCTGCAGAAACGGGCACCCAGGGCAAGAGCTTAGGGCTGGGGCTCCCAGGTCTTTGAGCAACACCATATTCAATTCACCAAAAAAAAAAAGCTGACAAATAAGCAGCAAGTCAAACCCAATTTACTTGAAAGTTTTCTATGGAGAAGGCCCCACCTTTCTGTTTGGGAAATCTAACTCTTCTAATGTTGTACACAAACAGTTCTTTCAGACTGAGATTATGTCCTAGAAATGAAATTTTAAAAGCTACACTTATTATGCAGAAAACATTCCCACAGGTTAGCAGAGGAATGCAGAAGGCCATGCAGAAGGCCATGGGCAGGGAAGGTAGGACATTGCCTCCCATCAGTGGATACAGGGCAGCCTAGAATGTTCTTTTGTTAAATGGCCAGCTACTGAGCCTACTCATAGCTAATCCTGGTGAAACTTTCTGTATTACCAAAAATAAGAAATAACAGTCATTTCCCCACTGCTTACCCTGTATTCAATAGAGAAGCAGACAGCATCCCTGGAAGACAGAGGAGTTTATCACACTGGAGGAATTTCTCCCAATTTCGAATTGAACCAATTCGAATTCACGTAAATCCGCTAGTTTAGCAAATTTACGTGAAATCAATTGCATTCAGAATGACTTCCCATTTCCTGAAAATGAACCTCCATTGCCCGAAATTGCGTGAGATACACTCATACGCAATTATGTGAAACCCCATGATTGCGTTCGAATTGCCATTGCATTATACCCACCGTATGATAAACTTCTGAGACAGGAAAGGTCACTTGAAATTAGAGTGGGTAAGGACAGGCCTGACTCCTCTTCTCTAAGAATAGCCAGGTCCTTGAGCACAAAACTATGGTCAATTTTAACCAAAAGTCACACTGAGATTCCTAGGGAAAACACTCCACAAAGCATTTGTAGCTCCTCCAGCACAATTCTATGATCAATGTCTGGCCGGGGATTCCTAGAGAGGTGTTCTCTCAGGTAAAAATATAGTGTTTTTGTTATTTGTGGACCCTCATACTCACCTTTCCAGATCTTGAAATAAAGACATGGAATCCTTTCAGGAGTTCAAACTTATGGAAACAGTAAATGAACTAAAACACAGTTTATTTAGCAAGATGCATCAGTACAGATTGTTAGTGTAAGACTGGCAGGTCTGACCCTTACCCTCCTTTCATTACAACAGATATACTACTTTCAAAGCAAGTAGCCTAGCAAAACATTTTTTCAGTTACACCTACTACTTGCATATACTGGTTGTCTAGATCTTGGCCAAGCCAACATCTTAGCCAACAGACACAACATGCTGTGTCACTTTATCCATAGGATCGGATCAGGTGGCATGCCCTGGTTTTCATTAGCTACTTGTTTTACACATTTCACTGTGCTTGGCCTATATAGCCATAATGGCTTCCTACCTGATTCATTGTGTCTTCTGGCTGGGCTTCCTCAATACAGATATGCTGTCTATGGTCTAAAACACACTGAAGAAATAATCCAGTTTGAAACTGCTTTAACTGCCCTAGCTCAATGTTGGAGAATTCTGGGAACTGGGAACTGTAGTTTTAGCCTTCTCTGTCAGAGAGCTATGGTGCCACAATAAACTACACTTCCCGGGATTCCACAGCACTGAGCCAAGGCAGTTAAAGCAGTCTCAAATTGAATTATTTCTGCAGTGTGTTTTGGACCTATGTTGCTTCACTGATATAGATAGCAGTGTTGTCATCACTATTGTTTTAAGCTTGAGATTTTAATGCCAATTGATACTCTGCACAAGGCAAGTGCTCTTGGGGGGCAGTGTAACTGTCTCTCTGTCTACTCCTACTTTGCACTCATGATCTTAATATCCATGTGCTTCACCTTCCCCTTTCTATGATATGTATAGCTGGTCTGCCTGCAGTGATCCCTCATCTTTGCTTCTGATGACCTTGTCTTCTGACTCACCAGCTGCCACTGTCTTTATTAGAAGTAAGTAGTCAAGAATGGACACCTCCCCTGCCCCAAAATGCTGAGGATGCCCTCTCCCGCTGCTTATGTATTTTCTGGGGCCTATATCCACAGGCAGAATTATATAAATGGTTTCATCACCAGAGCACTCATGTTTCATTGATTCCTGTGATTCCTTATAGGCATAGAAAATAAAGGAGCCTGAAAAGTTTATTTCTTTTCAGCCCTTGAGGATCTCCATCTTCTAAAGCTGTTCAGTCATAGAGAGAAAAGAGAAGATTATGCTGAAGGTCTGAAGGTGGTTTTGCATGGTACCATTCTCATAAACCACAGATGATAACCACCTAAGTCCTGAAGTGATAACCACCTAAGTGTTCCTGAAGGCATTAATACAACGAGGGGGAAACTGAGTGAAAATGGTTTCTACACTATACAGGGTTGGTCCATGCTAAACAACTAATCTACACTATTTCAATGCACAGTAATTAACTCCCTCGAGGTTATTCACATTCCAGGTGAGTTAACACATTCCTGGATCAATGCTGCATTTATTCTCATTCACCTATTTGGCATAGACCACTGATATGTGAGTTCCAGAGAATAAGAGAGAAAAATAATTAAGAACAGCATCATTTTTCATTTAAATAGACTTTCATGTGACATGCTTGTGATATTCAAACTCTGCCAAAAATGTAAGGTCCAACAAATACCTCACTTGCCTTGCAGACAATTTCATTGTCCAGAAGCTGGAATGGGGAACAAGATCAGCTATTTTAGAAGTTACCCTAACCAAAAGAGATGTCCTGGTCAGTGGGGTGAAAGCAGCATGATTCTTAAGTGGGAGTGACCATGTTCTCCTAAAATTTGTTATACAACGGAAAGGGTAAGCCAAGCGTAGTAAGACATATATTCAAAGACTTTAAGAAAGGTGATCTCAGTAAACTTAGGGAAATACTGGATGTCATTCTGTGGTCAGCAATAGAAAAAGGGAGTTCATGATGGATGATAATTTCTTAAAACTGGAATTTTAAAGGTACAATTTCAAACAGTTCAAATGATAAAGAAAAATTGGAGGTGTCTAAAGAAACCAGGATGGATGTCAAAAGAACTCAGCTAAGGTGTTTTTTTTAAAGGGACATGTATAAGAAATGAAAGAAGGAGGAAATTCCCAAGGAAGATTTCCAAACAAGTGGTCAGTTTGTGTAGGAAGAAAGTCAGAAAAGCGGAAATGAAAAATGAGCTCAGGCTTGCTAGGGAGGAGGTTAAAAAGAATAAATATATCCTTATATCTGTAGCAAAAGGATGAACAAGGAAATGGTAAGACCACTATGTGGAGAAGATGGCAAAATGCTAACAGGTAACAGAGGAAAAACAGAACTACTCAACACTTTCTTTGCCTTGGTCATCTCCAAAAAGGGGAAAATGGAGGAGATGAGGCAGTAGGGGAAATGCAGCACAAGATAAGTACAGAGGTAGTCCAGGAATAACTGGCTCCTCTAAATGAATTCAAGTCTCCAAGGCCAGGTGAACTTCAAGGGTATTGAAAGTACAGGCAGAAGTAATCTCAGAAGCACTGGCAATAATCTTGGAGAATTTCTGGGGAACAGGAGAGGACCCAGCAGCCTGGAGGAGGGCAAATGTTATCCTCATCTTCAGAAAGAAAACCCAAATAATTACTGCCCAGTCAGCCATCAATCTGGCATCAATACCAGAAAAGATTCTAGAGCAGATAATTAAACAGTCTATCCGCACTTATAAAGCAACGCCATAATCACTAAAAGTCAACATGGGTTTCTCAAAAATAGGTCGTGTCAGACAAATGTTATCTCGTGTGTGTGTGTGTATAGTTACAAGCTTGGCAGATGAAGGGAGTGCTATGGATGTAGCCTATCTTGATTTTAGTAAGGCCTTTGAAAAGCCCCCCCCCCATGCTATCACTGCAAAAAAGCTAGTAAAATGTGGGCTAGACAATGTGACTGTTAGGTAGATTTGTAACTGATTGACTGACTGAACCCCAAGGGTGCCCACCAATGGCTCGTCTTTATCCTGGAGAGAAGTGACTACTGGGGTGCCACAGGGTTCTGTCCAGGGGTCAGTACTATTCAACATCTTTATCAATAACCTGGATAATATAATAGAGAGTATTGCTATCAAATTTGTAGACGATGCCAAATTAACCAATACACATAATTCAAAATGACCTTAACAGATTAGAAATCTGGGCCAAAACCAACAAAATGAATTTCAACAGGGAGAAACATAGGGTGGTACACTTGAGCAATAAAATTCATAGATATAGGATGGGTGACACATGGCTTGACAGTAGTGTATATTAAAGGAATCTAAGACCCTCATCACATGAGAAAAGAATGCCAAAACAAAGTGGCTTTCTCTGTGCCTCTCTACATGCTGTCACAGCACTTCCACCCTCTTCCCAAGGGGGATGGTGATAAAAGTGTGCCTTTTGTTACACTGGAAAAACTTGTTTGACAAAAGGTACACTTTTAACGACTATCTCTCAGGAAGTGAAAAGAAGTGCTACAGTGGCATGTGGAGAAGCACAGAGAAAGCCGCTACTCTCCTGTTCCCTCTCAGATTTCTTTTCTCATGTGTTAAGGTTCTCTTGAGTCTCAGTGGACCACAAGATGGACATGAATCAGCAGTGTGATGCAGCAACTAGAAAAGCTGACGTGATCCTAGGCAGAGTCAATAGGAGTATATTGTCTAGATCAAGAGAAATAATAGTATCACTCTATTCTGCTTTGGTCAGACTTCACCTTAGATGGGTCCATTAGGAATGTTACTGTAGGCTGCGTCTTGGTACAGAAACTGCTTTGGTTGTCATTGTTGACCTGATACAGATAGCCCAAAAGGGCCGTCTGCATGGCGCGTTTAGGATTAGGGAGGGTGAAGCATTCAAACCCTCCCTAACCCTAACACGTATGGACGCCGGCATTTTAAAATGGTGGCATCCATACGGGCATGCCATAAAAATGTCATGGCGAACACAGCGTTTACTTAACACTATGCATGCCTGATGTAATGGCTCCACAGGAGGGTGCCTAGGGCACCCTTTCTGCGGTGCCGAAAGGGGCTCCGCAATGGAGCTCCTTTTTTTGCACCTGGTCCTTGGCGCAGCCTTTAAACGGCAATGCCAAGGACCCCGAGGGAAAAGGGGCTGCAGCGCCGGCCCCTTTCTTCCCTCGGCAGCACTGGGGAGAGCAGGTTGCAGCGGGCGCCAGGGAGAGCGGCCTGCAGAAGCGGCGAAATGGAGCCTCTGGGGCTGCCGGTGAGGCAGCCTTGGCCCCATCTCACTGCTTCTTGGGGCAAGTACCGCCCCTGTCATCTCTTCCAGAAATTGGTTCTTCTGTGATGTGGTTTGCAAGACAGAAGGAATACGCTCTCTAGACACTGCACTTTGAATGTGTGTGTGAGATGAGCAGACATTTGTCTTCACATCTGTGTGCAGTTGGTCCTGGGATGAAACCTGCCTAGAATGTCCCTACCCTGAATTCAAATAGAGAAGAAATTAAGATGGAGGTTCTAAGATGAATTCTGCATGTGACAAGAATATGGCTATTGGGTTGGTAAAGAAGGAGAGAAACAAAGTAAATGTTAACAAAGTAAATGTTAACAAAGGAGTAGGAGGTACCCCCTAGTTCTTGCTTTCGTCTTTCACCTAGCTCCTACTCGTCTTGTAAGTTATGGATCAAAATTAAGCACAAATACTAATGACATGAGTATTCCACAGCACAGCAGAAAGTTGTTTGTTGGTGGCAGGAACAAATTACCACCACAGTGGTTTCAGAGAGTCAGTGAACTCCCCATCCCTAAAAATATCCAACCTCTGGTGCGTATTCTTCTAATCTGGCTTCCTCCCTGTCATTCCAGGTCCCAATGCAGTTAGGCACCGAAAGCATGAGCAGCTCATACTTTCTCAGCACTAGACACTCATGAGAAGACAAGTTCCTTGATGTCTCAGAAGTCTTCTCCTGGCACTGCTCTGTTCCAATAGATTAAATAGTATACTACTTACCTAATGGAATAGTCCTGCTGGACTATTTGTTCATTCAGGCCCCACCTGGAATACTGTGTCCAGTTCTGGGCACCACAATTCAAAAAGGATGTGGAGAAACTGGAGCGGGTCCAAAGGAGGGCAACTAAGATGGTGAAGGGTCTGGAAACCATGCCCTATGAGGAACGACTTAGAGAGCTGGGGATGTTTAGCCTGGAGAAGAGAAGGTTAAGGGGTGATATGATAGCGCTGTTCAAATATTTGAAGGGATGTCATATTGAGGAGGGAGCAAGCTTGTTTTCTGCTGCTGCAGAGACTAGAACGCGGAACAATGGATGCAAGCTGCAGGAAAAGAGATTCCACCTCAACATTAGGAGGAACTTCCTGACAGTGAGGGCTGTTCGACAGTGGAACACACTCCCTCAGAGTGTAGTGGAGTCTCCGTCCTTGGAGATCTTTAAGCAGAGGCTGGATGGCCATCTGTTGGGGATGCTTTGACTGGAGTTCCTGCATGGCAGGGGGTTGGACTGGATGGCCCTTGTGGTCTCTTCCAACTCTATGATTCTATGATTCTATGATTCAAACAGAGAGTTTATTTCCATTCTGAACATATCTGCCTCTTCATTTCATTTTTCTCGGCCTTTCTCTGGCCTTCATTCCTGAAGATGAAGATATTACTGTACTATGACTTATTGAAGATATTTCCACACCATATTTATTGCTTTATATGAAATTATTCTGATAGCATGAGTGATACTGCACTAATGGGATTTCATGACTCTTATATTCCTTCAGTCAGAACTCTGCCATTTAAAAAAATTTTTTTTTTGGAATGACCTTCATTCCTTACACTAGGAGTGGGCAATTGTTGCAGGTTAGAGGGGCTTGAAAGGCTGCATATCAGCACCTTCATGCTGGCTCACCTCATCCCTCAAAATGGTAACAAAATTTAGACCTAAATGCCACAAATACTGCCTAGAGTCATTTCCTGTTGAAGTAAAGGCCACTCTTTGACCTAATAAGGCCCAAGAATTAAGCAAAATGTGACAGAATTGGCCCACATATCCTCTCTGAGGACATGTGGGGCATTCAGGTACCAAAAAAAAAAAAAAAAAGCAAAACTTGGTTATTGTGTTGTGGGGCTTGGGGCCTCATGGACCGTATTTTCCCCAGCTCTGAAAAGTCCTTATGCTGGAAGTTCCATTTATCTGTCTATCTGTTTATCTATCTGTCTATCTATCATCTATCTATGCATTCTGTCTTTCTCCCTAATAGGCAGCCTATAACATTAATTAAAGTACATGAGAGCCAGTGTAGTGTTTTAGTTTGAGCTCTGGACTATGTCTCTGGGAAAGTAGGGTTCAAATCCCCACTTGGGCATAAAAGCCCACTGAGTGATCTTGGCCAAGTCACACTTTCTCATCCTCAGAGGATGGCAATAGCAAACAGCCTCTAAATAAATCTTGCCAAGAAATCCCTATGATAGGGTCACCTAAGTCAAAAATCACTTGGCAGCACACAACAACAACAACAACAACAACAACAACACAAATTTAAAAGCTGAGAATCAATTTTTAAAAAATTAAATAAACTTGTATATAATTTTTATATTTTCAAAAAAACATTTTATATTTTTTAAAAATCAGTTATTTAAAGAAGTGACCAGCAAGGCTACCTAGACTACGGTGCTTCGTGGTGGATTTGAATTGCTCATTGTTTCTGTGAGGATTGTAGGAGCACAGCTTGCAGAATATTCAGGTATGCAGCTCACCAGTCCAAAGACAACTTAAGTACCACTTTGCAATATGAGACCAAGCCGCCTCTTTCTGCTACTTTGACAAAAACCAAGGAAAAGAAGAAGACTTCAGGCACTGCTCTCCAGAGAAAGCAAAACACCATTTCTGTTCATTGTGCTGCTTTCTGTTGTATTTTTATTTTCAGAAACTCCAGATTTTCCAAATCCAAAATGTCATAACCAGGACTACAGTATGTCATAGCCAGCTGTATTCACCTCTTCCCCATGTTAAGGGTCCCTAACAAAATACCATAGCTGAACATACAATTAATCTTTTTCCTTTCTATGGAGGCTACTAAGTTCATTTTGCAAGCAGAAACATTGGTCTGTTCCCTGCTCTCTTTATGGTATGAAAGAAGAAAAGGGACTGGAGGAAAATTCTTGTCTATTTGTACTTTGTACCTAGATTTCACTGTCTCTATGGTCTTGACAAAGATTATTTTATATATCCCAATTGTACACAAACATCAATATTTCACAACAAAAATTAATGACATTTCTGATCACTCATCTCCATATTTTAGAGTTCATAGATGTGTGTCTCACAAAATTACAAATCCCAGGATTCTGTAGGATGAAGCCATAGCAGTTAAAGTGGTGTCAAACTGCATTATTTCTACAGTGTAGATGCACATTGAGCTTCATCTTGGACATTGCGATTAACTGGAGAAATCTTTTCACATCAGCAGATATTCAAAATTCTGTCTGAAATTAAGACTTGCCTACCAGATAATTAAGTAACCTGAATGTTACTACACTATCAGTTTTCCATGCATAAATTACAGTTGTTATTGTCTGCCTTCACATCTTTTCCTAAGGGTTTTCACAGGGGTTTCTTGGCAAGATTTGTTCAGCGGGAGTATTTTTGCCTTTTTAAGGCTGAGAGAGGATGACTTGCCTAAGGTCTCCCAGTTGATTTCCATGGGCAAGTGAACTCCCAGAGTCTCCCAAAGTCCTAGTCCAACCTAATCTGCTATACCACAGTGGCTCTCTGTATATGCTATGTAAAGTGGGGAAATTGCCCTAATGCCCTTGCAATAGCTTCTTCTGCCTTATGGAAAACATGGAGTTGAATATCAGTAATCCCTTAAAGGACTTCTTACCAAAGCAGGTAATTGGAAACCAGAGCTGCCAAAATTAGACTTCCAATGTCTTGCTTACAGATTTAAATTTGAACATGTTCTACTTTACTCTAAATAGAGTCTACTGAAGCTCACGTGAATCAGCAAGGGTCACCACGCTGAGAAGACTACTGAATAGACTTCGAGCAGGAATGCTGCCTTTCTCTGACTATCTCGTCAGCCTCATCATTACTGTATAAGAAAAAAGATCATAACAACACTATTTTTCTTCTGCAGATTCTAGGAGTAGGGAGTCAGGGCAATAAATTCACTTCATTTTTCCTCCATAAGTGCAGTACCTTACATTTCTCCATATTGAATTTCATTTTGTTAGCTTTGGCCCAGCATTCTAGTCTATTCAGGTCATTTTGAATTTTGATCCTGTCCTCTGGGGTATTAGCTACTCCTCCTAATTTGGTGTCATCTGCAAATTTGATAACTGTGCCCCCAGTCTGTCATCCAAGTCATTGATACTGATGTTGAATAGCACTGGGCCCAGGAGAGAACCCTGTGGGACCCCACTGGTCACTTCTCTCCAGGATGAAAAGGAACCATTGTTGAGCACCCTTTGAGTGTGGCCAGTCAACCAATTACAAATCCATGTAAGAGTTACCTTGTCTAGTCCACATTCTACAAGCTTGTTTGCAAGAATGTCATGGGGAACCTTGTCAAAGGCATTACTGAAATCAAGATATGCTATATCCACAGCATTCCCTTCATCTACCAAGCTGGTAATTTTATCAAAAAAAAGAGATCAGATTTATCTGGCATGACTTGTTTCTCTGAAATCGGTGTTGACTTTTTGTGATTATGGCATTGTCTTCTAGATGTTCACAGACTCCCTGTTTAATGATCTGCTCCAGAATCTTTCCTGGTATTGATGTCAGACTAACTGGACGATAATTGTTGAGATCCTCTTTTTCCCCTTTTTGAAAGTGGGGACTTTTGTCTTCCTCCAGTCTGCTGGGACTGCTCCTGTTCTCTAGGAGTTCTCAAAGATTATTGGATGTTGACAAGCTGGAGCATGTCCAGAGGAGGGTGGCCAAAATGGCAAAAGGTCTGGAAACTCTGCCTTATGAGAAGTGACCACAGGAGCTGGGTATGTTAGCCTGGAGAAGAGAATGTTAAGAGATGATAGGATAACCATGTTAAATATTTGGAAGGATGTCATACTGAGGATGGAGTAAGTCTGTTTTCTGCAGCTCCAGAGAATAGGACCTGGAGTAATGGATTCAAACCAGTAGCATCACCGGGGAGGTGCAGAAGGTACAGACAACACTATGTGACACTCCAGAGGTCACCTCCTTGCCACAGCAAGTGTAAGGGGTGTGGCTTCTTCAAGGTGGTGTGAGGAGGCCAGGCTCATTATTGCTGAACATGGGCATGGCCCTCTGACCCTCCTTGCTGTGACCTGGCTTTCCTCTGAGGAAAACCAAGACACACCAAGGAGGGTTAATAGGCAGGAGCATGCGCACTCAGCAAGACTGAGCCCAGCCTCTCCACCCCTCCTTGCAGAAGCCTTAGCCCTTCCATTTTGGAAGCCCCCCCCCCCCCGACACCAGGGGACACCAAATGTAGGCATGCCACTGATTCAAACTACAGAAAAAGGAAGAACTTCCAGACAGTAAAAGCTGTTCAACACTGGAACCCACTCCCTCAGAGAGTGGTGGAGTCTCCTTCTTTGGAGGTCTTTAAACAGAGGCTGGATGGCCATCTATTGTGAGTGCTTTTATTATGTATTGCTGAATGGCAGGGGGTTGGACTGGACAGCCCTTGTGGTGTCTTTGAGCTCTATGATTCTAAGGAGAACATAGACTTGACCAAGAAAGAATAGCAGACCTGACATTATACTGAGCGTACCTGCAGATGAGAATTAAGAGCAGCAAGAAATAGGCGCAAGGGATCGAGATCCCATGTCTTACCATCTACTAGCCATTCACACTGCACAAATATAGCTCTGGTGGCCATTCAATAGTCACTTCAGTTGCTATTGCAACAGCCCACAGAGGCCTAGTATCCAGGAATGCTTCCAGCACCCACACACAAACAAACGCTGATAGGAATGGCTCAGTGAGGGAAGCCAAGTAGGCAGCTAGCAAAGAGTCTACAGACCTTTCAAGAGTCCGAGAATAGCAAACCACAAATGAAAGCCAGGGTCAGGATACCAGAAATCATGAAAGTAAAATAAGTCCCTTCAACCACCATCTTGAGGGGAGAGAAAGGCAGGCCACCTCCTGCTGGAAGCAAGAAGAGCCCTCCCTTCAACCACCATCTTGAGGGGAGAGAAAGGCAGGCCACCTCCTGCTGGAACCAAGAAGAGCCCTCCCTTCAACCACCATCTTGAGGGGACTTAATTGTCTAATTAACAAATTGTAAGCCGCTCTGATAGCTTTGGCTGAAGAGCGGGGTATAAATAAAATGTATTATTATTAAGTCAAGGTCAGGGGAGCCAGAAGGTTTAGAGTAGTCAAGTCCGTTCCATGGTCATAGGTCTAAGTCCAACAAAAGTTCAAGAAGCACAGGATTCAAGGAGCCAGCATCGACAGCATCCAATATGATGGATCTACAATAAACTCTGGCAAAGAATCAGCATTCTCCAGGTGCCTTAAATCAGTGAAGCCCTCCCTTCTCCCAGCTGTTCCTTATCTGCAGCATGCTTGTCTGCCAGTCTCTTAAATCTCCGTAAACAAGCCTTTTCAACCCTCCTTTGGCTGAAGGAAGGGACCTGCATGCTTGGTTCTTCCTCTGGAGCAACTCTAGGCAGCGGAGCCTCTAGAGGAGACCCCAAAGAGCTCAGGTCTTGCTGATCCTCAGTCACTGGCACTAGAGGAATAGATCTGGGATCTGGCAGGGCAGAACTGGGACCTGGCATGGCCTCAGGTTGCTCCTGCACCTGGGTACCCACTACTGCCTCCTCCGAATCCTCCACTGGGCTGGTCATGACACCTAGGGTTTGTATTTTAGTAAGGCAATACAATTCTATGGCTGAGAATACATAACATCCCTCCCTACATTGCCAATGCTAGGATTCCATGAGATGGCACTTGAAGTGGAATCATAGTGCAATGTGAACAGACCCTGGATAGACTTTCAAATAGATAGGTGCTATTCCTCACCATTACTCACATCCCACTAATTTCCATTCCATATATGATGGCAAGTATTTGTCTATATTCCCGCACGGCAGAGATTCGGCCTAGATCCATGTCAGTCTGGTTTGAAACCTAGTTATGGGACAGGAATAGCTTTGGTCACCTTGGTGATGACTTACACAGGTAACTGAAGATGGGTAGTGTGTCCCTGTTGGTTCTGCTGGATCTCTCAGTGGCTTTCGAGACCATCAGCCTTCTGAGTCACCTCTCTGGGATGGAGACTGGAGGCATTCCTGTATAGTGGCTCCATTTTTTCCTGGAAGGATACTGTCGGAGGGAGGTCTTGAGGGATTCCTGCTTGACACCTCAGCCATTGACCTGTGTAGTCCTTTGGGGTTCAATCGTCTCCCCTGAGCCTTTTAACATCTTCATGAAACTGCTGGGAGAAGTTGTCTAGAGTTTTGGAGCAAGATGTCACCTGTACACTGATGACACCCAGCTCTATCACTCCTTTTCACCTAATTCCAAGGAAGATATTCCTATGCTAAACTGGCAGCTGTAATGGTTTTGACCCTAGGGCCCTGATGGCGAACCTATGACAGGCGTGTCAACACTGATATGTGTAGGCATTTCTGATGACATGCGGCTGCTGAGACGGCCACATGCCGAGAAGGATGTTTCATCCTTGGCTCCTGTATGGCCAAGTGCAGTAGCTGAGGATGAATAAGACTCTCGTCACAAATGTTTCATCCTCGGCTACTGCACTTAGCTGTGCTGCATTCCGCTGCTCCCTGCTCTGCCGGCAGAAGTGAGGGCAAAGATCCCGGCTTAACTGGGATGCTCTGTGACGGACTTCTGTTGTTTTGGCCTACAGACCTCTGGCACAGAGTGTCTAATAGGAGAGGATGAAACATTTGCTGCTCCTGAGGATGAAACAAGTCGTAAATGTTTCATCCTCCCCTATTAGACACTCTGTGCCGGAGGTCTGTAGGCCAAAACAACAGAAGTCCGTCACAGAGCGTCTACCGTCTGGGACTTCCGGTTAAGATGGGATCTTTGCCTTCACTTCCGCCGGCAGAGCAGGGAGCAGCCGGACACAGCGGGGGACGCATCTCTGGGGGCCCTGCCATTACCAATAACCAAATAACAGCAACCATTAGCATGTCATGGATTTCTAATCCATCATTGCTGAGATAAGTGATTTAAACTATAAATATATAACCTAGAAAAATAAGTGATTTAAACTATATATATCACAAAATAATGTTTTTTCCTCAAGGTGACACACCACCCAAGTTATGCTCAGTTTTTTGGTGAAGTCTGACACACCAAGCTCAAAAGGTTGTCCATCACTGCCCTAGGGTCCTATACAGCTTGGGACCAGGTTATTTAAAGAACCATATCTCTCTTTATGAGCCAACTACAGTTCTGAGATTGTCTCTCTGTCCCATCATCTTCTCAGGCTCATTTAGTGGGAACAATGTAGAAGGCCTTCTCAGTAACTGCTCCTAGGCTTTAGAACTCCCTCCCTTGAGATGGTCCCACCCCTGCTGTCCTTTCAGTGACTGGTGGCAGGTAAAAACATTGTTCTGCCATCAGGCTTTTAAATTGATGAGGGTTGTACAAGTCAGATTGAGGTTTGTATATAATTTTTATACATTTTAATATTTTTAATGTGTTTAACTTTTAAAATTATTTAATTAATTTTAAAACTTTACATTGATACTTTTAATTCTTTTGTATTATTTTTAAATTCTATTGTTATTGTTATTGTTAAATTGTTTTAAATTTGCTGTCATCTACCGTGAGTCCCTAGATGATAACAACAACAACAACAACAGCAACAACAACAGCAACAACAACAGCAACGGATGGTCCTTCTGGTTCCTTTCAATTCAAGATTACTAAGATTCTAATATCTTGTATGCACAATGCCAGCAAAGCACATCTGGAAACATCTGAGAGAGGGCAGGCTTCATGATCAAACCCATATCACTATGCTGCATAGATTGGAGTGGGAGTCTTGTGAATGAAAATTCATTTGAACAGATAGTAAGTAGTGACTTACAGGAGAGGCCACAATCTCATCTGATAAGTAGAAGCTATGCCACACCCACAGCAAGAGAACTGCACATATCTGAAAAAAGAGAAAAGAAGATCTAAGCATGACACAGAGTCCAGTAGTTTTATGTTGGCACTGAAAGTACATTAATTTTTTTAAATTACTGGCTGTTTTACACATTAGAGCCATGACATGGAAGATTAATACATATGCCTTATCCCATCTTTTCCCTGGTGGGATACCTGTGATTAACTGTCAAAAACAGGTCTTACCTCGTTCTTCCATGGCTAGGTGTATCCAGTCCGTATGCAGCCCATGTGCAACCCAGTCTTTAAAGGGACGGGATTACATATGGGCCAATACAGGCTTTGAGAGTTAAACCTGCATGTATCCCATTGGGGGAAAGACGGGATAAGACACATGCAGTAATCTCCATGGAAGAAAGAGGTATGTTCTTATTGTTCCAATATATCTTGGATATTAAAAAGAAACCCACTTGAAGTGGGAATAAAATTTCCCAGCTGATGCCAGGAATTGCCTAGAACATCATTTGGATATTTAAAACAAATCAACCAACCCAACAACTACAGCAACAAATCCTGTAACCTTTAGCAATATCCTGATGCTTTTACCCTTTCTAGGAAAGCCCATTATTAGTCAAACATATTTTTTATAAATTATATTTTAAATTTTTTATAAATTTAATAAATTAAATATCCTGATGTTCTAGCATTCTTAAGACTGAACCTAAAGCCATTTATTTATTTCTTGAATCTAGAATCTAGGTGAAAACTCATTTCAGTCTATGCTTGCTTGAATCATACAGCATGAGCTATCCTTTTAAGGGGAACTGATCAGTATTTATAATTTGGAGTTTTGCAGCTCTGCATATAATATAATTTCCTAATAGTTGCACTCAAGGCAGCTTTAAAAAATTAAAACAAACACAGTTAAAAGCCTTGGCAAATATATATATAAATTTATTGTTAAAATGCAACTAAATAATCCATATAATTAAAAAAATAAATAAAACAATTCTATTAAAAAATAAGATTAAAAAACAGGAAACTGCACACTGTTAAAAGTCCTTGCAGTCAACTCCTAAAAGCATACGAGAACAGAGAAGTTTTCACTTGCCATCTGCATACTGGACAGCAAGGAGGAAACCATCCTAGCCTCCCTGGGTAGGAAGTTTAAAAGCCCTTCCTCCAATGTTCCCAACAAAGAAGCCTTAGAGCTGGTGACAATGAGAGAGGGGCAGCCCTACACCAGGATCTTAGCACCTTGACAGGCTGATATAGGAAAACAGGATCTTTCATATATCCTCGATCTGAGGTTTTATAGTCACAACCAAGACTTTGAATTATGTTCAGAAACAAACTGGCAGCCAGTGGAACTGTTATAACAAGGGGGTTGTATGTGAGAACGGTAGCCAGCCCAATTAACAATATAGCTGCACCTCTTTCAGCCAAATGAAATTTCTGAGCACTTTTCAAAAGCAACCCTATACAGAGCATGTTGCATATATCACCACCATGGTCAAAACATACATTTCCAGAAATTCAGGGGAAATGCAAATATACTCTCAACCATCAGAAAAATTTTGAGGTTCAGGGATAGAGCTGAATCCAAGAGTACACCCAAACTGCTGTTGAAAAGGAAAACCCAGCACCATTTTCTGAGCTTGTCCCCCAGAAAATAATGGATCCGCTGGGAAAATGGTGCCATCCCAGTGAGGTGGTTCAAAAGGATACTGTTATTGAAACTCACTGAGCTGATAGCATTGAAAGCTTCTGAAAAGTCCAGCAAACCCAACAGGGACACAGTTTTCCTATACAGTTCCTGGTGAAAGTCACCATCTACTGTGACCAAAAACTATCTCTGCTTGAAATCAGACTAGAATGGATCTGAATAATCCATTGCTATCCAGGAACCTCTGAATCCCAGATGAAAGGGGAAGACAAGTCTCTTAGTGGCAAGGGTCCTGGCTTCACTGAAGAATCCAGTTGGTAAGGGAAGCCTCTTTCTCACATTGTCCTTGTCCTTGTCTGTGTCCCAAGCCCAAGAACCTCCTGCCAACTGTACTTTTGGGGCAGGCCTTCAACACAGTGTCTGTACCAGTAGCCTTTCTAACAAAGGACCACAGGTGTCGATGGCTGGGTGCTGTTCACCTCTTGGATCACAGTATGCCCGATTGCCCGATCCTGTTGTATATGATGTTAAATTGGGGAAAGTCTGAATCATCTCAGCATTTCAGCGGGGAGAGAATAATCTTAGGTGATCAGTACGTGATCAATACCATTTCTGGATGGGCCAGTACTGTGTTCCCATTCAAACCTCTGCTGCAGTTTTACAACAAAATTAGTATGCATTAAACTTCCTGCAGTGCCTGGGCAACTCTAAGTCCACCAAGCTCCCATGTTCCATAGATCTACCAGTTCCTTGAAATGTCTGCAGGCAACCCAAATGAAAGTATAGAAACTTCTCTGAAGATGCCAGCCACAGATGCAGGTGAAACGTCAGGAATAAACTCTTCTAGAACATGGCCACATAGCCTGAAAAACCCACAAAAAAACTATAGTATAGAAACTGTTTCTCAAAATTTATCCACAGCAGCAACTGAGGAGGTCATAGAAGCAGCCCAGAGCCTTGACCCGAGAAATGTTGTCTCTACCACTGCTGCTAGTGGGACCATAGCAAAATCCAAAGTTAATCATCACAGCATATTTGGACCCACCAGCATATTTGGATCCTCTGTCTCTAATTAGGAGAGAAATGGGCTGCTGCCACAGCTGGAGTTGTGCCCCAGCTGAGACAGAAGGTCATGAAGTGAGAATGAGATATTATATTTCACCTTTCTGTATGTTTGCACCTTCTGATACCATACTGGGAGAACCTCTCTGAAAAATCTTCCCCAGTAGCTCCAGCCTCTTGAAGGTTCTAATAGGTTCTAATAGGCAATGCAATCACATCTATTTTCTTACTCAGGACTTTTCTGCACCCTCCTCCCCAAACTTTCTCCCCACTGACCAAGGTCCACTTGGTAAAGAGAGGTGAAAAACATCAGAAAAAGAAACCAGTGACCAGAGGAAGAGAGAAAGAGAAAGGGGGGAGAGAGAGAGAAGTAACAGGATATGTGTTGGGAGACAGAGAGAAAAATGACAGGAGCTGAATTTTCAGCGCCCTCACTTTAAATCAAGATAAAAGACTGAAATGGAAAATAACGGTCCAGAGAAACCCCTGGACGGCTTTGGGCGCTAATGGAAACACATGGCTTAAGGCTGTGGTGTTGTCAGCTTCCCCGTACTCTGACATTCCTTTCTGATAATCCGGCCTGCCATAAAATTAGAATAGCAAATACCTCTTGACAAAGATGCATGTTTCCCTCTATTGTGCCATCATAAAAAAAAACCTCCACTGGTGACTCGGGGAGCTGCAAACTTCAATTTAAATTTACAGTGCGGCGGAAGGAAAGTGATATGCACTCAAAAATTTTAATAACCTATTAAGTTACGACTTCAATTTCATTTTATGAATATTTTCCTTGGGGAGCACTGCTATCACAGAGAAAGATAGAAATTTAAAAAAGATAAATAGTGCCATTAATCTCCAACATTTCTCTTCCATTATCCTTGAAAATTAGGAGTTATTTTTGTTCAGATCTTCATGTAATTAGCTCCCTACACTTGATTCACTAGCCAGAAAATGACCATGTTCAGAAAATTAAAAATTTGTCATTAAGTGGAATTTAACATAATATCATTTATCTTTATCTATTCCCCAGCTGACAGCAGGAGCCTTGGAAGTGGTACAGGCTTCTGTGTCAGAGTGGAGAAGGAACTGCTTGACATCACAGGGAGCAGCAAAGAGAAGGGAAAAGGAGCAAGAGAGTAGGCGTGGAGAGGGGAGCTTAGAGAAGAGAGGAGGAAGAACAAAGGAGAAGAAGTGAAGGAGGGATATATATGCGGGGGTACAGGGATGAAAAAAAGAGGGCATGAAGGATAGTGAAGGAAAACAACAAAGAAAAACAATTACCACAGCAAAGTGAGTAGGGGGAAAGACAGGGAAGCCATAGAGGTGGAGGGGATAAGGAAACAGCTTGCAAAGAGCTGTCATAGGTCCAGTTGAGTTCCTGCTCCCAATTATGGTCAGACCAAAGGGCAGGAGTAGACCAACACCATATGAAGCAGTCTTCATGTACTATTGCCTCTCTTGCTAGTTTTCACATTAACTCCTTTACATGTTTACACTCTATGGACCTTATCAGACGTTGGAAATTGGAAGTATAATCCAATGGCAATCCGAACACAATCATGGGGTTTCACGTTATTGCGAATTAAAGTATCGCACGCAATTTCGGGCAAAAGGGAAGTCATTCCGAATGCAATCACGGATTTTAAATTATTGCAAATTAAAGCATCTCATGCAATTTCAGGCAATGGGGGGTCATTTTCAGGTAATGAGAAGTCATTCTGAACGCATTCTGAACGTAATTAAAATTCACGTAAATACGCTAAACTAGTGAATTCATGTGAATTCGAATTGGCTCCATTCGCAATAAAGAGAAATTCCTCCCATGTGATAAGGTCCTATGTCTTCTTCCCATGTACTCCAGCTTGGGGATGGGCACTGTGTTCAGGGGAGATGTGTACTACCATTTAATTTTTGCCATAGTCTGCTGTCTCTTACTAAACTTAAAACTCCACAGTTTTAAGAGATAACGGTCATTCTGTTGAAGTCTCATAAAATATTCTGGTGTTTTCTACAGAGTAAGGTATTTGGGGGCAGAATTCCTCAAACTTTGAAGAAGATACCACTGACTTTTTTTCTAGCCCTTCAGACTCTGGATGCTAGGAACCACATGACCAGTGTTCAGTGCATTGTGAAGACTGACTGAGTCATCTGTGTGTTGAAGGTCTTGTCTGAGCTGAAAATCTGGAACACAGTTTTCCAATAAATATGGATAGTAGGATAGTCTTCATGCCAACGGTTATGATCTGGAATCACAAAGAAATCTGTGTTTAATTCTTAAAGTCAGTACAGGATTATCAATGATTGAAACTGGTTTTTGATTCAGTTGAAAGCAAAAGAAGGAACGATTCCTCAAACTTCATTTCATCTTTCATTTGTCTTTTTCATATGGTCCTGAACATACATCAAAGACTACAAGGAACTGTGTTCACCTGCTAAGTTGAATTGCGTAGTGTAGGCAGTTGTTATTTTTGGTTTAAACTGGCTGTAAAGGGGGTTGGAGGGTTCTGTGGGGAAAGCAAATGGAGTTTGGGCAATTTTTAGCTAGAAAATCACCCAGGTATCACATTCAAAAATGGGGGCTTGAGCAACATTAGAGGACTGCCAGGGGGCTTCAAGGGCCTTGTGTGACATTTGGGCTCTCTATATGACCTGCTAGCCATGCTTTTCCCACCCTTACCTTAAGCATATATTGTGTTGAAACAGATAAGTTGATAAGCATGCTGATACGAATAACTTCTTGGGAATTCCTCCAGGTAAGAAACTGTAAAGGGGTGTGAATGTGAAGTGCGTTAAGGAAAAGTGGGGCATAAAGATAGCCCTGTGGTAAGAGTGGAGGACCTCTCTTTGTGAGACTTTCAGGGGAAGAGAGAGAAAGGGAGAGAGAGATTTCAGCCCACAGTGCCGTAACACATCCTGTGCCCCTCAACATGGGGTGAATTGTAAACTGAACTGGATACAAGCAATACAGATACTATACCAAGGAAAATTGAATGCTTTGAATTCTTCATATTATGCGCTTGCACATAATTTCTCTTGTTTTGCATTATTTATTTTCTTTTTGCATTAAGCAGTTCCACTTTTAGTTTGATTGTGCTGATAATACTACAGAAAACTAAAGTCTCCTCTCCATAATTACCATTAGAAATCCTCTGACTGCTGATGCTTTACCAGGTGTTGCCCATATAGTTCCAAATGTATCTTCCTGGCCAGAAGGGCTAAAGACATATTTTATTTTTATTTATTTTTTTAAATAAAGGAAGCTGGCCTATATGTCTATATGTTTTCTATGCTCCTACATTATTATGCCATGCACATTTCCTTGGCTACAAATATACAATACTATACATATACTTAGTGCTATAACTGCATCCTTTCCATCTGAGAAAAATGAAGTTCAGCTTCTTTCACACACATTTACTGAAGAATTGGAAAACAGACTAATTAACATGCTCTTAATTTTACTCTCCTCTCACAGGTAGTTTGGTCAGTAGCAAACATCAAAATTAGATTTTGTTGCCTTGTATAATTGGAAAATCCATCTGTTGACTACACACCCTGAGTTCGTTTTTGTTTTTAAATGCTTTAAAACACTACATTTCTCTTTCTTACAGTTTCAGGTTTAAAAAATGACAAGTATTGGCAAGCATTGTCCATGCCTTGCACACTACCTCATCCGAACTGGCCAAGGCCATGGTTAATCTACAGCAGCAGTTTTTATCTCAGCTAGGGACTTTGGTTAATGCCTAACCAGCTTTCTTGCCATTCTCTCATAGTCAAAGGGACACTACCTAAGAATTCATCCAATTTGTCTAGGTATTTGTGACCGTGACCGTTTAGATTTTGTTTTCTCTCACAGAGGGATATTTTTGATTTTGAACATTTACAAATAGTTTGTGCAGATCACTCCACCCCCGGCCCTGTAGAAAGTCCATCTCTCTTTAAGTTTTTCCAAGGGCAACAAGCAATGCTACAGCTATCCATCTACACTTCACCTCCACAGGTGTACTGTATATCACACTGCTTTTTGGACCATGAAGCCAAGATAGTCCTGACGTTCTAAATCCAAAAGTCTTAAATGTTTAACCTGGCATTCTTATAAAATTTGGTCAGAACTTTAACTGAACTAACTGACAGTATGGGTAGCCTTCCTTCACATGGTGCCCATCGGATGTTTTGGATGACAACTCCTGTCCTCTCTGATTATTGGCCATGCTGGCTGGAGCTGATTGGAGCTGTTTGTTTGTTTGTTTGTTTTTTAAGTTTTTTAATATTAGGTTTTTGGCTGTACAACCTATACTATAAACCACTTTGGGTCCCGTGCCAGGAAAAAGGTGGAATATAATTGGAATAAATAAATAAATAAATACATTATAATCCAGAACATCTAGAGGTGTGGAAAGGCTTGCTACCAGCATATTTGAAAGAGCTTAATTCACCTCACAGTGAGTCCATGTTGCACAACATTTCAGGAACCTTCTGATGCATTTCTTTATAAACATAAAAACTGGTGTCTCATAGGTCTCGAACTTCTCAACAATGACATCAGGGCAAGGCTAAGGAAGGAAACGATCTAGCACACACATATGAGTATATGAGGCTGCTGCTGGCATTGATGCCTCACTTCCCACCTCCTCTTGTTGTTCTTTGCCTTGATCCATAGGAAGAGTCAGGTAATAAATAGACTCTTTTATGTGCTTCCTCTTTCTGGAGATTTTTACCCTGCTTGACTGTCTTCCACAAGTTTTCAAGACTAAAGTATCAAATATAAAGGTATACTCTTATCTTTTCCTCCTCCCTCTGTTAATATTTGTACTACTCCTTTATTGTCCTCCCCACCACCACCATTTTTATTCTGGGTCAATCACTTCCCACTCATGTTATCCTCTTTTTCTTCTCCATCTTCATTCTTTTCCTTTAAACTGCTGCTTCTGCAGTCTTTCTCTCCCCCACTCCTCACATACATTCCTTCATTTCTGATCCTTTCTCCCTGGCTCTCATCTTCCCCCACCTCCATACCACACAGCCTTAAAGCAGGATAAATGAATATGGATATCGCACAATAAAACCTTCAGAATAGAGAGTTTTGTGCAAGTGAATGGCAGCCAAGCCTGAGAGACTGAAAATTGGATAAAGGGATTAAAACAGTAGCACATTAACAGGAGATTTAGAGTGTAATAAACTCATTTCATAA
This sequence comes from Urosaurus nigricauda, assembly GCA_034509955.1. NCBI lineage: Eukaryota > Metazoa > Chordata > Lepidosauria > Squamata > Phrynosomatidae > Urosaurus > Urosaurus nigricauda. The sequence goes on from JAOEGL010000003.1 coordinate 155,537,234, forward strand.
TAATATGTGCGTTGGGGCCAGTAATAAATCATGGCAGAATCCCTCCTTTCGCAGTGCTGGAACGAGGCAGTGACCCGAATGCTGGGTAGGATTTCAGTGAGATGTGGATTAATTTCACAGGGTTCTTGGCTAGGAACTGAGCGGCTGCTGTGCCATTGCCATACAGCTGCTGCTGGCTGGCTTCTGTAAAATACAAAGGCAAACAAATGAAGCCAAGCTGGGGCTCAGCAGAAATCTGTATGGTGTGTGAAATGGTTTAGGTGTCTAGAGGCAAATGCAGATGTGTGCAGATGTGCAGAGGCATGTCTCAGTCACCTTTCTAAGGTGGTTGGCACATATCCACTGAGTTTGCCTGATCATCACAAAAGACATCACTTCTCTTAACCTGCCTCTTTAGTTCACAATCATTACCATGGAATTCAAAGAGCAAAACTGAATGACATTGGCTTTTTGAGAATATTTATCCAAGAAAAGGTCCCAAACATGGTTCTGAGGAGACAGAATAAAATAAGAAAACTAAAAACAACTCACTCAGTTTTCTGCCAGCTCTATGAAGCCATTAAGAGAACTTCTTTAATTCTCTGTTGGCAATTAATTTTTATTTTATTTTACCTCTTGATCATTCAGAATGGGGGTGAAAACCAAGTACAGTCAATAATTCCCTGAAATCGTGATGTTGTAAGACAAGTTGGCACCAGAGTTCATTAAGGAAACCAAATGAAAATCACCCCCACTCCAATTACTGCATTTGTGAACAAAGCTAGAAGGGAAAGATTGAAATGCCCCATTGAGAAACTTTCAAAGAAGTAGCCATGTTAACAGTTCTGAAACTGGATGGCATTTCATTCCATATGGCTGTGATTGTGTGGTAAATTGTGTCTCCTGTTGATTATCTGAGTTTGGCCACAACAATGAAAGTATTCTATGTAGAAATCCAGTTTCTTATTCCTGCATCCTGGGGGTGGGGGTCCATGTAGAATTTTTCTTTTTGTAGTTCTGAAAACATATACTAGTGTGTTGGTGCAGTGACCATTGTTATGTGATGTAGGAGCTTATTGCATTGCCCCGGGATGTGATAGGGTGTGACCAAAGGGAGCAGGATGGGGACCGAATTGGGCAAAGGATGCATTTTACCGCACAGCAGAATGCTACCACCACTGCCGGAAGTTCCCATTGTGTTCCACATCTGTTCCAGAGGAGGCGATTTTCAGAAATTGTTCAGAAATATTCCTGAAAATCACCTACTCTAGGACGGATGTGAAACACAATGGGAACTTCCGATGGTGGTGGTGGTGGTGGCATTCTGCTGTGTGGTAAAATGCATCCTTTGCCCAATTTGGTTCCCATCCCTCTCCCTTCAATCACACCCCCATCACCTCCTGGGGGCAATGCAATAAGCTTAGTAGACTGAGGTGAAAACTGCTGAATCAAATTATATTCCTAAATTCCAGTCCATTAGTAGAGGTATAGACAAGGCCAATGGTTCCATGGCATACTACATATGTTAATACAAGAGTACTTGCTACTGTATATATAACAAAAAAAAATCTTCTCAGAGAGTTTGATCCTGGGAAGCTGATACATCAGCAGTAATTGGCTTCACTGAAACCTGGTGGGATGAGTCTCATGATTGGACTATTGTTAAATAGTGGGGTACAACTTATTTCAGAGAAACAAACCAAATAGGAAGAGAGGTGAAGCAGCATTATACATTAAGGATGTGAACACTTGTGAAGAGAACCATGACTTCAATCCTGGAAGCCAAGTTGAGAACTTCTGGATGAAATTTAACAGGCTGAAAAACAATGTGGCAGAAAGGGGTTTACTACAGACCTCCAAGCCAAACTGATGCCTTCTTGAAACAGATAGCCACATATTCAGAAAGAAGATACTGTATGTAGTGGCGATGGGGGATTTCAGCTATCTTGATATTTGTTGGAAGCCAAACTCTGCCAAAAATTTGAGGTCCAACAAATTCCTCACTTGCCTTGCAGACAATTTCGTTGTCCAGAAAGTAGAAGAGGTAACTAGGGAATTAGCTATTTTAGATCTGATTCTAACCAACGATGATGATCTCGTTAATGGGGTGGAATTGATCAGATCCTTAGGTGGCAGTGAAAGAACAAGGAAATGGTAGGGCCAGTATGTGGCAAAATGCTAACCAGGCACAGTGAAAAAGCAGTGACTACTCAACATTTTCTACTTGGCCTTCTCTGGAAAAGAAGCACAACTTGGGGAAAATGGAGCAGATGATAAAGGCTGGGAAATGCAGCACAGAAATGATAGTACAGAAATACCTATTATAAATGAATCCATATCTCCAGGGCCAGATGAACTTTAGCAAAGAGTATTAAAAGATTAGAAACATGTAATCTCAAAACCACTGACAATAATCTCTGAGAAATCCTGGAGAAGAGGAGAACTCCCAGCAGACTGGAGGAGGGCAAATGCTTTCCCCATCTTCAAAAAAGGAACAAAAAGTGGTCCTTAGCCATTTCTGCCCAGTCAGGCTGACACATTGATACCAGGAAAAATTCTAGAACAGATAATTAAATAGACAGTCTGTCAGCACCTATAGAGCCATGATCACTGAAAGTCAACCTAGGTTTTCAAAAGTAAGTCATGGCAGACTAATCTTATCTCTCTCTCTCTCTCTCTCTATCTCTCTCTCTCTCTTTTTGATAAAATTATCAGCTTGTTAGATCAAGGCAATGCTGTGGATGGAGCATATCTTGATTTCAAGTAATGCCTTTGGCAAGGTCCCCAGTGATAACCTTGAAAAAAGCAAGTAAAATGTGGGCTAGACAATGCAACTATTAAGTGGATTCATAATTAGTTGACTGGTTTTGACCAAAGCAGAATAAGTGGTACTATTACTTCCCTTCATTTAGACACTGTACATCCATTGATGCAACCTAGAATCGCATTGGCTTTTTAAACTGCCTCAGCACACTGTTGACTCCATGTTAAACTTGTTGTCTACTAGATCCCTTTCACATGTAGTCATGTTAAGCCAGGTGTCCCCCATCATATATCTTTGCATTTAACTGTCCATGTATAGCAGCCTACATTTTTCCCTGTTGAAATTCATTTTGTTAGTTTTGGTCCAGCTTTCTAATCTATTATGGTCATTTTAATTTTAGTTATGTTTTTAGCCTTTGTATGTTTTAATGTTAATTTTATATTGTTTTAACTGGATTATTTTTATTGTTTTTACATTTTTCTTGTAAAGTTTTTAAAGTGTTTTTATCTTGTGAGCCACCCTGGGTCCCTTTCTGAGAGAAAGGCAGCATAGAAATTAATTAATTAAATTTTGAATTTTGATCCTGTCATCTGGGGTATTAGCTGCCCTTCCTAATTTGGTGTCATCTGCAAATTTCATAAGCATGCCCTCTATTCCCTCATCCAAGTCATTGTTAAATAAGTTGAATAGCACCTGGCCAAGGACAGGACCTTGTGGCACCCATCTGGTCACTTCTCTCCAGGTTGAAGAGGAGCCATTGGTGACCACCCTTTGGGTTCAGTCAGTCAACCAATTCCAAATCCACCTAGCATTGTCTAGCCCACATCTTACTAGACAACAGATATCATGGGGAACCTTGCCAAAGACCTTACTGAAAATTATGGCTGATCTTGCCAAAGGCCTCACTGAAGAATATTGTGGGGGATCTTGCCGAAAGCCTTACTGAAATCAAGATACACTACATCCACAGCATTCCCTTCTTCTACCAATCTAGCAATTTTATCTAAAAGGAAGAGATAAGGCTAGTCGGGCATGACTTGTTTTTGAGAAACCAATATTGATATTTTTGTGATTATGGCTTTTTTTTTTCTAAATGCTTACACACTGTCTGATTAATCATCTGCTTGAGAATCTAGCAGTCCTAAATAATGAATATAAAACAGATTTGAATTACTTCCAGAAAATCTTCAAGTTTGAAATTTTGCAGTTTCTGAAGGAAAGGAAATCTAAATTAGGACAGACAGTAACCATTCTGTGGACCTTGCTGACCCTTCAACATTTCACAGTTGAAAACTGGGACACGTATAGCCAAGAATCTTAAGGTCAAGATGTTTAAAATACTTAATGAGGAAAATTACACATGCTGAGAAAGACTGCAACATTTTGCTTTTCTCTGAGTCTACAGGGAAGGACATGATTCCTCCCCCCCCCCCCTAGACACACTCTGAATTAATGAAGTGAAAACTATTTTTGCATTTTGAATTCAATTTGCAGCAACTGAAGTAAGCTGAGGACAAAGGGGAGGAAGTAGGAGGATGAGAGAAACTTAGACATTTTAAAAATAAGTGAAACATTTTCCACAAACCATACCCCAATTCTTTCTTTCTTGGCATTCCCCCATTCTCTCTGCACCCTTCCCATTTTCCTTTTTACTCTCTCACACACCTCACTTCTTATGCATTCCCTTTTAATTATACAGTTCAGATGAGATGGGTCCAGAAAATAATGACTATTTTAGATATTTTATTAGTAAAACCTCAGATTTCCAGGCCATATTTGGGATCTCACTTACTTCTGATCTTTGCAGACTACTCTTCTTTCTCGGAAGTGATGAAGCAGAAAAGGTGCAATAATTCAGTTGTTCAGAAAAAAATATTCTGCATGTGCTCAGATGTTCAAAAATTTCAAATTAAGAATTATTCACTCTGGATTTGCTGACAGACCTTTGTAGCTATCCACATATTTCTGTGCCTGCAGCAGATTAGTGCCCACTAAATGAAATTAATAATTTTGTGATTGAAGTGCATATATTGGTGAGGATGGAAAGAAAACAGGGATTCAGATGGGTAGCAAACTGAATTGGAGATGTTCTAGATTCTCTGCTTTGGGTTAGTGTTTCCCACCCTGAAAATTCCCAGAAATGTTGGATTCCCACTATTTCCAGGCAATGATAATATTACACGCCTTGTGGCTTGTGTGGGAAATGATTTCACGTTTGAGGCTGACAACTTTAAAAGGACGAATAGCTGGAGCCAATAACAAAATGTGCACTCCTAAACAGTGACAACCTCCATGCTATTGTCTATAAACCCCATTGTCAAATCCCACATTGCCTCCCCATGAGTTAAATAACAATAACATAATTAATTAATCTATTTAATGTTTAAGACAGTGATTCCCCCCCCCACACACCACTTCTAACACTTACCATTACCTAATTAATTTTCATACCAAATAGTCCAAAATCAAAAAATAAAAAATCCTTAAAATCCTTAAAACCTTAAAGATTAACTGATGGCATACATTTTCATGTGCATCTGATGAAAAGGGCTCAGACTCTGGCTTATGCCATAATAAGTTTAAGATACCACGAGTATCTTAAACTTAAAATGTATTCTTTTTTAACATTTTAAATTTAAGATAACTTTAAAGTTTTTGTTCTTTATGTCTCTGGAAAAACAACAGTCTACCTTGAAAAGCATCTAAGGTCTGCAAGCCTGGAACCAAGGACATAATGATAGAGACTCATATGAACAGCAGACAAGCACTACAAATTCAGCTGTCTGCTACAGCCTGCATAAGGGTTACAATTTTCTATAGCTGCTATATCATACGTAATCATAGCTATGCGGAAAATATTAAACTCCAATCCATACAGACCAATTTCAGGGGAGGAAGAGGAAAAAATCATTCCCGCCATCTGCCCATTTGAACAGGTTGAGGACACTGAAACCAAACAAGGCATAAAACTGCCATTGGAAGAACATCCAGTACTCCCTGCATCTGCCTGTGAACGGCAGATGCCCATATGTGGAACTTGTTTACATGCACATTATGGCTGCTACGCAAAGGCTGCTTGTATATTGTGTGGCATGAACTCAGAGGTCCCAACTCCTTCTACAGAAAAACAGAAGTTCCAGACAAATCATGTAAGACTAAATTCAGAGTGGAAAATGGAAGCAAACAAACAAACAAACAAACAAAAATGGGAGGAGAGGAAAGCCCAGCGATTTAATCCAGTACAAGAGGGCAAACTCAAGCAGTTCCATTTACAATGCAGAGGGCATGGAACTAGACTGGAATTTCCAGCTTTTGCATTTAACTTGTTCAATTTTCAATTTTTGCTTTTTCTTTTTTTCTTTTTTCTTTTTTCAAAATATATCCTTTTCTTTTTAATGTCCACTGATGAGCATTATGGGAATAAACTAAGTTCAAAATCTCTGAAAAAACAAATAATGTGGCTATGAATATCTGCAAATCAATTCAAGCTATGAAATTTTGTTTTGGTTCAGCCCTGTAATCAACCAACCTATCAATAAATTAATTTTTATATATATATTGCATTTTTTCCAAGACCAGGATTCAAGATAACTGGGAAGATTAAAAAATAACAAAACTAAAATCATAAATAGCTAGAAACATGGACAATTAACATTTAAATTATATTAAGCTGCCTATACAATAAATGTATTTTGAGATGAGAGTACTATCAGTTAAAATTGGCATTGTAATGACACTGAGCTCTACTTCTCCTTGTCAGAGTCAGCTGGGAGTGTGCAGGTGCTGGACCAGTGGCCTGGTAAGGGCCAGTGAACTGAAGCTGAATCACGACAACACTGAGGATGCTATCACACGGAGGAGGCAAGCATCATGAAAATGTCATTAAAACATGGTAATAAAACATGGTAATAGCATGATCGGGGGGGGGGGATTATCACACACCAGTGTGCTTCTCCCGTTTGTGTCCCGTGCATAGACTGTATGATTATCAGAGGCTTTGTGGACTGGTGAATCCTGAGGCCAGGATCTGAGTAAGCTGTCTGCCCTGAATAAGGTTGCACTTCCTCGGAAGGAGCAGGTGCATAGCTTGTGGAATACTCCTAGATTCTTCTCTGTTTCTGGAAACCCAAACAGACTCTGTGTCTTGGGTCCAAAACACTGCAAAAATAATCGAGTTTGAGACTGTTTTAAGTGCCTTCGCTCAATGCTAGGGAATCCTGCGAATTATAGTTTATTGTGGCATCACAGCTCTCTCACACAGAAGGCTAAATATTTCACAAAATGACAGTTCCCAGAATAACCTAGCAGTGAACCAAGGCAGTTAAAGTGGTCTCAAACTTGATTATTTCTGCCATGTGTTTTGGACCTTGGAGTGCTTGATACCTGTTTCAGCTAATCTGAGAGCTGCAGCTTTTTCTGGACAGGGACAACTTAGACACAGCAGTTCATACACTGGTAACTTCACAATTGGACTGCTGTAATCCACTCTACACTGGGCTGCCCTTGAAGATGAACAGGAAATCATAGAAGCATAGAATCATAGAGTTGGAAGAGACCACAAGGGCCATCTAGTCCAACCCCCCTGCCATGCAGGAACTCCCAATCAAAGCATCCCCGACACATGGCCATCCAGCCTCTGCTTAATAGCAGAAGAACTGTTCTGTGTAGTAGAAAACATGTAACACTAGTACATAGCACTGGGTGAAAAATTGTTTTCTGTCTGAATCAAAGTACTGTACTGAACAGCTTGGGACCTCAATTATTGATTGAGAATCTCTCTCTATGCATACCTGGCCAAGGACTGAGGGCTACAGCAAGCAAGGCGCTCATCTGGAGTTTATCACACGGGAGGAATTTCTCCCAATTTCAAATTCAGCCAATTCAAATTCACGTAAATTCACTAGTTTAGCGAATTTACGTGAAATCTAATTGCGTTCGAAATGCATAGAATCATAGAATCATAGAATCATAGAGTTGGAAGAGACCACAAGGGCCATCTAGTCCAACCCCCTGCCATGCAGGACCTCCAAATCAAAGCATCCCTGACAGATGACCATCCAGCCTCTGTTTAAAGGCCTCCAAGGAAGGAGACTCCATTCAGAATGACTTCTCATTTCCCGAAAATGACTCCCCCCCCCCATTGCCCGAAATTGCATGAGATACATTCATACGCAATTACATGAAACTCCATGATTGCGTTCAGATTGCCATTGCATTTTACCCCCAAATTCCGTTGTATGATAAATTCCATCTGTATCACACCAGAGAGGCCATACAGTGTGCGAGGACATGAGAGAGGGCCTTTTTGGCTGTAGTATGCTGAATACTCTCTCCTTGTAGGTCTGATTGCCAGCAATGTTAATCTTTTTCGGGCACCAAGTCACTCAAGAACTATGTTACAAAGGTGCTTCTTCTATGTAGCATTCTGGCATGATTTGACTCAATAAATCTCATTGGTCTGGAAAGCCCAAAGCTTTAGGAAAATAAGTTTCCATAACTATTCTTACATGTTATCTTTCTTAGTTTTGCTTCCCTTCCCATGGTAATGCACTTACAGAAGGCTCTGTATTCCCCCCCCCCAAGGTTTCATAGCAGGGGTGGGAATCCTGAACCCCCTCCCAGATGCTTCTGAACTGCAACTCCCAGCATTCCTCACTACTGGTTGTGCTTGTTAGGCCTCCTGGGAACTTGAGTCCAATAGCATCTGGATTTCAATACCCATTCCAAGCTTCAGACTTCTCAATCAAATTGCTTTGGCTTTGAGCCTTCCCTCTTTACCCAAACAAAGTTGAAGCACAGATTAGCATAGCAACCTACCATTTTATCACCCATTTTATCTGCACTTTAGAGTTTAGCACTTAACATGCTGACAGCCCACATTCAAGATGATGGAGAAGCGGGCAAACCATCAGCAAGCCAAATTATACAAAATCATCCTCCAGTGGAGATAGGAAACATTCAGTCCACAAGCAAGTTAATTGACTGATTGATTGATTCTTGATTGATTGATTGATTGGCTGGTTGATTTATATCTTACCTTTTGCTCAGCATAGGACCCATGGTCACTCAGCATATTTTGTTGGCTCCCCTCTGTGTACTGCAGGTGTTCAGTGATTAAAAACAAACTAGGCCCAAACAGAGGTGCCAACATTCAGCACTGTCTGAGGTGCTTGACCTCAACAGTATCTCACAAACAGCAGAGTGCAGGCACAACCCAGTGTACACCATTTGGCAACCCGGCACTGACCAACGTGAAATAAGGCAAAGACATGGTTGACTTCTTCCAAAGTCCTTCAAGGCTTTTAACTTCCCATTGCAATGTGTACAACAAAAGCTCTAACATATACTGTCTGTTATATCACCAAACCAACACAGCAACCCCTCTATTCAATCCAGTATCTTCAACCCACACCTGCTCTGGGTTTCTGAGTCCTTATATACATAACTAATTACAAAGGATTGTTTTTTCCCAATTTACAGACATATAATTAATAATAATAATAATAATAATAATAGTTTATTTATAATCTGCTCCTCTGTAAGAACACTCGGAGCGGAATACAGCATAATGAAAGACATTAATTAAAACAAAGTTAAATTTAAAACAATCCCATAACCCACATTCCAACCTCCCACCCATTAAAAATAAATTAAATCAGCAATAAATTTGCAGGATCTAAAAACAGTATAGGTGTATCCCGACCCCTTCTTATGCAGCCACATCATAAGTTGAGGGTCAGAGACGTGGGAGTAGGCGAAAAGCATACTCTAAGTCCAGAGCCGGGGTCAAAGGTTTCAAGGGAAGGCCTGCCGAAAGAGATGCGTCTTTAAGGCGGTTTTAAAGCAGTCTAAAGATGTCATGAGACGCATCTCGTCCGGCAGGCCGTTCCAGAGCTTGGGAGCGGTGGCAGAAAAAGCCCTTTGGGAGGTCTGCATCAGCCTGGTCTTGATAGGCTTTGGCAGATTTCTCCCAGAGGATCAAAGTGTGCGGGGATGATCGTACGGGGAGAGGCGGTCCCTGAGATAAGATGGACCCAAGCCATGTAGGGCTTATTTAATTATTTTTATATTTCTTTAAAGGGACATTTAACCCAACATATTTAAACAAAGTACAGTTAAAATATTAATACAAAAGTTTCAATATATATTAAACAAACAATTCTATTAAGAATACAGTTCTGAAAGTAGTTAGAACACATTTAAAGAAAGATAAAGGTACAGTGCAGCCCATTAAAAGATTGTTCTGACACATGATCCAAGGGTCTGCCTAAATAAAACGGTCTTAGCCTGCTGGCAGAAAGAAAGCAGTGAGAAGGCCAACCAAATCTCCCATGAGAAGGAATTCTTTAGGGGCAGGTACTGAAAAGGCTCTTTCCTTTGTTCTTACCAAATGCTCCTGTGATGGTGGTGGGACTGAGAGAAAGCTCTCCCCTTACGATCTTAAAACTTGAACAGGCTCATATAGGGAGAAACAGATCATCTTCGACCAAAGCCAAAACGCTGGCCGCCATCAGCCTGGGTTGAAGCCAGGTCCCAGCTGCATTCCGCCAACACTTTTTAAAAGTTGGTAGCTTGCCGGCTTCTAAAAAGTGTTGGCAGAGCATGGCTGGGACTCAGCTTGGACCCTGACTGATGGCGGCCAGCAGTTTGGTGGCAATTTAGTAAGTGATAATCCCCGCCTCCATCCCGTGTCCTAGATCCAGCCCAGGAGGCTGGAGCTGGTTTAAAATGGTGAGCAATAAGCATATCTCTCCTCACTATAAAAGCAACCCCATTTCTGACATGCTCAGATACAAAAGTCCAAAGCTACACAACACAAATTATAGGAATTTGGAATGTAAGAAGTATGAGTCAAAGGAAGCTAAACATAGGAGTTTATCACACCGCTTACCTTCCACCATGTCCCTTCGCCCAAACATCACCAATCTGCGATGGGAGTCTCCTGGTGGGATTCCACATTGCGCAACAATTCCGTTTTCATCATGGAAGCGTTATCGTAATTGTTAAAAAAGGGGCCTTTTTAAAAACAAATTAAATCATTATTTTAAAAAAGGCCCTTTTTTAACTATTAGTGTGCAGTGTGCTAAACTCCATAGTAAAACAAGTAAAACAAGTAATCGAATGTATGATCACTGCAGTACTTGGAATGAGAGAGCTAAAATGGACATGAATGGGACATTTTGAGTTAAATGTCATATTCAGGAAATTGAAAGATAAGAAATGGGATTGTATTTATAGTGAGGAGAGATATGGTCAAAGGATATAATTCGAAGCCTGACTAAATCATGTCATTAAGGCTTCAGGGAAAACCCATCAATAAAACCATAATCCAAATCTATGCACTAATCACAAAGCCAAAAAAAGATGAAATTGAAAGTTTCTATGCTGGAGTCCAGAAAGAAATTGATCACATACCTAAACAGGACTTCTTGTTAATTTATAGACAGTTATAACACAAAATTAGGAAGCAGAACAGAGTCAAATATAGTAGGAAAGTTTGGACTAGGATAAAGCAGTGAAGCATAAGAATGACAGTTTTCTGTGAAGCCAATGATTTGTTGATTGTAAACAAATTCTTCAAGTAACCACAGACCATTGTATACATGGAAATTACCAGATGGCCAATATAGAAATCAGATAGCTTACATAACTGGAAGCAGAAGATGGAGAAACTTCATTCTCTCTGCAAAAAAGAGGCCCAGAACGCATTGTGGCATTGATCTAGGTATTTGATATTAGTATCAAAAATAGAGTAAAGCTAAAGAGAACCACTAAACCAACCAAAATGCAACCTGAAGAATATCCTAGCAAAATTTAAAGACAAGGTGAAAAAGATTTGTATTGCACAGGGATAAAGAGAACTACTTCAATAAGCAATGGAAGATGACAACAAAAATGAAGAGCCAGAGACCTCTTCTAAAAGTTCTGAAAAATCATAGGGAAATTTAAACTGAGGGCTGCTATACAACCAGAAGGGCAACACATTACATGGACCAAGATGAAATCAAAAATATATAGAAGAACTATATAAAAAAGACAAATTGGTGAATGATTAATTTATAGATGAGCCATGGATGAACCTCCAATTTTAGAAAGCAAAGTCAAAGATGCATTCAGAGCACGTGGGAGGAATGAATCCTCAGGAACAGATCACTATAGTGACAGAATTGCTTCAGTCTACAGAGACAGAATCCATTCTAGGAAGCTTATCGCACATAGCTCCAGGAATGCAAATGGCACGGGATGAAAAGGGGTGCTATGGGAACACTGCTGATGCCACCGGAAGTCCCCGTTCTATTCCAAATCCTTCCCCCAGAGGCCGATATTCAGCAAGCTGATGAGGAAAAAGTCCTCATTTGAGATATATGGGGCTTTCTAGATTGGCAGGAAAGTGTGACATGAAGTTGCCTTTTCCTTAATGCTTAGCAGCTGCACCACAGCCTTTAGATGGAGCTGTGCTGTTCCGCAGTTTTTAAAAAAGAAGCTGGGAAAACCAGCACCTTTTTAAAGGCGCTTCTTCTCCCCTAAAATGCAAAAAAAGCATTTTCATGGCACACTTTCCCTTTTTCTCATCTAAAGGCTAGAGTTTCATGCAGCCATGAACACACTTCTTTTTGCCAATCTAGATCAAGCCAATCTCATGCAAAAATAAAGCGACTTACCCGTGCCAGAATACAGTCACTTATGGGATGCAATTGGGAATTATCACAAGAAAAATGCTGCTGATGCTTCCTGGCTCCCAGCTGTGCTCAGCTGGCCAATTTGCAAACACAGAAATAATAATAATAATAATAATAAAAAATTTGCTCCCGTGTTTGCAAATCGGCTGACTAAACATGGCTGGGAGCTGGGATGCAGTTGCCTGCCCGCATCATGTGATAATTCCCAATTGCATCTCTTAAGCTACTGTATCCCGGCAGGGGTAAGCACTTTATTTTTGCATACAATAATCTCTGTAGTGTTGGAGAAGAGTTCTCTACATACTGTTGACTGCTAAAAATACAAATAAATAGGTCCTAGAATAAACCAATCCTGAGCCTGCCTAGAAGCCAAAATGACTAAATTGAATCTGTTATACATTAGTCATATCATGACTCGTGACTCACTTGAAAAGACAATTATGCTAGGTAAGGTAGAAGGCAGCAGGAAAAGAGAAAACTGCATTACGGGTGGATAGACTCAATCAAGGAAACCATGGCCCTAACTCTGCAAGACCTCAACAGGGCTATTGAGGACGGGGTCTCTTGGAGATGTCTCCTTCATAGGGTTGCCATAAGTTGAGCTAGACTTCATGGCAGTTCACACATATATGCAGTAAAGTGTCATAGACTTTCTGATCTCAGGACACAGACCTGAAATGGACATTTTGACAATTTCTACAAAATGACTGCTATCCCTGAAAGATAGTTCTGGAATTCCTTGCCTAATCTGTATCTGTGTTGCGGTACCAATGCTGTGAAGTATAAATTAACAATGAGAAGAAGAACATAATTTTTTCCAGAGCATAAAGTAGAATGAAAGCATTCACTCGATAGCACAAAGACTGTGCAATGGTCTTCTGTCGTCCTTGGCTTTGGGAGCATTTCAGACTTTGTGCTCTGCTTAACGGTTTCCAGAGGTCATTCTGTTAGGCCCTGGGAGTGCTAGATCATATGGCTCATTCCCGCAAAGAAAAGGTTTCTCTTGTGTTCTTGTGACAACCTTCCTTACAGAACACAGGACCAAATTCAGGCTTTTCTCCAATTTGAAGACTAAATGAATCTGATGAGAGTAAAGAAAAGGGAGAAGATGAGACTCCCCTGTTTTTTGGAAAATGTTCCAAGTTCTTGGCAATAGTTTGTTTCAAGCCAATATTCTTCCTGCCTCGAGTATGGTATAATGTGTCTCCCACTCCCAAACTTCATCTTTAGAGCAGTAGTAGCAGCAACAGCTCAGTGAGAGTCACATCAATCCCATTCCCAAGGGTACAAACCAATTTCTCTTGTTTTTCTGCCCGTCTTTCTGGCTGAACCTCCAGCAGCCTTCAATCCCATTAATCCAAGCACTGCCGGCAATGACGAAGACTGATTTCACCGGCAAACGATCAATTTGTATCTCTCTCTCGCTCTCTCCCTCTTTTTCGTACGGATGTACAAAATATCATGAAAAAGGTGTTAGAGGTGATAGCTGCACAACGGTGAAATAATAGAGTAATAAGGCAATCCACTTTTGACCTTGCAGGACAGCTAATTCATCTACCCATCTATCTTAATTATTCTCTGGGTTACAAAAGAGAAACTGCACAATTCATTCATTCCATGATGACAATTCCATTTTCCACCCCCAGGAAAGCACCATCCTTCCTCAGAAGTGATCCTGCCACAAGATGCATCCCTTGTGCAGCTCAGTCATACCTGCATATATACAGAAGCCCTTTGCTTGGGTTTGATCCTTAACCTGTGGATGTGCATGGACATCTCCATGAACCTCTGACTAGAGGAGAGGCATGCCAGGAAAGTAAGACCAGATGCATTCAAAGAAATGACACAATCTTAGCGTACATCTATAGAGGCCAAATGAAACTGTCTCACCTAGTTCTCACAGTGAACTGTCCAAATAACTTTATGGGATGATTGGGGAGGAATCTGGACCTTTTCATTGCTTCAGGGGTTTAATCAACATGGGGAAAGTGGGGATTTATTTTGGCTTTGAGCGGAAAATCTGGATAGTCATGTGTGTATGTGGACTGTAGTCCATAGTAATGTCATTGTGGGTCTTGGGGGAAGAATTCAAAAATATGTACATTCACATGCATGGGAGGGGGCCACACATACTGTGATTTATTAGGCTGAGGTAAGTTTGAAAAGAAGAACTGTGTCAATAGTTCTCTCAAACGTCCTCACTATGTGTGGTGATTGTACAGGTAAGTGATGGTTGCTGCAGGTTAGGGTAATCTGGAGATAAACTGGATTTTCCTGTCAGTGTAGATGTGCCCTAAAACCCAAGATGAAGTATAAATGCACAGAATCTGAATAAAAATAGACAAATTCCTGGAATGTAAGTGCAAAGGAAAGGTATGGCTGAAAAGAGTATAGAGCCACACAAACAAACTACATCTGGTTGTTTCACTGTAAACGGTCTTAGAAAACTATGGTCTCTTTCACAATTACAGCACCCTAATTCCATCTCATCTGCCACGGTTTCGTCCTATAAAATTCTAGGCTTTGCAAAGTAGGGAAGGGCATTTAGAATTCTCACCCACAGAGCTCTTCTAGCACCTCTGACCAAACTAAAATTCCTAGGATTCCATCAGATGTAGCCACAGCACTTAAAATGGTATGAAAGAACTATAACTATGTAGGGTGAAAGAATTCCAGAAAACACTGTCCTACTTACACACAAAAGCATGCCCCATTGTGTTCAAATCTATTTGGTAGTAAATCTCCCTATATATTATGTTGGGGTGGGACTTTAACTGATACCACTCATGTGATCCTACTATATGTGGCTGAGCATGGCTGAGGAAGTTTGAAGGAAAAGAATATTTTCATAGATAATTAAGTGATGATACAATAGCCATTATCAAATATCTAAAGGGTTCTGATATGAATGATGAGACAAATTTGTTATCTGTTACTTTTCATTTCTTCAGGAAAACAACTGAACATATCACCTAGTGCTCCTCTCCCACGAATCCTAAAGGTTTACATTTAATCCTGGAAAGGATGCTTTTTTCAAGCAGCCCTCTTTAAGAAAAAATATAGGTCCTCTGAGCCTGAAAAATGTATTTGCCAATGGGTTCACCACAGTCACATGATCTATAATCATATGCCTTCTCCTTTTATATTTTCAACTTTATACTGATTTCTTGAGTAGCAATTGCTGCCCTGTCTTCATTCTTCCCTGGTGGGAAAAATGATGAGAAGTTCTTTTTCCTACATACTTGAGCTATGTGGAGAGGGGGGCAGTTTTGAGCTCCAGCAACTCTGACATGGAAGCTGCACTTTTGGCCAGGGTCGATGGTCTCTGCCGGATGATTGATGGAGGATATTATAACTCATTCAGCATATTTGATCACCTTTGATACCAGCTTCTATGAGATTTCAGTTAAATCATTAAGGTACCTTGCTGGAGTTTGCACAATGATGCCATTCTGATTGAACTGCAGAAGAGCCAGCATGTGGTACCAGACAGGATGCTGCATTAATATTAGAAAGAGCATGGTTTTAAATCCACACGCTGCAAGGAAAGGCAGGAACTGGCATTAGGGCAACCATTATCTGCTAGTCTAGGCTGCTTCACAGAAATGTTGTGATTATAAACTGTAAAACATTTTTAAAGTCCTTTATAAGCCATATTGAGCTACTTGGAAAGAGTAAACAATTTAATTATGCCTGGACCGCTCTTGAACCAGTCAGTAAGGCTCCACTCTTTCCATCTTCAAGGTTTGTATTAATCCACTAGACAAGATCTGATGACACCAAAGAACATGTTGTCACTCGACTATATCGCTCCTGGTTGAAAATGCTTCTGACCTGGTCCTACTGGAAATAAATGCTTCTTATGTGGATTTGGTTTCTGATATTCCAGAAGCATTTATTTCCAGTAGAACCAGGTCAGAAACTTCTTCACCCAGGAGCGGTACAGTTGAGTGACATTTTAATCATTGGGGGCTGGATGGACAGTGCAAATATGGTTGGGAGGGCAGGTATGTTTTAATTTGTAAATGAATCAAGGTAAAACTCATGAAATGCTGAGGTGGGACATTGTTAATTGTATGCCAATGCCTGTGGATGGTGGCAGTTTTATCTGCAGACATCTTCCTGCTAGCAGCTACAGTTGCTGAAATAAAAGTTCTTGCTGTTTGAATATAGAAGGCTGGTTTAGTGAAGTGTGGGCTAGAGGGCTATTCTTGACAGAGGATTAGCAAAAACCATTTCCTTGTCTTACTTTTATCTAGGTCTCCCCCATGTCCACCAGTCATCATGACTCCTACATGTGTATAAATTCTAGTTTCCACAGGTCATAGAAACATGTCCAACTCTAGATATTACTCTAGATATTACTTATGAAACTACATATCCAGCAGCAGGAGAGGTATAGAGTCTGATAACAGGAGTGCTGAACTCATGGGCCAGTTTACATGAAGGGGTGCAGTCCCATGAAGAGAATACAAGGATTCACAAAGTAGTTTACCATCTAGAGTCAGTTATATGCTATTTGTCCAATGGGATTCCCCGGCTCATCTCCATGAGTAGGCTCCTGAGAAACCTTACATTTTTTAACACAGAAAGTATCTGGAGTATTGTAACACATGACAAGTTCAACCAGCTGAAGATTGCCTTCATCTCTGCCCCTATCTTTGTCCACCCTGAGCAGAGGTCATGCAGTCAAGTTGTAGAAGCTATCCTGTCTCAACACCAAGCATGTTTATAATAGTTTTTTGTGGAGCTTTCGGGCTATGTGGCCATGTTCTGGAAGAGTTCCTTTCTGACGTTTTGCCAGCATCTGTGGCTGGCATCTTCAGAGAATAGCCTGAGAGCTCCACAAAAAACTATGGATGCCGGCCATGAAAGCCTTCGACTCCACATGTTTATAATGTATTGTAGAGAAAAAACACACACTCCGCCAAGTGGTGGAAGCTGATAGTACCAACTTAAAAACTGAAACAGATCCCCTCTCATTTGCATTCTGAATAGATTTGTGGCATTTCTAATTGGAGTCCCTGGTGTGAGAAGGGTTTGAACCAGAACTTAGTAGAAACAAAGAAAAAATCCCAGAAATAAACCCAGTCCTGGATATGAACTGAAGGTTCCAAACTGGAACCCCATCAATTGCTTTTTAAATTTAGCAATTGACTTATGCTAGGAAAATGACTCTTCACAGAAGATATGCCCCCTCCGCCAAAGTGGATCATTGCAGTTAGGGACTCTTCAATAAAGCAACCTAGTCACTTATAAGCTGGGCTTTCCTGATGCTATGAAGTTCTTCCCAGTCTTCCATGTGTTGTGTTTAAACCTTTGTCATGCACCTCAGCCACGAGCTCCCATATAAGTCCACAGTCATGAGGAAAACCAAGGGGATGAAAAAGATTCAGATCTGATATCATCACCTCAGTGAATGGAATCACTACAGATCTGAGAACTGGTAGAATGTGTACCCTTCATCAAAAATCAATGACTTTTTGCAATACCACACCCGCCAAACTTTGTCCATTACATTTTGCTACATTTTTACTTCAACCACATGAAACTATGTATATATAAATGCATTTAAACTGAGCATAGGATATTATAATTTAAAGGTATAATTTTAATTTTGCTAGTTGTTCAGAGATGCAGTGTGGCATAGTGTTTGAGTGTTGGACTGCAACTCTTGAGACCTGGGTTCGATTCCCAGCATGGCCATGAAACCTACTGGGTGACCTTGGGCAAGTCACACTCTCTCAGCCTTAAGGGAATGCAATGGCAAAGTTTCTCTGAACAATTCTTGCTAGGAAAATCCCCTTAGGTTCTCCATAAGTTGGAAATGACTTGAAGGCACACAACAAATTTGTTTATGTCACAACTACAGTCGGCCTTCCTTATCCACAGATTTTTTAATTCACGAATTCAAGCATCCATGGATTGAAAATATTTCAAAAAATTGTATCTATCAGAATTTGTTGAAAACTTTCATCACAAGATAATTCTTGGCCTTTTGCAATTGGCATGGAATTTACATCAGCTTGCTTGAAAGATTGTAGTAGCTTGCTGGTAAAATTAACCTCAGAAAGGATATTTCCTTTCTATGTAACAAGGGAGACCTCAAATTTGAAGTTACAATTTGCACCACCAAGGGCCTTATGTTTCAGTTTGGGAAGTATTTCTAGATAAACCGCTTAGACGTGTGTCATCAAAGATTTTTGGAGATTATTGCATGCCTTTTTCTCCAGAGTTGGGCACAGGCATAAACTACTTAAAAATGGATGTTATCATACACCTTTGTGTCCAACTCGGAGGCATTGTGAATCTGATCTGGACTTTTCTCAGACTCCACAAAAAAATGGGATATTCCCATTCTTTGTGAAGTCCAGGAGAAGTCCAGATCGGGTAAGTCCAGAGGCATGTGATAACATCCATTTTTATGTATTTTACATCTGTGCCTGGCCCATACCTGGCTCAGGAGAAAAAGGCATGCAATAATCTCCCAAGTTAAAGCATTGTAGATATATGGCACAGAAACAAGATGATAGCCAGCATGGTGTAGTGGTTTGAGCACTAGTCTACACCACTGGAAATCAGGGTTTCAGTCCCCCCAACTATGGAAATCCAATGGGTGTCCTTGGACAAGCCACAGTCTCTCAGCCTTACAGAAAGGCAATGCAGACCTCCTCTAACCAAATCTTGCCAAGAATACCCCATGGCAGTTTTGTTTTAGGGATGCCATAAGTCAGAAATTACCTCAAGGCATGCAACAACCATCAAGATAATGTCTTGGTGGATTCAAAGCGTTGATCAAACTCTCTCATCTTGTTTTGCTCAATAGCTTAACATTTATGACCCAGCTGCTGTGCTTTGGGACCAGGGTTGGAAACCCCGCTTGGCAATGAAAACTCACTGGGTGACTTGGGCAAACATTCTGTCAGTCTCAGAAGATGGCAATGGCAAACCTCTCTGAAGAAACTTCCCAAGAAAACCTTGGGTTCTCCTTAGGTTTGCCATAGACTGGAAACAACTTGAAGGCAAACAACACACACATTAATGCAAAGAGATCTTGCAGTATCTTTGAGACTTAACAATATGAAAAAAGTTGTAACATGAGCCTTTGTAAACTCAATCTACTTCCTCAGATGCATGGAGTGTACTAATACCCAGAAAGGATCTTAACAGACTTTATGAATATCCATAGAAATGCAAAATTGGTGAGTTTGGTGGTGATGTGACAAAAATGAGTTATACCTAAATACAGTTATGACTAATAAAAAAAATTCCAACTTGAATTTGAATCGATATTGAGAAATAATTACATAGCTGTTAAACCAAACTGAAGAAAATGGTTCCTTCCAGACAAAATGTATCCGTATCATTGACTACCAGGTTTAAAGAGTGTGCATTGCAGGGTACAAAAAAGCCATGTGGGCTTGTATTCAAGGCTCTCTTTTTTTATGGCATTTTCTTTGCCTTTCATGTTACTGCCATTATCATGACCTTGAGCATAAAGGTTCTCAATTCACGATCCCAGTTGCTTAGTGGAGTTACTACCTTTGATGACACCTTGTGTGGATGGCTGCCAGAGGAGGGAGGTCATTGGTGACCTGCTCCACCATTACCACTAACCCATTCACCTGTTCCCTCCAGCCTCTGCATTACCCTGGCTGGGCTAGTGAGGCAACAGGAGGAGACAGAAGAGGCATATTTGCCCCTGTTGCTCCTCTGTCACCAGGCTTCTTCACCAGGGAGAAGGGGTTTGCCTGGGGAGAGGCAAGTGAGGGGTGTGTTCACCCCAGGGAGAAAGCCCGGTGACATAGCATCTGGGAAAGATACGCATTTGCTCCTCTTACTCTTCCATCACTGGGCTTCCTTCCCAGAGAGAAAGCCCAGCAATGGAGAAGCTAGGAAGAGTAAGTGTTAGGACTTCCAGCCCTGAAGAGAAAGGAGGGCCCAGTCTGGTGTCACTCCTTTTCTAGTGTGTCACCTGGTGCAGTCTGAACCCCCTGCACCCCCCAATGACACCCCTGCATTTGCTCCTGATGTCCAAGAGGTGCATAAAGGCACCTGTAGTCTCTATTAGTGGAACACATCCCAATAAATGTTTATTTTTGATAGCCTCAGGTGCAGACATTTCATCATCAGCCCTGGTGGCGCAGTGGTTAAATGCCTGTACTGCAGCCACTCACTCAAAACCATAAGGTGGCGAGTTCAAGACCAGCATAAGGGCTGAAGCTCAACTCAGGCTTGCATCCTTCCGAGGTCGCTAAAAGGAGTACCCACATTGTTGGGGGGCAAATAGCTTACAGTTGTAAACCGCTTAGACACTCCTTAAGGGTATGAAGCGGTATATAAATGAAGCTGTTTGTTTTTGTTTTGTTTTTGTTATCTGATGGTTTGAGTACATCAACATAATGTGCAACCATTGTTATTTGATCAATATGATTAACATCAGGTATGCAATCCAGAATAACTGAGTAGTATGAGGCTGAGTTTGTATATGCCAAAATTTTCTGCTTTATAGCACTTGATGACATTGTATATACTCATTTTGTATACCTTTTCCTAGGTAATGAACCCTTGTTTCTTGACCTTTAACTTTGTCCTATGTTTGAATAGATTGGCAGTAGGTCAATTGGATAATGGGTATCATAGAAAGCTGCCTTTTAGCAGGCTACATGTTAGCCCAACAGTAGTTTTCACTTCTCCACAGGTAGCTGGAGCAGCTAGAGTACACATGCCAATTTATCTCTGACTTCTCGCTGGTGGCAAGAAGCAGAGGTTCTAGGTCAGAGAATGGTTAGAAAGAAATTGTAAGGAATCTCCAGCAAGATACAAGTGAGGCTGGCTCCTAGACCAATTTCTTGGTAAGAGCCACACATATTTTTGGAGGCCACCCTATGCAAAATGACTGGCTATACACAAAATCAGACAACAGAGACATGAATATTGAATTGTCTTCCTCCTAGAGATTTGCCTTCCCATCTTTTGATGAATGATACCCTCTTTTTAAAAAGAAAGGAAGGAAGGAAGGAAGGAAGGAAGGAAGGAAGGAAGGAATCCCAATGTTGAAACAGTCAGTTGCTGTTTTTATGGTGTTCTTATGATTCTTTAGATGTTTTGGAATAGTTGTCTGAATAGCATGGCTGTCTTTTTTAAAAAAAGGGGGGGAGGCTTAGGGCTGAACTTACATTGGGGGGCACAATTTGGAATTTCAGTGGGTTCTATGGTTGCAATTTGTTTGGGGAGTAAAAGAAAACTGGGGAAGGTTGGAGAGGGTCCAGGGATCATATACATCAGATCAATCTTTATTGAATAAGTCTATAGACCATTTCAAATAAAACATAGAAGTAAAACATTATAAAGTGTTAAAATACGAGGATAATAAAATGATAAAATACAAGCGGATAAAAGTAAATGGTAAGGAAAAAGGAAAAAAAGTTATATACAAATACGTATGACCACACATACAAACATATCATACCTTAGAGTTATTTGCAAATAAAATTAATTAAAAGAATTAATACAACACTCTAATTATGGGCATTAAGTTCCTCAGACCTTCGTTTAGAAGATGCTTTTATTGCAAACAAGGCAACCCTGTTAGTAATGAAGGGATCAACACCCTGCAATAATATAGACACTTTACTTTTGTCATCCCTCATCCTTAATTTTTTAAGAATGGGAGTCAAATATTTCTCTCTAATATCATTGTATATTTGACAATATAACAAGTAGTGTACCAAATCTTCAATATTTGAAGTTCCACAAATACAAAACCTTTCAGAAAAGGGGATACCCTGATATCTACCCTGAAGCACCCTTGTTTCCATTTGTTCAAAGCGAAGATTGGCAAACACTTTCCTCTGTTCTCTTTTCATGAGAAAAAACAAATAAATAAATTTCGTTTCCAGGGATCATATAGGAAGCCTTAGTGAGCTGCATGTGACCCACTGGCTGCACTTTGCTTGCTCTTGTTGCATATTGACATTTGTACTTTCTCTACTTTTTATGTTTTATTCTTGTTACTCCCTTATCTATTTATTTTTTTGTTTTCTTTTTTATTATATTCAAGTTCAATGTACATTTCTGTAGCAATTATTTTAATTAAAAAGCTAAATATAAATAATGCCTAAAATAACCTACAAAAGATAAAAACACTGTCAAGTCCATCTGTGATAAATGCCACTTTCTACTCTTCCTCCTCTCCCTCACCCCCAAGCTGCAATGCAGATTTCAAAGGTAGAGTTACATGCAAATAAATTGAGCTCCAGAATTCCCTCAGGCCTTTCCAATCATATAGTGAGACTGTAGCAGTATATATGCATTGCAATACAAATGAAAAAGATCTAGGGATTTTAGTAGATCCCAGACTAAATATGAGTCAATAGTGTGGGGCAATGGCTGAAAAACCAAGGCAATTCTAAGTTGCATCAACAGGAGTGTACTGTACAGATAAAGGGAAGTAGCATTGCCATTCTATTCTGCTTTGGTCACGCCTCCCCAAAAGATTGTGTTCAATTTGCTATACCACAGTTTAAGAAGGACATGCTGAAATTTATTTATTTATTTATTTATGGGATTTATATCCTTTCTCTCAAATGGGATTCAAGCTAGACCAGAGGAGGTAGCTATTTCATGTATTTATATATGTAAATAGCATATTTATTTAAATATCCCATTCTATTTCAGAGGTTCTCAAGGCAGTATAAAATGAATTAACAATCAATTTAAAAAATTTGGGGGGGGGGGATAAATAAACAGTGCAAGATAATTTAGATAGTCTGAAAACATATTAAAATATGACAACTTAAAATATAGTGTTTAACCCTATGTACGTATAGGAATTGGATAAGATAATTTGATACCAAAGCCTTTAATAAAATATCATATTTCAATTGGTAGTGAAAGGAAGCCATGCTGCTACCAACTGGGCCTCCAAGAGAAGATGGATGATGTCTTTTTGTTTTATCTTCATAGAAATTGCTAAACATTTGTTCACTGTATGTCCATAGATGCCTTATATATTATACTGGATGTTTTTAAGAGAATAAATAAACAAAACTTTTTTTAAAAAAAATCCTGGTGAGTAGAGAATGTAGATCACTCCGTGGCCTGGTGGGGCTGTACAAAAGTCTCCCTCCCTAACCTCATTTGCTGAGTACTTTGCGAACAAAATCATTCAGATCCATTCTGACTTGGATTCTAAAACTGATACAAATCTAAAAGACCCCTGGATGCCTTTCACAACGCTGCTGAAGTTGTCATCAAGATCCTAGCAGAAATGAGAGGCACAACATCTGTACAGTACTGGAAACCTGCCCATGTTGGCTTACAAAAGTGAGGCAGGAGGTTAAAGGGAGTGGTGAAGTATGAGGGGGGATAAACAGAGTGCTGAACTGGATTTGGTTAGAATCCTCCCATTTCTAGGAATTTAGGTCCACAGTTTAGATGTTCTTCTGGATTCAGCTTTGAATCTGGATGTGTAGTTTTCAGTGGTGGCCACTTGCCTAACTGAAACTAGTGTGTAGTTGTGTCTATTCCTGGAGATGTTTGCTCTGGTCACAGTGATCCATGCCTTTGTTACATACAGTTTTGATCACTATACTGTGCTCTAGGGGTGGGTTGCCTTTAAAACATCAGGTGGCCCAAACTGTTTGAGTCAGACACTTTACCAAGCATATTCTGCATTTCTTTCTTCATTTGTATTGATGTTTTAATTTTAATTATGGTTCAATATATATGCATTTTTTCATCCTTATTCCATGTCTCATTGACTCCTGTATTTGAGAGAAGATTATGATAAAAATCCATTTAGTCTAACAATAAAGCATCCCCCCCCCAAAAAAAGTGAAAGCAACCAAATCTTTTTATAAACTTAACTTTTCTGAAGAAGAAGATATTCACATTTAGAAGTCATACATATTTCAACTTTTAGTGTCACAAAACATCTCATACCTTAAAATACTAAAAACTGATCCATAGTGAGTGAAATCTTGAGCTTTAGACATGGAACACCTAGTTTCATCTCTTCGCTCATTTTGTGGAAATCTACCAGGCAGAAAGAAGCAAGTGCCACCTTTTCATGTTTTGAGCAAGTGGCTCCTTCTAATGTTCTGGGCCATCTGACATAGGGTCTGTAAAGGTAATATGTTGCCCTAAAATCCTTAGAGGATCCTAAATAAAATTAGCAATGGTGTGCTGTAATTATCCAGAATTTCAAACTTTCATGTATACTAAGAAGGGAGGGAAGTTTTTGTTTTCATGATTCATTTTCGGAGGCCATTGTATAGGAAGGGAAGAAAGCAAAGTCAGGAGAGGAACATGAGAAGAAAGAGAGAAGAAGAGAGAGAGCAGGGGTAGAAAGTGAACAACAATGAGGCCATTTGGTAACGGAACATCTCTTAAGCTGTGTGTATGTAACAAACACAAGTTAAGCTAATTGTGTGGCACTCACTTTGGGGACTGTATTGTCTATCTCAGAAGCTTTTTCTAATTCCTCCCTGTAATGTACAATTTTCAGAACCTTTCATTCTAATGATTTTAATGCAATCAGCAAAACTATGCATGTAATTGTCTTTGGCACAACGTTCAGGCGGAGTGGCACTTGGGGAGAACTCCCTGAACCCCAGGCTCCAGGAGGAGAATGCAAAGCAGGCCTGTTTTCAATCACTGCAGCAGAAGGCAGCCGGCAATGTCTGCAAAAAGCTGCCACGAAAAACATTTGTCGGAAGACAATGACAAAAAGGGGGGTCTCAGCTCGGTGCTATTCAGAGACAATTTGTAAGCGCGGCTGCTGAAGTCGATCCAAACCCTCCTGAACAGCTGGAGCTCTGCAGTGATTGATAAGTGCGCCCAGGAGAACTTCATTTCTGCTTGAATGAAGACAAAGGCCCCATGATGCTGGGCGGATGGGTAATGTCACTATCATTAAGTAGCGAGAGTGGATACGCCAGACCTTCAGATGGGGACACACAGGTCTAGGAGGAGAGGTCAGGGCACACGCCCCTCCCTCAACCCAGCAAAAAACACACCCTTGTCTAATTGCAGCCACAAGGCAAACCCTTCACTTTACTTCACTTTTAATATCACATAAAGTAGTGCTAAGAGTAAGGAAAAGAGGTAATTGTTCCTATTTGAAGTGGAGAACATGTTACTAAAACAACCTGAACTGTGTGCTCATAAAACCATTGTCATAGGGCAGTGGTGAGGAAAACTGGATTTAAAAACTGACTCCAGAAAAGACAGGTGTTGTGCGGCTACTGATGGTCGCCGAGCAAGAGGTTGTTGATACTCATTGATAGGAGAAGAATTCTGAACTAACTGTTAATTACCAGTAGCTGAATTGATTTTTATTTTGGACCCAAAATTATTATTAGAATCGTAGGTGGCTTCTGTATTCAGAAGTACAATAAAAAGATCTTCATTTCATTCATCCAGAAGAACTTTTCCTGGAGACTAGTATGTAGCAAAGAGCATCTGTGTTCTGGTGCGATCAGGCACTGGCCCAAGTCCAAAATGTATATGGATCTAAATATTGATTTGATTTACTGATTGATAAATCACATCCTACTACTTCTAGATACCCAGGGGGAAATATACAAAAATTCAGGAATATCTCAGTTAACACAATAGATGAGTATCTGGGAATTACTCTGGTACCAAACAGAAAATTTGGTGCCAGAGCCAGAAACAGAATGGAAAGAATAGGGAAAGGATTCTGCAGCACACAAAAAAGCAGAGCAATTGGATGCTTCAGAAAGCTTTTATTCAAAACTAACAATATGCACATTTGAAATTAAATAATCAGGTCAGGTAAACCTTGCATAGGTAAAACAAGCAAACAAATAAATTAAAGCCAAAACATATCTAGGTATGGTTTTTTTTTTCTTTCACCAGCCTCCACTCTTCTTGCAATGTCTATCAGTTGGTGGCCAAATCTATGTTTTTTTAAACATGGTGGGTGCACCTGGTAAGGCACATAACTGGTCTCTCATTTTCTCTCTATTTTGCTGTTCATGCATGCTCAGTAACGAATTCTAGAGTCAGCTGTTTACCTTGCCTGTTGTAGGCAAGCACTCACAATTTAGTAGGATCAGTTAGAACAGAACCCCATTCTTTTCCAACACATACTATATTGCATTGTTTAGTGTAGACATGCTGTTGAAAACCAATATTGAAAGATCTCAGCCTCATTCACCATCCTCCCAATAGTGGTGCTGCTAAAAAAAACAACGTAAAGCTAGACAGAGAACAAGGAGGCAAAGCAATGTGGGGCAGGCATAAGAAGACTTTCTGTGAACCTCTTTCTCAGAGGTATGTCTGTACTAAAACTTTACACTAAACCACAAAAGCAGATGGGGGGGGGGGGAGGAATGCTGGCTTACTTCCAGTGTCTTCCGATTCACAGGGAGAACTTCTTGACTGCACCGCTGTTTCCCACAACAGGTTGAACATGCATGGGAAGACCACAGCACACAGCCTCTTCTTCTGCAAGGACAGACCACCATTTTTCTCTTCCATACCAAACATGTGCTCGCACGCACATGTATATATCACCAATCACCTCCCTTATCCCACCCAGCTACAAGACTGTCTGATGCCTTCTACAACTGGCCATGCAACTGATTGAGGGCATAGGTTATTGACCAAACAGCACATTAGTGGGTCCAATGACACATTGGTACATCACACTCATAGAGCATATGTACCCCCTTTCCCCTCCTCTCCCATAGCCCCCTGCTGGACCAGCTAGTTTGTTAATGTTCTTGTCTGTTTTTGTTGTTGTTATTTATCTTCAAGTTGTTTCTGACTTATGGAGACCCTATCATAGGGTTTTCTTTGCATGTTTTGTTCAGGGGAGGGTTGCCATTGCCTTCCCCTGAGGCTGAGAGCATGTGACTTGCCCAAGGTCACCCAGTAGGTTTCATGGCCAAGCTGGTCTCCAGATTTGCTGTTTAACACTTAAATTACTATGCCATGCTGGCTCTAATGTTCTTATTAAATCCATTGTATTGTTGGCAACCTGTCTTGTTTATCATCATTTCACTTCATGGGGTGTGCAATGGGTCAGTGATGCAGCTGGCCACTCACGTGTATGTGCTATCAACTGGAAGGTGGGCAACAACAACAACAACAACAAAAACTATAGAAAGCAATGGTCCCAGTGGCTCATCATTCCCTTCCCTGATCTCCAAACCAGTGTGCAGTCCACATATCGTTGCAACAGTTTGCATTTTCTGGCTTCATCTGGAGCAACTCAGGGCTTATTTTCTCTGGTGTTTAGCCCCAGAACACAGTGTCATTGTTTAAACAGGTAAGGTTCAAAACGAGGTGAAACTACTTCTTTTTGCTCATGCAGATAGCCCTAAAGAAACACAAAAGGAAAACTACTATAGTATAACAACAGTATTAAAATTGAAAAGCATCAAATTACAGTATATTCCTTTGGGTATGGAACAAAACAGTTTTTACTGCATGTCTGAAGCAAAACAAAGAAGGAATCAATCTCATCTTCTTTGTTTCAGGATGCTGCTGCTGAAAAGACTGTGTCTTGCATATTCCCCCCCCCCCACCTTCCCTGGGTGTTTGAACATGTAATAATCCGATAATGTCCGATAATGGCTGTAATTCTTATCAATTTGGACATTTTCCCACCAAAGATACAAAACACGGTTCAATTCTGTACATATCTACTTGGAAATAAACAGAGTTACAAACCAGAGCTAAGTTCCTCAGTTCCTTCCCAGGCTTTAAGCAGTTTCTTATCTCCAGTCACCAATTGGAGCTAATAGTAGAAGAAGCTCACAGGCCACATGTGGGCACCATCAGAGGCCAAATCCAACCCACAAGCCAAAAGTTCCCCGCCACCTTCCTGTTTAAGAGTTATCTCATCACAGCAATGGAATTTTTGAACTCCTCTCTACTCACACATCACTTTCAGCATGATTAACAAGCATCAAGTCAACTGCATGCCCTGCCACATGTGTAGAGTAACAAATAAACTCGGTCAGGTGTATGGATGCAAAGTAAGCCACACAGAACCTGAGTTACACCACATGAGAAAGTATTGGCATGATGCTGAAATCCTCCAACTCAATCCACTTTCAGAAAACCCGTACCACTTCTGAAAGCATTTTCCAGGTTGGGAGATTGGGGATAGGAGGTGGGGTAACATGGCTGGCTGTCATATCAACAAAATCCCTGTTCTGCCTTGCCTCCCTCTCACCAGGGGGACATGCTCAAATTTTGAGGACTTGTCAACTGAGCACTCCAATGGATTCATGGTAGATTGTTATAAGCCCACCTCCCCACCACCACCACCATTGAATTTTGCATGTTGGTGTATTTGAAAGCCAGGTGGAAAGTGCTGTTTCAGAGTAATCCCCCCATTTTTTTCTAAGCAGGTTTTGATAACACTGGCCAGGTCAGCATCTTCATTTCAACAAGGATTAATGTAATATATTATACTTATGCAGGAAAAATGAAATGTACAAATACAGGATGGGTGACACTTGGCTTGACAACAATACATGTGAAAAGAATCTTGGGGTCTTAGTAGGCCACAAACTCAATATGAGCCCACAATGCAATGCAGCACTCAAAAAAGTCAATTCACTTCTGGGCTGTATCAACAGGAGTACAGTCTCCAGATCAAACAACAGTACCACTCTGTTCAGCTTTTGTCAGACTTCACTTGGTGTACTGTGTCCATTTTAGGACACTGCAATTCAAAAAGGATCTTGACACGCTGGAATTATTATTATTATTATTATTATTAACCTTTATTTATATAGCGCTGTAAATTTACACAGGAATGAGATCAGAGGAGGGTGACCAAGATGGTACAGGGTCTGGAAACCAAGTTGTATGCGGAATGACTTAGGAAACTAGGAATGTTTAGCTTGGACAAGAGAAGATTGATATGATAGCCATTTTTAAATATTTGAAGGATGACATATTGAAGATGGAGCAAGCTTATTTTTAGCTGCTCCAGAGATCAGAACATGAACCAAATGATTCAAACTGCAAGAAAGGAGATGCCACCCAAACATTAGGAAGAACTTCCTGATGGTAAGAGCTTAAGACTGCCTCAGAGGGTGATGGACTCTCCATCTTCAGAGGTCTTTAAACATATGTTGGATGACTACCTCTTGGTAGTACTTTGACAATGTGTCCTGTACAGCAGGAGCTGGAGTGCATGACCCTTATGGTCTCTTCCAACCTATGAGTCTGTAATTCATCTAGGATAGGGTCAATTACATGTGGCCCACAGATTAATGGCCTACTTGTCCTTTAAAACAGCCCTTTGTAGTAGCTGCTGTGTGCCTTCAAGTCATTTCCAACTTACTGCAACCCTAAGGCAACTTTATCCCTAGTTTTTCTGGGTCTATTTGCATTGGTTATTCACACAACCAAGAAACTGAAACTTTTAGAAAAACTCAGGGGGAAAATTCAACATCAATTATGCTGGGTTAGATGAGTTTTTGGCAGCTTCCCACCCCCAAAACTTATATTGAGTTCATCTGAAATGTGCGTGAACAACAAAGATTCAACCCAGAATCTACAAGGGGGTATCCTAAAGTTTTAATTATCACCTTTAAAAAGGTTTGTCTTGATTTGTAGTTGTTAATTTATCTCTATGTAGTCACCATCCAGATTGACACATTTTTTCCAGCGTTTCTTGACCCTCCGAATACCATTATTGTAGAAGTCTGCAGATTGCACCTTACAAGGATTTTACACTTTAGTCACTTCTTGCGCAGCCTGTCACAAAAATAAAGGAGGCAATGAGCTGATTTTCTCAATATCATTCTCTTAGGGACCAATTGTGACAAAATTTCATCAATATACCATAATAACTTTCTTGTGATAATTGTTACTTTACGATACTCCTTTATAAGGTGCAATCTGCAAACTTCTACAATATAAGGTATCCAGAGGGTCAAGAAACACTGGGGAAAATGTGCAAATCTGGATGGTGACTACACAGAAATAAGTTAACAACTACAAATCAAAAGAAACTTTCTATCAAAAAATTTTAAAAGTGATAATTAAAACTTTAGGATACCCCCTCGTACCTGTGTTATTTTCACCATCTGAATAACCCCTAAGGATGGTGAGTATCTGGATAATTTGTTTTTCTCAGTGTCAGTGTTTTTGCCTAGTAGGATATTCCATGGAGCCTCTTCTTCAGCATCCAACAATGTAAGTAAAGTTTTCTGCATTGTATCACTCATATCATGAATCTCTTCCCAAAGCAACCCACCAACTTCCGCCAATACAAATCTCAAAAGGCATCCTCACAGTGTTATTTTTGAAGCACTTTTTAAGACTATCAGTAAATCATTCTAATTGGTCTTTTATAACTAATTTTAACGTTATTTCTATTCATATTATTGCTGTATTTTATTTTTAAAGAGTTATTGTAAGCAATTTTTAAAGGTACATTAGGTGAGAGCTTCACAAAGATTTGGGAGGGGGAACTGGGTGGGAGCTGGTAGGGAGAGAGCAAAAAGAGGAGATCTCTGTCTGTTCATAAGATGCCCACAATCTTCCTCTGAGTAAATTGCTTCCACTGTGGGAAGAAGGCAAGAAACAGTGCCCACAGGGTGGGACTTCGTAAGGAAAGGGATGGTTAGAAACTCAGAGAGATGCTATAAAGACAGTCACATTTCATCCTTCAATGAAACAGCCATCCATGCATAAGATCAGAATATGAAAGCACAAAAAGATTTCCTTTATGGCATGCAAATAATCACAGGAAATCACAGCCTAAAAGGGCACAACAGTACCTCCACCTCATAAAACCAAGTGATTCTATACCAAACCTTGGAAAGTCACTTTTTAAAAGTAATTATTATATACTGTTGCTCCTTGCAGTGTTTGCAAAGATTGAAAAGAATCGATTACAAATTATGTAGCTGCGATTAACTAGCTACACAATTATATAACAAGGATGTGATCAAGTACATTTAAAAATAAATATAATGGGCAAGAGCAACATTACTTTATTGAGATTATGAGTAAAAGTTACTTTTAGAGAGCATTTTTGGTGGGGTTTATGCCATTCTGTTATCAATCCTATGGGTTTCTTTTCTCTCAAAAATAACAGACAGTAATATAAAAATAAAGAACAGAGCAACAAGCAATGTAGCACATTAATCATTGAATAATGCAGTAAGTAAAGGGAATGAGCAATTGGAATGGATTATTTTTTCAAAATAATTTTTCCAAAGTGGGTATTTGGGAAGTACTCCGAGAGTAACAAGAAACTATTACTTGTTGCCTCTGTAATATTACTGCACTCTTTCTTGTTATGGGATTTGAAATGGGACTTCAAGCCCACATGTGCCCTCTATGGATTCTGTTTCATACTGCCAGGTTTTAATTTTGCCACCATCCAGCATCAATATGGGATTCTGGGTTCTGGGTGGGAGTCTGATAGATACCCGGTTTCAGAAGCAGAACAGGAATCTATCAATCCCATTTCTGAAGCCACTTCTTCACAACTTTTCAACCAAGTAACAACAGTGGCTTTTTGGGGACACTAAATGCCATGCCAGGGAGATTTAAGAATGTGATTCTTCCAGTGGTGAACCATACTAAGCCACTAGTGTGATACTGCCTTTGCCATTATACATAAGACATACAGGCTTGACAAGCTTTTCATGGGTACCAAAGGCACAAAAGCAGTTTGTTCATGGCCATAAAAGCATATATTATTTTGGTCATAGCAGAATTGAAACTGGTTGTTGTTGTTTTTCAAGACCTCTTGCCAGTCACAAGAGGGGTTCTAGATGCACATCACAAGCCATCTTTATAGCATATATGCCTGCCCTTCCTTTAAGGTGCCCCCAAAGGATCTGTATGCTTTGTTCCACCCTCCACCCCAGCCCATCCTTCTACTAGTGCAGGTTGATAACACCTTATGAGCTGGCCACCCTCTGCAGCTCTGGAAATAAAAAACCAGTGAACCTAAGTAGATCAGTGATAATCTCATAGCACTACTGAATTGGTCATCCCTCCGCCTGCCCTGCTTTTACTGCCTGACCCCTCTCTTGCATGGTTCAAGAGATCGGCAAAACTCCTTGACACAGAAACTGGAAGACACTTGATCTGTCTATTACAATTTCCACCACCTTTGACAGAAAAGCACACATGTACCCAATCAGCTTGTGCTCTTTTTTCCCCTAGTCCTCCTAGACTGTTCTGGCTTTTCTTTTATATGAATTATTTCCCCTTTTAAATCCATTGATGTTGCAAAGCAGCAGAACCATAAAAGACATTGGTTGTTTTGCTCTGGAATGAACACTGATACAAACCATATATTAATTTCTGCTTTATTTTCTTCTTATTAAGCACAACTTCTGCATTTTCCACAGACATACAAAGGGCAAGCATCTCGTTGGTTAATCCCAGCTAGCACAGACCCACAGAAGTAATTGATGAATGTAGCACCTAGGTATATTCCATTCATTCAATGGGTCTACTCTAGTCAGGCTATATAACAGGATTTAGGCCATTGTTTGATTTATGAGAAGAGAGACTGGGTCAGCCCTGCCATCCATCAAGCAAAGCTTCAACTTTCAGGTCTCACCATGCCGGGGGAGAAGGAACAGATGAAGGCAGGAGATGGTTCAGAATAGTACAGTTAAGAATTAAAGTAGTTGTGAAATAAAAGTGAATAAGAAGAGGGTGATTATGGCTACTTCAGGCAATAAAATGCCTTGAGTTGTGCTTATTCAGAATAGTTATGGTTTAGATCTATGTGGAAACCACATTCTTTGATATCAAAGGTCAGTTGTGGGAGGAAGGGTCAGATGGTTGTTTCTTAATAGGAACGAACAAAGATTCTATATATTCTCAGATGATTCTCTTCTTTTTAGCCATCTCATATTTTCCAGTGAAAATATGTTCTAAAATTGACCATGAGATCTATAGACCAATCAGTCCAGCTGGTCGCAATATCATCACTTCCTGCACTATAGCAGTGCCAAGATCCTATTAGTCCATCATTCTGCTCTCTGCAGTGGCCAGTCAGTTGCCCTAGGAAAGTTCATAAGCAAAAACAGGAATCCAGAATTTGGCATCTCAAAGGATCCCAGACTTGAATTCCATCAAGAATTTCAAGATGAGGAATGGATACTTTGCAGCTACTGGTCTATTTGTGTGCACAAAGAATACAAAGGAAATAGCCTGGTTACTTTACTGCTGGCTCCAAAGTATGAGATGAAAAATAAAATGATAAGCTCTCATTAATCCTAAAGGAGGTAGATGCAGAATAATTTTGGTTGTTTACACACTTATTCGCAAGCAATTTCCAGTGCAAAGATCTTTCACACATCATGCTTGTGGGTATCATGCTCCAGATCTCCAAGTGGTAACTACACTGGGAAACCAGCATATAATACTGGTCATGACAAACTGCCACCTGCCAATTAATGCTTTCCAATTTTAATAGCTAAATTATATATTACATTATTGATACAATTAATAATTATGTATTTTATTTTATTTTATTTAAAAAAGGTAAATAGCCACCACAGGGTCTCCAGTTCAGAACTGTGCAGGGACTGTGTGAGGTTATCATTTGCCCTGAAGAGAAAAGTTAGAGGTTGATCATATTGTTTATATAATGTTTTTAAGATAATTTTAGAGTGTAGATTGTCTGTGACATTGTATTTTAATAATCTGTTGGAATCCTGCCTCGATCCGAAGGAAAAGGCGAGAAACAGAAATAAAACTTTATTATTATTATTATTATTATTATTAGGCCAACATATGATGGAACCACACTAAAGAACAAGTACCCTGACTCAGTAGAAGCAGCAGAGTTACTAAATCTCAAGGAAAAGCAGATTGAGCATAATCAGAACATTCTTACCCTATTACCAATTAACTGACACTTTCTACTAATAACAATAACAGTATGAAAAGTAAGGAAAAGGTTCAACACGAACAGTTTTCATGTGGTGGTTGCTTGGTAATTTTCCATTATGGCTCAATGACTGGCATTTCATGATTGGCTAATATAGCTTCAGTATCCTCCTACAATTTTCTATATGTTGTTGTATGCTATTGCTAAGTAGATTTTCCAAAATTGCTATAAATGGTAAATTATATGTTTGCTTTGGTGCCAGATTGCTAAGACTAAATGCTGGACATCTGGACCAGCACTGCATCATTAAATAAACTGCTGTTTCCAATTCTCTATGCCTCCATTCTTCAACTCAAAAATGGACGAGTGTCCCCTTCAGCCCTGAAAAGTATCAGTTTTTAACATTCTTTCTTTCAAATGTGCAGATGTATTTGTAGCTGCTGTTTGGGTCAGAAGGAAAGCTCTCCAGCAACAACTGGAGTTTACTTGATGCAAATACAGCTGTTCAAGTGGGGTGGGAATCCAGATCGGACTTGAGGTGAAGGGTTAAAACTCTTCCCACCAGTCCATAGTCCCTATGTTGGTGGACCATGAGGATATGTCTCATCTGGCACTCCTTATGCACTGGAGGTTTTTTATATTTGGGGAAATACCATTTTGTAATTACTAACTGACTATATGACATTATGGCTGAGACCTTGCATAAAGCTGCACTCAGATAGTGGCTGCCTCTGTTTCTGCAGCAAGACTCACAAATGAAACATTCTCCCAGAATTCTTTGGAAATCTGGAGCTTTTGCAGAAGAACAATTTTTTGTGCATGCAGAAACAGAAGCAGAGACTGCCTGTGCATTTCTCCCTTGGAGAAGAGGGAGAAATGCAGAGGCATTTCTGTTTGTTTCTGCATGCACAAAAAATTGTTCTTCTGCAAAAGCTCCAGAGGATTCCAAAGAATTCTAGGAGAATGTTTTATTTGTGAGTCCTGCTGCAGAAACAGAGGCAGCCAATATCTGAGTACTTTGTTTCTTCTCCAGGTCAGTATATGACAAGCAACCTTAGTAACTACACATGTTTTGGTTCATAGAAATCCTTGGAAATCTCATTCCTCAATGACTTTAAAATACATGTAAAAATGTTTACCAACAGGATCCTAGCCTTTCTCTAAACGGCCAGACATGCCTCAAAATGTACTTTGAAATGAAAGTATATTGCTCTATTACATAAAAAGCCTGTGGTTCAAAGAAAGATCCTGGGGTCTGAAGTGATCATAAATACCTGCCATCTCCTACTCATCCACATAGGAGTTTGTGATAAGGGCTTTAGTGATAAGCAACATTAAACCTGTGTAACCATTTTGTTGTTCCTCGGGTTGTCAAGTGGCTGTTTTTCTGATCTGGTTGAACTGCACTATGTAGCTGGTAGTACTACATGTTGTAGAGAAGAAGTAAAGAAAGCAGAGTAACTGCAGACAAAGGGGAAATGGAGCAAAGAAACAGGGAAAATTTTAAGCTCCTCCTCAGCATTCTCTTCTCCATTCCAAATTGTTCTCCCTTTTCCTTTTGAAAAAGAAAATAAATATGTGATCATAAAATTATTGTTATACATTAAAAGTAATTAGCTCCTGTAAGGCCTAAACTTGAATATAAAACCACATTTGGAAGAAACTGCACAATATCTTATATTCTGTACACAGGGAATTCAGCTGTGGGTGGTAAGGGGTGACAATAGTAGGGACAAATGGGTAGGTCCAAATAAATTTCAAGAGAAAAAGAAGAAAACAATAAATACTAAATAATTAAACTTTTATTTATACCCCACTTTTCTGCTGTAAAGCAATCAAAGTTGCTTACAGTTTAAAATATAATGAATATGCCAATAAACTAATGGGCAAGTGCTGGGAATACTGTACATAATGTGGGGAGAGTTCCTTTGTAGCAGAACGGATCTATTCAGGAAAGACTTGCCGGAAGAGATCTTAACAGCTTTTTTGAAGCTGTCCAGGCTGGTGATTTGATGGCTCTCCACCACCAAGACGTTCCACAATCTGGGAGCGGTTGCAGAAAATGTCCTCTGAGAGATTGCAGTTAGTCTGGTCTTTTTTGGCTTCAGAAGACCTGAGAAAATAAAGCCAAAGCTCAAGTTTTCAAAGAAAGAAGACAAAAGAACTGCTGCAGAGGAAGTTAGGAAGTGACAATTATGAAAAATAAACTTGCGGAGGCTAGAGAACTCAGGAAAAGAGGCAATGAAGGAAAACTATGTAACCATGTGAACGTGTCGCTGGTTGTGCTTGTGTCAAGATTTATCTAAGGACTCTTTCAGACGTTGGGAATTGGAAGTATAATCTAGGGTCAATCCGAACGCAATCATAGGGTTTGACGTTATTGCAAATTAAAGCTTCGCACGCAATTTCGGGCAAAAGGTAAGTCAATTCGAATGCAATCATGGGTTTGACGTTATTGCAAATTAAAGCTTTGCATGCAATTTCGGGCAAGGAGGGGTAATTTTCGGGAAATGGAGCATTACTCCGAATGCAATGGGGATTCCCGTAAATTTGCTAAACAAGCGAATTTACAGGAATTCGCATTGGCTCCATTCGAAGTTTGGGAGAAATTCCTCCCGTGTGAAAGAGTCCTAAGACTATATAAATACCATCCCAACCCACCTTAAGACCTAGGAGCCAGGTTGGATGAAGTAGGTTCATTCAGCTTCTGATCAGAGTACAAGGAGAGTGACCCTTGCACCAGCAAGCAAGGCTGAAACAATGACTGGAAACTGCACTGACCTCCTCTCCCTGTTCCAGCTGCTGGATATTAAGGTAGGCTAATATCTGGTGTCAGACCACCAGAAGTTATGTAGAATATCAATGATAGTGTCATAATGCAACAATGTCATTTCTCTCATACATTGGCTGCTGCCACACTGGAGAATTAATGCAGTTTGACACCTCTTTAACTGTCGTGACTCCATCCTATGGAATCCTGGGATTTGTAGTTTGTTGTGACACCAGATCGCATTGAAAGTGGTTAAATATCTCACAAAACTACAAATCCCAGAGTTCCATGGCATTTCAGCCATGGCAATTAAAGTGGGGGTCAAACTTCATTAGTTCTGCAATGTACATGCAGCCACTGATGCATTATGGTGCGGTCACTCCAAAACTCAAAGGACTTCTGAAAAATAATCTGGGATGACAAAAACATCATTTAAATGTCTTTTTAAAATATGTGAACTACATCAATTAATATCACAATCTCCAGCAGCCTCCCAACACTTTTGTTCTTTCTGGAGGAGTGCCAACAATAATGACAACATTTCTTTCCGAAATCCAAATAAATTCCATTATTATTATTTTTTAAAAACCCTGACAGTTTAATACTGCATTTAAAACTATTTTATCTTGATGCACTCTCTACAAAGCTAAAGAGCTGGAAGGTAAGGCTTATGCCTTAACAGACATGCCTAGAATGATATTGCCCAATATCACAAATTGTCCTTGTATAAAACCTAATACTCTACCCACCTAACATGTTACTTTGAAGCCAAAATCCATCTTGAAATCCAGGCAAGAGGCTAGCAAGAATGGCTCACCTTGGCCTGGTTTTTTATTGCCTTGTGAAGCATATTGGACTTAACGCTTTGCTCTGAAACGCACTGTATTGCTAAAGAAATCCCCCTGTGAGCCGTCGTATGTCTGTTTAATACTTAGTATATATTGGAATTCACTTGTGTTGGAAAATACTCATGATGCAGGAAGGTAAAATTCAGACTTTTTAAATTTATTTTATATACTCTTGTATATAAAACAGAGTTACAGAGCATCATTTTATTAGCATTTTATTACGAGATTGCAGCATTAGTAGTGGTAGTACAGTACAGGCTTGCATCTTCTCAGTCCCTACAGCAGCACCCACAGGGAGAATCCAGAAATGCAGATGCCTGTGTTGATCTACATTTCACAAAATCCAGCATTTTTCATCTCTGTCAAGAGCTAAACTCAGAAGAAACGAGGGGGAATCAAATGGAGGGATGATGTCAGGGTCACTCTGAATCCAAAAATCCTGGGGGTTGTGGCCTTATGAGAGTGGAGAGGGACAACACGCCAACACACTTATTTTTATGGATATTCCTCCCACAACTGTTCCAACTTGTATGAGAGTCTTCCAGAACCAAACCTCTATTGGAAATAGGTTCCAGAACTTGAAGGGATCATGTATATGTCAGGCCAACCGTGGGAGAAGCAGCCATGAAGTCAAAAGTCCATTCACTGCCCCCACAGCAAAAGTTTCACTGACCACCGTGGTTTCACTGTACCATTGGGCAGCAGGAGTCTCAGAATATAACACCTTTTATTACATGGCAACAGTATGGGTGTCATTAGAGTCACCAGAATAAAACTTGGAGAAGGCTCTTATACCTTTAATAGTTGTGTTACAAGGGGAGTTTCAGCGGGTGTTGCTTGCTACCTGGTAACAACATCTGCTGAAATTACCTCTACATATTACATTAAAGCTACAGGAGCCCTCTAAAGCTTTCAACCCTAGGTATAATGATGGTTCCCATTATTCAGAGGAGTTTATCACACCAGCCTGCTGTCCCACCACAATCATGCTAGTTTAAGAATGGAAGCATACCAGATTGGGCATAATTTCTTATCACACTTTTCTACACAATAGCACTTTGGCTATCCATGCTAAATTGATCTGCTTTAAAATCATCACAATACCATTCCACAATATCCCATTGCCAATAATGGGATATTCATTGCCAATAATGGGATGACTGTGGGATGGTTCTGGAATTGTCCCTAGTGTGATAATCTCAATAGAGATGGAAGAGATCACAAGGGCCATCCAATCCAATCCCTGCCATGCAGGAATTCAAAGCACTCCAACAGAAGGCCATCCAGCCTCTTCAGCCTCAGATTAAAAACTTCCAAAGAAGGAGACTCCACTACACTCTGAGGGAGTGTACTCCACTGTCAAACAGCTCTTACTGTCAGGAAGTTCCTTCCAATGTTTAGGTAGAATCTCTTTTCCCGTACCTTGAAATGCAGAACTGCAGCAGAAAGCAGAAAATATAAAAATTATTATTATATTATTATTATTATTATTATTATTGCACAAAGGCAGTAATGAAATAACAGTGAGACTGAGAGTCCATTGATGGGTTTTGCTCATCAATGGAATGTACACTACAGTAACAAATCAAATGCAAGACAACAGGATGGACAACATTGTATCCACAAAATATCTTTTATCCTGTTAAAATTCCACTTTTATAGCCTCATGTGATAAAGTCCAGAGATACCCAACTTGGGCTAGGGGAAGAAACACAGACAAAAGTGGTGCTATCTGGTGGTAAAATCTGACAAAATCAAATTAGGAAAGCAATTGTTAAATCTTGGCAAAGCTACAGAAGTTATTGGATTCCAAGAACTTTCCCTCTGGGCTCAGTTTTTAAATAGCATAGATTTTAGGAGGATGAAAGATGTAGGAAATTATCCTTCTTGGGTAAGATATTATGAGATATAAAGATTTCATATCTCAGGGATCTATATGCTCTTATACTTAATTAGTACTCCAACAATTTCCTGATTTCCATTTGTCATGTTTCTGTATTGTCAAATAAAGAGCCGTTTTCAAACTGTTGTGAGAGGAATTGCTATAACTAGGGTTCTTATGCCATTTCAGAAAATAATAGTTTCTGGAAACAAAATGGTTTATTATTTAGGATATACAACATTTTATTAGCTATAAGTATTAGGAGAACAGATATAGTAAAACAGAATTGAAAAGGATAATTTACTATCACAAACAAGATGTTAAAACTTGTATTAGAAAGGAAACATTTCTACAAGACAATATACAAGTGGTACTAGGGTAGCCAGATTGGCAGCTTTTTATTCCCTTAGGTTTCAGGACCAAAACATCAGGCATGGGGAGATGCGGGGGAAATGTCCTGGTATAATAATTAATATGTGAGGAGGTATAATATGGCAGCCCAGAACCAATGTGAGGGAGAATTTTTTGCAAATATCCCCAGTGGCTGCAATGGTTGATGGAGTTTATCACATGGGAGGAATTTCTCTCAATTTCGAATGGAGCCAATTTGAATTCACGTAAATTTGTTAATTTAGTGAATTTACTTGAATTCTAATTGCATTCAGAATGCATTCAGAATGATTTCCCATTTCCCAAAAATGACCCCCCATTGCTCGAAATTGCGTGAGATACTCTAATACGCAATTATGTGAAACCCCATGATTGCATTCGGAATGACTTCCCATTGCCCAAAATTGTGCGAGATACACTCATTCGCAATAACGTGAAACCCCA
Organism: Urosaurus nigricauda; assembly: GCA_034509955.1. Lineage (NCBI taxonomy): Eukaryota > Metazoa > Chordata > Lepidosauria > Squamata > Phrynosomatidae > Urosaurus > Urosaurus nigricauda. The sequence continues at coordinate 155,577,859 of JAOEGL010000003.1, forward strand.
TGATTGCGTTTGAATTGCCATTGCATTGTACCCCCAAATTCCATCATATGATAAACTCCAATGTTTTATATATTAAACTTTGCCAGCCCTTTATCAGAGCACACATGACAGATGAGGAGTTTTCCTCAGGCCCTGTGAAAAACTCACTGCTAGTTTGTGGGGTGTTTTACCCTAAGACTCACTTGGCTTTTGCTAAAACTTGAACATCAAGAAGACTCATGAGTTTGGATGGTGATACTCCATTCCTTACTTGGCTCCAAATTGTACAGTAGGTTCAACACAGACCCACCATCTCTCTCCCCTGGCCCCAATCTCCTCCCCTCTCTCCTCCTTTTTGGTACAACAATATTTCACAAGTGTAAAATGCTACAAATATATTTATGCAGAGCTCACTGGTAGTAGGTGGAAGGGATGTCCAAACTTCAAAACAGTGATGGGCAACCTTGCATTTTCATTGGTGAAACTTTTTTTAAAAAACACTTCTGGGTTTGAAAAATAATTTATTGTTGTTGTTAATATTAAACAATGCGTGGCTCCTGCAGCCTCTTTAAAGGGTGAATTGCTTTCACTTTTTAGTATGGCTTACACTTTGGAAGGTTGAGGGCCATAGGAAACAGCCTTGGTGGGCCACATGTGGCCCCAGGATCTCATTCCCCAGTCCCGCAACCACTTTAAATATACCTCACATATAAAAAATCAAACTGTCTCTTTCTGTGCTTATTGGCCTAATATTGGCATTCCCTTAGAACTATGGGGCTTTTTAGATTGGCAGGAAAGTGTGACATGAAGTTGCCTTTACCTTAATGCTCAGCAGCTAGACTGCAAGCCCCAGGTGTGCATTTAAAAGGTACAGGGCAGCTAGACTGAGGGGTGTGGGAACGACTTATCTGAGGTCTTTTCTGCGGCTCAGCAGCTACATGGGAAGTGGTCAGAACACTACAAACACAGGCGGAACAGCTACATGAACGTGGCTTTTAGCCGCGGTGAACCTTTAATTTTTTTTCCCTTGCCGGCTGCGAACTGTGCAATTCCTCAATGCCCTGCAGGTGTAAAAGCTGGGGTTTGCAAACTGTGCAAACGCAGTTACGCCATACAGTCAAATTATCATTGCTGGCTGCGAACTGTGCAATTGCGCAGTTCGCAGCCGGCAGCCGGAAAACCTACGCAGTTGCGCAGGACAAATGTATACTTATGAGGATCCGTCAAACTATCATTGCGTTTCCTCCGCCTTTTTAAACTGTGCCATTGCACTGGTGCATCATGAATGAACCCCTTTATTTTGTGAATGAATTGACATGTTAGCCACAGTAGAATAATAGCAACAGCATCCCAGAGTCCCTACTGCGCATGTCTAGGGTTTGGATTAGGAGTGGAGCTAGAGTTTGGGAGCTTTAAAAAACTTCGCGGTTAAACCCCAGCTTTTACACCTGCAGGGCATTGAGCGTTTTAATTAGAAGTGAAGTCCACACCACGCATGCTCCCAACCCACGATCCATTATGATCCGCACCTGTATTGCTGCCTTTAAATGGGTGCTTTAAAGAGACAGAGACCCATTTAACCATGCAACTACATCTTAGCCTTTAGATGCAATAGCAATGTTGCGCCCTTTTTAAAAAAGTAGTGGGGAAATCAAGCTACTTTTTAAAGGCGCTTCTTCTCCCTTAAAACTCCAAAATAGTGTTTTCATGGCACACTTTCTCTTTTTCTCATCTAAAGGCTGGGCTTTCAGGCAGCCATCAACACACCTCTTTTTGCCAATCTAAAATGGGCCTATATAACTATAATAAAGTAAAGGTAAAGGTTTTCCCTTGACAAGATTGCCTAGTCGTGTCCAAGTATAGGGGTGGTTCTCAACTCCATTACTAACCTGAGGGAGCCAGCATTGTCAAAGATGAGCCCATGGGCATGTGGCCAGCATGACTGCATGGAACACTGTTTTACCCACCAAGGGGGTACCTATTATCTACTTGGATTTTTACATGCTTTTGAAATGCTAGGTTGGCAGAAATATAGCATCTCAATTAAAAACCACAATGAATTCTAGAATTTATCAAAAAAAATTGGCAAGTTTGCTGCACATTTGTATTCATAAGATCTAGTTTTCTTTTCCCACATTTGTTTCCTTAGGAGGGATATTTACCAGTGACCTCTTGGACTGATGAGAAGCTGTTTCACTGCAAGCACTAATTGTCTGTCCCAAAGTGGGAAGAAAATAATGGGGTACAGAAAAGAGCAAAGCACCAAGTCTGGCCTCACACAAATATCTGTTAAGTATGACAAATCTAAAATGGCTTATTTCCTTGCTGCCTCTTCTATCTTCTGGAATATAAAGTTGTCTGCAAGGCAAATGAGGAATTTGTTGGACCTTAAATTTTTTGGCAAGGTTTGATTTCCAGCAAATACCAGGATAAATTAAATATCCCATTACCAATACATTTCTTCTTATTCAATGTTTGGTCACCAGTTCCGGAAAGTCATCCTCTAAGTCCTCAGTGTGGCTTAGAGATACGTCATACACCACCAAAATGGCATCCCTGCTGTTTTTCACCCCCTTAATTTTTACCCAGATTCTCTCAACCTGGCTTCCAGGATTTAAGTAATGATCATTCTTAACATATTCCTCCTCCCTTCCTGTTTGGTCGATACCCTTCTATTACTACATTGCAATTATAAGACATTCTACCAGATTTGAGTGATGCCAATTATATCATATTTGCTTTGAAGTGGCAAAGAGTTCAAGATCATCTTGTTTATTTCCCATGCTCTGTGCATTAGTTTAGAAACATCTAAGACCTTGAGCCATTTCCCTATGTGCCTTTTCTCCCACTATTGGGTTCTTGTACATTTTGCTTTGTTCTCCAGATAACATTCATGTTATTATTTGCAGTACTTGATGAGCTCCTGCCTTCAAGAATAGTGTCTCTTTCTCCCACATAACTCAGTTTAAAGTCCTCCTGGTCAGATTTTTTTCAGATTCTTATCAAAAACGTTCCTGCCAACACCTGTTAGGTGCAAACCATCCTTTTCTAGAAAGTTCAAGGCTCTTGCTCCCACTTTACAAAATTCAAAATGCAAGCTTGCTGGAAGGAAGCATTTCTTTTGCATGGAAGTATTCCAGAAACATTTAAAAGAAAAAGAAAGCTCATATCTAGCTGTAAGAAGCAGAAAGTTAATGTCATTTTGGATCAAACCAAGGTAAAGAAATCCTGTTCTCCTAGTAAGCTACTGCTTCCTTCTTCAGTTGCTCACCCCCTCAAGCGAATTGTTATGGAAAAAGCAGGAGCAGAAGTGAAACACAAAGGGAAATTGGCTGGCTTTGCCTCTCATTCATTAAGCAGACCCCAGTTCTTGGCAGGCCAGACAGCTCCTCTTCAGACCAAATTGAAAAAAATCAGCTTTGGGATTTTTGTTTATTTCTGAGGGTGTTTGTTGTTGTTGTTCTTTCCTCTGGAAAATTCTTAAGTAAAATATATCACAGGTTCCAGTATCCATAAAAATTGGTCTGTTTTTATTTTAATTTTGAAAACAATTTCAGTGCCTCTGATGAGGAGCCAAGAAGGAGGTGCGGCTGGGTCATCCATCCTGGCTGGCAGACAGAATTCCACCTGCCAAGATCTGAAATGAGAGACTAAATGTTGATGAAGTCAGAAGAGGAAGAGTTCTCCACTGATTCTCCACTGCCATGCCTTCAGCTGCTCTCCAGAGACAAACGGCAAAGCAGCAAGGTTGGCATCCCAAGGGAATGCACCCCTCCCTCCCCCCATATTCAGAACACTGAATATGAAATGCCAGAGGAGCGATCAATCTTACTTTGACAGCACAAGGAGCTTCATTTGTTAGTGTAGGATGGGAAGGGGGCTGTTCAGATGCATTCGCTGATTCTTCAAAACACATTTCAACGCAGCAGCTTTGCTACTGCTCATTTCACTGCAATATCAACTTGGTGCACAGGAAGAGAGAGAGAGCCATGTCCACAATGATCTTTGCAGTGGTGGGTGGCAGGAGTGGATAGCAGAAAGGGAAAGTGACACACATTTTCACAGCTGTGTTTGTCTTCCTGCACATGCACGCAGGCACACGCGCACACAAATGCAAACACAGATCAATATATATATTTGGGTCCATTCACCAGCTGGGAAATAGCTATATTGCTCCATTGAGCTATTTTCTGCTGGCTGTGCATTCACCCTGATCAAGAGTTCCAAACTGACCATCACTCATTAGGCTCAAAAGGATGATGGCTGTAGAAATAGACTGCTACCTGGAAGACTTCCTGGAAGCCCTCCTCTTTCCAGATTCAGCTGAAAACCTATGCTCAATCAAAAAGGTCCAAGGTAAAATTCTCAGCGTTTAGTTCCACCTCTTAATCATACTGATTCATGAGGTAGCTAAAAATCACAATAAAAACAGTAAAATTGACAGTAAAACAATAGCAACATTCTTTTTTTAAAAAAATGCTGGCAGGATAAAAACAGCAACATTAACGTCACGCTGAAAAATTAGGAGAGCAGTAGTAACGTAGTGGTTTGAGTACTGTACTATGACTCTAGAACTCAGGGTTTGAATCCCTGCTCAGCCATTGAAACTCATTTGGACAAATCACACTCCCTTAGCTTCAAAGGAAGGAAAAGGCAAATCTCTAAACAAATACTTCCAAGAAACCCTATGATAAGTTCTCCATAAGACAGAAGCAACTTGAAAGCACACAACTACAAGTAGCACTTTTAGTCCCTTTCTTAAGATCATTAAGAGTAAAGTCGTAAATGGACATTTGAAGCTGCTTTAGACACAATCAGACATTAGCCCAATACCACAGTATCGCCAATGCTACTAATGGCAGTAGCTGGCCAGGATTTCAGACAACAGTCTTCCCACCACTAGCTGAAGATGCCAGGAATTAGATCTGGGACATTCTGCATACAAAGCATATGCTCTTCCACTGAATGAGTTCCAGAAATGTGACCCACACCTGAAAAGGCCCTGGTCCTTCTTTGAGAAGATGGGGACATGTCTCTGAAGATGATTTTAAAATTTGGGCAAGTTAATATGGGAACAGGTGGCCCTTTAAGTACATAAGTCACTGAGACTTTTGTGTCCAAAAATTTAAAAAAATAAATTAGTGAAGATTTTTAATATATGGTTAATATACATTCACCAGAGTTTGTACCACTTAGCAGCATAGGTGCTGTGTCTTACCAGTTTTATCAAGTGTGTTTATTAAACAATTTCCAAAGGTTGCCCTATATTTTATTTTAGGTGCTGTATCACACTTTGGCAGGAAAAGATGAACCACTGCGAGTGACTAAGAACTAGATATTGTACCTGAAATGAAACATACAATGAATACTGTACTGTACTGTACTGCAAGAAGAATTCAATCGTTGGACCTTATCAGACGGGAGGAATTTCTCTTGATTTCAAATGGAGCCAATTCGAATTCACGTAAATTCGTTAGTTTAGTGAATTTGCGTGAATTCCAATTGCGTTCGGAACGCATTCAGAATGACTTCCCATTACCCAAAAATGACCCCCATTGCCCAAAATTGCATGAGATGCTTTAATTCGCAATAATGTAAAACCCATTATTGCGTTTGGAATGACTTCTCTTTTGCCTGAAATTGCATGAGATACTTTAATTCGCAATAACGTGAAACCCCATGATCGCGTTTGGATCGCCATTAGATTATACTTCCAATTTCCATTGTCTGATAAGGTCCATATAGCCATGTTAGTCTAGGTGCCCATTCCCACTTGTGGAAAAATCCATGTTGGAACCTGGCTCTGCTCCACTAGCGGTTCCAAAAGGCCCCTCGTTCACACTATGAAAAGGGACCTTGTTTGGAACTGCTTTTTTAGTTGGGAACGCATATCGTTCCCACTGGAGGAGGCAGGGAAGGTGACAGCCCTTCACCCCCCAACCCCTTCCCACAGGGGAATCTTGGGGGATGAGACAGTAAAATTGATTGTAAAATCAATCTTTTGCAAAAGCAACAACTTGCTTCTTTTGTGATCACACACACAGAGACACAAATTTCTTGTGCCCTCCTCCTCCTCCCGGGTCCCCCATTGCCGGGGACAGCTACTGCTGCCACTTCCAGGTACTGGCGGGGCTTCTTTCCTTCCTTTCTTCCTTTCTCCCTTCCTTCACTACCGCTGATCTTCATGGTAGTGGAGGGCTTGCTCTGGAGGGCTGCCTTGCAGCCTGGCGAACCCCAGCTGCTGCAGCTAGTGTTACAAGTGTTACAATCATAGAAGCATATCATTGGAGGTTACCTCCAGTCCAGCCCCCTCCCATGCAGGAACTCACAATCAAAGCATTCCTGATAGATGGTGATCCAGCCTCTGTTTAAAAACCTCCAAAGAGGGAGACTCCGCCACATTCCAAAGGAGTGTGTTCCACTCTCAAACAGCTCTTACTGTCTCCAGTGTTGTTCCTTGGGCTGGAATAGTTCAGTCTATGGGCATGTGTGTTTCTGTGGGTAAGGATTTTGGAATCATAGAATTGTAGAGTTTAAATTGTAGAGCCCCAGCACCACCCCACCACCACCACCACTCAATGCAGCAACTCCAACTACAACATCCTTAGAGGAATTGCACTGTTTTGCTCAACAGTAGAATTCTCATACCTCTTTAAAGGACAATGCACCATGCCCTGCCCTAGTCTTTTTCCTGCTGCTCATGGAAACTGATGGAAGAACTCAAGGTGTCAAGCAAGGGGTGCATCTGATGGCAGAGTCTTCCTATAGCAATGGTCTCAGATTATGAACCTTTGCTGTTCCCATCCTGGAGTTTCAGATATTTTTAGCCCTTCCAGACAACTCATTCTCCTTTGCTGCAACTTGACAGCAGCTAGAATTATGCAGAACTCCCTCCTTTCTTTTCTCTCATACTTCAGCTCTTCTTCCGGACAATATAGTATTCACCACCCACTATTCAGTTAACAAGCTTGTCTCCCCTTTCCCATGTTACCCCAGTTATCATGTCTCAAGCATACTTCCTTCCTCTTCCCTTTCTTGAAACCTTGAGCTGCATCTCCTGAGCTGGGACTAAGCACTGGAATCAAAAGGCCTAGCTTCTGAGTAAAGATGTATATAATTGTATCATCATCTTCTCAAGCAGACTTTTTAAGGGACAAATTAAGCCATGTGCTCCTCAACCTGAAAAGTGTAATCTATTTCCCCCTCCTCCCACAAAAAACTGAGATGTCGTCCCCATTTCACCTGACCCAAATTGGGCAGCAAAATGGAGAAAGCCATTTCATTTCAGCAAGGAAGTAAACAATGCCATTTCAGAAACATAAGTCAGGCTGAGAACTGAATTGAAATGGATGTTAAGAAGCAGTTTCCCAAAACTTAAGATTCAATTTTCCTAAATAGATAACTTCTTTCAAGAGTTACTGCTCTCCAGAACTCCCACCTGTGCTAGAATTTGTCTTACTGGCAAAACTGCACTCTGGATAAGTGAACAAAATTTTTCAGCATTTAGTACATTTTTGTTTTGTTTGCATTAAAAACAGCTTGAACTGTTTGCAGCCGTATTTAATTCTTTTTTTCCCTTTTCATTTCTTTTTTAAAATACACCAAGAGGGTCAACAGTTTACATTTGTCATTAATATAATTGATAGATGATATTTGCCATTAATTCTAATTAATTTTACATGTAGAAAAAGATTTATAATTGTAACTTTTCTAAATTTTGTAATGAGAAACTTCAAGTTTTTCGAGAACTAAAAGAACATTAGAGGTTCAAGTGAGAAATTTATTTTTAAAAAGACTGAAAAATGAAAGAATGTTGAAACCATCAATAACTGAACAGTGGTAAGGTGATACTTTGGATCACTTGGTCAGTCTACCATTTTGGCTTAGAGGTTTAAGGGTTGCAGCCATACCCAGGAATTCTGTTCGATCAGTTATGCCCACTGCTGTACAAGATGCGCTGTAACCAAGCTGTGTGTGGTAATATTAGTAAAAGAACTATCTGGTGGCCCTTGAAGCTAATAAAGGACAAACCAAACCTGACCCCTCTGGTAGCTAGCTTCCTATCACCTTATCCTTAGTAATGTCCATTCAGGTATTGAGGCAAGCTTTCCTGTCTTATTCCTCCTGCATCCAATGATTCTGGCTGAGTCAGCTCAGATGGCCCCAGAGAAGACCCTTGTCACCTCAGGTCTCAACTCCCAGTCACCTTAAAGTCACCTCTGGGTGCTCTTGCTGATTTTATTTTCCCCTCATGGGTCTGCCACAGAAGGCTGCCCCATGCTTTAGCTGCTCAGGGTAAAATCATCAAAGCTACACTGCAAATCAACCATGCATGCAGGATATATTCATGCCAGAGAGATGTAATGTAAGAGGGGCTAGAGCTCTGAGAACATATTTGTAAGCAGAAGGTCCCAAGTCCAGTCCCTGGCATCTTCAGGTAGGTCTGAGAAAGCATCCTACCTGAAATGTTGAATTGCTGCTGTCAGTGTAAAGGGTCTGACTCAGTATAAGCAGCTCTCTGTGTTCCTAATGTTCCTACAGAACAGGGAAAACAAATACTCTGTATTGTTCCTGAGTGTTCTTTACATTACCGTTATGCTGATCTGGCAATAGCAACAAGCCCATGTACTTGTGATGAAAAGAACTCTCCTGATACACTTTCTTATCTACCAAGATTGATTTTCAAATAGAACATTGCAATATTTGAAGTACTTCCTCCAAATAATAATAATAATAATATAGACACATAACACATTTACTTAAGTAGACCATCTAGAAATCTGTTATGAATACAGACAGCTATTTCTTTATCTTGATCCTTATTTGAGTACAGTGATCCCTGTGTGCTCAAATGCATACATGAAACTGATAATACACAGTGGTCCCTATTAATTTAATTAGAAATTAATCCTTACCCATCAAGAATGAACACATGGATTAGGCCCTTCCTTTGAAATGAATTTGGAAACACTTCTGGATAATGGAAGTACAGGTATAGGAACTGCTGGGAAAATCTTCAGTGGAAATCAGAGATAAAATGCGCAAAATGCTTTGGATTCTTTGTTTCAACTCTTTAAAAAGTTTCAGTCCATTTGTTCCTGAGCAGAATTTGAACAAAACATCCATGCCCACCTCTCAGTCTGGGTCAAGCTTTCAAATTGTAATTGACCAAAATAGAAGATGCCCATTTGCCTTCAGGTGTCCAATGTCCATCTACCTGAAGACTGAAAAGTAATGGTAGAAATTGAAAATGATTATGTAAAACCAAATTAACAGAGGCTTGGCCAACAAGTCATGATTTGTGGAGCAGGGGGTTTTGTTTTTATCTATTAGACCTTACTATTAAGCTTTCCATTAGGAAAGTAAACTCAGATTTCCTGTTCACCTTATTCTCCGAAATCTGAAGTACTTCTCTATAATAAACAGAAAAAAAATACTTTAGATATGGAAAATGAATGTGAACATTCCCACTGAGATATAAGTGATTATATCAGACATTATTCATCCAAATGTGTATTGAAAGAAACAATATACCCACAATATATGGATTTCCTTGTGTGCTCAAGACATACCGCACAAACTCAAGCCAAAATAAAGAAAGGTCATTGAAGGTGGAGGTTATGAATTGCATTTATCAGATGTTACTAAAGAACATTTTCATAAATACATTTAGCGGTTGGCAGCTACAGAGATTACACTGAAACTACAGTTCCGGGACAGGTAGCAACTGGGAAAGAAGAGTCAGAAAAGCAGAACCTCCTTCCATGTGCCTGGAGAATTTCTCACCCTTCAGAGAAGGATAAATAAGGAGGGCCAATAGCACTCTGTGGCAACAGTGCCAACAAGGCTAAAAAATTATTTGGCTAAGAAATTATGGAAATTAGTCCCGTTCCCCTCCTCACCCAGAGTTTTCTTCCTCTGTACAGTGCCATCACAAGGGCTGGTGTTGCTCAGGGCTCATGGTGTTCCACTGAACTACCATACCATACCATTCAGAATCTTTAATAATGTTTTTGTACTAATGTTACTAATCATTCGTAATTTCCAAATATCACTGAATCTAATGGTAAGAGTTGTTAACAACTAGCACTATTAAAATTGCACCTTTACATTACAATATCATACACACAGCCTAAACGTATTTATATGTACATAGCTTCATGAGGCTAAAGTGAATTTTTTTAGGAATCCACCTTCTCTTCTGCACTTCAGTTCACCTCATCCAGTATGACGTACCCAATCCGCTGTGCAGCATTTTCAGAGAGGGCTGCTCTGAGGCATCATGAGGAAGTCTGCTTTGGCTGGGCCAGCTGCAAGCACCTAAGTCTGGATCCTGTCCATAGTCCTGAAGTACTTAATTATCTTATCTAGACTATAATTCCATTACTGTCATGATCTGTAGGCAGTAGCAGAAATGAAAGAGAGCAGTGTTGGGGAGAATTACAAGTATTAAATCATATCCAGTTAAATGGCAAAACTGACAATCTGGTTTAAGCAGACTAGTTAAAAATCCATACCAAATAATTTCTCCTGAAACTGAAACACTAAATATGTATGTAGACACTGGGATGTCATGTGTGAAGCAAAAATACACAGAAGCATGAATTCAAAAGCCAGCATTGCTGTTGCCCTTTGTGCTAGTTTTTCAAGGACTCAAACTGAATCTGAATCCCAGATTGTAAGAAACATTATACTTTCTTTCTTGGACAGGAACAGAACCCAAACCATTGTCTGGAAGATTCTGTTAAATGTGAATGAAGCAAGATGTGGGATTGAGAATAAGTGATCAGCCAGAACCAAAATAAATGCCTATCAAGGAGGTTTGGGGCAATGTCTTTATGAAGTTCTGAAGGATCCATGTGTGTGGAGTCGAAGGCTTTCATGGCCAGCATCCATAGTTTTTTGCAAGGCTTTTGGGCTATGTGGCCATGTTCTAGAAGAGTTCCTTTCTGACATTTCACCAGCATCTGTGGCTGGCATCTTCTCTGAAGATGCCAGCCACAGGTGCTGGTGAAACATCAGAAAGGAACTCTTCTAGAACATGGCCAGAAAGCCCACAAGCCCTACAAAAAAGTTCCATGTGTGTTTTGTTTTATTTCCTCTGAGGCAATGCCATAATGTTTGTTCCTGAAAAAACAGATTAAATGTATATGATCTAATCCCCAGAAAAATCAATATTCTACTTCAGAAGAACTTGATTTGGCAATATATTATGTTGTTATGGCCTGAAAAGGGAAAGATGCCCTCTCCCTTCAAAATGTGACCCCTATTGGATTCACATGTAAAATATGCCTCTTTTTCCCTCCGGGTATTTTTTCACATTTCTTAATAAATATCATGTAAAGCATCAACATTTGTGGAGTAACCAGTAAGTATTCTGGTGCTCCTGTGGATTGCAGTCATTGTTCCTCCAACCTGTCAGCCAAGCTACTGATCTGCTCAGAGCGCTGAAGCCAAGAGGGCATTAATGACTTGACTGAAACCCAGTGGCTCAGTAAGTATTGTGCAGGTCAAACTCACACTGCTGAAATTTTCCTCAGTTCAGAGGTTATATTTCCATCTACTGTCCTTACAAGCAAAACCAGAATCAGTTCTGCTCCCTGAAATGTTTTATCATAAAGAGTACTGCTTATCAGTGTTGACATGGCCCCCATGTCATGATGGAGTTGATGAAGGAGGCAAAAAAAAAAAAAAAAAAAACCTCAAGGAGGAGGGTTGATGGCGATAGGACCTCCTTCCCAACTCTTGCCATTCAAAAAATGTCAGCCTCATAAGTCATTCCCGTTCTCCCATTTTCTGCAGATTCTACTGTAGTGGTGTATGGTTCACCCTCCTTCGGAAAACACTGAATCTGAACTAGGCCAACTTGCCAGTTTTTCTCAAGCAAAGAATCTGCTAAAAATCCAAAGTGATGCCCGCTTACCTGCCACTGTGCTACCTCCACAATTGCTGGCACAGCACAGGGACCAGGAGAAAAATGCTGTAAATTAATTAACACCAGACCTCTTGTAGCTGTTCATTTCTGTAAACAAACATTTTAATATACAGTAATTAATTAAATCTGCCACACTGTCCCCTTCTTCCCATTGATCTTTCTCCTGCTCTGTCTCATCTTTTTTTTTTCCTTTCCTTTTTTGCTTGGTGAAACATGCAGGGAGATAGACTTGTTCTCCCAGCTCTAAAGAAAATGCAGTTGACGGGGGACACCTCACTTGTCTTAATCTGCCAGTGTCTTCCTCTGCCCTCCTCCCTCCCTCAATATCCCTTTCTCCACATTTTTTCTCTCTGCTTTTCTACATGCGTTACCTCTTAATTCATATGAATATACCACATAACTTTGGAGATTATTTGGAAGTAGTTCGCTGTGACAGTGAATATGTGAAATAGAGTCCGGTGTTTCAAGGTGTTCATGTCAATCTAGGACCTTGTTTGTTTGTTTAGCATCCAGCATATATTGTCTCCCTTTTCTTCCTAAACACAAGGAGAGCACATTTAGTCCATAGGTGGGCATAGATTAGTGAGAAATGGTGCACAGGATTTAGAAGAACCACTCTTTCCCCCATCCAAGTATAATCAGGCCATGCTCTATGGGTTGCCTTACCCATTTGGTCCCATTCCTTTATCCCTGAGACTATAATCCCACTATTCATTACCACAATAGTGCCCTGCAAGCCAATTTTCAGGCACAAGACCATTCTCCATGCACTGCCACTGGTACAGTGTAGCAGACGCTAGCATGATCCAAAAGAGTCCTAGGGCCCTGTCACAAAGTTATAGCAGTATGATTCCACTTTAAGTAGTATAGCAATATGATTCCACTGCCATAACTGCATCTTACTGAGTCCTGGGATTTGTAGTTTAGGAGTCACTACAAGAGCTCTCTGGACAATTCTAAGTGCCCTAAATTGCAAATTCCAGAATTTCATAGGATAGAACCATTGTAGTTGGAATTGCAGTGCATGAATTATGTGGTGAGATCAGCCTTTTGCACCCATGTGTATAAACTTCCAGTTGGTAGAATCCTCTGTTCTGAATACCTTCAGTAGTTAATTTAAAAAGGGAAAGCTGTGAGACAGCAGAGAAACCAGAAAGGAAACCAAGCAGTGGGTCAAGTTAAGTGGCAAAGGAATTGCATGGCAATGGTCATGGGCAAACAGAAAAGGGGATAAAAGTGCTTCTGTATGTAATCCTGCAAAAAAAAAAGGGGGGCTTCTTATTATGTTCTCATGCAAAAAAATGTGCTTATAAGATTAGCTATAATATAACTAGTATAGTTATAATTATATATTCTAAATGCTGTGGTGAGCAGCCAGAAGTGCTTTAGAGAGAAAAAGAAAAAACACTATTGGTAACATAAGATTAACAGCACTCATTCCATTTGTGTGAACCATCTGCAGCTGGTCCTGCTAATTTTGACTGAAGCTGTTCTTCCATGATTCTTCAGGGCCATAGATGCCCCACATCTCTTGTGCTGATCTTACTGGTCTCACACCCACTAGGTCATGGGAATAAGAATCATAGCTCCAAGGAGAGCTACAACTGCTTCCCATGGCCACCTTGGCTGTTACTTTCTTTGTGATCAAGGAGAACTGACCACATACCTAACAGGAAAGTGTCTGATAGGGAAAAGGAAGTACAAATGCACTTCCCATCTCTTCTGAGTTTGGGGACATAACAGGGAAGTGTCTGATATGTCTCCAAACTCAAAAGTGCACTTGTAACACAGGAGGCAGTAGTCAAGTGCTTCCTTTTCCCCTGGACAAAACAGACGGACAATTGTGGTACAAACGATGGGCTAGTTGCACCAGACGGTTACCTTGTATGCGAGGCATGATGGCAGTTGAACCAAGCAGTTGGTCACTGTGCCCCTTGCCACCCCTCATCCCCAACACAATACCACAAGTTGGCATGGTCAACCCTGTGCCCAGTTGACCTCTGAGAGTGGTGTTATATACCTCATACTGTTGATCCTATCCTGGACACATTAGACAGAAAGTGAGGGCAGGATAGAGGAAGAATAAGCGAGAGAAACACAGTCAGCAGAACTGCAGTAGCTCAGCCCTGATCAGGATCAGGCTGTCCATCTGCAGTTTTATTATCCATTTCTCTTTTAATGTTTTACACACTTGAGAAACTCTCATTGAGATCAACAGAATGAGAGAGGAGAGAGAGGGGGAAAGAAAGAGCTCATTGTGGGCATTAAAGGGATGAAGTCTGATTAGCTGAAGATATAAAAATGATTGATGCTTGCAAACATTATTTCTACTTGTATTGTTTGCCTGTGAAGCTTACGTCATCTTACAGAGACACTGGATTTGTTTAACAAAGATAAAAGATGGCTGGGAGAAGCAGCCACATACTTTTCAAATGAATGAAGTATTGTTGGGGCAAGGGAAAGGAAAGCAATTTTTTGTCATGGCCATTATGGCAAGGCTTGGATGTAAGGTTTGAACACTAACATTTTAAAATAAGTTGATTAATTCACTGCTATCAGCACTAATAATTGAAATCCCTGACATAGTATTAATTGGTTCAATATTTAAAATGTTTCCTGTCAAAACAGTCCTGGGTGTGCATCTACACTTTAGAAATAATTCAGTTCAACACCACTTTAACTGCCACGGCTCTATCCTACTGAACTCTGGGATTTGTAGTTATGTGAGGACCAGCACTCTTTGGTAAAGAAGGCTAAAGACCTTGTAAAACTACAAATTCCAGGATCCTTGGGATGAGCTATAGCACTTAAAGTGGTGTCAAACTGCATTATGTCTACAGTGTAGGTGCATCCTGGGATTTACAGATAATGCATATAGGTTTTCACCATTTATCACTATGGGGCTTTCCAGACCGCCCTAAAAGGGTGGTCTGTACTTGCCCCAAAAAGTGGCAAGATGGGGCCAAGGCTGCTGCACCAGGTGGCACTGGAGGTGCAGTGCCAACTTTATATTTAGGAGAAACCCAAGGGGGAAATCTTTGGTAGTGTAATTTATATACTGTATTTGCTACTTGTTTGTTTGTTTGTTTTTAGGTTTTTAAGGTTGCCTCAAATGTTAGAATCATAGAATCATAGAAATTTAGAGTTGGAAGAGACCACAAGGGCCATCCAGTCCAACCCCCTGCCATGCAGGAACTCCCAATCAAAGCATACCCGACAGATGGCCATCCAGCCTCTGCTTAAAAACCTCCAAGGAAGGTGACTCCACCACCCTCCGAGGGAGTGTGTTCCACTGTCGAACAGCCCTTACTGTCATCCTAGCAAGCCTGAGTTCATTTTGCGCTTTAGCTTTTCTGACTTTATCCCTACATGTACTGGCTATTTGTTTGAATTCCTCTTTGGTCATTTCCCCATTTTTCCATTTTTTATACATGTTCCGTTTAAAACTTAGCTCATTTGTAAGTTCCTTAGTCATCCATACCGGTTTCTTGAGACATCTCCCATTTTTCTTCCTCATTGGAACTGTCTGAAATTGTCCCTTTAGTATCTCCCTTTTGAGGAACTCCCATCCATCTTGAACTCCCTTCTCTTTTAGTATTCATGACCATGGGATCACCCCCAGTATTTCTCTAAGTTTATTGAAATCAGCTTTCCTAAAGTCTAGAATGCGTGTCTGACTATGCCTAGCTTCACCTTTCCACTATATAACAAACTCCAAGAGGACATGGTCACTTCCACCTAAGGATCCCACCACTTGCACCCCATCAACTAGGTCTTCCCTGTTGGTTAAGATCAGATCCAAAATAGTTGATCCCCTTGTTGCCTCTTCCACCTTTTGGACAATGAAATTGTCTTCCAGGCAAGTGAGGAATTTTCTAGATCTTGAGGATAGCGCTGAGTTTGACTTCCAGCAAATATCCGGGTAGTTGAAGTCCCCCATCACTACTACATCTCTCCTTCCTGATTGTGTGGTCATCTGTTCTAGAAAGGCATCATCCATTTCCTCTGTCTGACTTGGGGGTCTGTAGTAGACTCCCACAGTGACATCCCTGTTGTTTCCCTCTCCTTTAATTTTTATCCAGATGCTCTCCACCTGGCTTCCAGTATTGATTTCCTGGACCTCTTCACTGGTGTAAATATCCTTGACATATAATGCTATTCCTCCTCCTTTCCTGCTTGGCCTGTTTCTCTTAAAAAGGTTATATCCCTCTATTTCTATATTCCAGTCGTGAGACTCATCCCACCAGGTTTCAGTGATGCCTATTATATCATATTTCCCTTGTTGTGCTAGGAGTGCAAGTTCATCTTGCTTATTTCCCATGCTCTGTGCATTAGTGTAGAGACATCTAAGACCATGTGTCCCCTTTACTTGATGCCTGTGCATGTTTTTTTGGCTCCTATTGTTGGGTCCTTGCACTGTTTGTCTTCCCCCTATGTCAGTTTGACTATTTTTTCTAGCCGTTTTGCCTTCCAGACTGCTGTCTCTCTTTCCCAGGTCACTTAGTTTAAAGCCCTCCTGATCAGATTCTTCAGACTGTTGGCAAAAACGTTTCTTCCAACTGGCGTGAGATGTAGCCCATCCCTTGCTAGAAGTCCCTCCTCATGGAACCGCAGCCCATGATCCAAGAATCCAAATTGTTCTCGGCGACACCATCTGCGGAGCCAGTTGTTGATATCTGCTATTTTCCTCTCTCTTCCTGGACCATGCCCTTCTACTGGTAGAATAGACGAGATGACAATCTGTGCGTCCATTTCCTTCAGCTTCTTCCCCAGAGCCTCGTAATCCCTTCTGATATTGTGAAGGCTGTGTCTTGCTGTGTCATTCGTTCCCACGTGGACCAAAAGGAAGGGGTATTTGTCAGTAGATTTCACCAATCTTGTCAGCCTCTCCGTCACATCACGGATCTTTGCTCCAGGGAGACAACACACCTCACGAGACATCTTGTCGGGTCCACAGATCACTGCTTCTGTACCCCTCAGCAAGGAGTCCCCCACCACAACCACGCGCCTCCTCTGAGGCTTAGCAGCAACTCTTCCCTGCGATGGAACTCCCAGGCTCCCCTGCCGTGTCCCTGAAGTCTGTCCATGCTGCTCTTCCTGATCCTCCTTGACAAGTGAAAGGGCTTCGAAACGATTCTGTAGCTGCAAGCTCCTACTGCTATCTCTGATTTCTCTGCTTCTCTGTGTGACATTCCTCCAGCTGTCTGCCTCCTGTGTACATGAAGTGACCTTCTCACCCCCAGCGACTTTCTCTGTGTGGTCCCCTTCCAAGATCGTTCTTTCTGTTGTGTCGAGGAAAACCTCTTGCTCCCTGACATGCTGAAGTGTCGCTACCCTGGATTCCAGCTGCTGTACTTTCTCCTCCAAGAGGGCTACCAACTTGCACTTGGGGCATGTGAAGTTCGCCACATCTGTAGGCAAGAAGACAAACATCCCACAAGTGTTGCAAGTGACTGCAGCCGCTCCCTCGGTGCCCATACTGAGAAGTATTTTGGAATCACTAAAAGAGGACTTTGGGCTTCCTCCTCGAAGAATATCCCCCGGTAAACACCAATGTCAAAGGCCCCTGATGTCCTGTCCTATTTCACCAAACTCTATCAGTGATTTCAACCTACTGGGAATGTTACTTTATACAGATGCCCTGGTTTCTAACTTGTATTCACTTCCTCTGAGGTGGAGGGGAACCCTTCAAAGCACTTTTTAAAAAGGGGGAGATCCAAAGGAGAACCTCTAAAAAACAAAGTTTACAGCTCCTCTACTCCTTAAGTTGTGCTTCACCCTCTTCCTTCTTCTCTCTCACTCCAACTGGTCTGCTACTGGCTCTCTGAGCAGTTCTCTACAGCTAGTCTCCTAGCTCCTCCCACTTGTGACTCACAGATGTGACTCACAGAAGCTCCTCCTCCTCTGCAACAGACACACTCCCCCAAGAGATTTTAAAAATCCACACACTTACCACTTAAAATGGCTGCCAAAAAGGTGCTCTTCCTTCTTCTCTCTCTCACTCCAAGTGGTCTGCAGCTGGCTCTCTGAGCAGTTCTCTACAGCTAGTCTCCTAGCTCCTCCCACTTATGACTCACAGATGTGACTCACAGAAGCTCCTCCTCCTCTGCAACAGACACACTCCCCCAAGAGATTTTAAAAATCCACACACTTACCACTTAAAATGGCTGCCAAAAAGGTGCTCTTCCTTCTTCTCTCTCTCACTCCAAGTGGTCTGCAGCTGGCTCTCTGAGCAGTTCTCTACAGCTAGTCTCCTAGCTCCTCCCACTTGTGACTCACAGATGTGACTCACAGAAGCTCCTCCTCCTCTGCAACAGACACACTCCCCCAAGAGATTTTAAAAATCCACACACTTACCACTTAAAATGGCTGCCAAAAAGGTGCTCTTCCTTCTTCTCTCTCTCACTCCAAGAGAGAGTGAGTGCAGACATAGTGAGCAAAACAGGCAGTGGAATCCTACAATTAAGTTCTGCATTGGCATCTCATTGGTTGCATAGAACTTTTGGGGCAGTGCATATGTGTCATATTTAATATATCATTTATATAGTTGTTGGCCCCATAAAGCCCTTATAGTTGGCCCCACTGACCCCAGAAAGAGATATATTAAGACATTTTGGAGGGAAATCTAATCAAATAGTAATTAAATGTAGTGATCAACCATATTTTCCCAAGCTCTGTGTGATAGATTTAAGTCAAATGTTGGAGACAATGCAGCTACACTCTAGTTACTCTGGTTACTACCTAGATTTTCCTGCATTTTTTGCAGCTATAATAAATGAGTAAGATGTGGCTGCGGGAGACAAGAATGCACTGCATCCATTTCTTTGTATGATCAGAACTGGGAAAGAGGAGTGTTGTTTTTTAAATAGTATTTTATTTATTACTGTATACCCTCCAACATTTCACAGATGAAAACTGGAGCACATGTGGCTGAACAACTTCGAGGTGTGGTCAGGATGGCAAAAAGTACTGTGCTACTGTGTTTGGAAAGTAACATATTGTCCTTATCTAACCTAATGGCTGGTGGGTAACTTATTGTGTTGCTTGTGGAACTGCTTGTTACATTTCTCTTTCTTTTCTTTATTCTCTTTTTAAGAGAAAAACTTTAGAATTAACTAGAATCATTGGGGTAGGGACATGAGACAGAATGGCTCGGTGGCTGCCACAGGTTCTGGAATCCATTACCTAAAGAGGTTAAAATGGGCCCCTCGTGGCTTTCCTTATATTATCAAGGCAAGACTTTCATATTCCACTGGGCTATGAGGTGTCACATTGGGGTGGGGGGGGCACACGTCGTGGCATCCTAAGGAGAGGTGACACCACTGCCCCACAAACAGAAATGGGCAGAAGTGGGCTGTGGTAGTCACCTCTCTCCCTTTAAAATATTAAAGACATAGTGTGAGTTGGGCAAGGCTGAGTGAGAGGAGAAAGGAAACTCACCAACTTGAGTCACCTATATTGGGAGAAAGGCAGGACATAAGAAAATAATAGTAATAGTAATAATAATAATAATTTTTTAAAAAAATATTTTTAATTTTAAAAGTAATTTAAGGAGACTCAATACCTTGGGAGAAAGGTATTGGGAGAAAGACAGGATATAAGAAAATAAAACAATTATTATTATTATTATTATTATGGAATTTAAAAAAATATTTTTAATTGTAAATGTAATTTAAGGAAATATGCCACCTTGAGTCCATATATTGGCAGAAAGGCGGGATATAAGATAATAATAATAATAATAATAATAATAATGGAATTTTCAAAAAAAAATTGTAAATATAATTTAAATCTTAAATTACATTAAAATATTTAATTAATTTTTAAATTATTTTTAAATTTTCTTTAAAAACATCACATTTTACCAAATTTTCACTTTAACCACATGAAACTGTGTACATGCAAATACACCTAGGCTGTGCATATGATATTGTAATTTAGATGCGTGTTTTTTTTAATTTTGCTAGTTGTTTATGTCACACCTATTGCCATTACATTCATTGATATATGAGAATTACAATTTATGAATAAAATTAATATAAAAACATAACTAAGTATTCTGTATGGTATGGCATGTATGGAAGAAGGTCAATGGTGGTGGTGGTGGTGGTGGTGGTGACACTATGAATTACTACGCTAGGTGATGCCAACCCTAGGGTTAAGAAATGTTCACTGTTGAGAACTGAATGTTTTTAAATGTAAGGCTTTTAATAGAATGCTGTATAATTTTAACTGTACTATTTTAAACAGGTTTTTATTATTTTTACTTGTACATTTTAAAAAATAACGTTATTGATAATGTTAAATTAACATTATAGTTTAATTACATTGTATTTGTTTCAATTTATAAACTGCCTTGAGTCCTGGTTTTGCAGGTTAGGCAGGATATAAATGAATAATGCTCATACTAGGGGAATGATGTAAAATTCTTGCCTAAAACCCTTTTTAAATTCCCCTAAATGTAACCTTTGAAAGTAACTAGAAACTGTTACTTGTTACAGCTTTTAAATGGTCTCTAGAAAGCTTGTTTCTTTCATTTCACATATGCATATTGTTAGTTTTCCATAAAAAGTTTGCTGTTAATATGTTGAAATGCTCTTCTTTTTTGGTGGTGTAGGATCATATCCCTATACTTTCCATGTTATTGCTGCCTCTGGTACCAATGTTCCTGTTAAAGAAGTAACGTCCAAGAACACAATTACTTTTCTAAATGAGGTAGTCAATTTTTCTGTCTTCAGAAAAAACACCAAGGTAGCAATATATGCCCGTTTTTAAAAGGAAATTAATGACAATACAACAAATCAAGATACTGCAACCATTGTCATACACTGCGGATAGGAAATTGGGATGGGCAGTTGCATTTGAGGCTGGTGAGCTATTTGTTGCTCCAGGACTTTCCAGGGCTGAAACAGACCTTTCCAAACATCCATAGACAGTAGATTTTAATGCTGAAGATTTTAATTTTTTTACATGTGACATCATTCCTATCTGCTCCTGTGTGACTGATGAATTTTAAAAGTGTGTTATTCAGAAAGTACTGACATTCTGGGCTATTTTCCAAAATACAAATGTATTTCCCAGAAAAGCGTACTGGAAATGAAATTTCTGTGTTCATTTGGGGTCTGGGGCAGGTAGTTGCACCATTCTCATCTAACCCCATGTGGCTGGTGAATTTGGTAGATGTGGCTATCTAGATGGCATTCAGGGATGTGTTTTTGATAAAACAAATGTTTTGCATGGAATGGGTACCAAAATGTGGTTTTTGTTTCGATGGATTTGGGGGTAGGTGGCATGTAGCATTTCCACCTACTCATTGATAATTGATAATTTGGTGAATTTGTTGGGCATGACTATCCAGAATGTTGGCTGTAGATATTTTGTTCAGAAAAGGTGATTGAATATGGATTTTGCTGAAGTTTTTTGTTTGTTTGTTTGTAGAATCACTCCTCTCCAATCTATTTTAAAAGAAAAATATTTGGAATGTTTCAGTTCTAAAATATGATTCTCATATGTATTGATTGCATCCCAATGCTTTCGGCATCCACCTCTCACACAAAAATAATAATAATGGCCCATCCTGCCCCCATCCATTCCATTCTGGCTTTATCTATTCCTCACAAAAGATCCCACACATGTCCACATAATAACTTCGCCTCAGGGTTCCTCCCACTTCTGGCTTGTTCTTCAATAAGAGGTGGGCAGTTGTCCTGCATCCGTGGTCCTTCTCACTCCTCTGTGACGCTTTAAAAAAATATGGAATCCCCTATGTCCTCTTTTGCCTCTGTCACTAAGAAAGCATTCATGAGATGAGATCGGTCAGTCTTCCCAAGTCTCCCAGGGCCACTCTTAGCACACCTGGGTGAGTCGCTCAGAGCTCTCCATCTAGATCAGTTCTCTCTCAGCCAGGAGAAAGAGCTTGCCAAGCTTTGCCCACCCTGTGTCTTTTCCCTGATGCTTGCCAGCCCCTCCTCTGGCTTTATTTCCTCCTCATCCACAATTCTTGCAAAGAGAGCAGAATGAAATACAGATGCAAAATGTGCTCGTAAGAATCTCCTCTCTTCCATCCATCTGCCAGAGAATAGATTTTAATCTTTAATCCATGAGCAATCAGTGAACACCAGTGAATTGCAAATTACAGATGTTTTACTGTCTCTGGCATTTTAAGCTTCTCCACTGCTACTCACAGCCTTCCCCTCTTCTGCATGCAACGGATGCTACGCACCATCACCAAAACCATATGACACTGTCATCATTTAGTAATTAAACCTTTATTCACTTTAAATACACAAAGCTGGCTGGGGAGGCAGCTATGAAAAAGCATTTAACCCTTTCATGTTGTACTACGTATGAACGTATGTATGGAAATTGGGATGGGGGCATGTGAAAAAACCCAAGGCAGACACCACATGGAGCTTCCATCTTCCAGTGCCCTTGCTTTTGTACATAATGCTAAGCTGTTTATTCATAACTCCACCAAACCAAGCTAGATGAGGAATACACCAAGGGTTTGTGTTGTTTGTTTGTGGGTATATTATTTTTATTTTATTTTTGCAAAAGGGAGCTCATGTTTTACTCTATTGAGACCCAAGTTAAGGAAGACCCCAAGAAAGCCACCACACCTTAAGATGATCAGCCAATATGAGTGGTAAACAACAAGGTAAATCTCTCAGGGTGATAAAAGTATTCCCCATCACTCTTTTATTTGAGCCTATTTGTTTATTAAAATTTAATTTTTGTTACCCAGAAAAGGTGTGTTTTACATAGTTCTGTTTTGTTGACACTACTGATTCACACTACTGGCCAACAACATGGAAATGTCTTATTAAACAGCTGGGAGGTTTGCCATCAATTGATCTACTGCATATTTAAGAGCAGTTGATGAAACTAGGCAAGAACAGGCATAATTAAGAAAATATTACACCAGTGTCATTTTGGACCGTTTTGAACATTACATGAAAAATGCACTTGAAATGCTCTGTCTCACCAACTTTCTTCATCTTTACTTAGCAGTGTGTAGTAAGCCACATTACTACGTGTCTTTCATTTTTATTTTTCATCTCCAGTACTTCCTTTTTATTTATTATTTGTTTGTTTCTTTATTTTCATTTCTAATTATTCCGTGATATCTCTCTGATTAATCCCCTTATAATTCTAAGATGTTGTATTTTAAAAAGTATTTTCTATGGGTTTTATGATTGCACTTCCACTTCAGCAAGGTGATAAGACTGCTTGGCCTCAAACTTGGACTCATCCGCTCTAGTGCAGTCTTCTCCTCTCTCCAGTCTTGGACTTTGTTCATAGTTGCCCAAACTGCTGGAACTCACTACCATCAATTACATTTATTTATACAGTGAACAAATGTTACGGGATCACCATAGCACTGAATGGGGAATTGCTCCCAAAATACAGCCCTTTTGTACTAGCCCTGTATCACCAGAATCAAAACTGGAAGGCCTCTTAGGACATCTGCAAGTGGTTTGCAAAGGAGAAATAATGGACAAAAGAGAAGCACTGATACAGTGATATCAGCATGGCTTTTATGGCAAAGAAGCATATGTCAGTGCCAGTTTGGAAACTGCTCTCAGTTGTATTTCAAAAGCATTTCCACTGCAATGAATTTTTGTGTATCAAAACCTGTTTATATCCTGCCTATGTAGGGTTGGCAACACATACACCTATCCATGCAAGCTTCTGTACTATGGATGGCAGGTATAACACTGGCCCAAGCCTCTCTCCAAACTTTATGCAGGACTTTTTGTCCAGAATACAGTGGAGAGACATGACACCATTTG
Organism: Urosaurus nigricauda; assembly: GCA_034509955.1. Classification (NCBI taxonomy): domain Eukaryota; kingdom Metazoa; phylum Chordata; class Lepidosauria; order Squamata; family Phrynosomatidae; genus Urosaurus; species Urosaurus nigricauda. The sequence continues at coordinate 155,601,565 of JAOEGL010000003.1, forward strand.
AATATTGTTCCTATGGTCTAAGAAAACTCAAGTGCAATCTATAATATTTTGATTTTCAAAGAACCCAGAATATTTTGGCAAAGAAAGACATAGCAGAGGCCATGAAAGAAAGAATACCTGAACTGAGGCCTATATATAAAGAGGTAAAGGGTGGGGGGGGGGGGAGAGGAAGAGAGAGCTGTGGATGTAAGCTTCAGCCTTTTTATTTTAACTGGACCACACAAATTACTGAGATAGGTATTGTATGTGAACAAACCTGACAAAATAATTAAGGCTTCTAAGTTCAGATGTCGATTGCTTTTGGCATACTAGGACATCATCTGTTTCAGAAATATGTTATTCTTTATGAATCTGCCTACACCCTCCATTATTTCTGACCTTTCTTCCCTTATCAGGTGTGACTATTCTGCTAAAGCCTGCAAAATATGAACCCTCGGCTGCAGTTTCATTCTGAGAGTATCGCTGAACTTTGCTCAGATTTCTGCCAAAGACTTTTGCCACACTAACCAAGTCAGTGTAAAAAAGGGATAATAACTACAGCACCGAGTCAGTGTCAAGGCAAGCTAGTAGTACGGTAGGATTGGTGAAGTAAGCAACAAACAAAGGAGCTTGAAAATAAGCACTCCCCAGTAACTTCACTTTGTCCCTGTCCTCTTCCACCAACCATACCCTCCTCTCCTCCTGGTATCATTTTTTAAAAATTCATATGCTCCCTGGCGAGGAACGAAAGTGAGGGCCCTGCAAGTAGGAGTCAGGGAGGAGGAGAAAAAGGTGGTGCATGCCAAAGTTGGTTGCTTGCCTTGCAGTACTGATTCTCAGGCAGGCCTGCCATTGAAGCATGGGAGGGACTGATTCATCCTCTATGTGATAACACTGTAGAAACAGCTGTATCATTTATGAAACAGAAAAGGTACCTACATAAAAATTACCTTTTATGCATCTGGAGTTCATTCTGCAACCAAATACATCAAGCAGCAGGAGTTTGTAACTTACTGTGAGTCTCCACCGCTGCAGCCACCACTACTACCGTATAAAAACCAGATTGCCAAAAATGCATGGGTGCTAATGTAAGGAACTACTGTTATCACAGTAGTTTATAATAAAATGTATGTTTGGCTAATTTCTGTCAAAGTCTACAAACCTCAGACACATGCTGTTTCCAAGGCCTCTACTTTTGGGTAGGAGTCTGTTGATTCATGCTGTTTCTCTCTCTCTCTCTCTCTCTCTCTCTCTCTCTCTCTCTCTCTGTGTGTGTGTGTGTGTGTGTGTGTGAAGAGGGAGAGAGAAAAAGTGATTGAGTAACTGAGATCTGCCCTTAAATACCTTTAAAGTCTGGCACTTTCTGACTCCCTGTTCTGCTTCTGCCAACACTTATGGCCAGGGCCAAGGTCAGGAGAGATGTCTCCACAGCCACAGCAATATAACTGTGCTGTTTCCTCCCACTGCCTCCATCAGCTTCACCCTGCACTGCCACTGTGACGCAGCAACTCTACTGCCAGTGCCATGCCTTTCAGGGACGCGGCTGCTGAGTCAGATGTTTGGGGGAGAAACTTGGCTTCTAGGAGAGACTGGACAGTTTATCATCAAATTAATTTTGGTTACTATTGATCAAAATGTCACGAGAGAACCAGAATAAAAAGAGCATTGTCTAGCATTGTTCTGAAATTCAGAAGAATAACTCTCAGTTTCCTGTTAAGAAATCATTAAATAGAGAGTCTTCATCATGTGGCTTACTCCCAAGTAGACACACACAACTTTGAGATCAGCTAGCTTGATCTTCTAATACACAAAAAATATATATGTCAGGGGAAAGTGAATTTTACCTGTCAGTATTTTTCACCAGGGGCACAAGTCATCTGAGAAAGCAGGACTTTTAAAAGTGAGAATAACTGGAGTTTATACACTGGGAAATTCGAGAAGAAAGGTTCAGGAGGTCCGTCAGGCGGTAACTGAGGTCTCCTGGAGGGTATTCACACATATCCGTGTGCAGATTGGGCGGGGGGAGCGCAGCTGCCTAGGCCGGCAGGCAAGCAAGGAAATGCTGTGGCCAGTCCCCTTGTTGCCTTTGCTTTGCCACTGACTCAGCTCCAAGTTCACCTTGGTTTGGCTATCAAGTTTGCACAGCAGGTGCAAGGGTGCACGGCTTGGTGCCTTCTCTTCCGCAGCAGTGCCCATTTCAAGTCCATGCCGCCAGATTATATGGCGAGCCGAAAGCAGCAACCTGGCTGCCTACCAGTTACAAAAGGAGTGGGACTTTGAAGACTATTACATGGGGAACGTAGGAGCAGTGCCACCAACCACCACTGCTGCCAGCCAGTACTGTCAGACATCACTGCCCATCGCCCCAACACCACCTGATCCATTTAAAAAATGGTAACAACACGTTTCATGGAGGATGCCCCCCACTATAAGAGTGTATCAGAATGTCACACTCATCCGGCAGGACACACTTCTCCAAAAATAAAAAATAAAAAGAGCAAGATTCCACTGGAAAACAACAAAATAATGTGATGCTTCTTCTTAATTTGCTTGGAAACTGCCCAAATCCAGATTAGTAGATAGAACAAGAGGCTGTAGGTAAAATCCTGCAGGAAATTTTTTTTTAGTAAGGTATATTGAAATGAACGCGAGCTGGACAAAAGCAGGTAGCATTTACTGTTCCAGGTCTTCCAGTGTAGGATGGTTTACAGATTATTCTTTATCCTTTCAGTGTTAAACACACAACGGCTCTCACAGGTACAAAAATAATCCAGTTTGGGACCGCTTGAACTGCCCTGGCTCAATGCTAGGGAATTCTGGGAACCATAGTTTTGTGAGACATTTAGCCTTCTCTGTCACAGAGCTCTGGTGCCACAATAAAGTTCCCAGGATTCTGTAACACTGAGTCAGGACAGCAGTGTCAAACTGGATTATTTCTGCAGTATGGATTGGACTGTAGTTTAGGTAAACTTGAGTCAACAGTGACTGTGAAGATGAATCCACATTGAATTGGTATCACACGCATGTGGACAATCACAGTGATAGTGACAGGGAGTATATGTATGTGAACCACCTCATAGTTTTCTCCTCCTGGGGCCAAAACACACTGCAGAAATAACCCAAAACTAAACAGAACAGACACACAGAGACCTTGACTTTTAACTCTGAAACATATTGTTATGACAGCACATTGTAACATATTGTAATGACAGGACAAGCTTCAAAACTTTATCAAACAATACAAGATGCAAAATTTGGCAACTCTAAAAGGATGGGACTTGTTTGGGAGTCAGATTGGGGATAAAAATATAAGAAAAACAATGAGCCTCAGTTTGGAAAATGCCATCCTATAAATCAATATCTGCTCAGATTAGAGAAAATGCATTTAAATTATTCCTAAATGGTATTACTATCAATTCAAATTCTATAAGATTAATAATGAAGTGTCAAAGCTGTGTTGGAGATGCTGTAGCAAAATAGGTGATTGGAATCATATGTGGCTAATGTGCCAAAAATATATAGATTCTGGGAGGATTATTAGACTTGAAAGTAAAATTGTTGGGCCAAAAATTCCACTACAGAGGGGCACTATTACTAGTTTCTATATTTGAAAGCAAATATGAAAACCTGTCAAATAAGGACTTTATAGCATAGTGCTATATACTGCTGCAGAACTAGAAATAGATAAAAAACCGAAAACTTTAGAAATATCTCAATACAAAAATGGTTAAATAGGATATGGTATGTAGCTCTTTCTGAAAAATTAAGATACAAAGTAGGAGGATTAAGATAAATTAAAAGGATTAAAATAAGATACATTTGAGATTATTTGGAAGCCACTTATTGTTTATATTGATTAATGTGACAGTGGACTTAAGCCTCCTTTAGATCAAGAGAGATTTTGGAAAAATGATTAATTAATGTTATGATTAATGTGTAAAAAACATGTAATTATTTGGAAGAAATTTATATATATATATATATATATATATATATATAGTGATTGACAGGTTTATGACTCCATGCTGTGCGAAGGGGAGGGTAGAAAGGAGGGATAGATATTTGTATAAGAACAAGGAATTATTGTATGTATTAGGATTATTGCTGTTGTTAAATAGATAATAAATAATTCATTTTAAAAATTAGAAAATAGCTGGATCAACTCTTCTACATCTGCTACCAACTTCTTTCTCTCAGATAGTCTCAAAGGTACTACAAGATCCCTTCTCATAGATGCCCATATTCCACTTACCCAGATGGTGAAAAGTTCCAGGAGTGGCACTTTTCCAAGTGTGGTTTCTTTTGGAGGAACAATTATAGATTTAAAGTATTTATGTTATAATATGCCCACTGGAAGTATGACCACATGCACACACACCTTGCATACCCCAGCTTCTCCTTTGCTGTGAGACGGGACAGGCCAAGAAATAGCTCTCATATATGAAAAGATCAATATTGAAGAGAAGAATTCCTGATCTGAAAATATTTTTCTCCTCTCTTCAGTTCTGTAGATGTTTCTTTTTGAGATTTGCATAATCTAAGACTTATTTTAAGGCTTGTTTTTACTGAGTTTCCTCTCTCCACCACCCTGGGAAAAATGTAAATGCTTTACTTATGTAGAAATCATGGAGCTAAGAAAAATGTAATTTTGAGCAAAATACAATAAAAGCATTTTGATTTTTCAATATTATACAATAATATATTATAAAATATTATATTTATATTAATTAATATATTATATATTAAATATGATATATTTATCATTAATCATGCTGTATGTGTATACGCACATAGAGTATTTATTGATCTGGGTTTTTTTCTTTTTTTCAGTAATTCCCAAATTCAGAAGATATTATTGTCACCATGTTATCACTGTATCCGTCTTATGCTCCTGCATTTTGCAAAACTTCTCCAGAAATGGAGATTAACCATTCTTCAGTAAAAACTTAACTTCTTCAACCCTACAGTGACTGATTTAGTAGAAAAGAAACCAACAGGGGACAAAAACAAAAAATATTTGTCTGTCACCCATTCTAGTTACAGACTTGTTCAAGACCATCCCACCTGTGGCTGAGTTGCTGTTCTATTGACTTGATAACAACAATCTGCATGGGTAGAACAGAGAACAACTATGAGTAGCACATGGCTAATGAACCAGCTGCACTCAAGCTAAAAGGACGTTCAATTGCTGGCATGCTCAGAAGTGAAAGAGAAGTCAAAAGCTGCACAACACATATTATAGGAACATGGAATATGAGAAGTATAAATCAAGGGCAACCCTGGGCACCCCTTCCTCCCTGCCCAGCATGGCTTTATTCATGTGTAAAGTCACACTGGACAGAGAGGTGAGGGTGCGCCCCATCCCCTAAAGCCCCATCCCCCCCCTCCACACACACACACACACTGGGTGACACCATGGTGTGGTAGACCACTGGCACAACCCATTCCCAAAGCAGGCTGAACAAGCACAGGCTGTTTGCATCATGCAGCCTCAATCTGTCGCTTCCCCACCGTGCATGCGCACCATTGCACAAACACACTGCTTGCAACTCAACTACCTGTCTCTTCCCACCAAGATCTCACTCCATTGGATGGCCACACGTATGACCAGCCACACAGTCACATGTGCAATGCACTGCCCATACAGTGTGCATTGGTTTGCCCAGTGATACACTGGCAAAGAACACTCATGGAACCCCCTCCATACATGCCCGCACACACCTTTCACTCCATGCCCCCTTTTGGACTGTCTGGTTTGTGTATGTTGTAATTACATCCATTCTAATTTCTATGTATGCTTGTGAAAACAAGACTGTGAAGAAACCTGATGGTAGCAGCTCATTTGAAACGTGGTGCTGGAGAAGAGTTCTACCAATACGTTGGACTGGTAAAAGAGGGGGGGGGGCATCATAGAGCAATAAAATAAGTGATATATAATACCAACAAGTCCAATGCATTGCCTCTTCAATGTGAAAATGATATATCATAATGGCTTTAGGTGTCATAAAGCAGAAAGGTCCCCAGTGTTTGGCCTGACCTGAGGCTTTTCTATTTATTGCTTTTGGGGCTTAGACTCTAAAACTGTACTCTTCTTTAAAAGGAATCATAGAATCATAGAGTTGGAAGAGGCCACAAGGGCCATCCAGTCCATCAAAGCAAAGGACAAGGAAAGTCTCACAACTTATTTTATTTTCTGAATGCAAGTGCTCCCTTTTTTTTCCCTTTCTTCTTTTTTGTTTAGTGGGGCTGTAAGGCTATTCTCTCTATCCCACCACTCTTTCAGGCTCATTTGGTGGGAGCAAAGGAGTGGGCTTTCTTGATGTCTGCTCCCAAACTTTGGAACTTCCTTGCTAGAGAAGCCAGGATGGCCCTATCTTTGCTCTCCTTCCAGGAGCAAGTAAAACATTTTTGTGGTCTTTTAAATAATTATAAATCAAATGCCCAGAAGATCAAGGTTAAGTCTGTTTTAGCTGGCCACTTTTGTTTTGAGAGGAAATCATTGCAAGGGGGGCATGTTAGATTCCCACCTAGCTTCTCCTGATTCTGCTGCAATTGGCCCTGAAAATGATGTTTGGATTATATAGAAACATCAGGTATACATCAGCCAACAGAGATACCTTCAATAGAGAACTGCCAAGCTATCAGTGCTGGTCCATAGGCAGCAGTGTGGAGCAAGCTCGGAGTAAGGAACCCAAAGTCAAGACTGGGGAGGAACCAAGGATCAGAAGACAAACCAGGAGGCAGGATCAGAGAACACATGTATGGTCAGAACCAAAAGGTACAGAGATACACCAGAGATCAAATAGACTGTTGCTCAAAGAAAACACATTGAGACAGGGAGCTCTTTCCTCCTCATGAGAAGCCATGCTCAGTCTGAGTGGATGGAAACAGTTCAAGAACAGAAGGTTGTTCTGCGGACAGTTTTACAGTTGGGCTGCAGCCAGCACCTTCCACCATAGAAGATCCCCAATCTGGCTGCAGTTCTTTCACGATAAAAGTAAATTGCTAGTGCACTTCTTATAAAGCACAGAACATGCAATTTGGATAAAACCTCCCCAGCAACATCATTGCTGGTGATATTGCAGATAATCTATGTGGTGGCGGTGGTGATTTATTTATTTATTTATTGTTGTTGTTGTTGTTGTTAGTGTTAGTTTAAAAATCTGATTCTGATTTGAATTGCTTTACATAATTGCAGTACATATTTACATTTGAGGTGTCACATTTATTTATCTAGCAAATAAATGAGTTGAAAGAGAGACCTGTGAACTTCATTGGCTGATGAGCTAAAGAAGAATGAATCTATCTATGTATCTATCTATCTTTACTCAGAATGTGTGAGCTGATCCTCTTATTAAATTAACCTTTGAGCTCTGAGACTCAAGCGCATTATTCATGACTATCAGCTAACAAGGTCTTTAAATGAGGAACCAGATCTTTATCACCTGAGCGGAGGAAATGGCCTGTTTGTGTTTGCGAAGGGGAAGGAAGCTCTTTTAATTTTGCGGCCTGTCTAGAGTGAACTCATGGGACAAGCCTGACCCAAGGCATTTCCCTTGCTTCATGGGCATAATGAAAGGGTGTGCAAGAGTCATTTAAACAGCATTCACAGTATAAAGCCTAAAGCAACTGATGAACCAAAGAAAAATATCAGGAACGGTCAGCTGACCTAGTATCAATGTCGGGCAGGGTATTCACTTTACTTTTTTAACAGGGAATGAGTGACAATAATTCACCTGAACAGACAAATTTTAATTCTCTTAAATTAGGTAAAGGTGGCTAAATCTGCTCCTGGAATTCAGGAACCAGTTTTCCACGGGACAATTGATAAGATAAGACAGATAAATAAAAAGACAGGACTGAAGCTACCAACCCGCATTTTGACCGTGGAGGAAATAATAAAGAGAATGTGGTGGTGAAAGAAAGGAGCAACAAGAAGTAAAAAAATAAATGGGAGCAAGTGGAATTGTTTATACTGAGACGAGCAAAACTAAAGAACTACTTGATTTGTCATGTTTGCTCAATAAATTTGTGGGCCCCTAATCCAAATTGGGGCCATTATATGGAGGTAGGGGGAATTAAAGCCCACCTCACCCACCCAGTCCTTGTTTTTTGCCCTGCACATAGGCACACATACACACACAAGAACAAAATGGGGAAGGACTGAAAAAACAGGATTTTGTAATATTGTGAAGGGAGAAAAAAGAAGACTGAAAATGAAATGAACAGATGGAACTAATGAGAGAGAGGAATCAAAGATGGAGTGAAGCCTTCTTCTGAAAGCCAAGAGAGTGACACTGATGCTATGTAGCCCTAACAGTAGTGGGCAGGGGAGCAGCTGGAGTGCCATCAGGAGACAGGTGCCAAGGAGAAAAGGACAGGGCACCTGGTGAACAGAGATGTTCTGTGAGAGGATAGACCCTGAAATAAGATTGAATTTGGGGAAATGAAGGAGAGTTCCCATAAATACCAAAGGGAGATCAAATACAGTAAATCCCCTTTTTTTTTTTTCTCTTGAGTCCTACTGTCTGTATCAGGCTCTGCAATCTCTCTTTGAAGTGTTCGCCTTAAAAAAAAAACAGTATTTTCATCTAGTGTTGTATATGGTCACTGTTCATTAGTTGCAGTCTGTTGGCAGTTTTGGCAAGATAGGATAGGAAATAACATAGCACTTCCTGATGAGCTGGGAAAGGTCATGGATTGGGATTATCATCTACCCAACACATAGCACCACTTTTAAGGAAGCTGCACCAGCTGCCAAATCACTTCTGGACTATATTCAAGGTGCTGGTGATAGCACCCTAAATGGCTTGGGACCTTGATACTTGAAAGATCCTCTTTCCCAGTATATATTGCACAAGAATTGAGATCTACTGGTGGAATACTGCTCCGTGTCCCACTAGTGAGAACAATACACCATGCAGGGACATAGGAGAGGGCCTTCTTTGTTGTGGCACCCCATTTGTGGAATGCATCCCTCTTAGAGACCCAGTTGGTGCCAGCATTGGTCTCTTTTAGGCACCAAGTGAAAGCCTGGATAAACTTTGTATTTTTTTTTAAGTGCCCATGCACAAGATCTTAACTGCTTTAGCCCTTTCAGCTGTTTCAATCTAGTGGTTTCATGTTTCTATCCTAATTTAATTATTCTGTTTTTATCTATAATTGTTTGTAAACTAATTATATTGTTTTAAATGTACGCCATCCTGAGATGTCACAATAGAGGGTGAGATGAAAATGTTTATTCTTATTCTTCTTATTATTAGTATTATTGGTTTTTATTGATTTAGTGCTGTAAGTTTTGCACGGCACTTTTCAAAATCATAAAATGACATAAAACCTGCCAATGGCGTACAATCTAAAATCACAATAAATAATTGTTTAATAAATACGGAAGCTCAGACTCATGTGATTGAGTCAAAAAGTTCATGAAATTTTCTTACTCCCTCCCACTCCATCATTTTCATCATACATGTTCATAGCCATTGCTCCCCAACTTTCACAACTCAGTGGATGGCCTTCAGCCAGCCACTATTTGTCAATCTAGCCTACCTCACAGGGTTACTGAGAGGATAAACTATACATAGAAGCTGGTATAGGTTTGGAAGAAAGGCAGGATAAAAATGTAATAATAAATAAATGAGCTACTTTCACTTCAACATTACCTTTTATACTTGAAAGATGAGCACTCTTTTCTTCAGTCACAATACTATGTGCTGCATTATCTGCTAATGCGTAATAAAAGATCAAAGGGTTAGGGGACTTCCAATGTCGTAATGTGCATAAACAATTGTTTTTTAAAATAACAACTATACATTTTAAGCATGTAAAGTAACTGTGATTAATGTTAAAAGCTCTTTTCTTTCAGCCTGCAGTTTGTGCATCAATGTGCATTAAAAGACATTTGATGTCCTGTTGTTATGTGTTGCTGCGCTTTAAAGAAAAACAACACAGAAATCTCCATAAACATCTGTAGGCATTCTAAGTGCTCCCGATTGAAAATGGAATAATGCTTTTTGAGAAGTACACAGATGCCTGTGACAGTCAATCACTTGTTTCAGCTTTGCACTGATACTGAGCCTGAAAACGTTATGCAACTGTTCAAATAGCAATATATGGACACACAGCTGGAGAAGTGGAATTGGATGGAACTGAAAAGAGACATACAGGTAGGGATCATCAATGTATAGGCGGTATTGAAGCTCCTGACATTTAATGAGGTAGGCCATAGAGAGAGATTCCAAAACCTTGAGGAACCCTTCTCTGCCCAGCAAAAAAAAAGGTTGAAGAACAGTTTCCAGTTTTGTAAGTAGTCTCACATTTACTGCAATATTTCAAAAATTCAGCCTTTCATTATGTGCAGTCAGATGTAATTGTAATGGATTAACTAGTCAATAAATGGGCTAGCATGTAAATGATTAATCAAGAACAATTTTTTTAGCTGGTTGAGACCCTTAAAAATAATACAGCAATAAGATACAGCATTGTACATCAAATTACCTCAGTGTAAAAAAGCAAGATTACAATGACAAGTATATAATGATAAACTGGATTATATTAAACTAAAACAGTCATTCTGAAATCCTATAATATAGTTGGAGTCAAAGACTGTACTCTGCCTCTCAGTTAAACCCAAATACAAATTGATTTGTGCCATTACTTGTATTTTACTTGGGAACTATTTGCCACCAGATCAGGACAAGACAAAAATGATTAGCAAAGCTTCCAAGCTACAGCCATATAATACAGCCATCTGTTGACTAGAGGAACAAACCTCCACTTCACTAAAATATATTTTATTACTTTACAGCCACAAACATGCTTTGGAAGAGAGGGAAATCCTCCTTCCACCACTGCTCAGGGCCAATCTCAAATGCATTGAAAGATCCCTAAATCACATATCTGTAGGTGCTGACTGTCTGTCTGTCTGTCTGTCTAATCTAATGTAACCTATCACATACAACATTTTTAGTCCAATGGCAAATATTTACCTAATGAATTGGGAATGTTGTTTTCCCTTTTTTTTAACTTCATGTATTCTGAGCATAAATTTCCCAAACTTCCCAAAATAAAAAAGACTATGTTAAAGAGTGCATACTCAGTATCTTCTAATACAAATTAGTCAGTCCGTTGCCTCAACCCTTTAACTAACTTTTTGAACTCACAACCAGTGATAAAGAAAGTGAGAATCACAGAGTTGGAAGAGACCCCGAGGGCCATCCAGTCCAACCCCTGCCATGCAGGAACTTCCAATCAAAGCATCCCCGACAGATGCCTCTGTTTAAAGACCTCCAAAGAAGGAGACTCCACCACACTCCGAGGAAGGAGTGTGTTACACTGTCAAACACCCTTTCCTGTCAAAAAGTTCCTCCTAATGTTGAGGTGGAATCTGTTTTCCTGTAGCTTGCATCCATTGTTCCAGGTCCTGTTCTCTGGAGCAGCAGAAAACAAGCTTGCTCCCTCCTCAATGTGACATCCTGTCAGATATTTAAACAGGGCTGTCATATCACCTCTTAACCTTCTCTTCTTCAGGCTCAACATCCCCAGCTCCCTAAGTCGTTCCTCAAAAGGCATGGTTTCCATACCCTTCACTATTTTAGTCACCCTCCTTTGGACCCGCTCCAGTTTCTCAACATCCTTTTTGAACTGTGGTGCCCAGAACAGGACACAATATTCTGGGTGGGGCCTGACAAAAGCAGAATAGAGTGGCACTGTTACAGCTTTCTCGTCTATTCAGGTCATATTGAATTTTGATCCTGTCCTCTGGGGTATTAGCTAATCCTCCTAAATTGGTGTCATCTGCAAATTTGATAAATATGCCCCCAATACTGTTATACAAGTCATTGATAAAGATGTTGAATAGCACTTGGCCCAGGACAGAAACCTGTCGTCACTTCTCTCCAGGATGAAAAGGAGCCATTGTTGAGCAACCTTTGGGATCAGCCGGTCAACCAATTACATATCCATTTATTGGTTACCTTGTCTAGCCCACGTTCTACAAGCTTGTTTGCAAGAATGTCAAGGGGAACTTTGTCAAAGGCCTTACTGAAATCAAGATATACTATATTCACAGCATTCCCTTCATCTACCAAGCAGGTAATTTTATCAAAAAAAAAGAGATCAGATTTGTCTGGCATGATTTGTTTCCTTGAAACCCATGTTGAGTTTTGATTATGGAATTATCTTCTAGATATTCACAGACTCTCTGTTTAATGATCTGCTCCAGAATCTTTCCTGGAATTGATGTCAGACTAACTGGACGATAATTGTGTGGATCCTCTCTTTTTCTCTTTTTGAAAATGGGGAGAACATTTGCCCTCCTCCAGTCTGCTGGGACTTCTCCTGTTCTCCAGGAGTTCTCAAAGATTATTGCCAATGGCTCCGATATTATATTTGCCAGTTCTTTTAATACCTTTGGATGTAGTTCATCTGGTCCTGGAGAATTGTATTCATTTAGATTAACCAGGTATTCCTGTACTATCTCTTTACTTATTCTGTGCTGAAATTCCCCTATTCTGCTCCATTATCCTTAGGTTGAGCACCCTTTGCCTTTTCTGAGAAGACTGAAGCAAAGAAGGTGTTGAGTAATTCTGCCTTTTCTTTATTCCCTGTTAGCATTTTGCCATCTTCTGCACGCAGTGGCCCTACTGTTTCCTTCTTCTTCCTTTTGCTGCGGACATATCCAAAAAAGCCCTTTTTATTGTTCTTGACCTCTCTAGCAAGCCTGAGTTCATTCTGCACTTTTGCTTTTCTGACTTTATCCCTACACATGCTGGCTATTTGTTTGAATTCCTCTTTAGTGATTTCCCCATTTTTCCATTTCTTATACATGTTCCATTTAAGTTGAAAGTTCCTTAGTCATCCATCCTGGTTTCTTGAGACACCTCCCATTTTTCTTCCTCACTGGAATTGTTTTAAATTGTGCCTTCAGTATCTCTCTTTTGAGCAACTCCCATCCATCCTGAACTCCCTTCTCTTTTAGTATTCCTGACCATGGGGACAGTATTTCTCTAAGTTTATTGAAATCAGCTTTCCTAGAATGCATGTCTGACTATGCCTGGCTTCTCCTTTCCGCTGTATAACAAACTCCAGGAGAACATGGTCACTTCCACCTAAGGATCCAACCACTTGCACCCCATTAACTAAGTCATCCCTGTTGGTTAAGATCAGATCCAAAATAGCTGACTCCCTTGTTGCCTCTTCCACCTTTTGGACAATAAAATTGTCTTCCAGGCAAGTGAGGAATTTGCTAGACCTTGAAGATTTTGCTGAGTTTGAATTCCAGCAAAAATCAGGATAGTTGAAGTCACCCATCACTACTACATCTTTCCTTTCTGAGTGTGTGATTATCTGTTCTAGAACGGCATCATCCAATTCCTCCATCTGGCTTGGGGGTCTGTAGTAGACTCCCACAGTAACATCCCTGTTGTTTCCCTCTCCTTTAATTTGGTGAGCTTTCCCTTTGTAGACAGGAAGAGGAGTTGAATCCATTTCTAGGATTAAGGGCCTCTCTGCTTGAATCCAGACCCTTTGTGGCCATTATACAATTCTCCCATCTCTGAAGATGCCAGCCACAGATGTTGGCAAAACGTCAGGAATAAACTCTTCTAGAACATGGCCACATTGCCTGGAAAAACCCATAAAACTATGGATGCCAGCCATGAAAGCCTTTGTCTTCACAAACTCTGATTTGTTACAATGATCCAGCGTAGAAGGATGCTTGCTGTTTACTTCCAAAAAATAATAATAGTAAGCATATAAGAATAAAAGAATAACTTAGCCTGGATCAAGCATAAATGTTTTATTCAAAACAGTTCTCCCCATAGTCTTGATATGGTTTGAACATCCACAAACAGTCCTGGTGGCTCATTAAACATACTTTTCTTCATATGTGTGAAGGGCTTGTCTTACGTACTTGACAGGATGAGGTCTGAAAACAGTGTTTTGCCTAGAAAAGTGTGTGCAAACTTGCAGAGGGAAAGGCAACAATTTTCATTTTTAGTAAAGAGGCTAAATTTCCATTTTTGAAAGGCTGGGTGTCAAGAGGAAACTTTGGATGGGATGGGGTGGGCTACTGTAAAGTTATTCCATTGCTTATGGGACTGATGCTGCTCTAGGAGTAGTGTACTTCCTGCCTATGTTGCTGCTTGCTTTTGGTTTACTCCTCATATCTAAATCCACCGTGTAAGATTGCCATGGTATTTTCTGCCACTGGGGAATGCTATCGTGCTAATGCAAAACCAAACTAACCTAAACTGAAAAATAGTCTGGAGCAAGGGAAAGGAAGATGCATGTCACAAATGATATGTGTTAGTATTGCATATGTATAATACCAAGCTTTCCAGGTTGCAGTCACAAGCACAATGAATGAGCTGTCTCAGATTTTTCTCTTCCCTGAGAACAAAATGTAGTGATCTGAACACTGGAAAAGCTTGGCCTTGAAGGGAGATTCATACATAGTCTGTGTGCAACAGATGAAAAGCAAATGCATGTTTTATTTCATGCAAACCTGGTTGCCAGGTTTGTAAACAGATGATCTTTTATATTGTTTTATTTTGCTGTTTTTATTTTGATATTTATTAGCCTCGTTTCTGGGGGAAAGTCTGTAAAAGGTGGCAAAATATCAAAAAAATTAGAAGTAGAAAAATTAGTTCAGAGTAGTTAATGTAGATGCTGAAAGTTTCAATCTACTCTAATTCCCTACTCTCCAGGCTCATTTTAGATGGAGAGTTGTAGTATTTGTTTTTGTAGGCTGCATCTGCATTGCAGAATTAATGCAGTTTGACACAGCTTTAACTGTCTTGGCTCAATCCTATGGAGTTCTGGGATTTGTAGTTATATGAGATATTTAGCCTTCTCTTTCAGAGACCCACAACAAACTACAAATCCCAGAATTCCATAGGATGGAGCCAGGACAGTTAAAGCAGTGTCAATCTGCATTAATCCTGCAGTGGAGATGCAGGCTCCCTTGTGGGGGATAAAATACCCAAATAATGTTCTTATTGTCCCAACTTTTTATTCCTGTTCTTGAATGTTGTTGTTGCTGTTGCTGTTGTTGTTGTTGCTGCTGCTGCTGCTATTGTTGTTCTTGTTCTTGCAAAACATCAGGACAGCAAAGTTCTCAGAGGAATGTACACATATGTGTTTATAATACATATTGGGGGAACACTCCCCCTAATGATGTGTATGGAGCTACAATGCCTGCTTGCTGGTTGAACCTCTGCTCTGATTCTTCTTTAATCCACTTCACTTCTTTTCCTTTCTCTCCTTAAAGAAAACACACACACGTTTTAGCATTAGGGTGCCAAAAATAAAAATGCAAATCTCAGAAAGGAGAAATGTTGCCTTTCAAATCATAGGATGACATCCCAACTTCAGCAAATCACTTCCCTCAAATCAGACCAGTCCAGATCCAGATCCAAGAAACTGACAGAGTGTACCACACACGCACACATTTGCACACACATGAATGAAAAGAAGCAGGCTGAAAAAGAAGGACTAGGGTGGATGCAACAATAAACCCAGGAAGCTATATTGCCAGAGGTGACACTGCTTTAGACCAGTCTGAAAGAGACCTCAGCTTGGCATTGGGAAGACAAGAAGAGATGCTGGGACTGACTGGTGGTTGCAGGTAGGTTGTGCTCTTTTCCAGCTACCAGTGCTGACCCTCAATTAGACTGCACTTCCAAAGTGCATCTTTCTTTCTTTCTTTCTTTCTTTTTCTCCCAAAGTGGGACCCAAGGTGACTAACATATACAAAACACACTATTACAACTGTGCAATTAAAATAATAAAAAATATAAAATTACAAATACAACATTTTAAATATACGACGTTAAAATAATCTAAACCAACGCACACACCATCTTTACAAAAAATTAAGTAGGCCAGACCTGTTGGGAACTGCTGAAGCAACAAGGAGAAAAGTGGGGCAAGATACCCCTGCACTTGCTATGGAAGACCAGCCCTCCCATTCTGCCCCTCTGGCCTTCCCTTTCCCTGACCCTATCCTCTGTTTTCGATTATATATGCTTGATGTTCCACCCTTTGGTGGAAGGAGTCAGTGTGGCGTAGTGGTTTGAGTGTTGGACTACGACTCTGGAGACCAGGGTTCTAATCCTGGTTCAGCCATGAAACCCTCTGCTTGATCTTGGGCAAGTCACATGTTCACAGCCTCAGGGGAAGGCAATGGCAAACCTCCTCTGGACAAATCTTGCCAAGAAAACCCCATGACAGGGTCGCCCAAGGCTTACCATAAGTCAGAAACTACTTGCAGGCACACAGCAAGGACAACCACAACTGATCACTGAAAGGATGAAATATCAGCTTGTCAATATCCCACTTCAATTCAATTGGAACACAATATTAGGTCTGTGTGTGCTTCGTTCTCCGTCAAGTGAATAATCACAGCCTTCCTGACATCGTTTCTTGAACTGTGGAAATTTGGTGGAAAGGGTATTCTAAATAAACACTGTTATTATCGTTATTATTATTATTAATTGCTTATGTAATGTTAACCTTAAACTGTTTAATTCTTTTGAAGGGGGGATATTTTGTATATATTGTGTATTCTTTTATCAAAGTAAGCTGCTTTGATTGCTTTAACAAAAAGTGGGGTAGAAATAAAAGTTTTATTATTAGTAGTATTAGTATTTTGCCTTGGTAAGAAGGAAAATCAGCCCCACTGCTCATCTTCCAGGATTGGATTAAACTAAGAAAAGGACCACTGAGCCCACGCTGATCGCTGATCGAGGGAGGGCGAAATCTGGAGAGGGAGGGAAAGGCTTCTCAAGGGAGCATCCTCCTGTGGAGGAAAACACACACATTTTAGCCTTATAGTGCCACCATAGTGCCTCCATGCATTAGTGAAATGGCATTTTTGCTTGATAACGTTGTAGCTCTGAGGTAGGGGTGGGTGGGGAAGAGCAATGCAGATCTCAGAAATGTGAAGATCTGGATGTGAAATCGAAGGCTCCCATGGCCGGAATCCATAGGTTGTTTTTTTTATTTGTTTTGTTTTTGTGAGAGTTTATTCTTCTGAAGAGGCCAGACAGCAGCCACAGATGTTGGCAAACATCAGGAATAAGGTCTTCCAGAACATGGACACAAAGTCCGAAAACCCCCACAAAAGAACTAGAGAACTTTGGCTGAGGGGAAGTGGAGGCAGGTGCCCCCCTTTGACCCTATTCAAGGGCAGCCATTGCCAGCCACTCCAGAGTCTGGCCTCTAGAGTGGGAAGAGACCACAAAGGCCATCCAGTCCAGCCCCATTCTGCCATGCAGGAACTCTCAATCAAAGTATACCCTACAGATGACCATACAGCCTCTGTTTAAAGACTTCCAAGGAAGGAGACTCCACCATCTTCTGTGGGAGTGTGTTCCACTGTTGAACAGCCCTTACTGTCAGAAAGTTCCTCCTAATGTTGAGGTGGAATCTCTTTTCCTGGAGTTTGCATCCATTGTTCTGAGTCCTGTTCTCTGGAGCAGCAGAAAACAAGCTTGCTCCCTCCTCAATGTGACATCCCTTCAAATATTTAAACAGGGCGATCATATCACCTCTTAACCTTCTCTTCTCCAGGCTAAACATCCCCAGCTCAATAAGTCGTTCTTCATAGGGCATGGTTTCCAGACCCTTCACCATCTTAGTTGCCCTCCTTTGGACATGCTCCAGTTTCTCCACATCTTTTTTGAATTGTGGTGCCCAGAACTGGACACAGTATTCCAGGTGGGGCCTGACCAAAGCAGAATAGAGTGGCACTATAACTTCCCTTGATCTAGAAACTATACTTCTATTGATGCAGCCTAAAATTGCATTGGCTTTTTTAGCTGCCGCATCACACTGTTGACTCATGTGAAGCTTATGGTCTACTTGGACTCCTAGATCCCTTTCACATGTGGTCTCATTCAGCCAGGTGTCCCCCATCCTATATCTGTGCATTTCATTTTTCCTCCCTAAGTGCAGAACCTTACACTTCTCTGTACTGAATTTCATTTTGTTCGCTTTGGCCCAGCTTTCTAGTCTATTCAGGCCATTTTGAATTTTGATCCTGTCCTTTGGGGTATTAGCTACTCCTCCTAATTTGGTGTTGTCTGCAAATTTGATAACTAGGCCCCCAATAATTTCATCCAAGTCATTAATAAAGATGTTGAATAGCACTGGGCCCAGGACAGAACCATGAGGAGAACGCCTCACAGTCTTCCACATCCAAAACCAGCTTGCCTTGGGCCAACAGAGGCCCAGGTTGCCTTCCTACTACAGTCTCCCCATGTGAGAAGTGGAAGGGAGGCTGCTTGAGAAATAATAAGCCAAATTATAAGGCTTCCTTTCAGAAGAAGCCAAAAAGCCCCCTTTCTGTAAGAGAAATGGAGGGGATAGATCCTCTTCCATTCCTCAGTTGGAGGGGAAAGAGTCGAGGGGAGAAGGGGGGGGGAGGAAGAAGAGGCCGAGGGAGACTTGTATGTGTGTGTTTTTATTATTATTATTATTTCTGATTAAAGAGGAATTTCATTTCATCTCTCTCTCTCTTTCCCTCTTTCCTCTCTGCCTCCTGCCAGGGGCTTGAGGTGCCGCCATTGAGGTTAACGGTGCGGAAGAATACAAAAAAATTTCATTGAGGAGGATTATAAAAGTTACTAGCTGGAACATTAACAGAAGAGTAACTTGTAAAAAATGCAATATTACAATATTCACAAGGACGGTAGAGCGTGGTGAAGCTATAAAACCCTACATTAAAAACGCTTCTACGGCCGAGAGATAACCTAGTTAACAAACATTGGATTGGAACTATTTTTATTTTATTTTATTTTATTTTATTTTGGGGGGGCAGGGAGGCAGCCCCAGTTGGGGGTCCAAGAGAGGGTTTCCCCCCCCCTTCCAAAAAGGGACCCTCAGGGCTAGCCTCCTGCTCTCTTTGACTGCATCCGCAGTGGAGAAATATCCCGGTTTGGCACCGCTTTAAGTCTTTTCTGGCTCTTTGCTATGGAATTCTGGGAGTTGGAGTTTGTTGTGGGCCCAGAGCGGAGCGGAGCTCCGCTCTGGGCCCCACAACATACTCCAACTCCCAGAATTCCATAGCAAAGAGCCAGAAAAGACTTAAAGCGGTGCCAAAACGGGTTATTTCTCCACTGTAGATGCATCCCTGATCGATAAAGCGGACGCCTGGACTTCAGAGAGAGCTGTGGGTTAAAATAACAAGCCACTTCCTCAGCTGCCTCTGAGGCGCCTTATTTATTAGCCCAAAAAATAGGCGCCAAAACAACTAGCCTAAAAGAGACTCTTCTGGTGACAAGGCTGAGGGGGAAAAATATATCACCTAACCCCCTTTTCCAGCTTCCTAAAGCAGTTTCGTCCCCCCCCCCCCCCAATGTGGGGTGTACTAAAACAAATGACACTATTTGCCCATAGAAAACCATTGGAGAATATTTGCCCATCGAGAATCAAACATTCATTGGAGTAGGGAATCATAGCGGAATATTTCCCTACAGGGAATATTTGTCCATAGAGAATCATAGGAGAATACTTGTCCACAGAGCAACATTGGAGAATGCTTGCCCATAGGGAATAATTTGGGAGTACTTGCCCATAGAGAATCATTCGAGAATATTTGCCCATAGAGACTAAACAGGAGAATCCTTGCCCCTAAGGAATCATTGGAGAATACTTGCCCTTAGGGGAAAATGGGGGAATACTTGCCCATAAAGAATTATTGGAGAATACTTGTCCATAGAGAATCATTGGGGGAATACTTGCCATAGAGAATAATAGGAGAATACTTATCCATAGAGAATAATGGGAGAATATTTGTCCATAGAGAATCATTGGAGAATACTTGCCCATAGAGAATAATGGGAGAATACTTGCCCATAGGGAATCATTAGAGAATATTTGCCCACAGAGAAAATGTAGAAACTGGGTTGCTAAAACATTCAACACACACACACACACACACACACACACACAAAGGAATCCATAAGTGATTCTCTATGGGCAAGTATGGTGCCTCTATGGGCAATTATTGTCACTTGTTTTAGTAGGTCCTCTCCTACTGTTGCGTGTTGTGTTGGTTAAAGTTGCAGGGAGCTCGTCCACACTCCCACAGAAATAATCCGGTTTACCACCACTTTAAATGCCCCGGCTCCATGGTGTGGAATTCTGGGAGTGGTCATTTGTTGCAGCACCAGGGAAGATCTCTCCACAGAATGGAGCCATGGCAGTGAAAATGGTGCCAAGTTCAGCCCATCCATCTAGCATGAGGCCTTCTTCTCCTTCTGCTTCTCTCCACCTTTCCAAGCATGATTGTCTTTTCTAATGGGGTCATGCCTTCTCATGATGTGGTCAAAGTACAACAGCCTCAGTTTTGGATTTGAAAGGAAGTATTTGTGTGTGTGTGTGTGTGTGTGTTGCAAATGGATGTTAAATTTCCTGGACTTTGAGAATCTCCCAGTAACTGCATGGCCAGAAGGAGGAGGTTCCAGCCTGCCAGAAATACCCCTCCATTACCACCTGAGAGAACAAAGAAAGCCAAATGCAGGCCTACGACTAACAACTTCATTTTTTTTTTTCTCCTGTGTGGTTTTTAACACCTTGCCTGATGAAGAAGCCAGTGGCGCTTGGAAAGCTTGCAACATGTCTATTGTACATTTTGCTTGGCCCCATAAAAGTATCATTGTTTTGGGTGTTTTGGATTTGCTATATGCCCCTGGAAACCTCAGTTTTGTCATCTTGGCTTCCAGGACTTGATCTGCTCTACTAGGGCCCATTAATTTGTCTTTTTAGATCCTCAGCACTCTTCTCCAGCACTATATTCCCAAGGAAATAAATTGCATTTCTTCCTGTCTTCTTTCCTAACTGTCCAGCTCTCATATCCATGCATGGTAAAAGGGAATACAATGGCTTGCATGAGTCTAACTTTCAGTTGTATATCCTGACATTTTAGGATCTTTTCCCGTTCTTTTGCAGCTGCCTTTTCCCGTTCTTAATCTCCTTCTCATTTCCTGGCCGCAATTCCGATTCCTATCAATGTTTGATCCCAGGTAAGAGAATCCTGGTATTATTTCCAGTCTAGGCTGAATTTGTCTAAATTCCCTGCGGTCACTCTTTTTCTCTTCTTTTATGTTCAACAGTAAGCCAGCCTTGGCATTTCCTTCCATGATCTTCCAAGGCGCTCCTCCTGGATATGGTTTCATCTAATACGAGGAGGATGAGGAGCATGCTGATTCCTATTACTCTTCTTCAAGTTCTGGAGAGTGAAGACTTATGGCGACCCCCATGAATTTCAAAGAGTCTTCCTAGGCTAGGAATACGCAGAGGTGGTTTTGCCCTTTCTTCCCTCTGAAATATAGCCCCCAGCGCCTGATATTCATTGGCCGACCCCCATCCAAGTCCTGACCAGGGCTGACCCTGCTTAAGGCTTCCAAGATCGGACTGGATTTGGAGCCTTCGTTGTTGCTGCTTGTGCGCCTTCAAGTCCTTTCCGACTTCTGGTGACCCCAGCATGGGGGCTTTGCTGGCAAGTTTCTTCAGAGAGAGTTACTCCCGTCCTCTGAGGCTGAGAGAGTGTGACTTGCCCAAGGTCACCCGGTGGGCTTTTGATGCTCGGGAAATCGTCGCCTGGTCTCCAGAGTCCAACACTCAAACCCACTAAACCCAGCTGAGGCTTTTCATTCCCTTCCATCTTTTCATGTGTTTTCGTGTCCTTTATTCCGGGGTTGTCTTTGCATTCCTCAAAGAGGGGCTTTGAGGCTGAGAGAGCAATCTCTAGAATTAAATAAAAACTACCTAATTTAATAAAAAACTTACTGGGGATGGAGGGGACAGGAGCAGAATTGACTTCCCGCTCCCAATATTCGCAGAAAAGAAATCCCGACAATTCCGATTTGACTTTGAGAACGGGTCAAAGCTACTCCAAACCATTCCTTGAAAAGTGAACTCGGAGGGAACGGTAAAGAATCGTTCCGATCCCGCTTTGGGGGCGGCGCGCGTGCACGCGAGGGGCAGGGAGCGCGCACGAGCTGGCCCTTTTGTTTTTAAGAGCCTCCCCGGCTCTTTCATCCCTCCGCCTTGCCTTCCTCCTTGTTCTTCCGATCTCTCTCTTTCTTTCTGCTTTTTCTGTCTTAGGAAAAAGAGAGGAAGGGGGAGGGAGGGGAGAGAGAAAAAAGAGAGACTCTCTTTTCGCTGCTGCTCCGAAGTGTGCTTCCATTTCCCCCGGGAGTTGGTTCAGACAGTTTTGCGGAGACGTTCCTCCAGATTCCCCGACGATGATAAATATGATAATTTGTATAAAATTTGAATGGGTTTCTTGTTTTCAGGGAGAATGCCTCCGATGATGAATGGGCCTGATTTCCAGATAGATGGCGGATAAAAAAAAAAGTGTATCGAATGGTTGAAAGCGATTTTAATTTTAATTCTCTACCTGCAGATGTCTAATAATAATAATGTCTCCTAATAAAAATAGGGAAGGTGTCACTTGGAAGGCAGCGGCACCGCGCTTGACTTCCCCCCCCTTCCCTTCCCTTCCCTTCCTTTTCCCCGCACGGTGACAGCATTAACCTCTTCGTAGGGAAAAAAAGCACATAAAATTATTATAATTACAGAGTTATTAATTTTAAAAAAGAGGGTGAGCAGGGTTTTTATGATTATTAATAGAGCTCTCCCGGAGCCTAGCCTTGGGAAGTAAAATCCCGGGGCCGCCTTCCCAAGTCTGCATCCACACTGGGGGGAATAACCCGGTTTGGCACCGCTTCAATTGCCTTGGCTCAAGGCTATGGAATTCTGGGAGTTGGAGTATGTTGTGGGCCCAGAGCGGAGCGGAGCTCCGCTCTGGGCCCCACAACATACTCCAACTCCCAGAATTCCATAGCCTTGAGCCAAGGAAATTAAAGCGGTGCCAAACCGGGTTATTCCCCCCAGTGTGGATGCAGAGTAGTTTCAGACTGCGATCCTTAAAATCCTAAGGCTATTTTACACCCTTCTGGGAACTCAGTGTACAGGAACTTATGTAAGAAGTACAGCTTGTATGTTGTACTTTCTAGGATCGCAGTCTGACCAGTCCCATTGCCCTTGGGAGGGGGGGGGAGGCTTAAATCCGAAGAAAGACCTTCGGGATCAGGTCGCCTTAGGGTCGCCATAAGCCAAAAACGGCTTGGAGGCACACAAACAACAATGCTTTGTATAAATATTTATCTATTTATGCCCCGCTCTTCAGCCAAAAGGCTATCGGAGCGGCTTACAATTTGTTAGTTAGACATTTATACGTGTGTCTGTGCGCAGATATACACACATATCGTATTTCCCCCAGAAATAAGACAGTCTCTTATATTAATTTTTGCTCCCAAAGATACGCTAGGTCTTATTTTCAGGGGATGTCTTATATTTCCACGAAGAAGAATTCCCATTCATTGTTCAAAACAAAACAAAACAAACAAACATTTATTATGTACTGTATATGTATTTATATACAAAAACTTTGCTAGGTCTTACTTTCAGGGGAGGCCGTATATTTAGCAATTCAGCCAAACCTGTACAAGGTCTTATTTTCCAGAGATGTCTTATTTTCGGGGAAAATAAATGTACTTCTTATTTTTTTCATACACACACATATATATATACATACACACATTTGTTCCTTCATATCCACTAGGGTTAGGGGCACAAGACCCGTGAATATGGAAAAAACCGCAAATAACAAAATCATCATGTTTTTAACTGACAGTGCACCTCTCTAGGAGTCTCTAGGTCCTCCAGGGCAACTCTGTGGTCAATGTCTGACAGACTCTGACCATAGAACTGCACTGGAGGAGCGACAAATGACTAGTATTCTCTCTCTCTATCTCTGGGTCTTTCAGCACAACTTTTAGTTAAAGTTGACCACAGAGCTGCACTGGAGAGATTCCACCGAGAGATTCCTAGAGAGAAGATATTAAGCAAATCCGTGAATAATCAAAGCCGCAAATATCAAAGCCGCAAGTACGGAGGGATGAGTATTATATATATATATATATATATATATAAAGACCGCTTTCAAATATATATTTCAAATGTTAGGCTCACTTATGGGGGGGGTACATTCAGACAGATGGGGGGATTGCTTGCTGGGGGCTTTACCCACAGCTTTTGGAGGAGCTGCTCAAGCCGCCTGGAATGATTCCCCCCCCCCCTTTTTTTCTTTTTTCTTTTTTAATCTTCCACTTTGTCTTCCAAGACTGGCACACAACCTGGACGTTGAGCTTCTCCGGAGAGAGAGGGTTGGTGGGGGGTACTCTTTCCCATCCGGCCGGCCTTGGGTGATCCCGGGGCTGCCGACCGAAGCAGACCTCCCACCGAGGAGGAAGGCCGCCTGCGGTCTTTCTTGGCCGCCTCGCACCGCCCTTCCTTCCCTCCAAAAGTGGAAGGCGGCTGCAAGAATCCCAGGCGTCTGAAAGGGTCTCTGGCGTTTGCAGAAGCTCAAGGAAACAGCGGGAGGGTGGGCAGGAAAGATCGTGTTTTGAAAAAAGATCATGTCTTTTGCAGCTGGGATCGGTTATTGGGATCGAGCTTGTATCAGAGCTCTATCTTCTTCGTTTTGGCCGTAGCCAAAAGTGGCTGGCAAAGGAAGGAAGGAAGGAAGGAAGGAAGGAAGGAAGGAAAGAAAGAAAGAAAGAAAGAAAGAAAGAAAGAAAGAGCAGCCCAGATGCTAAGAGAAGGGGTCCAGCTTCAGGACCTTTTACTTTCCTTTTGCTCCACTGGAAGAAGGTTCAGGCTCCTTCTTTTGGCTTGATTTAGTTCATCCCCGCATCGGAGGCTGCCCCCCACGCTGGGGAAATAATCCGGTTCGACACCGCTTTAGCTGCTGCCCATGGGTGACCCAGGCTAGGGGAATTCTTGGAATTGTCGGTTGTCGCCTCGCTCTGGTGGCACAACAAACGGCAGTTCCCAGAAATCCCGTGGCATGGGCCCATTGCAGTGAAAGCGGCGTCGGATCGAATTACTTCCCCAGTGTGGATGTGGCGGAGTTCTTCGGCTTTGCCTTCCCCAGGTCGGGGAGGGTTTAGCACCCTTTGCCGGAGTATGGTATTGAGGGATGGAAGATTGTGGTCCTACTCAGGGAGGGTTTGGGGTTTGTTTGTTTTGTTTGTTTGTTTGTTTTAACTAGGGGGAGGGGGTAGGTCACGAAAAACATACATCTCTTTCAAGAGTCACTCCAATAACATCCAAAATCCACCAGAAAGTGATGCCTTTATTGCACCAACCAAAAGGCACAAAATACATGTTGCAAGCTTTCGAAGCTCCAGTGGCTTCTTCTTCAGCCAAAGTGTTAAAAACCATGGGGGGGGGGGTGTTAAAGATGTGAGTCATATTTCTTGCCGTGTGGTCATTTGGGAGCTTCTCAAAGTCCACGAAATTTAACATCCACAAAACACAAAGGCACTTCCTTCACAATCCAGTATGTCTCTGTTCGAGTGTTTCCACTCCCACAAGACTTTAGGAGTTCCTTCCCCGATCTGCTCAAAAGCCCCATCTTCGGAGGTTTATGGTCACTTCCAGACTTCTGCCCATTTTTAAACTATCTTTTTTTTCCCATCGATCCCGAGAAAGGTTGGAGAACTTTGGAAAGTCTCAGCGGGCTTCGGCTGGTCGGGCAGTCCAGAACGCCGTGTCCCTGAGCATGTGCAAAGTACCTTTCCCCCACTGCCTAAGATGTCGCAACGGCTCCGGTTTCTGGCATGAGACGTGGAAAGATTTCACAAGAGCACAGTAGATTTTCCCGGTGAAACATCGATACCTCGGACTTTCGACATTAAATTAAGGGGAGGAAAGCTTGGGGCAGAGTCTTGGAAGACCCCCAAGATCTTCTTTGGAGAAGATTAGGAAGACATAAATAACTATTTAGAAGTTGCAAGGGGTTTTTGTTTTGTTTTGTTTTTTGCAAAGTTGAAAAGGAATTTATGTACTCAAGAAGAATGGAATAGATGAGAATATGATGATGCAAACATTTTCAATTGAAAATTTATAATAATAAAAATTAAGGGTCAGGAAAGAGACTGAGAGTCCAAACTTTTGTGAAAAGGAGAGCCAGGCTGCATCTACACTTCAGAAATAAACCGGGGCTGACACCGCTTTAACTGCCCTGGGTCAGTGGTATGGAATTTGGGGGAACTGTAATTTGTTGTGGCTCCACTCTGCCCAGAATTCCATACCATTGAGCCAGGGCAATTAAAGCGATGTCAAACCGGATTATTCCTGTGGATGCCTCCTCAGTGAGAAGTCGGCCGGTCTTTGCTGAGGAAGAAGAAGGCAGGGAGGAAAGGGAAACGTCCTCCTAGTAGCCCCTGAGTAGTACAGTCCTTCCATCTTAGGAAGAGCACCTGAAAAGAAGAAAAAGACCCCAGGATACTCCTCCACTTCCCCATTTTCTTATAATTATCTTCATGGTTGTTATTTTATTTTATGTCATTGTTATTTTAAAAGTTCTGCTCTCCTTTTATTAGAAAGCGCCTTTCCATCTTAAAGGACAACGGAGCAGCGCCTGGCAAATAGTAGTTCGCGAGTGGGAGAAGCCGGCTTTCAGAGAATGAAATGAATCGAAAGTCGGGCTCTGACAACTTTCCAGTTCCAGCCTCAAAAGTGTTTGCCCCACTTTGACCCCCCCACTTGATTCTCCACCTTCTTGTTCTCAGAAGCCCAGCAACAGGTTTATGCAAGTCTTCAAGCGACAGGGATAGAGTGAATTCCTGTTATAGATAGGAGGGTTTTTTCCTTTTTTCCTTGGAATACTTCGATGTTGCCTAACCAAAGAGCCAGTTTAGCACCATTCTTAACCGCGTTTAGTTTCCAGTGAAGATGGTTAACATTTATTTAGCCGAAGTAGTTAGGCGGCAGGGTTTGGAAACGTAGCTGTGTGATCCTGTTTGCAAATGCGAGGAAATCCATTCCGGATTACTGACTGCGAACAGGAGTTCGGGGGAGGGAAGGGAAAACCGTGCCGCGGTTGCACAAAAATTGACCTTGGAGCAGTTGTGGTTTGAAAGAGGACGCTTGAGTCTCTGGATGAAGCAACTTCTTCCTCCTCCTTGCTGCCCACAAGTCTCCTTTCCCGTTTACTACAACGAAAAACTCCCCCTTCTTGGCCCGATGTGGACGCATTTACAGGTGCCAGCTTGCCCACTTTCTCTTTCCCACTTTTACACAACCTGGCTGCCATCCAGAGGCCTCCTTCTGCCCTTGGTACAGCTTCACAAACTTTAACAGGGGAAGCCTTCTCCGCTGAAGGACGTAGTAGACCTATTGTAAGTCCGAACTCAGGGTTTGGAAACATTGATGGCTAGATTTGCTCCAGTCTTTGGATGGCATTTGCTCAAAAACAAACAAACCTGAACCTTTGGGGAAATGCGTTCCGCTAATTCCAATCAGACCGACTCCCAACGAAGTGTGGAAAGGATTGCGCCGTTAATTGATCATTAGCCGGTTAATTAGACCTTCCGCTTGGGCCTGCTTAGGATTCCACGCCAGAGAGGTCCTGTTGCATTCGCCTTTCACTCTGGCCTCCTCCACAAGTGGACCATGTTTTATTCTGGCAGTGAGGCGCTGCAGGCAACCCATTCTCTCTAGAATCGCCGAATCGCAAATCAGGGGGGGTCCCCTGTTGGGTCGATCAGTTTTCACCCCATAAACCACTCTTCAAATCCACTGTTAGCAAGGTTCTTGGGATCATTGGAAAGCGGCTGTGCGTGCTCACACTCTGTGGGCAAACACGAATTAGTATTATTTTAATTTCGCGATGATGTCTGTTTTCCTTTTTTTAAAATAAAAGGATCGCAAGACCGAAGCCAGCTGTCTTGCCAGCCACTTCTTCTTTGCCCTCCGCCTGTCGCCTTTTGCCAATTCAGCCCTCTTTCCCAATGTCTTCCTTTGTGACTTTCAGGTTTCCGAAGTGCGATGGATGTTTACTCCGCTTCGCCTTTCTGCCAGCCCTCGCTTTACCTGCAGGTTAGGGAACACACCAGTTAAAGATCAGAAAGTAGGAACCAGGCGACATTGCCGCAAATGCACAACCCGAAGTCTGTCGGGAAGAAGCTCCATCTGAGGATGGAGTCCTGGCTCAATATTAAAGTATTAAAAATACCCGACCCTTTCCAGCCTAAAAATCTGCGGGGAAAGGGCTAGAAAAGAGCCGGCAAGAATTTGGGAGGGTGTTTTTTTTTTTTTTTTCTTTTATCAGGAATCCTGCGATCTGTTTACCTCTTGCGAAAAGATTGAAAAAGTCAAACATTTTTAAGAATTAAAATGGTGACAGAAAGAAAAAAGTCCTCCCTCAACGCATTGTGGAAGATGCCTCCAAGTGATCTCTGGAAAATTTTATATTTTTTTGTCTACCAAGGCACGGCTTACCTGATTTGGCTGTTTTATCGTTCATATCGTTAGTTTTGAATTTAAGAAAGAATTAAAACCCTACCCTGCGGGACCTTCATGTCTGGGTTTCTTTATTTTATGCATTCATTTCCGGGGTCCTTCCAGGGGCGAGGAGGGAAAGGGAGGGTTATATTTTCTATTTTTTGTGGCAGCAATCCGATCTGGAAAGAGCTCCCACTGATCCCGAGGAAGCCAAACCAAGGGGCAAAGGATCCGGCTGCCTGCTTTTCCACTAGTTTTCCTTCCTAATCTGACCAACATTCACACAAAGCCACTTGGCAGAAGAAGGTCCAGCTTTTCTTGCGTCTTTCAGGGCAAAACAAGACCTGTGGAGAGGCTCCTAAAGGGGATTTTGCTCAGCCCCCCCCCTTTTTTTTTGTTATCTCCTTCCAGTCCTCTGGGCCCCACCACCGTACCTACAGAAGGTGTGTTTTAAAAAGTAGTTGGATCCTTTAAAAAGCATGATGGTTGGAGTCACTTGGTGGCCCTGCCACAGTGAATTGCCGGCAGGTTAGTGCCCTGGACTTGGGCAGAGACTGGTCATGGCTTGAGCCTACTAGCTGGGCTTATCCTAAGCACACTGAGCCAAGGAAGCATGTCCCAGCCTTACATTTCCCCCAGAAAATGGTCAAAGGCAAAGGGGAAGAGCAGTCAAAGAGAAAGACAAACTCCATTCAAGGATGTAGAAAGTAATCGCAGGCACAGCTTCTCCAAAGAGGAACACCGACACAGAGAGTTGAAAGTCGGATTTCAGCTGCAAAGGTTGCGACTCAACCGGTCTCCATACAGTTCATGAAATGGAGTGAAGTCGGAGGGAAAGGGAAGGAAAGGAAAGGCGTCGGAGAGATTCTGAAAAAATCAAGAGATCCGTTTTAATCTCAAATTGGTATTTCTTCTCCTTGCATGTCTTCATGCCATTGCTGCCCACACCACGCTCTTTCGGTTAAAACAACCAACAACAACGACAAATAAATCAAATCAAATCAAACCTATCTGGGCAGCTGACACAGAGGTCGGTGAAAATGCAACACCATTAAAGCAAAGATAAAAAGCAGCCAGTCAACACGGGGGAGAGACTAAAACTGAATTCAGCTGGTTTATTGTTTGGTTAAAACAGCACTGGGAATTTGTAAAGGCCTCCTCTGGCGTGAAAGGTTGGGTTCAAGGGACCCGAGGTGCCACCGCAGAAAAGTCTAGGCCCAGGGGGGAAAAAAGGAGGGTTGTTGTTTTTTAAACAACGATCTCAGAGTCCTTAGCACAAACTCATTCGATTTATACCTGGTAGAATTCAAAGATATAGCCAGGTTAGTCTGTAGAATCCGTCCAGTTTTGCAATGGGACTAGCCTGCGGTCTGCCCAGCATATATATTACCAATGGCATATATATATATATGTCTGAACCTGGCTTCCACTCCCCCAAATGCATCTGAGGAAGTAGACCTAAGTCTAGGAAAGCTCCTGCTGCCAACTTCTTTCTTTCAGTGAGTCTCAAAGGTGCTGCAAGAGTTCTCTCTACATCATCATCATTATATCTAACTGCATCTGAGGAAGTAGATTGAAGCCTAGGAAAGCTCCTGCTGCCCATTTCTTTCTTTTAGTTCGTCTCAAAGGTGCTACAAGATCTCTCTGCGTACTCCATTTCATTCTTTCGTTCACTGTTCCCCACCCCATCCCCTATGCTTGTTTTCTGGAGAGGAGGTGATACGATAAGTCCTGTTTAAATATTTGAAGGGATGTCATATTGAGGAGGGAGCGAGCTTGTTTCCTGCTGCTCCAGGGAATGGGACATGAAGCAACGGGTGGAAGCTACAGGAAAAGAGATTCCACCTCAACATTAGGAGGAACTTCCTGACAGTTGAGAGCTTTTTGACACTCCCTCGGAAAGCAGTGTGGCCTCCTTCTTTGGAGGTTTTTTGGATGGCCATCTGTCAGGGATGCTTTGATGGGGAATTCCTGCATGGCAGAATGGGGTTGGACTGGATGAACTTTGGAGGGGAGGCCTCTTCCAACTCTAGGATCCTATGACAGCTGTAGTTCCTGGATGGGGCTTCCTAATGCAGCATCCCTCTCCAGGTATGGGCTTGCCAAGGTGCCAAGTTCAGGAAGAGGGTCTGCTGGGCGATCCGGTGGCACAGGGGGGGGGGGGGTCTGCCCGGCCGGGAGCCCCTGGAGGGAACTCTCCCCCGTTTCAAGGTGCCTCCCTCCGGCCTCCTTGCCCCACGTCCCACATTTCCCTGGGAACTTTTCTTCCCCGAGAGTTAACGATTAACCGAGGCAGAACGGGCAATTTTCTTGGGAATGCGAACTATTTCCTTTCTGCTGCAGATAGAAAGCGGGCAGTGATTAATCCTGGATATATATTTCAAAGGGATCGCTTCTGTTTTATGTTTAACGGACGATCGGAAGGGGGGGAGGCGAAGGAGAGGGGGGCAGGTGCCTGTCTCAGGAGATCCTTCAAGAGGATCCCCTGCAATAAAAATAAAATAAAATAAAAAAGCATAGGAAACCAACCCGAATGTTCTTTTTCCCCCAGTTCAACGTTTTATATATATAAAAAAAGACAAAGCGTTTGGTGTTGGAAAAGTAATTCCGTTCGGATCGTTTAAATTAACGGGGGACAATTGGACAAAAAGAGAGGTAGAGGGAACCCCGCCTTGCATAAGCCCAAGAAACCTCGGGAGTAGGTTGATTTGATACATCCACACTGGAGATATAACCCGGTTTGGCAGCGCTTTAACTTGTTGTCTGACTCACTGCTATGGAATTCTGGGAGTTGGAGTTTGTTGTGGGGCCCAGAGCGGAGCTCCGCTCCGCTCTGGGCCCCACAACAAACTCCAACTCCCAGAATTCCATAGCAAAGAGCCAGAAAAGACTTAAAGCGCTGCCAAACCGGGCTATTTCTCTGGTATAGATGCAGCCCAACTTCTTCGCCTCCTTCTCCCCCTTCGCTCCTGAAGGCCTTCCTCTGCCCCCCCCCCAATACCCCACCCTCCCCCGTTGCCCAGATGCCCCTGGCACCCCTCTGCCTCCCCTCCCCAGAGCCGGGACAGCAAGTCCTGAGCCTAACTGGATGGTGGCAGGCATCTCTCTCTCTCTCTCTGTTTCTCTCTCTCTCTCTCTCTCTCTCCTAGGCAGCCTGGCGTGACGGATTAAACATCAACTAGTTAAATAAAAATTAATATCAACTGCTTCCTAACTTCTAATGTCATGTTGTTTATAACTAATGAACTGATTAGGGGATAAACATATCAGGGAGACGTGGCTGCTGCTGCTGCTGTTGCTGCTGTTGCTCCGCTCCAAGTCGGCCCACCGATGCCCACCCACAGCCACGGGGTGGCAAGGGGGCAAGGAGGCACTGCCACCCCCTGGCAAAAGGGGAAAGGGGGCACCCCAAGGGCCCTCCGGGATCTTTTCTGGAGGGCGGTCTGGGGGGGGAGATGAGACGAGCATTCCCAGGTGGGCAGCCCCTCTGCCACCGCCCTGGTGCCCAGGTGCCAGGACAAGCCTGGGCTGGCTCGCCAGGGACTGTGGAGATGCTGAGTTAACCCAAGGGAAGCATTCCCCGTAATCATTAACTTTCTCAAAAAACCTTCCCCCTCTTCCTTGCCTCCTTCTCTTTGGTGAATTTGAGATGCAGGAAGCAGGGCAGCCTGAACAGGTTTGGTGCCAATGGCACCCAGCCCTGCCCGGAATCAGAATCATGGAATTATAGAATCATAGAGTTGGAAGAGAGCCCCAAGGGCCATCCAGTCCAACTCCATTCTGCCATGCAGGAACTCCCAATCAAAGCATCCCCGAATCGGGGCCTCCTTGGCCCAGGAACCCTGCCTCTCTTTCCCCAGAGAAGGGCCCTGGGGCTGGGAAGAGTCCCCTGGGTTTCCCCCAAGAAGGTTTGCCCCCGATCTCGACAAGACACTAATAACCGGGGAAGTCTTTTCAAACCGATCCTCCCCAATGCAGAAATGCCATTTTAATGACGAATCGATGGGCAAATGGCTTCGTTTTTCCTGGAGCGGAGAGACCTTCAATAAGTGGGTGGTTTAGGGGCGGCTTCCCAAAGCCTTCAGTTGGGGAGGAAGAGCAAAGCCCAAATGGAGGACACTTGGAAGTCCCTCCCGGACAGAAAGTTGCTATGTAGGGCGTAAATATCCATATCTGTCAGGTCCTGGAAAAGGAGGACCTCTGGCCCGGCTGTCCTGGACCTGGACCTAGGCCTCGAAGTGGCTCTCAGGACTTGAATCCAAGACCCTTGGGAACTGGTCCTGGTCCTGATGCCCCTTTAAGTAATGCCCTCTAAACCCGGGGAGGTTGGGGATCTTCCAGCAGAAGAAGGGCAGCCATTCGGAAAGCAGGATGCCACCTTTCCTGTCCAGCGTTGGTGGTGGTGGGGACTTTTCCTGGGACTCCAAAGGCTGGGCCCAGACCTCTAGGGCAGGAAGGTTTTGGGCAGAGACCCCACCTGTGGCCAAACCTGGCATTCCTGGGCGCAGGTGGAGGAGAAAAGAAAGCCGGATGAGATCCGTCATATAACCATGTTAAGACGGATCTCTTCTGGCAGGCCTTTCCTGAATAGAGACCCAGCCACCAAAGAGACCGATCTTGTTGCTATTTGCCTGCCCATTGTTGTTGGTTTTGTTTTTATCCCATTGCTGAAATTGTTATTGATCTTTTTAACACGTTTTCATTGTAAAGCGTTTAATTCTATTTGAACGAGGGAAGGTGGGGGGATATGATATGTATAATTTTTAATGCCGTAAGCGGCCCAGATTGCCCGAGTGCAGATGGGGCGGGATATAAACTAATAATAATTACAGTAGAGTCTCGATTATCCAAGCTTCGGTTATATCCAAACATTCCTGATTATCCAACCTCGCGGCTGCTGTGATTTCTTTAAATTTTCCTGTGATTTCTTTAAATTTTCATAGGACTGAACTGTTTATACTGTACATCACCATGTCGATGGGTGATTTCTTTACATCTCCTTTTACTGTTATTGCCATAAAACTTCAATACATTTGCAATTCATAGTGATTCCAAGGTTTTCTTGGACCTTCTGGACTATCCAACATTTTCGGTTATCCAACTATCACCCGGTCCGGTTTATGTCGGATAATCGAGACTCTACTGTATTATTATTAGGCTCGCCTGGCCCTGGCATGTCTTTCCCCCTCCTTTGGAAAGGCAGGCCAGACCCAGCTGAGCAGCCTCTTGCCTTTTTTTCCAGCTGGGGGAGCAGGGAAGGAGGTGAAGAAGGAGCCCCCTCCCGCCCTGCTCTCTTCTCCCTCGTTATCTAAACCGTTTAGTTGTGCGTGGTTGCGCCTCGATCTCCAAAGGCAGGGGGGGAAGGCGAGGAGCAGCCAGCCAAAGGCCCAGCCAGGCCCAGAGCCAGGGAGGCCGGGAGGGAAGGAAGGGAGACGAGCCATTAGGCAAGGCGGGCAGGCCCACTTCTCCAAAAAAAGGGCTGAAGGGGACCATATCACTCCCCCCCCCCCCCACAGACATGCCTGGAGCATCCCTCCATAAGCACTAGGCGGTGGAGAAGGCTGAGCTGGGCAGCCAGAGCCTGCAGGGCCTTCTCCTGGTGGCCCCTTCCTTCTATGACACTTTGTTTTTCAGATCTGCCTGCTCCTTCCCCAGGCCATACATCAGAAATGAAGCCATGACCAATGTGGAGCTCAGTGTCGGATGCTTCAAGGCCTAACCGGGGAGATCCCCCGCCTGGTTAAGCCGACCTCCCTCTAAGAAGGGCGCTAGCCGACAAGGCCGACCCTCTCTGAGGGGTCCAACTGCATCTGAGGAAGTAGATTGAAGTCTAGCAAAGCTCTCATGCTGCCAAGTTCTTTCTTTCAGTGAGTCCCAAAGGTGCTACGAGAGCTCTCTCTACATTACTATAATTATCACTATATCCAACTGCATCTGAGGAAGCAGGCCTAGGTCTAGGAAAGCTCCTGCTGCCACTTTCTTTCTTTCAGTGAGTCTCAAAGGTGCTACAAGACCTCTCTCTACGTTGTGGAGTCAAGGCTTTCATGGCCGGCATCCATAGTTTTTTTGTGGGGCTTTCAGGCTATGTAGCCATGTTCTAGAAGAGTTCCTTTCTGACGTTTCTCTCTACATTATTATAATTATTATGATTATATCCAAGTGCAACTGAGGAAGTAGACTTTAGTCTAGGAAAGCTCCTGCTACCACCTTCCTTCTTTCAGTGAGTGTCATCATCATCATCATCATCATCATCATCATCAGTATTATTATATCCAACTGCATCTGAGGAAGTAAACTGAAGTCTCCTGCTGCTATCTTCTTTCTTTTCGTGAGTCTGAAAGGTGCTACAAGAGCTTTCTCTACATCTATTATATCCAACTGCATCTGACGAAGTAGATCTAAGTCTAGGAAAGCTCCTACTGCCAACTTCTTTCTTTCAGTGAGTTTGCAAGGTGCCGCAAGAGCTCTCTACAGACCCATTCGACAGACTAACACGGCTATAGCTTTGAATCCGACTTCTCTGTGTGAGAGAGAGGGTCGACTCTCCGCTCCCCTTCCCCATCTGGAATGGGGCTCCCTATTCTGCAGATGGGGCTGCCTAAGCCGGGGCCAGAAGGGGCGGGGGGGGCTAGGGGGACCGAGTTTAGGACTCTCTCGGAGTCCTGGGAAGCCTTGGAGGGCTCGGTGAAGGGGGCAGATGGCTCTGATGGTGAGGGTTGTTATAGAATCATAGAATCGTAGAGTTGGAAGAGACCCCAAGGGCCATCCAGTCCAACCCCATTCTGCCATGCAGGAACTCCCAATCAAAGCATTCAGGACAGATGATCATCCAGCCTCTGTTTAAAGACCTCCAAGGAAGGAGACTCCACCACACTTGTTAAAGAGGATGTAGCCAGGTCCTAAACTGGGCACCAGGAGAAGGCTGTGGGGGTCCCTTGGGCAGAGGAAGGATCCTACTATCCGCCCCTTAGGGAGCAAAGGGTTACAACCCTTGCAAAATTCCAGAGGACCAACCCCACGGGCTTAAAACCATCACTAAGGGTTCTGTAAGGTAGACAATCCAATCCCTCCATATTTGATATTTACAGATTTGATTATTAACAGATTTTATTAATACCTTCTCTCTAGGAATCTCTAGGTGCAACTCCAGTGCAACTCTAGGGTCAACCTTAACTAAAAGTTGCCCTGAAAGACCTAGGGATTCCTAGAGAGAAGATCCTACTAGGCCTCCAGGGCAGCTCCATGGTCAGGATCTGTCGGATGTTGACCGCAGAGTTGCACTGGGAGACCAAAGAGATCCCTAGAGAGGTGCCTTCTCAGGTCAAAACATGGTGTTTTTCTTATGTGCGGTTTCCCCATATCCACGGGGGTCTTGTGCCCCTAACCCTCGCGGATGTGGAGGGACAAAGTGTATTCGTAAAATCTTGCTCTAGGGAAGCAAAGGGCCTCTATGGACAGATGTGCACCAAGCCTTTGGACTCCAATGAGCCTTTGGACGCAAGAAATGTCGGTGTGAAATACAGCACACCTTGAAGCGTTGTGAGTGCGAAGAAAGGGAAGGTTGATTTGTTGTTGTTGTTTTGGTTTGCTTTGGTTTTCCTCTGCTCCCAGCCAGCAGGACCACTGAGAAAAAGCATCGAGGGCCCCTTTCGAGAGAGCAGAGGGCACCCTGGCCAGGTTGGCAAGCCCTCCTGAGCCATTCGGAGGCAAGGAGGCAAAGAGGAAAGTGGCCTCGACCCCCCCTCTCCCCCCCAGAACCCCCCCCCTTGCCCCGGGGGCTGGGGTCCCCTCTGTTCCATTTCCCTTCTGTGTCTCTAAAAGATCTGCCCAAGTCCCTTTGCATCTGAGGTTTAAATAGGAAGATCAATAGAAAACAGTTGTAATGATCTAATTAATTATAGCAAAATTAAAAGCGAGTAGAAAATCAATCTCTGATGGTGTTGAAGATGGAATTAAATTGATAGTCCATCTGTTCACCTCCTAGACCGTATAAATTTGCAACCCAAGGACGGAGCTAATGGGATCAGGCGGCTGGGAATCTCCTCCTCTACCCCCCTCTCTCCCCCCCCCCCCGCCCCATCCCCCGCCGCGCTTCTTGAAGTTCAAACTTGCAAAAAAACCAGACCCAGATCCTTCTCCTCGACTCTGGGTCTACTCGTCCCATGCCAAGGGCTAGTCGAGGAATCCAAATATGTGTTAGAATTCAAACACAGAGCCCGGTTAGTCTGTAGAATCAGTACGCAAGGAGAGAAATCTTGTAGCACCTTTGAGACTCATTGAAAGAAAGAAATTGGCAGCAGGAGCTTTCCTAGACCTAGGTCTACTTCCTCAGATGCAATTGGAAGTAGGCTGGAGTCTAGGAAAGCTCCTGCTGCCAACTTTCTTTCAGTTAGCCTCAAAGGTGCTAAGAGAGGTTTCTCTACATCATCATCTTTATCATCATTATCATTATATTATACTATATTATACTATATTAGCCTATCCAAATGCATCTGAGGAAGTAGACTGAAGTCTAGGAAAGCTCCTGCTGCCACCTTTTTTCTTTCAGTGAGTCTCAAAGGTGCTACAAGATCTCTCTCTGTACATCATCATCATTATATCCAACTGCATCTGAGGAAGTAGACTGAAGTCTAGGAAAGCTCTTGCTGCCAATTTCTTTCTTTCAGTGAGTCTCAAAGGTGCTATAGATATATGTTAGTCACTTTTGCGGCCGAGTGGAAGCCAAAAAAAATGACCACTCAAAAGGTGTCCACTCTGACACACACACACACACACATTGCCGGCTGTGATCCCGTGGGCTTCAATGGACCCTCCTGTTTCGACCGTAGCCATCTGCAAGAGGCCGGGGTTCAAGGGAAATAGTAGTAGTGCCCCATCGGTTGTACTGGGAAAGACTTTGAAGTCTAGGAAATCATCACCATCATTATTATTATCATTATATTATACTATACTAGCCTATCCAACTGCATCTGAGGAAGTAGGTCCCCATTCAACTTCAGTCCCAGAATGGGCTGCCCTGAGCCCCTCGGCTTCTTTATAGCTACTGGCCACGCACAAAATCCGCCTAGATCCTAATATCCTCTTTACAGTATTTTGCTTCAATGCCCGACTTTATCCCGAACCTCTTTTTCTCGGTTATGCACCTGAGGAAGGAGATTGAAGTCTAAGAAATCATCACCATCATCATTATTATTATCATTGTATTATACTATATTAGCCTATCCAACTGCATCTGAGGAAGTAGACTGAGGTCTAGGAAAGCTCCTGCTGCCGACTTCTTTCTTTCAGCGAGTCTCAAAGGGGCTGCAAGAGCTCTCTCTCTCTACATTATCATTATTATTGATGTTATCATTTATCATTATATCCAATTACATCCGAGGAAGTAGACCTAAGCCCTGCTGAAACCTTCTTTCTTTCAGTGAGCCTCAAAGGGGACTGCAAGAGCTCTCTCTACATTATTATTATTATTATTTGAATCGATGTCATGATTTGCACCTCCACCTTGCTCGGATCTAAGTCCCAATGAACTTCGGTTCCAGAATAGGCTGCTCTGAGACCCTGAGCTTCTTTAGGGGGGGACTGGCCACGCACAAAATCCGCCTAAATCCCAATATTGGCTTAAGGTCGGGAGGGGGCCTAAATGAAGGGCAGCCCTGGGGACTGGAGGGGGTGGGCAGGCCAAACACTTGTCTTCCCAGCCTTTCTGCCCAACTTTGGGGGGGGGGGGAGGTGGAGTGGGTTCAAGCCAAGGCAAGTCGTGATCAGAGGGGGGGGAGATCTCAGTGCCCCCCCCCCGTCCTCCTCCTTTGCCCCACTTATTCCCAGATCCTACCCTTCTCCAGGATGTGCCGCCTGGATGGACGCCTGGCAGGCCTTTCCCGGTGCCAAGGCAGAACCCGGTGCCAAGGCCTTGGTTTCTCTTCCTCCAGGAGCGTCTATAGGAAAGGAACGGATCCGACCCGCTTCTGCTTCGGACAGCTGGGCCCGAGGAGGGCGGCCCGGCTTTGGCCTCCAAAGGACTAAGCCGGGCAGGTGATTTTCCTAGCCATCCCCCCCCCCCCCCCCGCATCCAAGGTCCCGGAGGGAGGACGGGCAAAGGAGAAGGGGGGCAGCGCTGGTAATACAACACACACAGATATACAAACACACACACATTATACACACACAGCCCGATCCCATCATTTTGGAATGAAAAATGGAAGCATCGGTCGTGGGCTGCAATGGAGGGTTGGGGGGAAAACGCAGAGTGCTAGGGAATGCACAAAAATGGCAAGAAGGTTGTCACGGCCGGCAATCCATAGTTGTGTTGTTGTTGATTTTTTTTTTGTCGGATTTTCCGGGCTCTGTGGCCATGTCCTAGAAGAGTTTCGTCCTGACGTTTCGCCAGCATCTGTGGCTCTCTTTCTCCGAAGATGCCAATGCCACAGATGCTGGCGGAACGTCGGGAAGAAACTCTTCTAGGACATGGCCACAGAGCCCGGGGAGAAAAAACACAACCCACAAAAAAGCAAGGAGGATGATTCCCGGGTAAGGATGATTGAGAACGGGAGCGAGCTGGGAGGTCGGGGGAATAGTTTGTGATCGCAAAGCCAGGGGACTTTGCGGGGCAGGCGGTTTCTTGGGGGGCATTTGCTGGAGGGAGGTGGCAGCTAGAACCCAAAAGAACTCTTTTGGGGGCTCTTCCCTTCTCACTCGACTTTCCTTCTCTTCTTTCCTAGAAGCTCCACACTGATGGGGATGAAAAGCTCTTTTCATCCTTATTAGCCCAGACCTTCCTGGCCCACAGAATCATAGAATATTATGGACAAGACCACAACCCCCCCCCCCCATGCAAGAAATCATGCCCAGATTACGGTTAGAATTCAGGGCCAGAGCAAATCTCCGATAGATATCACTTCTGAAGAGTATTTTTGCCCTTTGTGCACCCACTCACCCCACCCCTCCAAATGCCATCTTCATCCCTTTTGTTAAATGAAATATTCCATTGGCGTTTCCTAATGCTCCTTTTGCTTTGGTGCTTCCCCCCCCCCCCCAAAAAAAAAATCCTGGAGGGCCAAAGGGGGACCGGATTGACAAAGGTCCACAGCTAAAGAAATCCTGGCAGGGAAAGAGGGCACAGAATCGGAGCCGGAGAGACTGGACCAAGCAAGTCCCCTTCCCCTTGCCCCCTTTTCCCGGCTTATCTAGGATTATCTAGGAAGCCTCCGCCGGCTAGTTCTGGAGGAAGAGTTCCTTTCCTTAAAAAAAAAAGTTGGGCATCGCTTGGGGTTAAAGTCGGAGCCCCCCCCCCCCCAAACCTGGGCTTTGCCTGCAACCCAGAAGGAGAGAAAAGTTGGCAGGGAGGAAAGGAGGCACTTACGGGCACCCAGGAACGAAGTCCGGCGGCTCAAGAGTCCCAGGCAACCGTCCAACCGAAGATCGGGAGCCTCGAAGGTGCGGGAAGGGAAGGGAAGGGAAAGGAAGGGGGCAGGCGGAGATCGGGGGCCAGGAGCCCCGGGCAAGCCTTGCTCCAGCCTTGGCCGGGCCCCAGGGGTTCAATGGCAGGCCCTCCTGCCGCCTCCCCCCCTTTCCCAGCCCGCCTCTCCGCTTTCTGGCCCTTTCGATCCCTCTTTCTTTCTTTCTTTCTTTCTTTCCTTCCTTCCTGCCGCCTCCGAAGGAATCGGGAAGCGGCTCGGAGCCTTCTCTCTTTTTCTGCCCGCTTCCCTCCAGCCCCGCAGCGCAGTCGCTCCCTGCTTTGTTGAAACAAAAAATAAAAATTAAATAAAATTCTTTGTTCAAGACAAAAGTTTTCAGATGGGGGCTTGGGTCTTCTCTCCCCCGAGGAGGATTGATTTGGCTGTCTCGGTTCCAGTTGTGCAGCCCTGATTTCATTTACTCTTAAATAAATAGATTTATATTTATTGTTTCCCGTTCTTTTCTCTTTTTTATATTATTATTATTATTAATATTAATATTTGTATTTGGGTCTTGGGTTTCTCTATGTCCAAACAAAGCTTCCCGTATCAATAATCTTTTTTTTTTTTAATTGTCTTGGGTTAAGTTTAAAAGCCTTAGGAACATTTGTGAAACCAGTGTTTATTTAAGGTACTTTATTTTATTTTCCTTTCCTTTGTCAACTTCTCCTTTTCTTTTCTTTTCTGTTCCTTTCTTTCTTTCTTTTTTGTAGTCTACGTTCGCCCTTTCACTTC
The DNA here is from genome assembly GCA_034509955.1 of Urosaurus nigricauda. Taxonomy (NCBI): domain Eukaryota; kingdom Metazoa; phylum Chordata; class Lepidosauria; order Squamata; family Phrynosomatidae; genus Urosaurus; species Urosaurus nigricauda. The sequence continues at coordinate 155,642,097 of JAOEGL010000003.1, forward strand.
ATCCTTCTGTCCTCCCCATCCCTCTCAATCTTTCTCTGTCTTATGACACACACTCACACAAACACACACAAAACGCACCCTCCATTAGCAAGCAATTCGTTCCCAAGTCGAGTGACTTGGACTGAGACACTTTTTATTTAGACTTGGGGAACCGAGGTGTATCTCTTTCGCAGACTTTCTGAAGTCGGCTTTTTAAAGAAAAGGGCAGGAAAGGCCGGAGGGATCGCCTTGTTCCAAACCCCGGCATTTAACTTCTAGGAAAGGCATAAAGTTTCCCTGGATCTGAAAGTCGAAGGCTTTCATGGCCGCCATCCATAGATTTTTGTGGGGTTTCTCAGCCCATAGGGCCATGTTCTAGAAGGATTTATTCCTGACGTTTCTCCAGCATCTGTGGCTGGCATCTTCAGAGGATGCCAGCCACAGAGGTTGGCAGGAATGTCAGGAATAAGCTGTTCTAGTACGTGGCCCTATAGGCTGAAAAACCCACAAAAATCTATGGATGGCGGCCATGAAAGCCTTCAGCTTCAGATCCAGGGAAACTTTATGCCTTTCCTAGAAGCTAAATGCCGGGGTTTGGTACAAGGCGATCTGCCTTTCATGTGTCAGAAATGAAAGCCCCGTATTTCGTTATTCTGAATTATTTTGGAAGGAAAGAGGGCTATTAAAAGTATTCCTCAGGGATCTGAATAATAATAATAATATATACACTAGCAGTTAAATCAAAATACACTCGCCCCTCCGTATTTGCGGCTTTGATATTTGCGGATTTGATTATTCGTGGATTCGATGAGTATCTTCTCTCTAGGAATCTCTAGGTCCTCCAGTGCAACTCTCTGGTCAACTTTAACCAAAAATTGCACTGAAAGGCCCAGAGATTCCTAGAGAGAAGACTCTGCTAGGCATTTGTCGCTCCTCCAGTGCAGTTCTGTGGCCAATGTCCAGCAGATGTTGGCCACAGAGTTGCCCCGGAGGACCAAGAGATGTGTCCTCTCAGGTCAAAACGTGGTGTTTTTTGTTATTTGCGGATTCACGGGGGTCTTATGTGGATGTGGAGGGACAAGCGAGGAAAGCAAAGAAGGATGAAGCAGAAGCCTTTATTCCATTGATACAATTTAGAGTCTCAGCCGAAGGTGGACACAACAATCATCAGAAGGAAGGAAGGAAGGAAGGAAGGAAGGAAGGAAAGCTGATTGTAAAAGAACGATCAAATTTGCAAAGAAACTTCATACCCCCTTGGCCTTCCGGGAGCTGTTAAGGCGGAGTGTGTGTGTGTGTGTGTGTGTGTTGCTCCCCTTTTCTTCTTGAATCTTCCCCTTTTATGAATCCCAAGCTCTCATCAGTCCCTTTGGCCCTGGGACTAACTGGCATTACCCTTTCCAGGGAGTTTAATGGGGAGTTTTCGCTGATCCGCAGCACTTTCCACCTCTGTCCCCGTTTTTTATGGGTGCATTATAGTTAGGGGTTATACAAATGTTTTTTTGTCTCTATGTTAACTCCTAACGTTTGCCAAGAGCCCCCAAGGCAAGCCAGCCTTGGAGGAAGGGGGCTGAGTGGGGGGCTGGGGAGAGAAAGGGGGGGGGGGTGAAAGGGAGGATCTCCCATTACTGCTGATTAAAAGGAGACTTTAATAAGCCTCTAATTCACTCATCGGGCGTTTTATGGAGAAATTAGAGAAGACAAACCTATCTCCAGCGGGGGATCGGGTTGGGGGGTGGGTGGGTGGCTTTCCCTACAAGCCCTCCTCCAGGGAAGGGGAGCCAGACCTTAACGACCTTTGTGCCCCACAAGCCAGAAAAAAACGGGGGGACTGCCATGGAAGAGGGGAGATGTTGGCAGGGTTGGACCTTGGGGTTTTAGAGGCGTCAGGATTCACACCAAGGCGGTCAACAACAACAACAACAACAACAACAACAACAAACCCTAGGCTGCATGCGCACTGGAGAAATAACCCGGTTTGGCCCCACTTTCATTCTTTCTGGCTCAAGGCTATGGAATATCTGGGAAGTGGAAACTCCAGCTCCCAGAATTCCATAGCTTTGAGCCAGAAAAGAGCGAAAGCGGGGCCAAACCGGGCTATTTCTCCAGTGTGGAATTCCCCCCCCCCCCATTCAATCTGCTTCCCAGGAGTCACACAAAGGAGAGGGGCCTGGGCTGGGAAAAAGCGGCAAGTGGCTGGAGGGGCCCTGTGCCGTCGAGTGTGAAATTGCAGCCAAGGGGGGGGGAGGCTCCGTCTTGTAGCAGAAGCTCTCCAAAAGCCCTGGGGGGGGCGGGCAGGGGGGCAGGGAGTCGGATCTGGGGATCTGGGCAGCGGAGGGGGGGGGCAGAAGGGAAGAACTCTTCCTCTGCCAAGCCAATGCCCCTTCCGCCCAGGAGCAGGGGCAGGAGGGTGCTGGGCAAGGCGAGGGCACAGGGGGTCGAGCCCCCTGGCAGCCTCTCCACTGTCCAGACGCCTCTTTAGCTCCAGGAGGCAAACCCAAAGCCACTCAGATCACCTTCCAAAGCTGGAGACTGCGGTCATCTCCCTTCGTCCCCCCCCCCCCCCCCACAAAATCTGTCCCTAAAGATGCCCACTGCCTTAGCCTTGCCCTCCTCTAACACTTGTAGGGCGACATTTCCACCCCCACATAGGGACATCGGCCTAGCAGGGTTTGGGTGTTGGACTAGAACTCTGCAGACCACGGTTCGAATCCCTGCTCAGCCATGGGAACCCATTGGGAGGCTTCGATGAAGTCACACTCTATCCGCCTCAAAGCCCCTTGGAAGACACTTGCCCAGCAAACCCCAAAGAGCATTGTTGCTAACTGCCCTCGACCCTGCTGATCATAGAATCATAGAATCATTGAGTTGGAAGAGACCACAAGGGCCATCTAGTCCAACCCCCTGCCATGCAGGAACTCCAAATCAAAGCATCCCTGACAGATGGCCATCCAGCCCCTGCTTAAAGACCTCCAAGGAAGGAGACTCCACCACCCTCCGAGGGAGTGTGTTCCACTGTCGAACAGCTCTTACTGTCAGGAAGTTCCTCCTAATGTTGAGGTGGAATCTCTTTTCCTGCAATTTATATCCATGATGAGACACCTCCAAGTCCTCCTCTGCTCTGCTCAACTCCTTCCAACTCATACTCAAAGTCATCTCTTTCCTAGAGTCCATCCATCTAGCATGCGGCCTTCCTCTCTTCTTACTTCCCTCTCCCTTTCCTAACATTACTGTTTTTAGTTTTCAGTGATTCCTGACTTCTCATGATGTGTCCAAAGTAAGACAACCTGAGTTTTCAAAGACTTTCCTGGTCAGCATCCATAGTTTTTTGTGGTTTTTTTCCCCCCAGGGCTCTGTGGCCATGTTCTAGGAGAGTTTTTTCCTGACCTTTCTCCAGCACCTGTGGCTGACATCTTCAGAAATTCAGATGCTGGAGAAAGATCAGGAATAAACTCTTCTGGAACATGGCCACAGTAGTCCAAAAAACCCACAAAAAACAACCCGAGTTTTGTCATTTTGGTGTCTAGGGAAATTATCTTCTTCACCAAGTAAACCATTGGATGAGACATTCCCCATGACTGAGGGTCGCCCTAAGTCGGGAAAGGACTGGAAGGTCCCCCAACAACAGAAACTAACCAACCAACAAACCCCCTGGGTTGGTTCCCCACCTAAGTGTGGGAGATAAAGTGGGAGAGGAGAGGAGGAGAGAAGAATTCGGGAAGGCCGGCAAGGAGGGTATCCAAACGAGCTGGTCGCCCAGAGATTCATTTTGAAGAAAAGCAGCTAAAAAGGCCAGTGCGGATTTTAGTTTGCATCAATAGAGGTATAGTGTCTAGATCAAGAGAAGTAATAGTGTCACTCTATTCTGCATTGGTCAGGCCCCATCTAGAATACTGTGTCCAGTTCAGGGCACCACAATTCAAAAAAGGATGTTGAGAAACTGGACTGTGTCCAAAGAAGGGCAACTAAGATGGTGAAGGGTCTGGAAACCCTGCCCTATGAGGAATGCCTTAGGGAACTGGGGATGTTTAGCCTGGAGAAGAGAAGGTTAAGAGGTGATATGATCGCCCTGTTTAAATATTGGAAGGGATGTCATATTGAGGAGGGAGCAAGCTTGTTTTCTGCTGCTCCAGAGATTAAGACCCGGGAACAATGGATGCAAAAGAGATTCCACCTCAACATTAGGAGGAACTTCCTGACAGTAAGGGCTGTTCGACAGTGGAACACGCTCCCTCAGAGACCTTGGAGGTCTTTAAGCAGAGGCTGGATGACCTCAGGGATGCTTTGACTGGGAGTTCCTGCATGGCAGAATGGGGCTGGACTGGATGGCCCTTGGGGTCTCTATGATTCTAATGTGGTGTCATCTGCAGATTTGATAGTCCTTCATCCAAGTCGTTGATAAAGGTGTTGAATAGAACCCTGTGGCACCCCAATGGTCACTTCTCTGCAAGATGGTCTCATCCAACTCTGTGATTCCATGGTTCTGTGCTTCTAACCGAGAGCCAGAGAGGAGGAGGAGGAGGAAGAACAGCCGTAGAGGAAAAGGAGGCGATCGTGGAGGAGGAGGAAGGCAGGCAGGGCCTATTTTCAGGAGTGTGGGGCCTGTTTTGCGGAAAGGTGGCACCAAAGGGACGAGGTGTCAATCCAGTCCCCCTTGGTTTCAGCTTCTGCGGGAGGATCAGAGAGGAGCAAAGGGGGTCGGCTCGATCAGTGGGGGAGGGAAGGTGTGGTGCAAAGATCCCTATCTCCCTCCTCCCTCCCCCCCCCAAAGTTTATTTTTTCCCCCAGTCCAAATTTCCGCAGAGAAGCGGTGGCCCCTTTTGAAGTGTAAATGCTCCGAGTTGGGAGGTGCAGGATGAATAGCCGAGACAGGAGGAGACCCGCTTTGATTTAAAAAATAAAAGGGGGGGGGGGAGAGAAAGAAGATTCATTTAAAGGAAAACGGGGGGGGGGGGGGGAGAGAAGAAGCAGCCAAGCTTGACAGGCGAGCTGGGCTTGGAGGGAGAGGTTTCCCAAAGATAACAGAGAGGAACGGGGAAGGGAACGCTTTCCAGTTATGGAAATCCGCCCCTTCCATCTGTTTTGGGGTTTTTTTTGGGGGGGGGGGGGGGAGTCTGGAAAAATTGTTTCAAAACTTTTTTGGGGAGGGAGGAATGACCCCACCTCTATGCCTCCAGCATGATAGGAACTGCGAGGGGTTTTTGGATTTGCTGGTAAAACAAGTCTTGTTTCCTAAGAGGCGGCCTCCACACTGCAGAAATAATCCGCTTTGATACCGCTCCAACTGCCAGGGCTCCCTGCTATGGAATGCTAGGTATTGTAGTTTGTTGCGGCCCCAGAGAGGAGTCTTCTTGGTTTAAATTCCCTTTTTAAATTTGGCACGTTTCTAAATTTTTAGCCTTCTCCTGTTTTAATTAGGTTCCTTGGATTGTTTGTAAACATAATTAGCCTGATTTAAAAACACTGGAAAAGGTTAACATTTAAAACATACACAAGCGTTAATATTTAAAATATTTAATATCTTCCAACACTATGATTCTATGATTCTATGAAAACATGCAAAGGGGCTTTATATATTGTGAGCCGCCCTGGGTCCCTTTTGGGGAGAAAGGCGGGCTAGAAATAAAATAAATGTATACATAGATGGCAGTGGAAGCGGTATCAAAACGGATGATTGGGCATCCAGTGGGGACCATTTTTCCCTACCCAGTTTTCATTCAAAAAGTGTATCTTTTGAGAACTGTCTCACCAGTTTTATTGTCGGCCCTGCGTCCTTAAAAATCAAACGCATTGCCTTCTACATATTTATAGGATCCGCTTATAAACCGCTTCAAAGACGGAATGAACGCCCGTGTATGCAACAGACAACCTTGGCTTCTTGGGCCTAAACCACTGCTCTTACTCATCTCAGTTAAAATCCCAGGAAGGTACAAAGATCGACATGGAAAGGAATTGTGGAAGGATCATTCCTTCCAGTCCTGGTTCTTTACAGACCCCCCAAAGTTTTGCCCCAGTTGAAGAAACGAGATGATATCCCAAGGGACAGCTTTGGTTGATTTCCAGTTAGAAGATGCCAGAGAATTCAAAGATATAGCCGTGTTAGTCTGTAGAATCAGTATGTAGAGAGACTTTTGAGACTCACTGAAAGAAAGAAGTCGGCAGCAGAAGTTTTCCTAGACTTCAGTCTACTTTCCCAGATGCAGTTGGATATAATAATAATAATAATGACAATGCTATAAAGAGAGCTCCTTTGAGTCAGGAGCAGCAGGAGCTTTGCTAGACTTCAGTCTACTTCTTCAGATGCAATTGGATATAATAATGTTAATAATAATAATAATGTATAGAGAGCTCTTGCAGCCCCTTTGAGACTCACTGAAAGAAACAAGGTGGCAGCAGGAGCTTTCCTAGACTTCAATCTGCTTCCTCAGATGCAGTTGGATATAATAATAATGATGATGATAATAATAATAATAATAATGTATAGAGAGCTCATGTAGCCCCCCTTGAGACTCACTGAAAGAAAGAAGGTGGCAGCAGGAGCTTTCCTAGACTTCAATCTGCTTCCTCAGATGCAGTTGGATATAATAATAATGATGATGATAATAATAATAATAATAATAATAATGTATAGAGAGCTCATGTAGCCCCCCTTGAGTCTCACTGAAAGAAAGAAGGTGGCAGCAGGAGCTTTCCTAGACTTCAATCTGCTTCCTCAGATGCAGTTGGATATAATAATAATAATGATGATGATAATAATAATAATAATAATAATGTATAGAGAGCTCATGTAGCCCCCCTTGAGACTCACTGAAAGAAAGAAGGTGGCAGCAGGAGCTTTCCTAGACTTCAATCTGCTTCCTCAGATGCAGTTGGATATAATAATAATGATGATGATGATAATAATAATAATAATAATGTATAGAGAGCTCATGTAGCCCCCCTTGAGACTCACTGAAAGAAAGAAGTTGGCAGAAGGAGCTTTCCTAGACTTCAATCTGCTTCCTCAGATGCAGTTGGATATAATAATAATGATGATGATGATAATAATAATAATAATAATGTATAGAGAGCTCATGTAGCCCCCCTTGAGACTCACTGAAAGAAAGAAGGTGGAAGCAGGAGCTTTCCTAGACTTCAATCTACTTCCTCAGGTGCATAGCAGAGAGAAAAAAAAAATAGGTTTGGGATAAACCCGGGCATTGAGCAAAAACCAAGAAATGAAACTCTCGAGTGCGTTTTCTGTGGCCTACTCCAAGGCAGGTGTTTGTGTATGTCAGGCAGTATATGACTCCTGGTGAGACAGTGGACGGTAGATTAAGTTAAAACCCCGTTGGACTGGAACTTTTTTTCCCTTCCTGGGTCTGGCTGGCAAAAAGCAAACCTCACAGCGCCATCTACAGGCGCAGCCCGGGACAGGGCTTGCTCGCCTTTTTGCCTTTCGGCTGCGAGGAAACCGGGTTTCCTCCTGAATCCCACCTAAAGCCAGGTTGCATGAAAACAGGGTGGCTGCAATCGATATGAAATCCAAGGGCACAAAGGTGTTTTATCGGTGAAGGGGAAGCAACACTGCCTCCAGATATGGCTTAGTAAGCCCAGCCAGGCATCCAGCCCAGGCTTTCAAGCCCATCGACTGCAAGGAGAGAGGGCTCTGCCACCCAAAGTGATGCCCAGGACCGTTTGGGTGTCTTTGGAGGTTGTTGTTGTTGTTGTTGCTCTTTCGGGTTGTGATGGGGATGGAGGAAAAATATTGCACCAAGAAGATTAAACAAAGTGGTTAGGCTTTGGAACAGACACTCAGGATGCATCCGCGGTGGAGCAATAACTCGGTTTGGCGCCGCTTTATCTGGCTCAAGGCTATGGAATTCTGGGAGTTGGGGTTTGTTGTGGGGCCTCCGCTCCGCTCCGGGCCCCACAACAAACCCCAACTCCCAGAATTCCATAGCCTTGAGCCAGGGCAGTTAAAGCGGGGCCAAACCGGGTTATTGCTCCACCGCGGATGCGGCCCAAGTCGCTTTTCCAAAAATCACGGACATGGCCTAGAAACGCAGATGGAGAAAAGTTGATCCAGCAATAATAATGATAATAATAGGGTGAGAAGAAAAGCAAGAACCAAACAAAGCCCAACCCGACACTCAGATCAAAGAGAGCATGGCCGGATTTAGAAAGGCGGTTTGGAAAAAGGCGACCTGAACAGGCGAGGCGGCTGTCAATATAGGATCAAAGAACCCCAGAGTCATAGAGTTGGAAGAGACCCCAAGGGCCATCCAGTCCTCAGCCTCCCCCAATCCCATCTCCTTCTCTGCAAGGACCCCAACAAAGCCCCCCTGCCCCACTAGGGAGGCCAGCAACTTCCCGGGCCCACTTCTTCTCTCTGGACCCAAAGCCAGATCCAGGCAGAGGAGAGCTTGGCTGCCTGGAGGAGGGCTTCCATTCGGGCACCTTTTTTGGGGGCGGGGGGTGGGGGGCTTCCATTCCCACCCTTTGCATGGGGCAGATCAGGTCAAGGCGGCCTTTTGCCTCGGAACAAATCATAGCGACAGGGGCTTAAATAGGTGGAATAAATAGTGGAAAAAATAGTATCATGGAATCATAGAACGGGAGAGTTGGAAGAGACCCCAAGGGACATCCAGTCCAACCCCCTGCCATGCAGGAACTCTTAATCAAAGCATTCAGGACAGATGGCCATCCAGCCTCTGTTTAAAGACCTCCAAAGAAGGAGACTCCACTACACTTTAAGGGAGTGTGTTCCACTGTTGAACAGCCCTTACTGTTAAGAAGTTCCTCGTAACGTTGAGGTGGAATCTCTTTTCCTGCAGTTTGCTTCCATTGTTCTGGGTCCTGTTCTCTGGAGCAGCAGAAAACAAGCTCGCTCCCTCCTCAATCTGACCTCCCTTCAGATATTTAAACAGGGGGCTATATCATATCATATTAAACACCCCCAGCTCCCTAAATAGGAAAGTACCTCTTTGCTCTTCCCCCCCCCCCTTTCCTTGTGGGGAAAGAAAGCCTGGGCCAGGTGGGGCTTGGAGTTGCTCTCTCTCTCACACACCCACACCCACACGCACCATGTTCTTTGGGTGCCTTTGCTGTTGTTGTGGTGGTGGTGGCTCTTTCTTGTTGTGATGCTGGCCCGGGAGGGCAGACAAGGGGAAGCCCCGGTCTGATCTCTCTCTCTCTCTCTTTCTCTCTCTCTTCCCTCCCCCCCCTTTCTTTCTCTTCTCCTTCTTCTTCCTCTTTCTTTCCTTCCCCCTTTTTTCTCTCTCTTTGGGACTGACAGAGCGTTGGCGAATCCGAGAGTGTTGGAATCTATTGCCTTTGTCTGACAAGTCATCCATCTCTTGGAGGGGAGGGGAGGGTGGAGGTGTGTGTGTGTGTGTGTGTGGATGCGCCTTTGCCTTTGCTTCAGGAGGAGGAGGAGGAGGAAGAGGCGAGGAGGAGGAGGGGGGGCCTGCGATCTGGAGGGGGCTTTGCTGCTTTTAGAGAGGCACACACCGGCGGCGGCGGCCCCATTCTCCGGGCAAAGCTGGTGGCAAGCACATCCCCACCTTCCTTCCTTCTTTCCTTCCTTCCTCGGGGAAAGAGAGCCGGGTGGGTGGTTGTGGTTGGTGGGGGGGGGGGTCAAGGAAGAGGGGGGGAGGGAAAAGAAGAAGAGATCCGAGGCTGATCCAGGAGCAGGCAGAGCCTCCCAGCCGCCCTCCTCTTCCTCTTCCTCCTCCTCCTCCGGATTTTGCCCACCTTTGTGCCCGAGGAGAGAGCCAGAGCCATGCCCGGCGTTCCCCGGAGCTGATCGCCGCCCAGGAAGGGCCGATCATTTTTCCCCCCTCCGAAGTTGCGACGTCCCCCCCTCATCACCACGACGGCGGCGGCCTCAGCCGACTTCTTCCCCTTCCTCTGCCTTCCCATGGATATGCACTGCAAAGCAGACCCTTTCTCCGCCATGCACCGTGAGTACCGGACGCGGGAGCACCCCCGATCGGCCCCTGCCTTCCCCCCCATCCCCAGCCGCCTCCCGGCTTCGGCCGCTTCGGCTTTTTCTTCCCTCGCTTGCTGATCTCCCGAGACAAAATAGTTCTCAGGAGTTACTACTTGATCAAGGGGGGGGGGGGGACCCAAGAAATAGTTTCAAGTAGCTGCACGATCCGAGATATTTAAAAAAAACTCCTTATTTATCTCTACGATGAGTTTCGGGGAATTGATTTAGAAAGGGTGGGCAGGAGCCAAAATGTCATCCCTAAGAGCAGCCTTGATTTATCTATTATTATTATCATCATCATCAGGGGCTGATTATTTATCTATTATTATTATTATTATCATCATCATCATCATCATCATCATCATCATTACTATTATTATTATTTTAAAAAGAGGGTTAGGAAGAGAACGGCATGAAACGATCTTGCCTTCTCGGGAGCTTGTCAACCTTTCCTTTCGCTTCGCCTCCCTTCCCGGGCCCTAGATTTCAAAGGCATCGCTGAGAAAAAAAAGCAGAGGAAGGGTCTCCCTCGATAACAAAGGAGTGTGTGTTTGTGTAGGAGGGCCACCCTCGCCCCCAACGATCCCCCTCGTTGTGTAGTGTATCAGTGAAGCCGCGCCGGAGGAAAGCCGGCAGCGCTGACCCTCCTCCAAAAACGGAGCGATTGCTTCTCAACCAATTCCTAAGAGCCAGTCCTAACTTTTGACAGCTTTAGCTTAAAAGGAGAATAGGTCTAACTTTAATATATATATATATATATATACACCACTACATACCATATATATACCAGGTAAACAAAAAATGTGTTGAGATGCAAGATATTTTTGAGACAAGAAGACCAGGAGAGAAGGAACAATTCCCCAACAAAGTACATAGAACCTTACATCTTACAGCGACTGGAAAATGTTTATTATTATTATTACTATCCAGTTGTTTATGGATTTTGTGGGGGTTTTTTTTAGAAAAACAGTGTAAGCATTTAGTCGCAGGTTTTTGTCGTTGGGCCTTTTGATGGAATAAATCTAAAACTGTTACAGCCTCCGTTAAAATCAAACGGCTAAAGCCTCCCCTGGATTTGAAACGCTGAGCTCGGACCAGTTCAAGCTAAAACCGGGTCGATTCATCGGGAGGCTTCCTGATTTTCTAGCCTGTCTTTTCGAAAGAGAGGCATTCCGCCTCCGAGCTCCACAAGGCTTCCCAACTGCGAACCGAGTGTGACCCGCAACCCGCATCCATCCAAATAGAAAGGAAGGACGGGGGGGGGACAGGAATAAAAAAAAAGGGGGGGTCTAAATAAAACTTGGATCGGTGTGCTTTGGGAAGAGGCAGGTGCAATAAAGATGAATTATTAATCCCTTAATCTTTTTTGCATCTGTTGCCTTTTAATACCGCTGTAATGTGAGTTATCAAAGGTGCTCTGAATTATTCAAGAAGGAGGTGCTGGAGAAATTGCCTGCTTGTAACTTTAGAGGCAACATCTGCAAAAGGTGACCCGGCAGATACACGAAGAAAACAAACAGATAAAGAGGGAGTAGGGGAAAGAAGGCCACTCTGCCCTATGGAAAAGGCAAAGGGGGGTGTCAGGAGGAAGCCCTCCGACCCTTCCTTCTCCGCGGATTTTTGTGACCCCCCCGACCGCAGCCGATCCCCACGGAAACACTGGGCTTAGCTGCTGGGGAGAGTGACAAAACCGATTTGGATTGGGATCGATCCCAGGGCAAGGAGAGTTTCCCACTAAGTTCAGAGCCAATAAGTCACAGAAGAGGGGAAGGGAAGAGGAAGGCACCCGGCAAAAAAAAAAAAAAAAAAAAAAAAATTACAAACAGATCGTTTTTCAGCAAGCCGCAAAAACCATGTCGGTTTTTCCTCTCTCTCTCCCTCCACCTCGGTGGTGATGAAGTGTGTGTGTTTGTGATCCTTGTGTGTGTATGTGATCCCTGTGTATCAGCCACTCTGGGTTGCCCTGGTCGGTTTCATCCCTCCAGGGATCCCTGACCCTCTCCTCTCCCAGAGCTTTCCAAGCTCCAGGAAAGGAGATCCCCGCCGCCGCCGCCGCAGAGAAGGTGGCCTTTGGAAATCGGTGGTCCCCCTAACTTAAAATCTTTAGGCTCCACGGAGGAGCGATCTGTGGAAAAGGGGACCTCAAATAAAAATAATAGGAAAGCCGCAGAAAGAAAGCCCCACACGGAAAAGCGTGATCTGAACGCAGGATTAAAAACCGGCCTCGTTGAAATCCCTAGCTCGCATTTCTAGCACGATTCTGTTTCCATGTTTTTGGTTTTTGTTATGGCTAAAATCGCAAATATTCTATTAATGCTATAAAGGCAATCCGTATCTTGGAGTCTATTTGAAAGGGGGAGAATAAATGCAATTCGTTTCATAAAGATCAAGTAAGGGATTGTTTTTAAAAAATGTATTAAAATGTCTCTACAAAATGAAACAAACGAGAAGGGAGATTGAGTATAAATTTCTTTTCCCAAAATTATTCTGTAGAAACATCGTACTCACAGAAAGGAAAAAAAAAATAACATGTAGAGGGAAAATTCCAATTGTAATTGTTTTGGTTCAATTATTTTTCATAATTTCAAGAATTACATCACCATAATTTTTCACAACAGGAAGGCGGGAAAGGGGACTGGGGTCTAACTGGGCAGCCCCATAGGAATGAGTAGGGTTACACCAGTGTAATGAATCCAAGTATCGACCCAGGAGGTTAGAGCATTTTAGCCATAGGTGGGAATGAAGTGTTGGTGGTATAGCGGTTAAGCATAGCTGCCTTCCAAAGTGGGAGAAGGAAAGTGTTGGTGGTATAATGGTTAGCATAGCTGCCTTCCAAAGATGGAGAAGAAAAATAAAAAGCCAGAAGGAGCCCCAGTGGAAAGAAAAGGAGCCCCAGTGGGAAGAAAGGTTTGGTCCCCGCCAGAGGAGCTCTGGGCTTTTTTTGGAAGGAGGTCTCCTCAGCTGCATCCACACTGGAGAGAGAACCCGGTTTGGCCCCGCTTTAACTGCCCTGGCTCAAGGCTATGGAATTCTGGGAGTTGGAGTATGTCCCCACAACAAACTCCAGCTCCCAAAATTCCATCGACTTGAGCCAGGGCAGTTAAAGCGGTGTCAAACCGGCTTCTCTTTCCAGTGTGGATGGAGCCGCTCCGCTGCTTTCCACACTGGCCCCAAACCATCTCATCCTGTGCCGGTCCGAAGGGCCCCGACTAATGTCCCTTTCCCCCTCCCCCTCTCCCCCCCCCGTGGCCTGCGTGGGTCCTTGTGTTTTCCTTCTCTCTCCCCAGCAGGGCACGGGGGTGTCAACCAGCTCGGAGGGGTGTTTGTCAACGGGAGGCCCCTGCCGGACGTGGTGAGGCAAAGGATCGTGGAGCTGGCCCACCAAGGGGTCCGGCCTTGCGACATCTCCCGCCAGCTCCGGGTCAGCCACGGCTGCGTCAGCAAGATCCTCGGCAGGTGAGCCCGGGAAAAGGGGGATCGGGGCTGGGGAGGGAGGGAAAGAAATAAAGAAAGAAAGAAAGAAAGAAAGGCAAGGGGAAAAAGAAGAAAAGGGGGGCGCGGGAGGGCAGGCAGGCAGGCCGGCCGACCTCTCTTCCTCGGCCTGGGGCGCAGAGAGGGTCTACCACCCCACCAGCCCCCCACTCTCTTCTTCTTCTTCTTCTTCTTCTTCTTCTTCTTTTGCTTTCTTTTTTGTCTGGCACGCTCTGAAAACAGGGACCTGCTGTGGGCTCGCAAAGAGGGGGACAAGGCCACCAAGCCAAGCAGCAAACCGATGGCCGGCAGCAGCCCTTGGGCTGGGAGACCAACCACCTGCGAGTCTCCCCTCCTCCTCCTCCCCGCCTCCCAGCTAAGCCAGGCCGGGCCCTGCTTCCTCTCCTCCTCCTCCTCCTCCTCCGCCCCCAGGTCAGCAGCGGGAACCAGCCGGCCTCGCTGCCTCTCTCTTGCTCGGGCCGACGGCGGCGGTGGTGGCGACGACGACGACTCGGTGGTGGTGGTGGCGGCCAGGGCCTGGCCCCGGTGGGGGGTCGGGAGGAGAGGCAGGCCGGCGGGGAGGGAGAGGAGGGACCCAGGCAGAGGAAAAGGGGGGGGGGACCTAAAAATCTGGAGAAGCAGGACTACTTGGGGGGGGGGGGTCTGCTTCTTTACCCAGCCTGGCTCCTTGGCTAATTCGTGGAGCTTCCCTCTCGTCGCTCTTTCCTCCTTAGTCCAAGTGTCCACCTAAAACAAGAGAGACCATATATATAAATATATATATATATCTGTACTTAGCTATACTATATATCCCTGGCCCTGGAGGGAAAGGGCCTGCCTGCCTGCCTGAGGGTCCAGGGGGCGAGGAGGAGGGCCTTCTAATCTTCTTCTTAGCCGCTGACCCCGGCTGCTTCTTCCCCCCACCTTCCTCCTTTCCCCCCCGGCAGGTACTACGAAACCGGGAGCATCAAGCCCGGGGTGATCGGCGGCTCCAAGCCCAAAGTCGCCACCCCGAAAGTGGTGGATAAAATCGCCGAGTACAAGAGGCAGAACCCCACCATGTTCGCCTGGGAGATCCGGGACCGGCTCCTGGCCGAAGGGATCTGCGACAACGACACCGTCCCCAGCGTCTCCTCCATCAACCGGTAAGGCAAACAAACACACACAAACACACACACACAAACACACACTCTTGGCCAGTCCACAACCACCAGCCGCGAAGGGCGTGAAAAGGGCTCAGTCCCTGATGCCACGATCCACACTGGAGAGATGACCCGGTTTGGTAGCGCTTTAACTTGTCTGACTCACTGCTATGGAATTCTGGGAGTTGGAGTTTGTTGTGGGGCCCAGAGCGGAGCGGAGCTCCGCTCTGGGCCCCACAACAAACTCCAACTCCCAGAATTCCATAGCAGTGAGTCAGACAACGAGTTAAAGCGCTGCCAAACCGGGTTACTTCTCCAGTGTGGATGCACCGAGTCCTGAAAGCATGCCCCCAGGCTTTCCTTCCTTGGCCCGACTTCCCAAGGAGTGCTTCCTAAGCTCTTGAATATTGGAAAAACAAATAATAATAAGAGGGAAAGCATCGTCGCCCGCCTTCCTTCCCTCCCGCCAAAAAAGCCCCTAAATCAATATTTAGGAAAGGGGTGGCTGAGGAGATAATTTGCCTCTCCGAACTTCTGAAGCGAAATGAAGGGCAGCCTCATTTGCTTCTCTGAAGTCAAATTTGCCCCTCTGAAGTGAAGCAGCTTCTTGGCAATTCAACCAATTCAAAGACAGGGACATTCTCTCTGGCAGCCCCACATTTCCGAGCCCTTCCCTTAGTTGCCAAAGGGATGTTTGCTTTAAACAAACCTAGTTCCTTCTCTCTCTTTGCCTTCATTGCTCTTCTTCTTTGCCCTCAGAGCAATGGAGCTTCTTCCTGAAGGAAGAAAGGGTCCTCCCTCAGCTCCCTGCCACCTGACTGAGCCCAATGGGGAATAAATAAATAAATCTTGAAAGGGATAATTTATTATAAGGCACCCTGAGCTCCTGTACTGGTGGGATATTAATAATACTAATAATACTAATAATATTTTTACAAAGAAATGTGTCTCTTTCACTCTTTGTTTTTTGTGCATGCGCGCACACACACACCTGCTGTGGTTTTTATTTTTCTCAATAGCTATTTTTCTCTATAGCGCTTTCTATTTATTGTTCCCTCATGCCATGTGCCTCCTTTCGTGCCCTTCTTTTCATTTCACCTCTTTCCAGCTTTTGGGGTGTATCAGATATAAGTGCCATATGAAAATGTCTGTGGCGTCGAATGCCGCTGTTGTACACATACAGTAGCTATCGAAATGCCTCCCAACATGTCTAGATAGACTTCTCGCTCCTACCCCGTTTCTTTTTCTCTCTCGCGCGCACACATTGCAGTTATAAAATGTGCCTGTGCTGCTGAGACAACTGTATCAGAGTCACCCTGATAGGAGTGTGAAGCACAGCACTGGGAAGGGAGTTGGCGTACCCACAACAGGCAACAGAAACAGAGAAACACAAATGGCAAAAGTGAAATATGCCACTACTACCCACTTTTCTTTGTAGAGAAAGGTCCTGTGAGGTGATAGAGCAATTGTGCTTTGGGGAGATGCACAATTAGTTGTGCTAAACGGCACCTAGCTGAGATGTATAATCCAAGCGCACAATTGTCGCTAAGCAGGGGGTGTTGGTGCAGATTTTAAAATTTATCAATTTTCATGGATACCTAACATAGTTTGGGGTGTTGCATATGTTTATTCAAGAACTCGAGTAAAAAAAGCTATTGTTATAGGTAACTGTCTGCATGGGTATATTTTGGAGTACACCAACTGAGGGTACACATGTGTTTTCCCGATCAAAATTGCAGAAAAGGGCAGCTGCTGCAAGTATTAAAGATTATGAATCTCCATGTAGAAAAAAAGTAATATAGAATGTGGCCCCGTAGAGACACTTGTATCCAGATGGACATAACAGTCTATAGCATCTATCTCTACAGCTGCTTGGCTAAATAGTTAATCATGCAATACATACAAATTTTAGTCTTTTTTGAAAAGAAGCAATTTGCATTAGGAGGCATAGAACAATGCTTTGTTTTGATTCATGCGGCTTCAGTAAAAGATTTTTTTTTTAATTCTGACAATTAATTCCAATTTTTCTAACTGGCATCTTCTATCAATGGCTTTTAATATTTTTCAAACGGATGTGGAATTATCCCAAATCATTTCAAAACAGCAGGTGAAATTAACTGGGAGAATGTACCTTGGCTAAAAAAAGACACCCCCCTCCCAGCCTCTCTCTCTCTGTAATGTACTGCTAGACTATCCCAGGAAATTATCCCTGTGTGTGCCATCTGTATTAAAATGGTTATTAAGTTATGAAGAGACTAACATAATACTGATTAGCTAATTATACATCCTCCTAAAAAGCAACAACAACACCCAAATTCTACTGTCTCAGCTAGCTACTGAAATAATAACAGTTTGACATTAGAACATCTTTGAAGGTAGCTCTGGAAGGGCACTCGGGGGACGGAAGGAGACAGTGCCGCAAAAGTGCACCGGTTGGTTTTATTTAGGATTTTGTGAAGGAGCAGGATGTTCCTCCTGAGTGCAGCAAAGTTTCCTTGGCTGACGCAGAAAGCCTGGCAGATCAAGGCATGGCATCATCAGGTAGCCATCCTAGCGGAGGGGGCTTTCGTTGTCTCTAAAGAGGCATAACAAGGCAAACATGGGGAGTGCGAAAGCTGTGTGCACATGTTAAAAACCATGTCTAGTGCAACATGCAGAACCCAGTTCCTTAGCCACAGTCCCAGTATCCATAATATTTATCCATGGGTACAGCATTTATGTAGTCTTAGTCTTCTGCCATTATTGGTTTTCTGATCAGGGGCATAATATTTCACCCTTGGTAGTTGCATCAAAAGCCTTGTTCTGAGTTTACTTCTAGGTAGCTGTTAGTTTATCTTTAAATGTTGCGTAGATAGCAGTTCACCAGCATTTTAAGAATCTTCCAAGGGTAGTTGTAGTGGACACTAGGCATGTGAAAATATAATGAGTCCATTTCTCAAATAGGTACATATATAAAACTGAAAATCAGGTGCTTATTTGGCTCGGAGACTTTGTTTCATTTGCCTTTAACGTAATCTAATCTTGCAAATAAGTTCAATATATTTGCATGACCACCATTTTGTTACTAAATCTGATCAAGCCTTTTGGCAAAATATTCCCAGGAAACAGTATAAATATTATATACCAAGTACAATCTGAAAACATATACGAGCTGCTTTAAGGAAGAGGAAAATTCTTCAAATAATTAAAAGCTACCGTGGAGCAGCTTTTAAAATGCCAGGGTCTCCACATATTTGCTCCTTCTTTTCATTCACTTATTCATTCCAGGGGCTGGTTCCTAGAATCTGAGGTATATAAGAAATGATCCAGTTTGAGGCCATGACATGAGTAATGGCAGAAAATGTTGAGGGACTCTTCTGTCCACACCACTGAGAAATACGGGAAGAGGAATGAAGGAGACGTCCTAGGAAGTTCTGTTACTTGTTCCTTTGATTGCAGTTTTCATCCATTAGCGTCTGTGGAGAAACACTGGGAAGAACAGAGAGGGATAGAAAAGATAAAATAAAGGTTAGGTTTGAAATCCATGCATTTGAGAAAAAACAAAAACCAAACTGAAACGATTCTCTCATTCTGATTTTCCTTTTGCCCACATGGTTTGCAAAATTTATTTTAAATCATCATACAACAGTTTACTAGGAACTACCCTCCATTCCAGAAGAGAAAGGTTTTCAGATCCCTCATTAAAGTAACATTTGTTTTGCAGATGTGAATATTGTATAACTGGATTCATAGAATGCCTTGGAACTAGAAACAGTGTGGCATTTTGTGCGGAATCAGTGAGAACTTTGGTTCCTTTTTTCATGAAGAAGAACAAAAGGTGCTGGTCTTTATAGCTTCGTTGTTTGTGTCAGTGCTTAGTGTCTCAAGTGTATATTTAACTGGAATTCTAAACTATATGTTTAAGGAAAAGAAATATCTGGGAGCACAATGTGGTACGATTACAAGCATTCTATTATACAACTAAATTGGCCTATTGCTTATATTCACACACACAAGTAATGCTCCCCTGATTCCCCCCATTGCATTGCTGTTTGCCTATATTATAAATTTATTTCATATCAATACTGAAAAAATCTCTGGCACTTCATTTTATTTTGCTTTGTACATGCCTTTTTCTTTCTCTGCCTTTCAAAATCCCCTCTATGGAGTGGATTATATATAGCGCAGGAAAGATTGAGGTATAACATAATTTTAGTTGTAAAAGAGACTTGGGAAAGTATCCTCATGAAATGAGCTTGTAATGGGGCAAATGGCTGTGAGAAGGTATTTAAAGATACTAGATGGGGAGGCGGTTAAAACATACAGTTTCCTATAAGCAAACAACAAAGATACGTCCCTGGAACAGTCAGTGAGGAAATAAGGTTATGGATGTTAAATGCATGAGAAGACAAATTGTTGCACAGGTTTATACATGTAACATGCTATTTATATGTTCTTGAATGAATTCCAGTCCTACAGACTTCAAGGACCACAATAACAGAGAAGTATAGCGCCTTCAGTATTAGAAATGGATAGAACTTTCCTGGCAACTACAAGTCCCGCGAAGGATTCGATCACAGCCAGTGCAAGCTAGCTAATTCTTGTGTTGCTTTTGGTTCAGTTGAATTTATCTCAGTTGTGCTTTCTTCATTTCATGTGATTATACTGAGCCCCTTTATTTAAAATGCTTGGCACTCCCCTGTATACCTTCCCTCAGCGAATACGGTTGGTTTGGAATTTGTCAGCGATTTCTAAAGGCTGGATGATGATGCATGAAAGGAGAGCTTGCCCTGCCATTGGGGAGAGAGAGGTAGGCAGATCCAGGCAGCTCATTTGGGCATATTGATGGTGATTTAAGTTATTCTTGTCATTTTTTTACTGCCAGGGAGAGGGAGGTTCTTGTCAGATTTTCTGCCTCAAGTGGCAACAGAATGTGGGTGCTGTGCTCTTAATTTAACTGTGTTTGTGTGTGTGTGTGTGTCTGTCGTGTGTTCCCGCATGCTGTTGATTGCTCTTGGGCTGGCTCTGATGTGAGCAGGTTTACCAACTTTTGTGGCTGTGCTTTTAACAGCAGTTTCATTTGCAGTAGTTAGTACAGAATAGCATTGTCTTCCATACCACAAACTACTTTACCTGCTGCTTTTTGTATGTCGGATCATTGTGAAAAATCACAGGAGCAGACAAGATCATTTTTTGGGTACTTTAGAAATCCTGTGTGGCATGGTTACCAAACTTGTTCTTGTTTTGTGTCAATCTGTGCCACCTACCTGAGTAACCTTTGTTGGAAATGGATGGTACTCACTTGAATCGTTCCTCCATAGCCAAAGCTGGGGATAGCTGGTTTTTTTGTTTTTTTTACCATAACTATGCCCTTCCTCTTTCTGTTACTTGTTTTTGAGCCAGGGACAACATATATCACAGTTGTCCATAGAGAATCCATGAAAACTTATGTCAAACAACTTTTTTTAAACAGAGAATTATTTTGTTAAGTTTATGAATGCTTTATGTATGCTTTATAGGGAACATCACAAAGGTTAAGCAGAGTTAACAGTTTCTAAAAGTGACAAATCTAATATAATGCTGCATTGTTAACCGTTAGACAATCGGTAGACAAATATATACTGAAACAGACTGTTATTGTTAATATAGTTTTTTTCATAGTATTCCCCATAATTCTGCATTGTGCTGCTTATTATGTCAGTAGATAAGGGGGAAAAGACCCCGATGTTTGCTACCTGGGCACCATACGGGTGAATTCAAGGGCCGGCTGATTACTCTTTAGATTGCAATACAGATGTAGCTAGAAAGGTCTGAACACATGGCAAGGTTTGCTGTTTACTAGGTGTTATAGACTGCAGATGTGTTATTTCCTAATCTTATATAAGTGCAGTACTGGGAATGGCTATTGGCTTTAGATAATGTTTTTCATTACATTGTCCAACAATTGGCAAAGTGTCTTTGTGTGTGTGTGTGCCTTCAAGTTGTCCGCCGATTTATGATGATCCCATGAATTTCATTGGGTTTTCTTAGGCAAAGAATAATCAGAGGCAGTTTTGCTTGTTCCTTTCTCTGAAATATAGCCTACATCATCTAGTATCCATTGGCAGTGCCCCATCCAAGTAATAACCAGGACTGACCCTGCTTAGCTTTGAAGATCGGACTGGATCTGGTGCCTTTAGGGTGTTCGGTGTCTTATAGTGCAGTCTTATACATCTCTATTCATATGTAAATCTTGGTAAATTCAGTGGGACTTACTCCCAAGTAAGTAACTACTGCATTGCAGCCAGAGTTATTCACAGTATCTATAGATACTATTTTGATGACAGAGCTTGTATTAAACAAAAATCCAAATAGTAGTAATATAACACTTTTATGAGGAGCAACTAAAAACCACAGAGCAATTGGATAGTTTTTATAATTCCTAATTCTTTAATCCAACTTTTATCAAAGGTGTGAGAATGGCAAGAAGAGGAAATTATGTTCTTTTGGGCATTTTTATTTAACATCAGTGTTCCCGCTCCCATTTTTTTGTTTGTTTCTTAATATCAGCATATGGAATCATTAATATCAGCATCCAGAAGAGTCCTGGCCTTCATGATTCAGTAAACTAAGCAGGCGCAGTTGCCAGAGACTTCAGTTTGCTGTATAGAACAGGTGGGAGGCTCTGAGGCAGAGGAGAAAATCGCCTATGGGTGATCTAGATTCTGTATTAGCCAAGGAAGGCATCAATATAAATTGAGCTGCTAGTAATTGTACGAATTCAAACTACTGGATCACTGGCTAAGGAGTTCTGGATGTTCCTAGTGTCCCATGCTGTACTATAGCGGGAAACCATAAAATGGGAAGTTTAGATACGAACATTTGATAACTGGGAAATAAAATAGATATGTTTCTTTCCCCTGTTATATATGAATACTTCCAGCTTTAAAGTTAGGTATTTAGGTCATCAGCAGAGTATTTGTCTAGGTGTTCTGATACTGGACTTTAGGTGGATGATGACTTTACCTGGGCTATCCGGTTTCAACTCTGGAACCCCCTGTTGGGCAACCTATGTGGCATCTGGTTCACTGCCATAAAAACTTTAACTGCCATAAAGGCTTTTGCCTAGATTTATACTACTTTTTAGTGTCTGAACAGATGCTGTTCTTTGTGCGGCTTTACTTGGTTGTATGTTGCATTATATCAGCATTTTTAAAACGTAAAAATATTTTACCCATCGATGATGTAATCTGATTCAAAAAATTATTTCAGGTGCCAGATTATATATCTGGTGACGGGGGAGGTCAATAAATCATCATTTGTCTTTTTCTTCACGTAAAGGTGATGGCTGATTGTAATGATAACCAGGCTGGGATATCTGAGTTGGCTTTGGTTGTGCTATCTAGTTAGAACGGGATTAAGTAATTTGTACATAAGGAGATGTGTAAATTCATGAGACATTTCCCCCCTTTCTGTTCCTGCAGATTATATGTTGATGGCATAAACCACACTCTCAGGATCACTGTTACATCTGAAATGACTATCATAAAATATTCACAACTAGTTCAGAGGAAGGCACTGGTGTTTGAAAAACTGGGTAACTGGGGGATCCTTCTTGTGCCATACAGTTACCAGAAAAAAAGAAGTTAGCAGGAAAGTGCTACAGCATTACATTTAAACTAAAGAGCTAACCCCCCTTTATTACATTTAAGTTGGAAGGGGACATTTATTACACTTACGTTAATTCTCAATATTACGTGATATCACTATACTAAAATATTTAAATTTACGTTACATCACGACACTAAAAATCTTGCCAGAATGAAGGTGAAGAATTCTGTCTATGATTTTATTTCTCCTCAATCCTAATCCTATTTGAGCTTTGGAGAGAAAGAAGGGACTTCATATTTTGGCAAATCCCATTTCTAACCCAGCCACCCATGGAAAGGGAGTGAGTGAGATTAAAAATAAATGTATATACTGTACACAAAATCCACCTTTTCTGTGGCCCCCCTTTTCTGCAGGCTTTCTTTTCTTACACATGCCCCCCATCACAAAGCAGGCTTCCTGTTCATGCTCTTCTTCACGTACTTTGTGCCAATTGCAGCCACTGTTCACCAGAAAGTGAAAAACTCTGGCAAAGGCGGAAGGAGAGCTCACGACTGAAAAACATGAAATAAAAACATGACCCACCAGTTTGTTCCCAGGGAAAATGCAGTCAAAAGTACATTAAATTTTGTTGGGAAAAGGGTTCTTCTACATCCTGGTCTTTTTTTTTTTTTTTTTAAAAAAAAGAAGTAATTTAGTGTAATTTATGTTAAGTGCTTTGGTCTTTTTACTGTTGTATATCTGTCAGTGAAAAAAAAATGGTAGTAACACATGCTAAGTAACAGCAAGAACAGAACAAGTCAGTGATGTAGACCTTCTGCCATGCAATAGGAGTCAAGTAAAGCAATAGTGAGGAGATTTAAATGCTTTTTAACTTTTGTATATTTTTATGTGGTTTTCTATTGTTTATAGGTGATTTTAATTGTTTGGAATGTTATTGTTTTTTTTTAAAAAATCTGTGAGCCACCTTGAGTCCTTCCTGGGAGAAAGGCAGCATACAAATGACAGTAATGATAATGATAATATAAATGGGACTTGCTTCCAAGTAAATTTGCCTAATCCTATGATATGCATGTTTACTTGGGGGCTAAGGATGTAGTCCTGTGCCCATTTATCTGGAGGTATGTCCCACTGAGCTTAATATGATTTATTTCTGAGTTGGCATGTGTAGAATTATGCTGTTAGTTCCACTAAACTGAATAGGATTGAGGGCGGAGTAAACATACATTGGATTAGGCTGTAAAAAGACTGTAGCTTTTCTGTCTTTAAGACTATGTGCCAGAAGTGACTATAGGGAGGTATCCTGGAGCCAGGTCCTGTGTGAGAAATGACTATGTGGGAGAAATTATTAAATGGATATATCCCAGAGTTGGAACACACTGGAATACAATGTGGTTAGCGGAGAGGATCAAGGATAAAAAAGCAGGCAAGAAAAAAAAAAGTTTGGTCTGGTTTGTTTTGCCATTTCCCCCACCAAGCACTGATTCAAATTCTTAAAATACATGTGGACTATATTTTGGGAGTGCTTTCTACATGCAGGAGGTTAAACAACCACGGTATTAAGAAAGTATCAAATATTTTTTAAGGATCTCAGATGCTTTACTATGCTTTACCCAGCAGGGGGCTTGTCCTCAGTGCATGGTAGGCTGATCTCATCATTACCTGGATATAAGAATTCAGGATAAGAAAAGGAGCATTTTAAAAACTGCTATGTTCACAGGTAAGACTAAAGACACACAGAGACAGTGAATAGTCCCATGTTTTACTACAGTTATACACTTTAACAGAAGCATGTATTGTTCAGCGGCCAAACATACTTCTCAATACAGTACTTTAAAGGAAAGGCATTCTCACCTTAACCATCACAATAGTAATAAATGGAAAAAAAATGGAAAAACTTGAAATCATAATAATAATAATAATAATAATTATTATTATTATTCCCCTGCCTTTTACATAGATTGAACTCAAGGTGGCTTATGTCAATTAAAAAACATTGCTAAAAATCCACAAAACACAAAAGTTAAAAAAAAATTAAAAATCAGAAAAAAATTAAAACAAGCCTAAAACATATATTATAAGACACACAACAACAGCACCGTGATTAGCAATATCCAATGCATTGTATAAGATGAACTGGATATTATTCCTTCTATGCCAGTCAGAATAGATTTTTTTTACTAGTCTGCAAAAAGAAAGTAGGGAGGCTGCCATTCTCTAAATTACCGGGGGGGGGGGGGGCAGGGAGGGGGGAGCCACTGAAAAGACTTGTGTTCCCATGAGATGTGAGGCTGGTCCTTCCTGAAAGGGTGACAGTTCAAAAGCTGGAAGGGAAGTCAGGGAAGAAAAATATACCAAAAAGAAAGAAAGAAAGAAAGAAAGAAAGAGAAGAAAAGAAAAGAAAAGAAAGAAGGAACAGAATTTGAATAATGAATAGAAAATATCAAATGAACAGCAGTAGCAACATTTCCAATTTGGTGGAGGGATGTACAGTCAATACAATAATTAATCAACTTGTGATGGAATTAGTATGCTAAATTTCAAGTAACCATATGTATGGTACATATCTCCTCTTCAGCTACTGGGTCAGGATCCAAAACTGGGTTAAGGTGTGGATCATACTCGTCACAATTTCCATTTCTTTTAAAAATTTAAATGTCTGGTTTTTGTTTCTAGAAAGAATGCTAGTGGAATATACATCTATCTATATATAGAGAGAGAGTCAGAAATGGTGGGAGAGAGAGAGAGAGAGAGAGAGAGAGAGAGAGTATGTATGGATACTGTGAAGGAAAGTAGAAGCATGGAAATATATTGCAAAAAAAAAAAAAAAAAAAAAAGTAAAGTGAATAGACTGGGATAAAACATAAGTCCTGAGTTCACAAAAGGAGGGCTGCAGTCTTAGGTTCCATCTACTCAGGTATAGAATCATAGAATCATAGAGTTGGAAGAGACCCCAAGGGCCATCCAGTTCAACCCCTGCCATGCAGGAACTCTCAATCAAAGCATCTCCGACAGATGGCCATCCAGCCTCTGCTGAAAGACCTCCAAGGACGGTGACTCCACCACTCTCCAAGGGAGTGTGTTCCACTGTTGAACAGCCTTACTGTCAGGAAGTTCCCCCTAATGTTGAGGTGGAATCTCTTTTCCTGCAGTTTGTATCCTTTGTTTTGGGTCCTGTTCTCTGGAGCAGCAGAAAACAAGCTTGCTCCCTCCTCAATGTGACATCCCTACAGATATTTAAACAGGACTATCATATCACCTCTTAACCTTCTCTTCTCCAGGCTAAACATTCCCAGATCCCTAAGTCATTCCTCATAGGGCATGGTTTCCAGACCCTTCACCATTTTAGTCGCCCTCCTTTGGGCATGCTCCAGTCTCTCCACATCCAGGTAATATTGAAGAAAGGCAGCTTACCCATCCAGACCAGACATAAATATTTACTCCATTTCATGTGTGCTTAGTTTCATCATGTTTTACTGTTAAGATTAAACACAGGAAACCTTGATGGTAAGAGCCAGAAGGCTCCCAAGAAATAAAGCTCTGAGTATGTGGTAGGAGAAAACTCTCAGTGAAGAAGTCATTTATGGTCTGGAGAGAATGAATGGCAACACTAGTAGTTTCAGTTTGGGTTTGAGTTTGAGTTTGTGCTTTGGTTCAAAGGAGTTTGTGCTTTGGTTCAAAGGTGCCATAGATAACTTGCTTAAAGTTCAGACAAAAACCTGGAGCAGCTTTACTGTCCTAAGGACATGGAAGCCATCAGCTGCCATCAACCATCACCTCCACCACGTTCCCTTCAGGTGCTAGAACAGAAATAATAATAATAATGATGATGATGATGTTTATTTTATACCCCACTCTTCAGCCAACTCTATTAGAGCAGCAGCAAGGAACAAGGGAACGAGGGTTTCCATTAGATAATCATAGACTGTGGATTTCCTAGTCTTGGAGTGCGGATGGCGCTTTAGATCTCCATGTGTATTACTTTAACTGCAGAATGTGCAAATAACATTTTGCTTCTCCCTCTCCCAGCATCATTGTTCCATGCTTTACAATTGCTTCTACGTACTTAATAGGTTAAGAAGATAAGAAAAAAAAAAGTTTGCTAGCCCTGTCATAAAAGAGAATATCTCTAAACATAAATCGTTTAGTATTTTAAGCTTTCTTAAATCATAGAGCCATCATGACCCCAGGAGTAAATTGGAAAGTTGCTTCTATGGCTCAGACGCTATTGATGCATACCTGGGAATAAGTGCTGTCTGTTACAGAAACAAAACAAAACAAAACAAAAACAGTATTCACTTTAAAATAAAAAAATAAAAGTAACTTATCTGTAACTACATATATTTCCAGCTGCCTGAACCTGAAATGTTTTTCAGAGTAAGTTTAAGGGGGTGGAGAAGATCCTGTGGCAAACAATGTCAACTCCAGTGTGCCTTTCATTTCATTGCTACCCATGTTCAAGTTCCAGGCCTGTTTATTTCTGCCTCTCACCTGTCACTCTCTGAGGTGGTGGTGGTGGTGAGGCCCAGCTGTGGAGCCCTGGATTTTGACCTTGACTTCCAGTGCTAAGTATACTACTACTACTACTACTACTAATAATAATAATATTTATTTCTTACCCGCCCCTCTGAGCGAGCAATCAAGGCGGGGTACAACATGTTAAAAATATATACAGTTAAAATCTTCCAAACATACCCACTTCCCTCCCCTTAAAACAGAATTAAACTAATAATGATTAAAATAATCATGATCTAAGATACATGAACTTACAAAATCCAATATAGGCGGCCGGATAGGGGAGAGGGGGGGAGGGGTCATCAGACGGTGGGAAATTAGTTACTATCCGGGAAGGCCTGCCAGAAGAGATGCATCTTGGTCGTTTTTTAAAAGCCTTCCAAGGTTGCTGCAGGGTAGATGTCAGGCAACCCACTTGCAGAATTTGTATGCCTCCTCAACATCAGTAACCAATCCAGATGAATAAAAATAGTGAAATACAAATAGTAAATGATTATTTAGTTCCTTATACAGGTTGTGTCTCCCTTATTCAAAATCTTGATACCAGAGATGTTTTGGATTTTGGATATTTAATTACTTTTTAAATTATTATTATTATTATTATTGGATTTTGGAATATTTGTATATACATAAGGAGAGGTCTTGGAGGTGGGTCCCAAGTCTAAACACAAAATTCATGTTTCATAGACACTCTATACACATTACCTGAAGGTAATTTTAAACGCAATATTTTAAATAATTTTGTGCATGAAGATAACAAAGTTTGTGTACACTGAACCATTGGAAAGCAAAGGTGTCACTATCTCAGCCATCCATCTGGACAACTTGATTTTGGAGTATTTCAGATTTTGGAACTCTGGATAAGAGGGACTCAACCTGTATATATATCCCTTTCCTTAGAGGCACCTGTGAAGACATACAAATACATTTAAAACAAACAATGTGATGTTTTAGAGAGAGCAAGCAATGCAATCTTGCAATGTGTGTGCACATATTAAGAGGAATATTGAAGGTTCCAGCCAACCACACTGTCCTCCAGCAGTCCATTCAATTTCTTCTCATTGGTCTAAAATCCATCACAGAAATAATAAAGTTTGGACCACTCTAACTGCCCTGGCTCAGTGTAAGGAAATCCTAGGAATTATAATTTATTGTGTCACCAGAGCTGTCTGACAGAGAAGGCTAAATGTCTCACAAACTACAGTTCCCAGGATTCCACAGCATTCAGCCAGAGCAGTTAAAATGGTCTCAAACTGGATTATTTCTGCAGTGTTTTGGCCTTACTTTTCCTTTCCACTCTTTTCCTGCTGACAGTTAACATTTCACAACTACTGAGCATCTTTAGTCCTTCTTGGGCTATTGTTGGTTGCTTGTTGTTGTCCTGACTGCATACCCTCAGTACTTCTATAACCCTTCTGGGTTCTCCTGAGCTATTCTCCATGCCTCAGTGATCTTATTGTGACTGCAGTCCTATTAGCGCTCACCACATGGGTTTGTTAATAGCAATGGTGTCTCAGGTTTTGAAAACACCATGGGATTGGGTCCCCCCCCCCCGTTCTTTTTCCAGCTAGCCATGCTCTTCTCCAGGATACTTCTTCCACCCAGTTCCCCAGCATTCCATAGTCAATGAACATGTACAGGCCTCATTGGACTGTTTTGTTGTTGTTGTCCTTCCCTCATCTTCCCTTAATGGGGTGTTTGCTCCCCTAAACATGTTTTGTACTTTTACAGAACTTAAGGTTTTCCCAAGCCTGTTGATACTCTTCTCTTGAAGATGTGGATGGTGACATTGCAGCCATATAAGGGCCAATGCTAGGACTATTGAGATTGCGATTAGTGATACAATTCCCACTTTTCTACAGGACCTGAATAGAGCAGTGGTGGACAGGTGGATAGTCTCACCCATGAATTCTCCATGAGCTGAGACTGACTCAAGGGCAGTTAACAACAACAACAACAACAACCATCTTTAGAACATTGTTTCTTCTCAAGAAGGATAGCATAGAACTGGTAAAGATACAGGAAAAGACAGCCAGAGTGATCTTTTTATGGGAGAAGAAAAGCTTTTGGAGACTTTAGGAAAAAAAGAAGAAGAGTAGGGGCATGATAGATGTTTAAAAGGAGGGGGCATGATAGATGTTGTGCAGATAGCAAAAAGGTGTGCGTAAAACACTGCAGTTGAAGGTCACCTAATTGGCAGTGGGTTCAGGATGGGCATGAACAAGTGCATAATCAAAGCATATAAAGCAGTTAATGTATAATAATCCTGCAAGCTGATTCTTTTAGTTCTTGCTGCTTGTGTTCCAGGACCTGTTGTGGAGTGTTGTTTTAGCTAATGTCATTGTGGTGATTGTTGACTTGTACTTTCCCAAGTGAGTACAAAAATGACTAGGATATTTGCATTCCACTATTTTTTTAATGTATATGTTAATTTGGGGAGAGGGAAAGCTTATCAACTTTATCATATAGGTGTTCATACAATACAGACTCATCTGCAGCAACACCCTTTCATTCAATAACTTTCTCTTTCCCCCGTGTATATACATTTCTTCTCTTTAGCTTTGCTTTGCTTTTTAAAACAACAACAACAACAAAGCAAACAGGATATTTCTTCTTTATGCTGCAAGGCATCATCTCCTGTGCACACAATTTATATGTTTCTTTAAAGATCACACAATTCCTGCTGCTGGCATCACAGCTAGTTCCACTCTTGCAAGTAGCACGATGGGGAGGGGAGAGAGTGGTCAATGTGTACGAAGAGACCTCCTTAAAGGGCCCATTTTGAAAGGATGCCACTTCTTTTCACCGGCATTCCTTGAGTCCCATCTGGGGAGGTGAAAAAATGCAAGGCAATACTATAAAATGCCATAAATAAATAAATAAATATATAGCATCCTAACCGTACTGAGAACTCAATAAAACAATCACTTCAAATATGAGGAGTTATAAATCTAATGCTTGCACAGGTAACCCACTCAATTGCTTTTATTATTGCTCAGCCCGGCTCTATTTATTACAGTCGGTGGCCTGTGTGAAGGATGTTGCGCAGAGGGTGGTCTCCCTATGCAATCCTATCCCCTCGAGAGGCAACAATCAGCCCATACAGAGGTGGATTCCACGGGGAGGGGGAAAGGGAGCTTGACAAGCCCATCTGTCTGCATGAAAACCAATCAATAACTTTGTAACAAGAGCTCTTGTTGCTGGGAAATGGACAACATGATAGTTTGATACTGGTGGACCATGGAGGGGATTCACTGCTGGAAGGCATGACACAGCAAGGAACACTGGACTTGCATGCACAAGAAAAGGGAGAACAGTACCCACATTTGTCTTATGATGGGAGCAGGAGAAAGTGTGGGGAGCACAGTGAGAACATATGCAGCCTCAGCATCCCAAATCGTATAACCATAGTTCATGTTTGAAGCAAATTTGTTTTTAGTAAAAGTTGGGAAAATATATTAATTGCTAGCATTCAAAAAGATGGGTTGCACTATTACAACAAAACCAATATACAAAATCACTGTGCCTTTTTCAAAAAGGCCTGCCATGGCTCAGACTGTGAGAGTACAACAATTATGCATCACTCAGATACTGTATGGTTGTGCTTGGATACATATAACTGCACTTTCAGACTGGTCTTTTTTGTATGGTGCCTTACCCTTGAGAGGGCCATGTTTTTTCCCAGACGATAGTTTAATGGCAGTATTAGCTAAACATTAGGGCATCCTTGTTGTTACTCAGCAGTTGTGCAAAATAATATTTAGAGAAAGGTGCTTCTCTGCTGTAACCATAAAATACAGGAACATTAATCATGTTTTTGATCCCATGAGTAAACGAGTAAACGAGTGATAAGCACCAACAAACCTAGGTTTTTTATTTTCATCAGATCTCTTTGTAATCTCTTCAGGAAGACAAATGTGGCTGTATCATCACAGAAGGGTTACTTACAGACACGTGTATGCTTACACACATGCATGTGCACACGCATATTCTCATTTAGTGAGGCTAACATTACTAGTACATGGCTAGAGATAATACAGATATAGCACCAAGAAGAAATATATTTTTTTTTCACTGTCTTGGAAACACACTGTGAAGATAAAACTTTACCCTGTTGGTTGGCCTACTCTGGACATGTTCCAGTTTTACAATATCCTTCGTAAACTTGGATACCCAGAACTGGACACAGTATTCCAGCGGATCACAGCAGAATAGAAGGCACTATTACTTACCTTGAGTTGGACACTATACTCTTGTTGATGGAACCTAGAACTGCATTAGTTTTCTTTTTTTACCAGCACATCTAGACATTCAAATTTTCAAAAATTTTAAAGCCATGGGGAAAATACATTTTCCCCCAGAAAAAAAGAAATATTAGGCCTCTTTAGACAGCATGGTACAATGGTTTGGACTACAACTCTAGAGACCAGGGTTAGATACCCTGTTTGGCCATGGGAACCCTCAGGGTGACCTTGAGTGTGTCACACACTCTCAGCCCCAGAAAACCCCAAGATAGGCTCACCTTAGGGACTCCAAAATCAGAAAAGAAGGCCCACAGCAACAATTAGACACTGAAAGTAGGCATTTTACTACTTTAGGAATATAAAACGTGTGTGTATAACTTGGTTTGTCCTCAGATTTTCATGTGTGATGTTTTAAAAAAATCTTACAAGCAGAGATACAAGATTCGAATCTGTAAGGAACGCCTGAACTGTAAGGAATCACTTAAGTTTATGAAAATGAAGCAAAAACAGTAAGAACAGAATAATCCATGAACTCTAGTAAAAACAAAGAAAATAATTTTGTTTCCTGTAGAGCTTCTCAGTGTCAAGCAGACCTAAAGCACTCATTCCTGTAAGAATGGAGAAACAGGAAACCAGAACAAGGAATTATCATGATCTGATATTGTACAAGTATAGCCCATTTTACAAAGTAGATGTCTTCCTGGGCATTACTTCTTTAACAGATAATTTGGTGCCAGAAGGGGGAAATAACACTGAAATAATAGGGATAGGTTCTTGCATCACAATAAAGAGGAGCAGTTCAACATGTTTCAGCAAAGTTTTTATGCCAAACTAACAGCATCCTTTTAAAAATAAATAAATAAATAAATAAATAAATAAATAAAGTAACCAGGTCAGGTAAGCTTTGCATAAATAAACAAAAAATATTTTTAATTTTCTAGAGACTACTTGAAGACTATTATCACAATCCAAATTTTTCTTTCAGCAGCCTCCACTTTTCTTGTGATTTTCATTCTGATGGCCAAATGTTTAAGGTCTCTGCTTTTCTTTAACATACTGGGCATAGGTCGTGAGGTAGGCTGATCTGCTCTCCTCTTTTCTTTCTTCATGCAAATTCAGTAAGGGGTTCTGGAAACAACTACCATTGTAGGCAGGCACACACAACTACATTAGGATTGGTTAGCACATAATCCTATTATTTCCCAGCTCAAGCTTTTATTGCATTGTATACTGCAAATGCACTATGGTAATCCAGCACCAAAACTTGCTAGAACTCCTTCACCATCAGCCCAGTGCTGATGCTGCTAAAAGAAATCCAGCTAGACAGCTAGACAGAGGATGAGGAGAAATAGTTGGCGCTGGTTAAATGTAAAAAACATAGTCTTATACAAAAGTTTACCTGTTAAGTTTTTTAAAAAAGAAATAATGGGAGAGGGGGAGATAATAAATATAACCCCTTTTCTTAAACATTTTATTGATCATTCTGAAAAAAAAATCAAGATTACATTTTTTCAATTTTCCAGGGAAAATAAGACTTTGTGTATGTGTGTGTCTGGGATGGTGGTGGTGGAAACAGGATTTCATATTTTTCAATTTTTTTTCTGGGACCTTCACATCTAGCCACATCGTATTATTGATATTTAGCTTGTAGTTTTTCTTTTTTCTTTTTTTTTAATTTTTTTTCAAAAACGTAAAGATTTTATTGAAATAAAAAAACAACAACAGCAATGCAACAAATACATCAAGACATTACACAAAACAAACAACTACAGCAGTAAAACATACAAACCCTTTCACTACTTTAAAAAACATACAAACCTTCTAGCATAATTGAACATTCTACAAGATAGAGCATAAGACATATTTTATAAATCCATTCGGTCAACTTGAAGCCTTCTTCCTCTTGCTAACATCCTATAGCCATCTATTCAGTTCTCATCTTAATCCTTAATCCTTCTTCAACTAACCTCCCTCCCACTCTCATATACAAACTAATCGCTAACCGCTAATCTGCCTACCTTCACAAACCCTCTTCTACCTACAATACCTAACAATTTCTAACCTTATTGTAATCTTCCTAGCTCTTATCTTGTCCACTTGACATACAAACCTAGTCTTCTTATTCCTTTCATATTCTTCCACATACATACAAATGACTTCCTTTCTACCAACTTTCGTTGCAAAGTGTTGAAACTCTGGCTATCTTTAAAACTTCGGTTCTTTGTCGCTTCACACCACAACAAATTCCAATGGTAAATGCTTACGCCTTAGTCTACTTCCTACCTCAATTACCTCTTTTTCCCCTTCTCTTTCCTTTTTTTTTTTCTTCTTTAAAACCTTTGTAGCTTTAAGTGGGGCTCCTCTTATTAAATGTTAACGGATTTGAGGTTGGTAACAGCAATATTTCCCCATATTGATTCAAAATAAGATATTACTTTCCTCCAGTCTTCTAGAATTTCCACATCAGAATCATCTCTTAATGAGTGTGTTAAAATATCCATACCCATACCATCGTATAGCTTGATTAACCATTCCTCTTTAGTTGGAACTTGATCTCCCTTCCACTTCTGTGCGTAGCATATACGTGCTAGGGATATCATGTAAAAAATAATTTTTCCCTCTTTCCCATTGGCTACATCATCATCATCTAAGATGCCTAACAGATAGATTTCTGGTTTTAGTTTTAATTTCGTTCCCAGGATATCATTAATAGCATCGTTAATCATTTTCCAGTACAATCTTGCTCTCTTACACGACCACCAACAGTGAAAGAAGGTTCCATATTCTTTATGACATTTCCAACAAGTCCCTCTCTGAGTTTTATAAATTTTAGCTATTTTGAATGGAGATAAGTACCAGAAATAAAACATTTTATAAAAGTTCTCCCTTATATTTTGTGAGGCTGTCCATCTGTTAACATTCTTCCAGACCTTTTCCCATTGTGCAAGTTGAATGGTATGGCCAATACATCTCGCCCACTTAATCATTTGATCTTTAATCAGTTCACTTTCCATTTCTAGATTTAGGAGTACTGAATAAAATTTCCCAATTAGTTTTTCTTTTTCTTTAAACAGGATATTCCCTAGTTCTGATTCAACATTATCTAATTGAAATTTGAAAGTTTTCATATCCATTTTGAATCTCTCTGAAATTTGCCTATGTAAAAACCAATTAATATTCCATCCTTCATCAGTTAATTTTTCCCTTGTTTTTATTTTCAATGAATTATCTCTAATTTCCAGGATATCGCTATATCTTAGCCATTTAATATCGCTCCCCATTTCTTTTCTATGGAAGGCTTCATGAGGGGAAACCCACCCATTAATTTTAGGTAGAATATGCCTTTTATATTTATTCCATATCCTAATAAGAGGTTTTCTTATACAATGGTTTGTGAAGATTTTATTTTGTTTATATTTGTCATAGACTATGTATGCGTGCCAGCCTAAATTTAGGCCCACTCCCTCCAAATCTAGTAGGTTCGCGTTGTCTAGGGTAACCCAATCTTTCAACCAGACCAAACAGCAAGCTTCAAAATATAGTTCTAAATTTGGTAAATTCAGACCTCCTCTCTCTTTAACATCTTGTAAATTTTTAAATTTTATCCTCGGTTTTCTTCCCCTCCAAATAAAATTAGAGATATCTTTGTTCCAGTCCTTAAATGCCTTAGTATTGGAAATAATAGGGATTGCTTGAAATAAAAAGAGCATTCTTGGCAAGACATTCATTTTGATTGTGGCTATTCTGCCCATTAAGGAAAGATTCAGTTTATTCCACTTTAACAAGTCCTCTTTAATTTTCTTCCAAGTTTTTTTATAATTATTGTCAAATAAATCAATTGATTTTTTAGTAATTTGGATTCCCAAATAATTGACTTTTTTAGCAATATTTATGCCCGATTTATCTTTTAACAACAAATCTTCATCTTTTCTTAAATTTTTGGTCAGGATATTTGATTTGTTCTTATTGATCTTACAGCCTGTTATATCTCCAAATCGATCTATCTTTTCTAAAATTTTGTTAATACTAATTATCGGGTCTTCGGACAAAATAACCACATCATCAGCGAATGCCCTGATTTTCAAGTTTGTTCTCCTAAGTTTAATCCCCTGAATCTCAGAGTCCTCTCTTATATCCCTAATTAAAAGTTCTATGACTAAAAGAAACAATAAGGGAGATAGCGGACAACCTTGTCTTGTGCCTCTATAGATGTTAATAAACTCAGATTTGTCTCCGTTGATTCTAACTTTTGCCTTTTGTTGATTGTAAATTTTACTCATCCAATTTAAAAAGTTTTGTCCTACTCCAATTTTCCCCAAAATCTCTAATAGTGTATCCCAATTAACTGAGTCAAAGGCTTTTTCAAAGTCTAAGAATAATAAACCGAGTTTTTTCTCATTGTGGATTTCATAATACTCTAAAGAATTCAGCACAAACCTTAAGTTCTCTCTCAAGTGTCTATTGGGCAAGAATCCCCTTTGTTCATCTCCTATCAGTCCCGATAAACATTTTTTTAAACGTTTGGAGAGAATTGTAGCAAAAATTTTATAATCGTTATTAAGAAGGGATATCGGTCTGTAATTTGCCGGATCTTGCGAATCTTTCCCTTCTTTAGGAATCACTATAATTTCCGCTTCTTTCCAAGATTCCGGAATATCTCCATTGAGAGCTTCATTTATCACTTTCTGTAGAGGTGGAACCAGTTCGTTAATGAACGTCTTGTAGAAAATTGCAGGTAACCCATCGTTACCTGGTGCTTTTCCCACCTTTGCCTGGTTAATTGCCTCAATAATTTCCATTCTTGTTATAGGTTGATTAAGTTGTAGTTGTAAATCCGGCGGAATAGAACCTAAACACACTCGGTCCAAAAAGTTTTCCCTTTCATTCTTTGGAACAGCCCTTGCTTTATACAACTTCTCATAGAATTCTCTGAACGTTTCTTTAATATCTCTTTGGGAAGTTAATAGAGTATCTCCTCTCTTTATCTTATTGATTACCTTTTTCTCTCTATCTTTCCTTAGTTTGTGTGCCAACCATTTTCCGGTCTTGTTAGAAAGTTCAAAGTTTTTTTGTTTAGCTAATTTTAATTTTTTTCCTAGTTCCGAAATGTCTTCTATCTCTAATTGTTTCTGAATTGTTTTAATTTCTTTCTGGATTGCTTTATTCTCAGGATGTTTTTTGAGGCGGTCTTCTTTATCTCTCAATGTAAGACTAATCAAGAACAAAAAAGCTGGGAAAGAATATACCTCCTCATATGGAAAAAGTAAGAGAGGGGTGATAATATATGTTAAAAACCACATTGAATCAAGGGAACTATTTAAAGACAACGATGGTTACTATATAGGAGTAGAGATAGTTTGGAATGGGAAAAAAATCTTATTAATAGGTGTTTATGGTCCACAAGAAAATAAAAGATTCTTCTATGGTAACCTTCTCAAAAGAATTTTGGAATTTGACTTTGACAATATCATTATGATGGGTGATTTTAATGGGGTTATCGACCCTAGGCAGGACAGAAAATCAGGCAAAAAAATCAAAGATAGTCAAGGGAAACTTCCACAAAAATTTTTCGATCTTGTAGATAATTTAACTTTGGTAGATGTTTGGAGACAGTTATATGACGATAAAAACTCCTACACTTTCTTTTCAGAAAGACATGATTCCTTTTCAAGAATCGATTTCTTTTTGGTTTCCAGCCTATTAACAAAAGAACTAGAATCCATGGAAGTTTTGAATAGAGAAATCTCAGACCACAATCCCATACTCCTAACAATAAGAGAACCCAAAAAGGGGTTCAATTGGTATTTGAATACGGAACTACTCAAAGATAAAAACATAATCAAAAAAGCTAAGGAAACGATCAATTTCTATTTTGAAGAAAATATTAATGGAGAAGTTGATATAGCCACTGTATGGGATGCTGGGAAAGCTATGATTAGAGGGTTCTTTACCCAACAAAATATAATTTGGCATAGGGAGAAAAATCGAAGAAAAACGACCCTGTATGGCTTGTTGAGAGATTGAGCTTGTAGTTTTTCAAAACCCCTAGATCATTCTCATATGTAGTGCTTTCAAGCCAGGTGTCACCCATCCTATAGTTGTTCATATTATCATTTTTCTGCCTAGAGGTAATACCTTAAAATTTTCCCGGTTGAAATTCATTGTTAGTTTTGGCCCAACTCTAATCTGTCAAAGCCATTTTGAATTCTAATTCTATCTTCTTGGGTATAAGCTACCACTCCTAATTTGATATCATCTGCAAATTTAACCAGCATGCCCTCTGTTCCATTGCTCAAATCGTTTACAAATATATTAAACAACACTGGGGAAAGAAGAGAATCCTGTAGCACCCTGCTAGTAACTTCTATCCATTCTGAAGACAAACCAATAGTGAGCATGGATGCAGTCTAATTACAAACCCACCCAACAGCAGCATTTTTCATGTTCTTTTTATACCCACTCTGTCTTCTTTAGATACTTTCCACTTCACAATTTCATTATAATTGTTTGCAATCAATCCTTCAGTATCTCACCATTAGGAAATCTCTCTCATTCTTATAACATTTTAACAAAAGTTTGTTATATGAAAACCAAAAGTAACTCTTATCTTAAAATGTTCTTCCACATTGGCCAAAGAGCCTATTTCCACACATTGACTATTCCTGTTGGATTGTGGCAAGAGTTGCACTGTACCAGCAGCTATTTTAAGGGTTACAGCTGTTTCATTAAAAGGCAAAGAACCCATTACAGTTGAAAGGTAATGTCTAGTTTGTTCCTAAACCCTCTGTACTATAGAGATGGGTTTAAGCAGTTCTATTTGAACAGTGAAGTAGAGAAGGAATGTGTGAGGATTTCGAATGTTTGGAATACTCTTTAGCAAATTTACCAACAATTCAAATGTTATCAATTAAATCCAAAATTCAGATTTGAATTTTAACATGTCAATTTTCATTTCAAAATTTTCATTTGTATGAGAGAACATAAAGAGAGCCATTACAACAAAAATCTAACCAGATGACTGTGTGAAGCTCAGAATGTAGCAGCATCCTCCTGCATGATGCTTCTGATAACAGAGATGATACACATCCATTACTTAGTAGTCACTAATAATCATCCCCATAAATTTGTTTAATCTTTTGAAAACCATTCAGGTTGGTAGTCATCTAGTAGAAAATTTCATAATTTAGTTGTGGGCTGTGTGAATAAGTATTTGTTCTGAATTTCATATCATTCAGCTTATATGGATGGTCCAAATTCTTATATTTTGTGAGACAAACAAACCTTTTCCTTCATTCTCTTTCACCATGGTCAGTGAAGGGCAGTGAGGTTGGTAAGAAATACAGAGAACAAAATATATTGTATGAGGAAAAGTTGAAAGAGCTGGACATGTTCAGCTTGTTGAAAAGAAGACTGAGGGGTGACATGACTCTATTCCTTAAATATCTCAAGGGCTGTCACAGAGGAAGGGGCAGACATGTTCTCTCCTGCCCCAGAGAGTAGAACTCAGTCTAATGGTTTTAAGTTACAAGAGGGTCGATTTTGACTGAACTTAGAAGGAACTTCTTGACAGAGCAGTTTGGAAATTGATTTGATTGCCTAGAAAGGTGGTGAGGTCTCCTTCTCTGGATGTCTTAAAAAAGAGACTGGGCAGCTACCTCCTGGGGATGCTTTAGCTGGTGATCCTGCATTGAGCAGGGGGTGGGAATTGATGGCCCTTGAGGCACTTTCCAGTTCTATGATTCCATGATTCTGTGTAGAATTATATACAACCCTTTCATGTCCTCCCTTGGTTATCATTTTACCAAGCTAAAAAGTTCAAACTGCTGTACTCTTTTCTATTAAGGATATTAGTCCAACCCCTTGAAAAATTTTATTGTTGCTTTCTGCAACTTTTCAAGCTCTTTGATATTCTTTTTGGGGTGTACTTACCAGAATGGTATATAATATTTGCTTAATGCTAAACCATGTTTGCAGTGCTAGTGTCCATCTTATCAGCTTGGAGAGATACTTTAGGGGCTTTCCATTGTTCCTTTGTGCTTTAACCTCATTAAATTATTTCATATTATCAGCAAGCTTTACCATTTTGCTGCTTATCTTGAATTCCAGTTATGAACCAGTTAAAAAACTGCCAATAGAAATTCTTATGGAGCCATGCTGTGAGAATGATGTTTATTCTGCTAGCAATAGCAAGTACATTTCTATACCACTTATCAGTGCACTTAAGCACTCCCTAAGCAGTTTACAATGTGTAAGCTAATTGCACCCAACAAACTGGGCACACGTTTTAACAACCTGAGGAAGGATGCCAGGCTGAGTCAACCCTGGAGCTCTGGGACTGAACTCACAACATTGTGGCTGTGAATGCTGCAATACAGGCATTTATCCACTGTGCCACCAGGGCTCCTTGTCCCCTTGATCCCTGTCAATCTTGGCTAATCATCCAAGCAGGTAATGCCGTTATATCTCACCTGCATCTCTCAAGCAAGTAGGTTCCCCATCTTGTTTAAAAGAAGCAGTGGTACCAACTCTTCTTTTTTTTTTTTTTAAAAAAAAGCCTACCCACACCTTCTGAACCTTAACAACTATAGACCACTATCAAATCTTCCTTTTTTTGAATAAGGTGATTGATAGGCTAGTTGCCTTCCAACTCCAGGCAGTCTTGGATCATACAGGTTTTCTTAGAACCTTTTCAAACAAGCTTCAGAGCAGAATGTGGAGATAAGATTGCTATGGTCACCTTAGTGGTTGATCTTTGCCTGAGTAGCCACAAAGGAAATGTGGCCCTTTTATTGTTTTTAGGGCATTCAATACCATTGACCATGATATCATTCTAGAACACCTGAAGGATTTGGGAATTGGGTCACTGTGCTTTAGTAGTTCCAGTCCTATCTTTTGGGTAGGTTCCAGATCGTGGTACTTGGGAATTTGTTGTTGTTAATTGCCATAAAATCAACGTTGACTTATGGTGGATCCTATGAATGAGAGACTTCCAAGTCACTCTGTCATCAACAATCCTGCTCAGCTCTAGCAGACTCAGGGCCATGGCTACTTTCATTGAGTCTATCTATCTGGAATGTGATCTTCCTCTTCTCCTGCTGCCTTCTACCTTACCAAGCATCACTGTCTTTTCTAGTGAGTCATGTGTTATGATATGGCTAAAGTAAGTCTCAGTTTAGTCCTCTTGGCTTCTAGGGAGAGTTCAGGTTTATTATTATTTTAGCAGTCCATGGTATCCATAGAACTCTTCTACAGTACCACATTTCAGATGAGTTGATTTCCTCCCTGTCAACTTTCTTCACTGTCCAGCTTTCACAACCATACGTAGAAATGGGCAATGCTAACTTTAGTATGCAAATGATTCTTGTAGCACCTTTAAGACTCGAAGAAAGAAGTTTGTAGCATGAGCTTTTGTAGACTTGAGCCTACTTCTTCAGATGCATACTGAGAAAGTAGGCTTAAATCTATGAAACCTCATGCTACCAACTTCTTTCTTTCCGTTAATCTCAAAGATGTTACAAGATCCCTTTGCATACTGATTTCCCAGACTAACACAGATATGTCTTTGAATTTTGTTTACTTTACTTTAGTATCCAGTGAAATACTTGAGGATCTTGTCTAGCTCTTTCATAGCTGCTCTTCCAAGTCCTAATCTTCTGATTTCTTGACTGCAGTTTCCATTCTGATTAATGACTGAGCCAAGATATAGAAAATCTTGAACTATTTCAATGACTTCATTGTCTGCTTTAAAGTTACATGAATAGTCTGTGGTAATTATTTTGTTTTCTTAATGTTCAGCATTAAACCTGCCTTTGCATTTTCTTTCTTGATGTTCTTAAGTACTTGTTCCACAATTTTGCTGTGTTCTATTTTCTGCTAGTAGTATGGTGTCATCTGCATATCTTAACTTATGTTCTTTCCTCCAGTTTCTATGCCTCTTTCCTCTGATTTTACTCCTGCTTTATGTATGATGTGTTCAGCATACAAGTTAAAGAGTTAAGGGTAAAACAGACAGTCAAAATAAGCAGGTTTTTGGATAGCTTTGAGGTAGGGTATTTAAATGACACATGCCTTCAAATTGGCTGGAAAGCATACCCAAGCCACACTATGGGAAGAATAGCTGGACTAAAAAGGAGCTGAATTTTTCTGCTTCTTCCTGAACAGTGCACACCTTTGCATGTATGTGTAAATGCACTGATGCCATGATGGCTCTAAAGGGCCCTCTTTCAAAACCCTAGCCCTAACTGTGCACATAAACACCCTGAGACAAGAGCTCATTTAAAAAAGATGGAGCTGCTATACCCAAGCAGTGAGAGTGGCACAAAAAAGAAACCGTGACACCTCTCATAGAGATGAATACAACTTTTACAAACAAGACAGTCAAAGGGGGGCATGGGGTGAAGGGGGCTGAAGGGGGGCATGATTGTACCTTGCTAGCATCTGCATGGGCACACTTCTCTTCTGATGCCCTGTTCCAGTGAAGCACTGCACATGCAAATGTGTGCAGGTTCACAGGGATGGCCATGTGATAGGATGGCAGTCACCACTGATTTGCTCCTGTGAATGTTTGCAGGGATGATGGGGGAACAGTAAAAAAAAAAAAAAGTACTCAGCTGTGGACCTTGAAGTCGTGCCATGTGGTCATGACATGAGCACTTCAGCCTCCTTGAGAGCGGGTGGTGCGGTTGTTGAGGTTTCAATGCGGCTTCAGAAAAGCTTCAAAGCACTTTTTCCTGCCTGTCTATTTCACCCCTTAGAGTGATAAAATGCAGGCTTGCATGACCTCCTTGCCAACTGAAAGCCATTCAATTTCTCCATATCCTCTCCTGACAATAGCCTTTTGTCTGAAGTAAAGGTTACACATGAAGACTATCAAATATCAGGCAACACCTGTTTCTTTACGAGTGACCCATAGTTTTTTATTTTGCTATAACCTATAGGCTGGTTTTCTTCCACAGTTCTTTAGTTTGCTCCATTATCCAACATAAATTTGCTATATGATCCCTAGTGCTTATTTGTTTCCTGAACCTAAGTTGGACATCTGGCTCTTTTCACTCCATATATGGCTCTCTTTGGTCCAAAACACACTGCAGAAACAATCCAGTTTGAGACCATTTTAACTGCCTTGGCTCAATGCTAGGAAATTCTGGGAACTGTAGTTTTGTGAAACATTTCACCTTCTCTGCCAGAGAGCTCTGGTACCACAATAAACTACAATTCCCAGGATTCCCTAGCACTGAGCCAGGGCAGTTAAAGCAGTTTTAAATTTGATTATTTCTGCAGAGTGTTTTGGACCTTTGTTGCAGAATCTTGAGCATCTCATTGCTTGCATGAGAAATTAATGTAATGATCCAGTTGCTACTGTGCAAGCCTTGGTATCCCCTTTCTTGGGAACTGGATTGTATATTAAGTATTTACAATCTGTGGATTGTTCTTTTGTTTTCCATATTTGTTGAAAGATTTTTGTTAGAACTAGAGCAGATTCTGTCTCTGTAGACTGAAGCAGCCCTATTGGTATGGCATCTGTTCCGGGTGATTTGTTTCTCCCCAGTGCTGGGAGTGCAGCTCCCATTTCACTTTCTAAAATTGTAGGTTTATCTTCAAATGGTTCTTCCTTAAATGAATCTGTCATCTCTTTTATTTAGTTATACTGTGTATTGATTCCATCATCTGTTTATGTCTGCTTGGTCATGAAATGTGTTCCCTTGCTGGTCATAGAACATACCTTAGGAGACTATCATATGGGGGTGGGGAATAAAAGGCATACTCTCGGCAAAGTCGTACGATCACAGCAAAGATTTTCACACACATCACAATCTGAGAGGACTTATCCTGTAAAGAACCAGGAATGCTCCAGCAACAAACCATGGAAGTGCCGTGAGCATTTCTGGTTCTTCCCAGGATAAGTCTTTCTGATTGCAACGTTGTCTGAAAATCTTCACTGTGATCACATAACTTTGTGGGGAAAATGCCATTTGAATCCTTGATTTCCCCCCGTGTGATAGTCTCCTATGTTCAAATTTTCATTTGATTTTTTTTAAATCTTGAGGTAGAGGTCTC
The DNA here is from genome assembly GCA_034509955.1 of Urosaurus nigricauda. NCBI lineage: Eukaryota > Metazoa > Chordata > Lepidosauria > Squamata > Phrynosomatidae > Urosaurus > Urosaurus nigricauda. The sequence continues at coordinate 155,685,041 of JAOEGL010000003.1, forward strand.
TTGTTTTAACTTTTGTTATTTGCTATTTTATTTTTTAATTTTTTGCATTTATAATTATGTTGCACACAAATCACTGAACAGTTGCATTCAGGCTTCTGACTCTATTTTTGTCACCTTTTACTTTTACTTTTTATTTGTCCTTAACTGCTTGAAGAGTTTCATCTGTAATTTATTGCAGCTTCTCTTTCTTTTTGGCTGCAGATCGTGTCTTTTTGCATTCCTCCCTGACAATGTCCCTGGCTTCAATCCAGAGTTCTTGGTCAATTAGGCTTAATAGTGCAAATCTGTTTTCTTACATTATCTTTAAATTCTACTGGGATGTTCTTTATGTTGCATTTTGGCACAATGGTTGGTTTGGTGTTCTCCTTTAGCTTAACTCTTTAGCTTGGGGATAGCTGCTCCTCAAAAAAGAAGCTGTTATATGGCATATCACAAGGTGTCATTCCATCCCCAATGTTATTGAACATCTATATGAAACCAATGGGAGAGATCATCAAGAGGCATGGGGTAAGGTATTATCAGTATGCCGATAACACTCAAATGCACTTCTCCATGTCTTCAAGAATAGTGTCAGCTAAAGATACTGAGTCTCTTCTGAATTAATACCCCGAGGAGGTAATGGGTTGGATAAGGAAAAACACACTGAAAACTGAATCCAGACAAGACAAAGATGCTTAATGTTAAGTGTCCTAACCTGGGGTTGAAGGTGTGCCAACCAGTCCTAGGTGGGGTTATAGTCTTCCTGAAAGACTGTGAACACAACTTGGGAGTGTTCCTGGATCCATCACTTCAAATGGCAGCCCAGATAGATATGACAGCCAGGAGTGCTTATTACCAGTTTCCACTAAATTACCAGTTGTGCCCATCCTAGAGCTGAAGGAATTATAGTTGTTGTTGGTGCACATACTGGTAACCCCAAGGCTGGAAGTCTGCAGTGCCCTGTACATTGGGTTATCTCTGTACCAAGTTCAGAAACTTAAGTTAGATGCACCAGTAACCAACCTGGCTGCTACATTTTGCACTAACAGTGATCATATTATATCTGTATTGAAATCACTCCTATGGCTGCCAATTAGCTTCCAAAGTACAAAGTTTTGTTTGTTACCCATAAAGCCTCACATGGTTTGCATCCATGTTACCTATAGGATTGTTTTCTCTCATATAATCTGCCCTGTATACTCAGGTCCTCTGAGGAACATTTACTCCAGTAGACAGTACAAGGCTGGAAGCCCCTTATTGTAGAACGACTTGCTGGAAGAGACTGGACAGATAAGATATTATGTCTGACTTAAAAGATCAATGCATTAAAGGCCAATTTCTTCTGGTAGCCCTATCAGATGGTTTTTATATTATGAGTTTTGAAGTTATTAATTTATTTTTCCTGATCGCAGGAAGGGCGGTCTACAAATAAACTATTATTATTATTATTATTATTATTATTTTAATAGGTATGCTTTTTAATTGATATTATGCTCTTTTAACTAATTATGTATTTTCAATTGGTGTCTGTATTTTTAACTTGTTGTGTGTTTGTTTGTTGATGTATTTTAATCTGTTGTTCTTCGCCTTGATCCATAGGGAGAGGTGAGTAAGTAGTAATAGTAATAGTAATAATAATCATAATCATAATCATACCCAGTCTTTGTTCTCTGTTCTTCAACCAGTTGTTGATCCATAAGAAGCCTTCTTCTTTTATGCCATTATTGCAAAATTTGCTCAAAGTTTGCCAGACATCTGAAAGTCCAAGTGAACAATGTTTGACAGATCACCTCTGTACAGTTGTTTGTTGACCTTCTATCATATCAGAGGTGATATGACAGCCCTGTTTAAATATTTGAAGGGATGTCATATTGAGGACGGAGCAGGCTTTTTTGCTGCTGTTCCAGAGATTAGGACGCGGAACAATGGATGCAAACTGCAGATTCCACCAAGACATTAGGAGGAACTTCCTGACAGTAAGGGCTGTTCGACAGTGGAACACACTCCCTCGGAGTGTAGTGGAGTCTCCTTCTTTGGAGCTTTTTAAGCAGAGGCTGGATGACTATCTGTTGGGGATGCTTTGATTGGGAGTTCCTGCATGGCAGGGGGTTGGACTGGATGGCCCTTGTGGTCTCTTCCAACTCTAAGATCCCTAAAGGGCTAATTAAATAAGATTTAATTCTGAAGAAAGTTATGTTGATTCTTTCTCAGCCAGACCTTTTCTTCTGTATGCTTGCTAATTTTTCTCTTCATTGCTGTTTTACACTACAGCAATTAACCCAGGATACATGTTAAGCCAATAATCCTATAACTTCCTGGATATGCCCCTCTATTGCTTACTCACTTGCATCATGTATTTTGTGCATTTTGGTTGGCCCAATAAAAGTATTGCGATTTTGTGGCTTTTAGATGTTACTGTACTTTGCTTTTTGTACTTGGCCAACATAGCTACCCCTGAATATAGTTTCTAATCTTGAATATACCACATTTTAGTCACAACAGGGGAAACGTAAAGAGGGAGCCAAGGGACTGGGATTTAACTCTTTGAGGTTTCTACCTCCAACAAAGTAAAACTTTTAAAAAAAATTGGGACTGCATTTAGCATGTTTTACCTAAACAGCACCTAAACGTTTTCCAAATGCAACAGCAGAGGGTTTTTGAGAAGTTAAGTGTTCTCTGCCAAATAAGGGGCACGTAGCCTCACAAAGGTCAGAGGCAGTCAGGATCTCAAAAGAAGTATCTTTTTGTGTTGCTAATGGAATTTAAATTTTCTTTCTGGACTTTAAGACTCTTTTAGGCAAACAAACTGGCATAATAAGCCTGCTTCCAGGCAGCTTGGGGGTGGAGCGATCACATGACACACACCCCGAAGCTATGCTGAAGTCTTGCGGAAGCTGTCTCAACCCGGAAAAGCCACTCTGAAAGAGTTGTAAAAAACTTCTTCTTTTCAGAGTGCCATCCGAGATCATGGTGGCAAGGCGAATTGCAGCTGTGTGCATCTGTTTGCTGTGGCTCTGGGGTGAGCAGCTCCGGGGCAGCCCCAATCTGCCCTTTTTGGGCAGTCTGTTTCACCCCTTTGTCTCTCAGAGCCCACATGGCCAAAAGGATATCTGCTTACATGGATATCCCTCCATGTCCTCTTAACTGAGAACAACATCTTGACAAAATGTAGGCTTCTGACTCTAAAACTGTCATATATTTCTTTCTTGTGTATGCTTTTTAACGCCTTTACCTGATGAAGAAGCCAAGACAGCTTCCAAAGCTTGCATCATATATTTTGTGCATTTTGCTTGGCCAAATAAAAGTATAACTATTTTGTGAATTTTGGATGTAATTCCACTTTCATAGAGTTCTGGTACAAAGCCTAGCTTTAGAGACATGCTACATACTTTAATTAGAGACCTAGAATTTCACATTTGAGTTAGGAACTCTTGAAGAGTTGCAATCTGGACGCAGTGATTTGTTTCATTTTAATTTATCAGTACAATCTAGCTGAAAAGCAATATATCTGTGGCCCACTAGATGGTAGAATCCTGTCCCCACCACCCCAGTCAAGATGTCAGTGATTGGTACTGGGGCCTAAAACTTCATCTTTTTACCACCATCATTGCCTCAGATCATCGTATTCCGTTCCTAAGAATATCAGCTCAGGTAGGGCAGTCTGCCCAGTTTCTTCTGCAGTCACATAGACAGAAATGGTTCATGCAATTCCTCTATAATCATCCTTTTTGTACATCTTTAATTACTCTGTCACCCAACTATCCCCTTGCTGATTTTCTGCTTCTGAGATATTTATATTTGTTTTACTGTTGGCCTCAGTGTTATCAGCAGTGCCTGCTTTTTGCATCCCTTGCTGTCTCCTTTCATTTCTTTTGTGGACGTTTGTATTCTGTTTTGGGAAATATTTCCATTTCATGAAGCAAGTGCCTCCCCCCCTCCCCCCATTTTTAACTGATTCATTAACACTGCTTGTTAACCATACTGCTGATCTCTTGGACTTGTTGGTACCTTTCCTGATCTAGCTGACCTTTTTGACTTTCTATTTTACTAGTCGCCTCACTTTTGGGAAGTTGCTTCAACTGAAGTGAGTGTGTGCATTGGATACATTAGATGTCTTTTACAATAGTATGTATGTATGTGTATGTATATGTATATGTGTTTGTGCACACACACGTGCACATACACACATACACATTTCATAACATTGAGGGGACTTTTTCGCACAGTGTCCACCAGGACCTGGATGTCACTTATGATTTAGTCTGGGATCACATCCACTTAAACTTCTAGAGGACCTAGACCAACCTAGAGGACCTAGGCCACTGTTATTTAGCATATATTGAATTTTTACCTCATATTGTGGCCAGAAAATTTTATCCAGTGTATGTGGAAGTAACTCAAGACACCCATTACTAGAAGAGGAGGCATGCTCTTGGGCTCAGAAAGCCATTTTCAATTCTTCAGAGATCCTGGATATCTACACTGCACCACTACAGCCATCATTTTGGGCCTGGTTGCTATTTTTCATCATAGGGCAATTTTAGTGGGTTTCCCCTCCCAAAAAATGTGTGTGTGTGTGTGTGTGTGTGGCATGTGAGAGCTTATGGAGATCTGGAGGACCATAAGGGCACAAGGGGCCACAAAATACCTTATTTCCTTATGCAGCAGGATTCTCACCCTGGCATTACCACAAGCATTTTCTCCTTAAGAAGCCTCTGTCATCTCATTTCTTCAGTTTAAGACCAGTCTGAGCATCTTAGTCACGGGAACAATAGTACTAAATTACTTTATGGGGATAATAATTGTCACCCACAGTGATTCCGTGAAATAGGCTGTGTCTTTTAAGGTTTCCAATTTGCCTGACACTGATGTTCAGAGCAAATCGCTCTTAGTACACTGTTCCATGCCTTTCCTAGAATCCTAGAATCCTAGAATCATAGAGTTGGAAGAGACCACAAGGGCCATCCAGTCCAATCCCTTCCATGCAGGAACTCTCAATCAAAGCATCTGCGACAGATGGCCATCAAGCCTCTACTTAAAGACCTCCAAGGAAGGAGACTCTACTACACTTCAAGGGCGTGTGTTCCACTGTCAAACAGCCCTTACTGTCAGGAAGTTCCTCTTAATGTTGAGGTGGAATCTCTTTTCCTATACCTTGCATCCATTGTTCCGGGTTCTGTTCTCTGGAACAGCAGAAAACAAGCTTGCTTCTTCCTCAATGTGACATCCCTTCAAATATTTAAACAGAGCTATCATATCACCTCTTAACCTTTTCTTCTCCAGGCTAAACATCCCAAGCTCCCTTAATCGTTGCTCATAGGGCATGGTTTCCAGGCCCTTCACTATTTTAGTCACCCTTCTTTGGATATGCTACAGTTTCTCCATATGCTTTTTGAACTGTGGTGCCCAGAACTGGACATAGTATTGCAGGTGGGGCCTGACCAAAGCAGAATAGAGTGGCACTATTACTTCCCTTGATCTAGACACTATATTTCTATTGATGCAGCCTAAAATTGCATTGACCTTTTTAGCTGCCGCATCGCACTGTTGACTCGTGTTCAACTTGTGGTCTACTTGGACTCCTAGATCCCTTTGCTATAGAGTTTGTAGTCAGAACTGATTATATCGCACTGGTGCTCTTCATTTCACCATGTTTGCATTGTGTGTAATATACCGTATATACCCGACTATAAGTCGGCCTGATGTATAAATTGAGGGCAGGTTTTGGGGCCAAAATTATGGATTTTGCTATGACCTGTGGATAAGTTGAGGATAAAATTTAGGGGCATATAGGAAAGGATCTAAAGGATGAAGCAAAGCAAAACAATGTCAAATCACTTCCAAAAGTCCATCAGACATGACTCTTTGTGCTTATTCTTAAGACTGGATGGATGAGAGAGTAAAGGGGGGTCAGCGCTTCCAGGACAGATTATACTCTTGCTTTTCACCAGGGGATGGTTCCTTCTTTTAAATAAGAGTTACGCTGCAGTACTTACATTGACCCTTGGATAAGTCGACTCAGTTTTTTTGGATCAATTTTTTGACCTAAATTTCTAGACTTATACATGAGTATATACAGTATGTATGTTCTCATTTAAAAACAATTCTGCCATCTTGGCTTAGACCATGGGTAGCAATGTTTCTAGTGTCCAATCATTATTTTCTTCTGTATCCATTCAGCCCCCAAGCTCATGGACAATTTCTATTGTGTCCTTATTGGGGCAATCAAACACAATTTCACCTTCATTCCTATGGATTATATTCCCCAGCTTCTGTTGGAGTTAGATTTTTGGGCATATATTTGTTGTTTTATTCTGGCATACATGTCACACATAAAACTTTAAACCTATTAATTGTGCAGTACTAAAGATATAGTTCTGTTGGTGTGTAGTAGTAAAAACAATAAAAAGTATTGCAGAACCTGGAAGTATTGTGGCAGAATTTTGTGAACTTGAACTCACTGGATCAGACACTTGAGGAGCATCTGATAATAGTCCTAATCCCAGGATGTCTACACATACTGTAACAAAACCTGCTGTTCTAGGTCTGAAAAAGGAACACCATCCTGCATTTTGTGAGTTCATGTATGGTATTTTCTGATGCCAATGAGAATTCACTTGCATTGAAGGTTAAGGTCTAACATCTTATTGTACAAGGTATTTCCTAACCTCTTCTGAAAGGGATCAACCTGCATGCAACTGGAATTCATAACAATTGCTTTGCCACATGATGGTTCAAAACAATTGCTTTGCCACATCATGGTTCAAACCCCCCACCCCAATGCTTTGGGATATTCTTCCTTGCAATATATTATACTGAGAAAAAGCAAAAAAACAAACAAACAAAAAGAAAAACCCAATAGATTTGTTCAGGAAGTTTTTGTCCTCACTGTTTTTTAGTTACCCCCTCCCCCCATTCTAGAGAAGTGGCTGAAATTTAGGGAAACATTTACGACTGTTAATGTGACAGTATTATGGAAAGTCTACATTCTAAGTCTTGTTCTATGCAAATTCTGAAATTAAACATGACTCCGCATGATTAGAAAGTCCTATCCTAGTGTATAAAAGTTAAGGTGCCCCCAAACCTTTTTATATTAAGATAAACAATTCTGAAGCCATGGGAAAATATCTGTTCTGTTTTCTTTGTGAAAACCAGATTTTTAAAAAACATTAAAGAAAATATTAGTACTTTTACAGACTGACTAAACTACTTGGTTACTTTAGTAACATAAAATATATCATAACCCTAATGTAATACAAATATACAACTTTGTTTGCCATAAAATTATCATATTTGGTATAGTAATAACACAGTTTATTCAATCAATTATTAAAAATTCAATTTTCTTTTTAAAATCTTTAATTTTTTAAATTACTAATTGAGCTACAATATCTAGAACTTAAAGGAACCTCTTGGATTTGCCATTTTCTTAGGAGAAGGCATAACAACAACAGCAAAAACAACAACATACTACCACCACCAAACAGAAGAAACTACCAACTTTATTGTGGTGTACACACAGAAGGGAACAATGAATGGGACCCTCTCAGTTTGCAATGTGTGAAGCTCAGTAGTGCCCCATGGGGAAAAAAATGTGCATAATAGGATTCTCTACAGTCTTTTGCCATGATGGCTTGTTGTTGTTATTGTTGTTGTCTTCACAGTAGAAAGATTTTTTTTCAAATAATTGTGATTTATCATGGTTTATCAGTATGGTGGTGGGGAGTCTAACTATAATTTCATGTCAACTATCAAATACTCACAAATATGCTATACATTTTAGAATATGAAATGTCTAATTATAAATGAAGATTGCAGACACAGAAAAATCAAACTGATTTAAGCAAATGTTTTCCCCAAAGGCTTTTTGACTCACAGGTTGTGACTATCTGACTATCCTGGATCATTTTAACTCATCTCAGGGGCTTGACAGACCACCCCGAAGAGGCAGTGGGATGCTGCCTCTTTCCTAGCCTGATTGGGGCTGCAGCAACCTCATGCTGAGGTTTACTCTATCAGCGGCTCCTTTTTGTACCCTCAAAAGGGTGCCATAGCTGTGGCATCATATGGATGCAGTGCCTGAGGAGTGTCATGACACCATGTGCTGTGTGGAATGGTGTGTGGCATATTGGCACCCTTGGGGGGGGGGGCGGGCAGAGTCAGGGCATGTGTTATCTGGGTGCAATGCCCAGGCCGGCCTTTCAGGCTGGTCTGTACAGGGCCTAAATTCCCCAGCTCTAAAACACAATGAAGGGCTATGATTTTTGTAAGTAGAAAGCAGAGTTTGTGCACTTTGCCAGCCTGGCAGTTTTGTGTGCTCTGAAATGCCAAACAGGAGGTTACATAGCCTCTCACAAGTTTTCAAAATATTGAAAAGAAATTCATTTCATGGCCTATGCCTGCTTAGGAAAGGCAACTCCAGCATATTATGTGATAAATGTTAACTGTGCATTAATCGCATTAAAGAGGACCCTATAAACTTTTCATTTCTAATTAAATTCCAACTACCAATTCTGCTGAAGAAGGCACACTCTGAGCCTTTGTTTATGTGGAAAATTAAAATGCAAATACAACAGAATTTATTTCCATTACCAGAGAGATATGCTGGGATCCTCTGTTTAACAGCCTCCAATTATTTGAAAGCCAGCCTCCTTTTTCCTTATTCTATTAGGTTTTCCCTTAAAGGTCCCCACACTTAAGTGGAAGGTCAGCAGCAAGAGAGGCATGGGAAGGGCCTTCTGCCGCCTTCATGGTAAAGCTATAAATGTGTTCAAGGTAAAACCAAAAGAGATTTAGGCATGAATATGCACTAGAAAGAGAAATAATGGAAAATAGAGAGGCTGCAAAGATGGCTAGAACTGTTGTTGTTAAGATCTGTTGCTATCAAAAGAACATCTTTAGAACATTTTGCAGATCTTCTGGATGAAGATAGTTTTATGAAACTATTGTTTAATTCTAAGAACAAGTTTCTGGAAGATCTTGTGACTATGGATTACAAGGACTGGATGATTCTTTTTAAAGGTTTCTAGTGTTCTTTCATATTATGCTATAGCTGTTGACAATGAGAGAATTTAACTACAGGAAAGTTAGGACCAGGCTGCATGTCATTGACTGCCATGTTTGTTTTTCATATACCTGCCATGTTCCCATACAATTCAGACAGGGAAGATGGGGATTGACTCTTAACACCAAAAGGATTGTTTGAGTGACTTCTTTGGATGGCCAAAGGATTGTTTGGCCAAACTCTTCCATTCCCCTCCACTTTACAGCTTACTCCCTAGTCTCTTTACTCTACCAGCTTAGTTTTGATAAGGTGAGTCAGACCAGGAAAAATGTGGCTGGGACAACCAAGCTATAGGAGGGAAGGAGAGAAGGTTCAGTTCTTTTAATAGTCATGTTAGATTCCCTTCCATCTCTTGCTTTATATGTAAAAAGGACAGACACATGAGCAAATAGATTAACCCTGGGATCTCTTCCAGCTCTGTGAATCTGTGTTGGGTTTTGTTGCTAAGCCTTGGTAGATGTCCAAGTTCAGCAAGTATACTTCCTATGAAGGCTCACCTTTCCAGATGTGTACTTACTGCAAAATGATCATATCTAGGAATCTAGACATGTGCACAGGCTACCATGCATTAAGTGATGCATAATCAACATCCTGAGGTACATAGTGATAAGTAATTACTCATTGATTGATCTCTACATATGTCCATTCATCTCTAGTTTCTATTTACAGTCTTTCTGAAAACTCGCATGCAACATTTTTTGCTTGCATAATCTTAAATCCATCCCACAATGTTATATGCAGGAGGGAACAAACTCTACACATCACAGAGGTTATGAGTTACTGCAATAGTGTTTTGTTCATTCTTCTAATGTTGTAATACATTTATTTTCAATGAGATGAAGCTCCTGAGATGAAGCCCCTTTTCCACCACGTTATTTTCACAACAAACCAATGATGTAGGTCAGGCTATGACTCTCCAAAGGAGACACAGCTGGAGCTGGGCCTGGATCTCCCATTGTAAACTCGGACTTGCATATTTTCATGTAAGAAGAATACCCATCAAGATACATACATAAATAGATACATTTTAAAAGCATGTATTTTGCATTTAGCAGCATATCTTTTTTTGTAACATACTTGGTTAAAATTTGCATGTGTGTGAAATCAGAAAAAAAGATACATATATCTCTTGGTTCTTGTTCTCTCTATGTGCACATAGGTCACTTTTCAGTATGGCTTTGCACCCAAACATAGCAGATAGTGTGAGTTAAAAGCACAGAATGGGTATTGCAGTTCCATAAACACAATGGATATAAAGAAATAAAATTATTTCACCTATAGGTACAAGAAAAACAAACGAACTCTCTGTGCTGACAAGAGACTATCACAAAATTCTTACATCATTATTCAGTATACTAGAGCCCTGGGACTACCTGAAAAGCCAATGTAGGAGACAGGGAATTACAAAATAATATTTGTAGGATCAATGACACTGACATACATAAGTGCAACCTCCTACAGTAATGCTTAGGAGGACAAAACTATCAAAATAAATTTCACAGTAGAAAGTGATACAAATTTGTTGAAGAATCCCAGAACAATAGTTCACAAAAATGCATTAGGACTATGGATAGTCTACCGTAATTTGCCAACTGACTGGAAAGTGATCTCAGCACCTAAGGAATTCAGGCTGAAACATCAGCCATTTTGGCAAGATAAAGTGAGCACTAGGTCAATACATTGATTAGTACACATGCATACATAAACACACACACACACATTTATGGCTAGAATTCTATTGGGGACTTACATCTTCATAAGTTGAATTATGCCTGTGAGAATTTGAATCTTGCAATGTCTGTATCCCATAAAGGGTTGCTGTTATGTTAATACATAGGGGAGCTAGCAAGGTGAACAACGCACGTTAGTACTGATGCACATCTGGACCGACGTTAGTACTGATGCACATCAGTCCAGTTGTGCATCTCAAAACACATTGGTAGAGCCCAACATGTATCTGGACACTTGCTGGTATTCTGTTACACATCTTCACAATTCAATAATAGGATTTCTTAGCATCTCTCCCATGTTGCTAAGTATACATTATATAAGATACACTGTGATAGAGGATTCTGAAAATGCATGCCTATTAGCCTGTTTGATGGGACTATAAGAAAATTAGCTATTTATTTCAGGATTGGTCATATACCTGATTAAATTTCCAAATAGCTGTGATGGCATTGCCTTAACTATTACAAAATGGAACTTTTCAAATGTGTCCATGAAGTAAGTCCACCTCATGCCTCTCCTTCAACCTACTGCTACTTCCTCAAGGCTGCCATTTTATTTCCCAATTTTCCCATAATTTCTTCTGTTACAGGCAACACATTTTTGGATAAGAATAAATCTTGTTGCTCCCAAAGAACATTTGTACAGAGCACCACTACAATACATCACCACTAAGTATATAAGCTGTACTGATTCAGCCAGCTGTGACTTAATGTTTCCCAGATAACAGTTTGCCTGAGCAGAGTGTGATGTTCCCATGCTCTGACCACATGGCTATCATTCCCCACAAATGCCTTGGTTGCACCTCTTGCACCTCCCCTCTCTACCTCCTCTTCCTGCCATAGTTTAATGGGGTAGCCCAGATCAAAAACAGCTTCCAGAACCTACTGCTTTTGCCGTGCCTTCAAGTGGGCCAAGGCAATCCTATTCCCATGTCACAATCGGACTCAGACATCCCACTTGCAGCCCTGGTGGCGCAGTGGTTAAATGCCTGAACTGCAGCCACTCACTCAAAACCATAAGGTTGCGAGTTCAAGGCCAGCAAAAGGGCTCAAGCTTGACTCAGGCTTGCATCCTTCCGAGGTTGCTAAAATGAGTACCCAGATTGTTGGGGGCAAGTAACTTACAGTTGTAAACAGCTTAGACACTCCTTAGGCAGTATGAAGTGGTATATATATATAAAAAGTGAAGCTCTTTGCTTCCAGCAACTATATAAATGTTCTGCACTTTAAATATTCCACTTTTGTTTTCCATATCCCCCCCCCCACAACCTCTGGATAGGTTACTTTCTGTACTTGAAAAGATGCCTGATTCTGCATTGTTGATATTTACATACTGTTTAGAAAAACCTACATGGAATCTGCCTATATAGATATGCATCATTGATTCATTTGAATACAAGTGCCTTTGGCTGAAATGAGTGGTTGATGTGGAGCCTAAGTGCTACATTTTTAGAGGAGAGGTTAGATCTTTTCCAATCTCTCTCTGTGAAGAATAACCTGTCAGGACTGACCCCCCCCCCCAGTGGCATGAGACTGCAGCTATATAGCTTGTCGCTAACCCTAGCCAAATAAAAACAAATAGAGAGCAATATCTATTGTCCTGGGTTTCAGATCCAAGATACAGCTGCATTATCAAGCTTTTGACTTCAATATGAAGCAGATGCTGGGGTGGGGAGGAAGAACTGAATGTATAGGTGCTATTGGTATGTTCAGGAATCCCCCTTCCTTTCTGAAATGCTTCTGTTTGTTGTGCCATTAAAAAACCTCCAAGACTTCATGCTTGGTGTTCAGTGAGTATTGATTCAGTCTGCAAGCAATTTTAATATTTCTTCAGGGACTTTCCAGCAACAGCACAAGTCATTAATTCATCCTCCCAAATTGCTTATTCAATAGCATGAACATGGCTCCTGAATAAAGTCTTAGAATTTATGTGACTCGTATGAGTCAGGAGGTCAAGCAACTGTTATGGAGTGAAGTTAAAAATCCAAATAAAATATTGACACTTTTTTGGAGGAGTGGGGGGAGGAGATGGAAGGAAGCAAAGGTATTTAAAACAGGGGTTTGCTGCCATGCCCCCAGGATAACAAAAGGAAAGAGATGGAAGACAAGTCGGAGTCTGAAAAATCAATGGGACATATGGCTTGTTCACTTAGTATTTCATAATTCTTTCTTTCACACACAGCGTCTTGCACATGCATAGAAATAAAGAGATATACCTTCCAATGGTTATATTGTGTCAGCTACAGAAACATGTAGAAATATAGCATAGTACTGAGTGTGAACAATGAAAAATAAAGATAAACATCAATTGGGGCCAAAAAAGACATTATTTTCCTCCAGCCTCCAGAGTACATAATGAGTGGGTAGGTTAAACACAGAGATTACCAGTAACATGAAAAACCAGAACTTTAAACCAGGTTTCAAATTACCTCTCCTTCTCTTTGGCCAATGTTGTTCCCATGAGCCAATGTTTTCTCTTATGCACCAGTGTTTTTATATTAATTATGTTCTTTATTTATGTTATTTACAAGAGAAAAGTGGGTATTTCTTTTGGCTGGAGACTTGCCGCTCCATAAAAAGCACACAATAGTGAATATTTTGCTTTTTGGGACAATAGAGATACAATCTTAGGGAGCTAAGGTTGTGATTGTAGCTCAGTGGGAGAGCTCCCTGCTTTGCATGAAGAATCTGTCTTGCTGCTTCCACTTAAAATGGATGATGTGGCAAGTGAGGGGAAAGACCTGTGTCTGAAGAGTTGTGTGAACAAGCTAGGTGGATAGAGGCTGACAGAGTATTAGTAACTTCTTGTGTTCCAATTGATCTTCTTCTGTTGGTAAGGTAAAGGTAAAGCTAAAGTCCCTTGACATAAATGTCTAGTAATAACCGATTGTAGGGGGCAGTTCTTATCTCTGTTAGTAACCCGAAGAACCAGCCTTGTCTGAGGACTACTCTGGTGGTCATGTGGACAGCATGACTGCACTCAACGCTGTTAGCTTCCCACTGAAGTGGTACCTATTTATCTACTTGCATTTGCATGTTTTCGAATTGCTAGGTTGGCAGAAGCTGGGACTAGTGACAAGAGCTCACCCCATTATTCTGCAAAACTTTTTCTTTGCTTTATTGACTTTGGAGATTTGTGCAGATGTTTTAGAGCATATCGGAAACACCATGGAGTTTATCAGACAACATAAATTGGAAGCATAACCCAATGGCAGTCCGAACGCAATCATGGGGTTTCATGTTATTGCGTGAAAAACTATCACACACAATTTCAGGCAATTTTGGGCAATGGGAAATCATTCCAAACGCAATGCAGCGTCAATATACAGTCACGTAAATTTGATGAACTAGCGAATTCACTCATTTCCGAACTGGCCCCACTTCAAAATTGAGAGAAATTCCTCCTGTGTGATAAACTCCCATATTGATCATGCAGCTTATTTTTGAAAAAAGGGAATGACAACAAAGTTCAGAGCGAAATCCCTTACTTCTAAGGAATATTTTGTTTGTTTTATTCTACTTTTAATTCCAATACAAGTTGTTTCTGCTCTGCTAAACAAACCTTAAAAGATTTTGAAGAAAGATAGCAGCAGAATAATGATCCCTTCCCTACTCAGCCAGAGAAGAGCCAGATTTTCATGAGAAGGAGAGCCCAGACTAACTGATAAGAAAACCACAGGTCCTGTAATCACAGCTCACACTGACTTGTTTAAAAGCTCCAAAGACTTATTTAAGGCTCTGATAGCTGTGTTACCTGAGCAAGCCCAGGATATAGCCCAAGGAAGTTCATTATGCTTGAGAACAAAGGAGTTATAAAACCCTTAAGCTTGTCAAATCAAACCCGTGAACCTCCCCAACTCCATCAAAGGAAACCTTAGAGAAACTCCTTTCATATTTTCTGAAAGCCTCCACATCATCCCCCTCTGCCAATTGTCTGTGATGGGCTGGGCATGGGGCTATTTTACCAGTCACCTTTTTACAGAGAGTAAATAAAACAATCTAAGCTTAGCTTTTGGTATGACTGGTTGTAGAGCTTCCCTGGAGTCAACCAGATGAGCTCTGTATGGCCCCACATCTTTGACCTCATTCCCAAGCCTCAGGAACTTTCTGGGCTATATCTTCAGTTTGATAGCACTGTAAAAACTGGCCTATACCCTTCCTTCTGTTGCCTTGAGCTGCATCTACACTGCAGAGTTAATGCAGTTTAACAGTCATGGCTCAATGCTGTGAAATTCTGGGATTTGTAGTTTTGTGAGATATTTAGCCTTCCCTGTCAGAGAGCTCAGGTGCCACAACAAACTACAAATCCCAGGATTCCATAGGATGGGAGACATAACAGTTAAAGTGGTGTCAAACTACTTAATTCTGGAGTGAGGCAGCAGATTAGGAATCAAAGAATCATAGAATCATAGAGTTGGAAGAGACTACAAGGGCCATCCAGTCCAGGACTTCAATATAATATGGATAGAAGTAAAGCATGCACACAAAAGTGCATCCATGCAACCATGGGGATTTTTTTAAAAACTGCTTTGGCTGAAGTTAAAGCAGGATTGTCATTCCCCTGTTTGCAATGCATGGTATTTCACAACTGGCATTGGAAAGAGATTTGTAGGATCAATAATGAGCTTCCTTGGCTATTCATGTGGAAAGGCCCCTTGCTTCAGACCTGAATTATACTGAGGTTTTTTTCAGTTACAATGATGATCTGGAAGATGCAGTTTCCCCTCACATTTCTGGTGTGACTTTCGTTTCTGCAATACATATCCTTACAGTAAGCTTACGTATCTTCATAGACCGGTTGCAGTGTACAGCACAGAGTATATTTCTGCTTCTCCATTTCTATACTCCTGCTTAATTCCATCTAGACCTAGGATCTGGAAACTTCTTGACTCTACTGTATTGCTTCCTTCTGCTGTTGGGAAGAAAATTTTAGTTCCAGGTTGCCCTATTTGTTGTCTGATGTAACAAAATGAAACATCCACAGCAAAGTGTCTTGTGCTTGCTGGGGTCAACAGAAAAGACACAAGGTTGCTTATGTGTCAGTCTGTTCTTTTCAATTCAGTGCAACATTATTTTTGAGTAAATATGCATAGGGTTGTGGTGTTAGTTTATCAATTTTATTAAGATTTTTTTTCTGAAGCAAATGGCAGCCTTTGAAGGGTCTCTGTATGGCATTTTTCATTATTTGTAACCTATTTACATTCATATATCAATCATCACGATCAATAAATTGTTACTTATATAACTGAATTAGTCAACATATAAGAATTATAGGCCTCGTGTCTGTGGCAGAGAGATGTAGTGTCTTTTGAGAAAGAATATACCACACACAATAGTCTTGAGTTAGCACAGGCCCCATCTTTTATTGGATGCAACTTAACAGAGGCAATAAGGGATGATTTAATGGGCAAGAATCCATTTTCTGTCAGTTTGCCTGATGAAGGCATGCATATGCTATATCAATGACTTGCCTGAAGTCATACCGACAACATCAACTCTTGAGAAGGGCTGGACCAAACTATACCCCTGAGGTTGGTACCTGAACTTCTTACTGTAATAATAATAATAATAATAATAATAAAATTTATTTTTATACCGCCCTTCCAGAGATCAGGGCGGTGTACAAGATTAAAACAACGAGTTACAACCAAGGTAAAATAAAACAAAATACAACAATACAATAAAACATTAAAAGATTATCCCTTATATAAAGGGCGGCGACAATGGGGAAGCGGGTGATTGGCAGGCACTTTACATAAAACGGTCCGATCAGGGATATGCCAGCCTGAATAAATAGGTCTTCATATCTTTCTTGAATTGGCTGAGGGTGGGGGACAAGCGGAGCTCGGAAGGTAATGAGTTCCAGAGGCGAGGGGCGGAGATAGAGAACGCCCTCCTTGTTGTGTTCACTAATCTTGCCTCTGGAACTCTCAATAAACATTGTCCGGTTGATCTAAGTGTGCGGGGCGGATTATATGGGGAGAGACGGTCCTTAAGGTACTCTGGGCCCAGGCCATATAGGGCTTTATAGGTGATAACCAGCACTTTGTACTGAGCCCGGAAGCGGATCGGCAGCCAATGAAGGTCTTTCAGAATAGGTGTTATATGGGCGGTCCTGGGAGCACCAGTGACCACCCGGGCTGCCATATTTTGTATTAATTGCAGCTTCCGAGTGTGATACAAAGGCTGCCCCATGTAGAGCGCGTTACAGAAATCCAACCGAGAGGTTACCAGAGCGTGTACTACGGTTTCAAGATCCCCCTGGCCCAGGTAGGGGCGCAGCTGGCGTATCAGCCGAAGCTGATAACAGGTGCTCCTGACTGTCGCATCCACCTGAGAAGTTAGATGGAGCGACGAGTCAAGGAGCACCCCCAGACTGCGTACAGTGTCCTTAACGGGGAGCGTGACCCCGTCCAGGACAGGTGGAACCACCTCCATACCCGGACCCGGGGAACCTATCACGAGTACTTCCGTTTTCTCTGGATTCAGGCTGAGTCTATTTTCCCTCATCCAGTCCATTACCGATTCCAGACAGGCCACGAGAGGAGCGACGCCATCCCTGGTCACTGCATCAGTCGGAGACATAGAGAAGACTATTTGGGTGTCATCAGCGTACTGATAACACCGCGCCCCATGCCTCCGGATGATCTCTCCCAGCGGTTTCATGTAAATGTTGAAGAGCATGGGGGACAGAATAGCTCCTTGAGGGACCCCAGATTTAAGGGCCCTCTTGTCGGAGCAGACGTCCCCCAGCTGCACCATCTGGAACCTCCCAGAGAGGTAGGACCGGAACCACTGGAGCGCAGTGCCCCCGATTCCCACCTCTGCCAGGCGTTCCAGAAGGATACCATGGTCGATGGTATCGAAAGCCGCTGAGATGTCCAAGAGCACCAACAGGGACACGCTACCCCTGTCGATGCCCAGACGGAGATCATCGACCAGGGCGACCATGGCAGTCTCAACCCCATAGCCAGCCCGGAAACCGGTTTGAAATGGTCCCTTTCAGCAAAGAAGCCCACTTGATGTCTCTAGCAACTTCTATTGATTATCCCAAAATTCAGGGAACTTGGGACTGTTTTTAAGATGGGCTCAACATTGGCAGGCATAACTTTTTAAATTTTACCCATTTGTACATTTTACAAAACAATGAAAATACAGCATAAATTATAATAAATAACAAGAAGAACCGACCGAAGCAGGTAGCAGTCTGAATACAATGACAAAATAGTTCAAGTTCAGAGTTTAATTGCTTAAAATCATAGGCCATCACAATATTTTTTTTACCCAGTGGTGTCACTAGGAGGTGTGGGGGGTGCAGACCACACCAGGTGACAACTAAAGCGGGGATTGACACTACTGCTCCTCAAACATCTGCTTTTGGGCAGAAATGGCCTGGGGTGTTTACCTGTGTCCCCTTAAAATGCTGTAAGATATTGTGTGAGAGGGATGAAGCTCAGTGGGAGGAGAAAAGAGAGGCACACATTTTAAATTCTAAATTTTAAAATGGTTTAAAAATTTATTATTTTTATACAGTACAAATATTTTAAAATAAGAATTAAAAATTCTTTTAAAATGTCACATTTTACCAAATTTTCACTTCAACACCATGAAACTATGTATATTCAACTGCATTCTATGCATATGATATTGTAATTTATACATTTACATTAAATATCATTTTAATTTTTCTAGTTGTTTATGCTACGATTATTACCATGACATTTAGTGATATGCAGAAATTACAATTAATGACTAACCTTAGTACAAAAAACATGACTAAAGATTCTGTATGGGTGTGGAATGGGAAGAGGTCAATGGGAGATCTGTGACACCATGAGTTACCACACTGGGTGATCCTAGCCCTAGTGATGCCACTGATTATACCAATGTCAAGTAGCAAAGTAAAAATATAACATAAAATTTCAAACACCATTTCTAATATGACTAAATTTACCTGTAAGAATTAAAATGTACAAAATATACAAAATGAAGCCATAACAGCAATAAAACTTCAGACTCTGCGGAGCAATTCATCTATGAAGTCAGTTTGAAATGTTAGAAAAAGTCAAGTAAAGGGAGACATGATAGAGCTGTATAAACTCATGCTTCCCTTGTAATCTGAGAACCCAAGATCATCCACTGAAGCTGAATGGTGTGAGATTCAGGCCAAGTGTGTATGTTTAACTGAATATAGTTAAACTGAACATAGTTAAAATGTGGAATATAGTACAGTGCCACAAGATCAACTGCCTATTTGGAGGAATTTGGAAGGGGATTACTGATAGATGGAGAATTAGTTCATCAGTGGCTATTAGTGGGGATGACTCTATATATCATCTTTCATATCAGAAGCAGTATGCTTCTGTGTATCAATTACTGGAAAGTGGGAGATAAATGGTGCAATCACACTTAAGTTTTGCTAGTGGGCTTCCCATAGACAACTGTCTGGCTACTGTTTAAACAGAATGTTGGACTAGATAGTTCATAGTTAAACATAACTTTTATGATTCTATGATAACATAATACCTCCTATGTTTCTACATCAGCTGAAATGTTGAAGAACTGGGAAAATTCTAGGATCTAAAAGAACTCTTAAAACTAAATTGAAATATCACAAATACAGAAAAATGTAGGTTATGCAGAAACAAAGCTTTGGGAAGAATGTGGACCTCTTCCTTGTCTAGGGCATTAACCAGCAAAACATGGAATCTGAGATTCTAAACATCATAGAATTATAGAATCATAGAGTTGGAAGAGACCACAAGGACCATCCAGTCCAACCCCCTGCCATGCAGGAACTCCCAATCAAAGCATCCCTGACAGATGGCCATCCAGCCTCTGTTTAAAGACCTCCAAAGAAGGAGACTCCACTTTGATGGAGTGTGTTCCACTGTTGGAACACTCCTAATGTTGAGGTGGAATCTCTTTTCCCGGACCTTGCATCCATTATTCCGAGTCCTGTTCTCTGGAACAGCAGGAAACAAGCTTGCTCCCTCCTCAATATGACATTCCTTCAGATATAATATAACCTCTTAACCTTCTCTTCTCCAGGTTAAACATCCCCAGCTCCCTAAGCCTTTCCTCATTGGTCATGGTTTCTAGACCCTTCATCATTTTCGTTGCCCTCCTTTGGACATGTTCCAGTTTCTCCACATCCTTTTTGAATTGTGGTGCCCAGAACTGGACACAGTATTCCAGGTGGGGCCTCACCAAAGCAGAATAGAGTGGCACTATTACTTCCCTTGATCTAGACACTATACTTCTATTGATGCAGCTTAAAATTGCATTGCCCTTTTTAGCTGCTGCATCTCACTGTTGACTCATGTTCAACTTGTGGTCTACTTGGACTCTGTGTCCATGATAACTAAAACAAATAAAAAATGCTAAAGGAGGACAAAAAAAGTGGGGGAACACCTCTATAGCTGTGTAAAAATAAAAATAAAAAACACTGTAAAAATAAAGCAGTTCTGTATACATAATGATGGCCTGGTCAATTACCACAGAAGCAGTTTTTTGGTGGGACAAATTGCTCACAGTAATAAACAAACAGCTTCATTTATGTGCTGCTTCATACTGAACTAGCAGTGTCTAAGCAGTTTACAACTGTAAGCTAATTGAACCCAACAAGCTGGATACTCATTTTAGTGACCTCGGAAGGATGCAAGCCTGACTCGAGCTTGAGCCCTTTTGTTGGTACTGAACTCACACAATCTTATGGTTTTGAGTGAGTGGCTGCAGTACAGGCATTTAATCACTGCGCCACCAGGGCTCCAGTAAGTAACAGTCAGGCTGCTGCCACATTGCAGAAATAAAGCAGTTTCAGAGCAATTTAACTTCCATGGCTCAATGCAATGGAATTCTGGGATTTGTAATTTGATGTGACTTCAGAGCTCTGATGGGAAAGGCTACTACTACTACTAATAATAAAATTTATTTACATCCTGCTCCTCCGAATGATCGAAGCGGCTTACAATAAAATACAATATCAATACACTATCATATAAAACATTATAATCCTACCCCTCCTTAATAATAAAATAGAATTAAATTATCAATTATTAAAGCAACCATTAATAAATTAAATAATTAATTAAATAATTAACAATTATTAACAATAACCAGACCAGACACAACTTGGTGTTCATCAACAATCAGTCACAGATTGTTATGTTATTGATCTTACTCTGGAAAAGCCTGCCAGAAGAGGTATGTCTTGACTGCCTTTTTGAAGCCATCCAGACTGGTGATACTGTGCATTGAATCTCCTCTGGCAGGCCATTCCATAGCTTGGGAGCAGAAGATGAGAAGGTCATCTGAGGAACTGCAGACAGACTAGTCTTAGCTGACTGTAGTAGATTTTTATTTGAGCTCAATGTGCGGGCCAGATTGTATGGGAGAAGGAGATCCTATAGAAAGGCTGGACCCAGGCCATGAAGGGCTTTAATATCTCAGAAAACTATAAATCCCACAATTCCATAACATTGAGTCATGACAGTTAAAGTGATATCAAACTGCTTTATTTCTGCAGTGTGTCTGCAACCTTACTGTTAGGAATTTGTCCCAGCTAAAAACTGCTTCTATAGTAATTGATTAGGCTATCCCTATGACTACAAAACCAAAAATAAACTTTATGTTTTGCAGAAACTGAAGGCATATACATAACATATAATCTTCTTCTGCCTATATTATGCACAAGATGTTCACTGAGAGGACTGCCTTGAAGAGTGACAGATTCTCATTCATTGGAAAGGGCAAGAGCTGGATGGTTCATTGTAATCTAGGGTCTGTGTCAAAGTTGTAGCTAAAGTAATACTGGCCTTGGATATGCAAAAAAATAAACAATAAATAGCACTGTGGCTAGCTGTGAGTAAAATTCCTTCCCAGTCCCATCCAGACTGGTGGCTACCTCCCACAGCAACTTCACAGCAATCTGGACTATTTTATTTGTTTATTTATATCCCTCAGAGCGTCTTACTTTGTAAAAATTAGACATTTCCCTGCCTTTAGGCTTAGAATCTAAAAAGACAAGGCACAAAAGGAGAAGGGAATGGCAGTGGGGAAGGGGAAAAGCCCAGGAGGTCTTCCCTCCCTCTGATGCCTGGACCACTGCAGATGGACTGGAGGGGAAGGCCCTTCTTTTTCAGGCAAGGCCTGGAGTTGACCTGCCTATCTCTCTCTCTGGATGATGGTGGACATAGGGAGGGCCCCCTTCTTCTTTTTCAGACAAGGCCTGGAGTTGGCCTGCCCCTCTCTCCCTCTGGACTAGTATGTTAATTACAACAACCCCACCTCCCCCCCCAAAGTTGCATTATTAGCCAAAAAATAAATAAATATCCAAAATAAAAATGCTAAAATGCTACATTTTTAGGCTAGTTCAGAAGTCACAAAAATCCTGTAAAAATTTGTGACTTCTTCAGACAAAGGCTTCTTCAGGCTAAACATCCAATGGGCCTAGCAAAAGGAAACAATGTTCAAGTCACGCACTCTACATTTGCAGAAAGTGGAAGGGACCTTCAGGCTCTACCAAAAGTGTGATCAGCTTTATCAAGTCTGTGTCCAATTTTTTTGCGCCTGGGATCTTTCAGAGAGGGCACATAGATGGCCAAAAATGCAAACAAAAATACCAATACATGGTCAGAAGTAGATACAGTGGGGTTTGGTTTTGAGACCCCTGTGGATATCAAAATTAGTGGATTTTCATCCCATTAAATACAATAGCGTAGTAAAATGGTGTCCCTTACATAAAATGGCAAAATCAATGTGTTCTGTTTGGAATTTATATCTATTATAAAATATTTTCAAGCTGTGGATGATTGAATCTGTTGATAAGGAATCTGTGGCTATGGAGGGCCAACTGTATTTTTTATGTTAAAAGGTGCAGGAACCCAATGACTTATTTAAGAAGTGAATCTATTTAATAGGTGCTCCTACCTATTAAAGTAGGCTGTCAGATGAGCCTTTCAGGTAGGGGCACCTATTAAAATAGGCTATCAGGTAAGTAGGCTTTCAGGAGAGATAATTCCTGGAGGTGGGGAGAAATGGCCAGTAAAAAGGCAGCTGAGGAAAGGGTCAAGAGCCATAGAAAGAGCCACATGTAACCTGAGAGTGCTGCTAACACCAGGCAAGCTAGCAAGCACAGTGGCAAGGTATTCTTGGTCCTGGTATTCTTGGAGAGCAAGAGAGAGAGGTAGTTCTCCATCTTATATCTGTATGTTGTCTTTGCCTCCTCACTCCTGGCTGTCTCCTGACTGGATGGGAGCAGAGGGAATAGGTTGCCTTTTGCAGAGTCAACAGCACCTGATGGCTCAGCAGCAGTAGTGTGATGTGCCCTCTCCTGCACTCCATTGTGGGTGCAGTAAGAGCTCTGGGAAATGAGAGGCCAAATATTTGTTTATATATGCATATAAAAACTGCCTTGTAACAGTCAGACCAAAGTTCTATCCAGACAATAACACCTTCTGAAATAGTAGCTAAATAAAATACCTACAGAAGTTTACAGGGTGGGAAGGGAAGTTTGGATGCTCTTTTGTTTGTTCCCATTCTCTGAAGTTGCCAGCCACAGATGCTGGCAAAACATCAGAAAGGAACTCTTCTAGAACATGGCCACATATCCTGAAAGCCCCACAAAAAACTTTGTTCCCATTGTTTGATAGTGCCAGATATTCTTTTTCTCAAAATAGAAAAAGAGGGGGAAGGTGGTTTGGAAAATCAAACTGGTAATCAAGTGAAATGTAGTAGTTCATATGATTAGTTTATGTATGGTGGCAGCCCAGCAGGAATAAAAGCCAAATGAGGTTACATCTGTTGCTTAGTGGGGTGACCACAGCATGCACCGGCCCTGCCGTGTTGCTGATACTAGGAAATCTTTTTAATTATGTGTCACCTAAGGTTGCCAATAAGATTTCAGTTCTCATTCATTATAATGAGCACATTACTATGTAACAGAACAAGATACAATGTGTAGGTTTAATGCAGAACCCCTCAGGCAGATTTTGGAAGGATGGACTGATGAATAGATACATTTATACTATGTATACATACATTATATCACTCTATTGATTTTTGAAAAGTTCCAGGTCTGCCAAGCTGTAATGAGATTTTTGAACTTTGGGCTGTGATCAATGAAAGGAATATTATTGGCCTGCAGAATTGATATAACCCTTCTCCGTGGATTGTTCTGCTCTCAGGCTGCCCCTGCCCCCCACATATAGGATTCCATCAGACACTTAACCTCTTTTAGAGTATCGTCAGGCTAAAAGGAATCTAATAGTGACACAGGACTTGTACATAGCTCTCCGGCACTATTGCTTTCCTGTCACAAATAATTTATAGCTTTCTGTTTCCATCCCTTTGCCTGCACCCCACCATTGCTTCCTGGGGCTACTGCAGCGCGGGGGGGGGGGTGTTAGTACTCCATACTGAGTATGGAGGTAGGATCAATATAGTAACACAAGCAAAACTTCAGGGTGCTTTGTGGGAGCAAGTAAGGACAATTATAATAACTGCTCCTTCCTGCTTTCAAGTGTAGGGGAGCTCTAGAACTTATTTCCTTCAGTACAGACTTTATGTTGCTTCAGAACAAACAATATATAACACTGTAGCTGAACTGTAAGCCCCAGCTAAAAGTCCATCTAGTTTCCATGGACAACCCTGCAGGTGCCTCTGGACAACTGATATCAGTACAAAGGCAATGGTTCACCCTGTCAATTGCTCTCAACTTCTGGTGCTCAAAAGCACACTTCCTAAGCATGGTCATTTTATTTAGTAATCTTTTACAACAGTGGTTCTCAAATGGTGGGGTGGGATCATCTGGACAATCAAACATAGTGGCACTCCCATTTCTTTGAGAGAATCCCATAGCTTCCCACTGTCAAACAGTAATACTTTCAGTTTAATGTCATCTGAGCCAATAGACTTGTTACTTATTCATTCCCATTTAATTTAAAAATATTATCATGTCTCTTTTCTGTTGGTAAAGGTTTTTTTTAGTGCTCTCCTCAAAAGCAATGATTCAGATTTTACTTTCTCATGATACAAATAATCTGTTTAGCCTCTTTGCTGTCTTCTCATCTTCGCTTAACTGATCCAGACTCCTACATCATGGTTGGTTTCTTGTTTTTCTGTGCTGAAAAAGCATTTTGTTGTTGTTACAGCCTTTATTACAGTGGTTTAAAATTCATCCAGGGAGCTTGAAATCATATGGCCATTTTGAATTTGCCTTTTAACTGATCTTTTAAAAAGCATTTCTAATATGAAATTCAATAGAAGTGCATTATGATTTCTGGGCAGTTTTCTAGTTATGTGTATTAAACAACCATATGCACTGTCTCTAAGAACTTTTTCAGACAGGCAAAAGAGACAGGAGCATAGTGGGATGCTCCTGTCAGTGTCATGTGATGGGGAAAAGATTTTCAGAGGATGTTGCCTGACATCATGATAATCCCATTACTATCCCGTGAATAAAGAGGAGTTTTCCAGCCATTTTTCATTCACAGGACTTTCCCATGAATGAAAAACAGATTTATTCATGGGATTATCACAATGTCGTGTGACTTCATCTGAAAATCTTCATCCACTTACACAACACTCATGGGAGCATCCTGCTATGCTCCAGTTTCTTTTGCCCATCTGAAAAAGTCCTGCTCAGAATTAAATCCTCTCAATAGCTCCATGATCAAGGGGCTTGACAGCCAGCCAGACAGGGGTGGCTCTGTGTCACCCCTGGATTGAGGATCCAGCAACCAGATGCCATACCCCAACTCACTGGAAAAAGGAGCCATGAAATGTGGCTCCTACTTCTGGAGCTACAGGGGTGCCATAAGGGCTGTGGCATGGCCTTATGATGCCTCTTGTGCACAGTGATGTTTAGGTGCTGTGCATGATGGACATCACCATGGCGTGTGCCATCTATATGGGTGCCTGGGGTGCGTGGTGGGGTTTCTGAGCGTGTAAATGCTCAGCCCCCACGCAACCCTAGTTTGGGCCCAGGCCGGCACAAAATGCCGGTCTGTTCAGGCCCTAATTGTACATTTAGACAGTGAATTTATCATTATTAAAGTTTAGTTATCATTATGTAGTAATTTCAGGTTAAAGGCAAATTTCTCATTTTATGTCTCATGTGAAAATAATTGAAAATAGCCATTATTACAACACTGTCTGCTTTGTGCACTTCTGATTTCTCTCTATATCTCCAGATCGCCATCAAAGTGTTGTTTGGTATGTGCACAGTTTAAAAGAATATGGCTTCAAAACTATATTACTGCTTTGATCAGACATTTCTATTGTATTGATTATGTAGACAAATGTGTTTCTTTTTTATTCATTCTAATTTATAAGACTCCATGTATTTTTACTATAGAAAACAACATAGTACAATCTATGTTGTTCCTTCTATAAATTTTACATCCTGGGATGACTGTATCCCATTGATTATTACAGACAGTTCCACCAGTTTTCTGATACACTCACTATGTCTGCATTTTTCTGTTAAATCAAATATTTTAGGTTTGCCCAGTGGATTTTGAGCTGTTGGAGCCATCCAACGTTGTGTGTTTGTGTTAACTGTCCTCAGGTCAGCCCTGACTAATTGCAACCTTGTGGATAAGACATCTCCAAGATCACCTGTCCTTCATTGCTCTTCTTTGATCTTGCAGATTCAGGCCTGTAACATCCTTGTTTGAGTTCATCTATCTGGCATGACATCTTCCTCTCTTTCTGCTGCCTTCCACCTTCCCTAGCATTATTATGTTTTCTCGTGAGTCATGCCTTTTTATGATGTGGCCAAAGTACGACAGCCTCAGTTTCATCATCTTGGCTTCCAGGAGTAGTTCAGATTTGATCTCATCAAGGACCCATTTGTTTGTTGTTTTGGCTATCCGTGGTATCCTCAACACACTTCTCCAGCATCACGTCTCAAATGAGTTGATTTTCTTTCTCTCAGCTTTTTTCACTGTCTAGCGTTCACATCTGTACATAGTGATGGGGAATATAAATGGCTTCAATAATTCTGACTTCATGTCTTTACACTTAGGATCTTAGCTAGTTCTTTCATGGCTGCCCTTTCCATTCCCAGTCTTCTTCTTTTTTCTTGACTGCAATCTCCATTCTGGTCACTGTTTGACCCAAGATACGAGAACTCTTTAACTACTGTATCTCAATTTCCTCAGTATGTAGGTTGAATTTGGTAGATCTTTTGTGGTATTTATTTTTTTTTCCTTTATGTTCATCAGTAAGATTGCCTTTGTACTTTCTTCTTTGACCTTCTTCAATAATTATTCCAAGTCTATAATGTTTTCTGCTGGTAGTATAGTTTCAGTCACATATCTTAAGTTGTTGATGTTCCTTCTTCCTATCTTCACATATCCCTTTTCTCTGTCTAGATCTTTTGGGCTTTTCTGGTTGTTATCACCTTCACCTCCATTCATTCCATTTTTTTGGTGGGCTGTTTGTAGCAATTTCTTGGATCTGAACTAGGGCTCTTCTAAATGTTTTTAGAAACTGGATCATGGTTTGTTGACATAATCCTATTGTTTGAAGGGCAAATTTCTTTTCTTTTCTTTTTGTCACACGTTAAAATGTTTTAGTGCAAAAGTGCAATTTCACCAAAATACCATAGCACTATAACTATTTAAAAAGGAAAAAAAGAAAACGGGACAAGAAGGGAATGGAACATGTTGTTCCAATATGTCTCAGAGTGAAAAAGAAACTTGAGCTGAGAGTGGTACTGCCAGAAAATAGATTTGGACAACAGAAATATCTGGATATTTTCTCAAAAAAACCTCAAGTGCTACAGTAAGAAATATTGCAGCCTCCAGCAACCTCCTGACACATTTACTTCATTTAGAGTGACCCCTTGTCTCCTGTGTTTATCATTTGAGAACATAATGATCAACTCTGCTTTGGTCTGCTGTTGTCTCTCACTTCAGACTTGGGCCACTCCTAATCCACCACCATAGGCCATAAACCCACTCAGTTTCTCCATACTGGACTTACATACTAAATGAAGGCATGTTTGGGAGTGTGTTAGTTGTTGAAGATGGGGATTGTACTTCTTGGAGACTTCTGGGACTGTGATTCTCCTCTAAAAGAAGCAGCACACTCTCTATTTTAATGCTAAAGTGTGGGTTTGAAGATCGCTGCACCACCATGCTGCCAACTTGAGTAGTAGTGGTAGCACATGCAAAATTGGTTTGGCTGCATAAAGCCCATGACTTTGATATTCTGCAAGGCTGATTTAGATTATCCTCTTTAGGGACTGCATCTTCCAAGCTGGAAGTTCCTCAGCATCCATAGGCTTTTCTCCAGAATTGTTAAAAGACTGTTCTGCTGCCTTATATATCTGTCATCATAAGCATGGGATCCCACATATTTTAGGCCTCTCTTAATTCTGCCTTTGTCTCATTTTGCCCCCCCCCCCCAGCTTTTAATAACCACCTAACAAAGAGAAATTCAGTAAATGAATGTTTTTCTATGAATAATAATAATAATAAAATTTATTTCTATTTCCCGCCTCTCCATTGATCGAGGCGGGTTTGACACTGCTTTAACTGTCATTGCACAATGCTACGGGATTGTGGGATTTGTAGTTTTGTGAGATATTTATCCTTCTCTGTCAGAGGGCTCTAGTTTCACAACAATCTACAAATCCCAGGATTCCATAGCATTGAGCCATGGCAATTAAATTTCAAACTGCATTATTTCTGCAAAGTAGATGCAGCCAAGAACTCAGAGATATTTAGTTGGAAAAAAGGCAATAGGAAAAGAGACACTTCTGTACTTTCCCTCAGTTTGGTGGGCTTGAGCAAGTTGAGGTGGATTCAGAGGCATATGGTAAATACTCTGTGTGTGCGCGCACGCACGTGTGTGCATGCACCTTCATGTCACATCAATTTATGGCGACCTCATGAATTTCATAGGGATTCTTAGGCAAGGAATACTCAGAGGTAGTTTTACCAGTTCCTTCCTCTGAAATCTAGACTACAAGAACCTGGTATTCATTGATAGTTCCCATCCAAGTGCTTCCTAACGCTGACTCTGCTTAACTTCCAATATTAGGCAGGGTCTAATGCCTTTAGCTTTATGAGATTCTGGGATTTTATTCTGCATTTTTTGTACCTGTATCTTAATTGTTGGAAACCACTCTGGAATTTAGTGAATAAAAGGTAGCATACAAATAATTTTAAACAAAAAAATAAAAAATGATACAAAATAGATGTGAGTACCTGCTCAAAATCATAAAATTGGGATCTTACATACTGGAGAGAATCAAGATAATAACAATGCTGAATGCAGCAGACGGTGGGCATGAGAGGTCAGACTATGGACCTAAATGTAGGGGGAAATCAAGTGTGCAGCTCTGCAGTTACCATTTTGACAAAGAGCCTCTTGTTTATGGCTTAGCCCTCCTTTGAAGGTACCTAAAGAATCTTCCACATTCAGCTATTTTGTGTTGTTTTAATATATAAAGCAACAGAAAAACTCAGTTGTTTCTTACAGTCCTTGATGAAACTGAGGCTATATCTTATAAATCAGAAAAAGGTCTGTAGCCAAACTCACTCAGACCAGTTGTACTGAGGTTTTCTTAGAATCAAATTGCATACTTTGTACACCATGCAGTTTAACATTACTTTTCTATACACAGATAAATGTACAGACCCAAACTAGATTTAGTCTACCATGCATGTGTGTGCATGTGTGCGCGCCTTGTACCTTATCCTAGCTGTTGACTGCCTCCCCTCAAATGGGAGCATATAATATGGGAAATCCCATTGGTGCCAATATAGGAAAGAGCAGTAAGAGTGTTTTTGTATTTGTTTTGCTTTTCTGTATGAAGAAAGGTATACATACATATGAGGTGGAGGTGGCAAGGCCTGCTATAAACTTATAGAGTAAAGCAGTCTGGCCCAGGAGATGGGTTCCAGTGGAGAAATTTCAGAGTGTCATTTGTTCCACATCAAGAGCTGTGTGCAGCTTCATGGAAATGAAAACACACCCTACACAGAACAATGTAGGCTGAGAGTGGTGGGAGAAGCACCTGAATGTGTAAAATGTTTTTTCCAGACTCACCTTTTTTAGATTCATGTCATAATCCTGTGCAACACAACTCTGAGGGTGTCAATAAAATGCATGATGCACGCAAGATATCTGTACCTCTGTGCTTACATACTATCACATTTAGAAATTAAGGAATTATCATAAAGAATATTATCATGGTTCTGGAATACTTCCAACTGTGACTTAAAGGGAGAAGAAGTAAAGACTGACTGCAAGAAGATGAAGCAAAGGAATAGAGATTACTAAGGGGATTTATAGACCGCCCAAAAAGAGTGGTCTGACGCCACCTCTTTTTCGTCCACAGCTTCGCTGCACAACCAGACAGAGTGGCGAAGGTGAGTTGCGTTGCAGTTGCAATGCAAAAAATGGAAAAAGCACCATAGGGCACCTCTATTACATCACAGCTGTGCAGCACTGTATAGAAGCTGTGCAGCTGCGATGTCATTGCTGCATACACCATGTATATGCCACTGTGCAGCAACGATACCCTTGTCATGTGCTAGGGTTGTGGGGTGTGTATACTCTCTGCCCCTGGGCAACCCTAACACATGCGTCCCTTTGTGCCTGTATGTATCGGGCCTTAGATTTTCTTTTGCAGGGGAAAGTGAAAAACATTCTGTACTGAGTCAAGGAACATGCATATTTTGTAGTACAGTACCAATATACAGAGGCATAGAATATACAGAGATTCCTCAGCTAAATTTTTAAAAAAGTAATGCTACCATTTCTATTTCTGTCTTCAGAGCAGAGAATTGAAAGGAAGCAGTAGAAATCATGCTTCTAGCTACTTGCTTAGGTTTTACAATTGACATCACAGCCAGTTTCCACTTGACTCCAGAACACCCCAGGCCACCCCCAGTTGCTACCTTGCTCCCACAACTATCCTGTCTGGCCAAAGCAAAACTTGAACTAATAATAGAATGGAAAAGAGCAGAAGCAGTATGGTTGGGCCAAAGAAATAAAATGCAAAGGACGTCCAGGTGAAGGCCATGTGAAAGAAGTGAAAGGTTATTCCCCTGGCAGTTATTCAACAGCCCCACGCAAGGTCTCTAAAAATTGCAGAACATTATGACCTGAAACACCCAATGCATATTCTCTTACATTATGGGTTATCTGTATTAAGAAATAGAATTATGAAAGCTATAATAAAGTATGGGCTGTGTGCAGAACTGTGTTACCTGTACAATGTGAGTGACTAATGCTGATTCCATCATCCTTAGCCAGAAGCACCCCTTAAACAACTAGTATCTTTCCTTCCCTTTCCTTTTTAAATGTCTCAACATTTCTACTAGGATCTAATAAGAAAATAGTTAGTCCAGGAAATGGGTGCAAGGAATAAGGAGATTTTTCCTTCCCCTTTAAAAAGCATCCCGGATGAAGTCCTTCATCTTTGGTGGACCATCATGAACATTTTAGAGCTTCAAGATGACATATCTTGTTTTGTTTTGATTTAACAATACCTACCAGGATATGAGTGTGAACATAATTAAGATTGTGACTCTGAGGGAGGGAAAGAAAAATATTTTCCAGTAAAATTCCAGGTCTACTTTGGTACCACAACAAACAACCATTCCCAGAATTCCCTAGCATTGAATTATGACAGTTAAAGTGGTGTCAAACTGGATTACTGTATATCTGCAGCGTGGATGCAAACTTTATTGCTCAAAAAAGAAACAAATCACTTATTTGTAGCTGTTAATTACACATTCGGGCCACAGAACACATATGTGTTTTGTTGTTGTGTGCCTTCAAGTTATTTTTGACCCATGGCAACCATAAAGTGAACCTATCACAGGGTTTTCTTGACAAGATTTGTTCAAAGTGGTACCTGTATATTCTCCTTCCTTGTGGGCTTTGGTAAAACAGTTGTGACTGGGGGAAAACATGGGAGGAGCTTAACACCACGGTTTCCCAACAGGTACTGAATTGCATTCTGTAAACATCTTGGCTCTCCTGACATCTACTGTAATTGTATCCAAAGGACTATGTGTCTTTTAATTTTTTAAAATGTATTTTGCTACCATTGTTAGTCAGTCTTAATGGCCAGTTTGTCAAACTCTTTTTTGAGAATGAATCAATGATATTACCCTCTTCCTTTATAGGAAGGGAAATTTGGTCCTAGATGGTTAAGCAGTAAGTA
Organism: Urosaurus nigricauda; assembly: GCA_034509955.1. NCBI lineage: Eukaryota > Metazoa > Chordata > Lepidosauria > Squamata > Phrynosomatidae > Urosaurus > Urosaurus nigricauda. The sequence continues at coordinate 155,717,007 of JAOEGL010000003.1, forward strand.
GTGAGTAGTAAAGAGAGACAGTAGTAAAGATCATGGAGACAGAAACCTTAACACAAATCTGTCATCCTTCTCTTCCTTCAAACACATTATATATCTATTTTTTACGGAGCAGTCCTCTCATAAAATCTGATTTTCAATCTGCAGAGTCTATCATAGAGGTTCAGACTAATGTGTTTGTTGTTGTTGTTGTTGTTGTTATGGCAGGATCATCAGAACCAAAGTGCAGCAGCCTTTCCACCCAACACCAGATGGAACCGGGACAGGAGTGAGTGCACCTGGACATACTATAGGTAAGGGGAAAAATGAGGTAGTGCAGCAGGAGAAGAAACATTGGGATTGGAATGATCAAAGATTCAATACACTGAAACAAAAGGACAGTACTAGGTGAGATAAAGCAATTCCCAGGGACAAGGCTTAAAGGCCAAAGAGGCAAGAAGCTCAAGATTAGATCTTGTCCACAGCAGACATATACTATAGTGTCATATTGCAGCTGCTTTCCTGGCATGTTTTTTCATTTTTATATGTCTGCTAGCAGTTCTATTCCTTGGTGCATTTCTGTCCCAACATATCTGTTTTAGGGAAGTCAGTTGCTACTAGCTCTGTAACAGTGTGAATAATACCATGCAACTACTTCCTCTTTCCACATTCCCAACATTCATTGGAATGAGAATGTCCTGAATAGAGCTTGACTGCAGTGCAGATAAGATGCTGGTCTCAAAATCAATTTCTGATCCAAGAGTCTGATTGCAAAGAAACACATATAACAAACTTTGCTCACCCCACCTTAGAACAAAGACAGCTACATTATCATAGTTTCCTACCCTTAATAATGCTTAGGGCAAGAAATAGCCTTTCTGCTGCTATTTTTCATTTAGAAAGAGGGAAGAAAAACAGAGAGTTAAATGGGCTACATAGTTTGGCAGGTTCCAGGAAGGACACCTCTCTCTTTCTCTTACACACACACACACACACATGGTGAAAATGGAAAGACCCAGAAGGGCATTTGTAGAAGACTGGATCTTTTTGTTCATACTGACAAAAGAAGGTGTGGTGGTGGATCCCTTGTTTTAGAGAAGAATCATAACCCCAAAAGTTTCTGGAAGTATTATTGTCCATAATTGTTATTATTGGTGGCCCAAAATTGAGGAGTAATGAGGGGAATTGTGGCAGCATGCCTGAGATTTACCATGGGTTCCAGTTTAAACTTTTTTTTTAAAAAAAGAAGGAATTATGGCCGTTGCTAAGGAGAAGACAATTTCTATTATGCTGCAATAGTTGTCTTTTTTCAAGTGTCCCACAGAAAATCATGCACTTAAAGGGTAGTAGAGAAAGAATACTCAGCCTGTAAAAAAGAATGGAAAGTACAGTAAGTTCTCCATGGTAGGAAAAGATGCATTTTTCTTGTACCACGTAGACTGTTTCCACCAGCCACCTGAACTAATTCCTAAGGCCTGAATAAGAATGTTATCTACACTCTTCATCCAAATACCTAAAACTGCTTCCGAGATCTTGGGCTTGACCCTTCTACATTAAATTGGTAGCTTTCTATTGCTTTTTCCACCTCAACTTTTAAGTACACCAATAGACCCTCATTTGCAAGTAGGCCCTTCCTTTCTCATTAACAGGATGCAATCTTCTGGCTGGAAAAGCATTCTGGGTCATAGCAATGATACTTTCATGCTCCCAACAATAGTCTCAGCGCATCAGTGACTAGACTGCTGTCACAATCAGCTTTGCTAAGGGAAAAGCATTTTCTAGCTAACAGTTATTGTAGTTTGAATATTACAGGGAATTTTTTTTGTTTGTTTAAACAAAAGCATATTTGGGGCAGAAGGACATTAAGTTTTTCAAAATCAGTGTTTGTATGTTCATCTAGCTGGTTATTTAAGGATCAGCTTATATTCTGTGATTCAAATCTTCTGATTGATTAGGTCATAGTAGCAATGCAGAAGGAAGTTTGATGTTTAGTGAGACCATACAGCTCTCATGTGCCTTCACCCCAACATCTTGTAGAGATCCACAGTATTAATTTTCTTTATGTAGGAGTTCTGTTAACTAACAGCATACCAAAACTTTTCAAAAGGAAGATTTGGAACTGCATAAACTGTAACAGCGTATGCTAAGAATATGAATTATAATTCATATTCTTAGCATGTGCCATTACAACTTAACAGTATACTTGTGTATACGTGCTTTGTTCTTAGAGTCATAGTTGATGACATCTGAAGAAGCCAATGTGGCTGCACAGGAAATTCAGTGAGGAAGTGAAAGGAAAAAGGAGTATATATACAGAATGGAGGGATGGACAAATCGCCAAGGAAGAGTACAGATGTGCAGCCCAAGCCTGAAGGAATAGTATAAGGAAAGCTAAAGCTCAAAATGAGCAGATTAGCTAGACAAGCAAATAACACTAAGAAATCTTTTCAGATACATTTGAGGCAAGAGAATGACCAAGGAGACAGTGGAGTTGCTGTTCAATGATAGAATTATAGAATCATAGAGTTGGAGGAAACCACAAGGGCCATCCAGTCCAAACCCCTGCCATGCAGGAACTCTCCATCAAAGCATCCCCGACAGATGGTCATCCAGCCTCTGTTTAAAGAACTCCAAGGAAGGAGACTCCACTACACTCCAAGGAACTATGTTCCACTGTTGAACAGCCCTTACTGTCAGGAAGTTCCTCCTAATGTTGAGGTGGAATCTATTTTCCTGTAGCTTGCATCCATTGTTCCGTGTTCTAGTCTCTGGAGCAGCAGAAAACAAGCTTGCTTCCTCCTGAATATGGCATCCATTCAAATATTTAAACAGGGCTATCATATCACCTCTTAATTACCTCAACATCCCAAGCTCCCTAAAGCATCCCTCATAGGTTATGGTTTCCAGATAAGGATGAGAAAATGCGAATTGATCACAATGAAAAGGCAGAACTACTCAATACACATTTTGCATTGTCCCTCCCCCTTCGCCCCCCAAAAAGAGAACTGTGTACTTCTATGCAGCAGCAGAGACTTTGGCAAGGGATCTGAATTGCAAATCAAGATTGGCATCACCATGATATCCTAACGAAGTTCACATTTTTAGAGCCAGATGAGCTGCATTCTAAAGTTTTGAAGGAACTTGCTCTGAACTCGTTGCCATAATTTTTACAGAAATCTTGGAGTGTAGCAAGGTGTCTAAGGACTGGAGAAAGGCAAATATTGACTCTCTCTGAATGCAAAAAAAGAAAAAAAGAAAGAAACGAAAGGAAAGGAAAAAAAAAAAAAAGATCCAGGAAACTACAGGCCAGTCAGGCTAACCTCGACCAGGAAAAATATTAGAACATATTATATGGGATTCTGTTTGCAAGTATCTTGATGACAATGCAATGATCAGTAGGATCCAACATGGGGTTGTCAAGAACAAATTCTGCCAAACTAATTTTCTATCTTTTTAAAAATCAGATCACTAGTTTAGTGAGAATGATGTGGATGTCATTTATCTGGATTTCAGAAAAGTGTTTGATAAGATTTCCCTTAATTTTTTGATAAGCAAACTAAGTAAATTTGGAATAGATTGAAACTCTATCAGATGAATCAACAATTGGCTGGAAAACTATGCTCAAAGAGCCATCATCAGTGGATGAAATTCAAACTGGAAAGAGGTCTTGAGTGGAGTGCCTCGCGGGTCTGTCCTAGGACTGTTACTCTTCAACACTTTTGCCAGTATCTTAGAGAATAAGGTGGGGGGAATCATTTTCAAATTTGCAGATGACACAAAACTGGGGAGAGTGGCTAAAACATTGGAAGATAGGAACAGAATTTAAAATGACCTAGATAAATTAAAAATTGGGCAAAAATTAATAAAATGAAATTCAATAGAGATGTATGCAAAGCTCTACAGTTAGGTCACAAAAAGTGAATCCACAGATAGGATAGTGAGTACATGGTTCAGCAGTACTACATGTAAAAAGGATCTTGGGATTATTGCTTATCATAAGGAAAACATGAGCCAGCAGTGTGATGCTGCAGCAAAAACAAAACAAAACAAAAAACAAAACAGAAATGCTCTTTTACCTTGCATTAATAGAAACATAGGTCCAAAACACACTGCAGAAATAATCCACTTTGAGGCCGCTTTAACTGCCTCTGTGGCCCCAGAGCTCTTTGACAGAGAAGGCTCAATGTCTCACAAAACTACAGTTTCCAGAACTCCCTAGCTTTGAGCCAGGGCAGTTAAAGAGCTCAAAGTTAAAGAGCTCAGTTTCCAAGCTGAGGGAGGTAATAGTCCCACTTTATACTGTGCTGATCAGGCATAATCTGCATTCAGTTTTGGGTGCCTCATTTTAATGATCTGGAAATAGACAAGTTGGAGCAGATTTAGCCATTGAGGATGATAAAAGATATAGACAACAAAACATATATAGGAAGGTTGAAGGAGCTTGACATGTTCAGCTTGCTGAAGAGAAGACTGACAGATGACATTATTGCACTACTTCAAGGGCTATCTCAGAAAGGAGGGAAAAGCCTTGTTCTCTGCTCCCCCAAAGGGTAAGACCAGGTCTAATGGTTTGATATTACAGTAAGATAGGTGTCGATTGAATATTAGAAAAAAAAATCTTGACAGAGCAGTCTACATATACCGTGAGAGAAACTCCACAGATGTGCATGTCTGTTTATGATGTGTCACACAAAAGGGATTCTGGTTAAATTTTTGCTCCCACTGAAACAAATGGCAGTCCCTTGGCCAGCAGACAAGCCATCCTCCCAGCAGGGTGTTTTTCCACCAGCAGTGGGAACTCGTGATTTAATCCAGCAATTTGCTTAGATTTGTATATGAATAACCACCAACAGGACCTGAGCAGAGCAGTGGAGGACAGGAGGTCTAGGAGATGTCTCATCCATTGGGTTGCCATGAGCTGAGGCTGACCAAATGTCAATTAACAACAAAACCAAAACCATCCTGTAGAAAAATATTTTCTTTTAAAAATGTTTTTCTTAGAACTTTGACAACAGCTGTCATTTTAGAAGAGACATTCTCCATGTGTACGGGAGAAGACCTCTTTTAAAATGGTAGAACACACCAAAAAGACAGCAACGCAAAGAAATCCAGCAGGTTCAGGAAACGAAGACATTAGTTCAAGTAAGTGGTATAAATCCCAACACATTTTACGCAATTAGCTCTTCATCAGAGAACTGTCAGAAAAAGAATTAACACACATCTATTGCAGGTTCAGTAACCACTGTAGGAATCACTAGGTCAGTGGCTCATTTTGGAGTGAGTCATCTAAGAAATTGAAATAGATATGGACTATTTCTTTTTCTGTCAGTTCCTTGATAAAGAGCTTATTGTTCTTTTTAGACACTGGGATTTATACTACTTGGATTAATATTGGAGACATTTGTCTCCTGCATCTGCTGAATGTCTATTTCTTTCTTTAAAAATTAGGTCCCTGTTTCATTCCACACCTTGTCTTTTTGTAAGCATGTTTCTCTTAGCTTGCAATTTGGGTGTGCATCATCACTAAAAATACTTTTAATTTTTTAAACAGTTTACGACTTGATTAATCAAAACCATATTTTAATCACTTCAAAGCTTTTAAAGATAATTCCTCATAATACCAATCATCACCAAATGTATTTGATTTATTAATTTAAGTTTATTTATTAGCTGCTAGTCTCAATAGTAAAGTGAAAGAATACATTTTCCCATGGCCTAGAGGCCATGGTGGACACAGCTCAGACTCTAACCCTAAAACCAAAAGGGTGGAAATAAGGGGTGGACACATGCTGCCTAAAAAGAAGCCGCCTAGAGCGGCTGCGACAAGATGGCGCATGGGCGCCGATTGTAGGGCTGGGTGCGTATGGACACCCAGCCCTACCGAACCCTTAAATTGGCCCTAGGCCGGCACAAAGTGCCTGTCTGTACAGGGCCTAGTTACATTTTATGACATGCTTGAGAATATTTGTGGGCAGTTATATCCATGTGCAAATAGTCCACTTCTTGTGATTCTGGTTGGAGCCAACAGAAGTGGCATTAATAATATTGTGAACAGTTGGTTGCTGGCCAAGGACTTTCTCTTGATCATACAAAATGATTTTAAACTAAGATTTGTATTCTGAGACCAATATGTGATTTCCCTTTGTGACATGCTATCTCAGCAATTGGCAGGAGGCATGGACAGCTAGCAAGGGGCAATGATGGACCAGTCAACTTGATGCCAATGCCAGAAAATGTTCCAGAGTAGACCACTAAACACTTAAGTCTTTTGAACACTTGGAGCAGGAATACTGTGATCACTAAGAGCCAAAATGGAGTTTTGAAAAGAGATTATGCCATATTATTCCTATCACTTAAAAAAAAATAGAGAGTATTATAGCTTGGTAGACAGGGGGAATGCTGGGGATGTAATGTATCTTGATTTAGTTGCTCAATGAGTGGAGAGAAATTAAATCCATGGTTCCATAGGGAATTGTCCTGGGTCCACTTTTACTCATCCTCTTTACAAATTACTTAGAGGAAAGAATAGAAGACCGGCCCATCAATTTTGCAGATGTCTCCAGACAAGGAGTGTTACCTAATAAATTAGATGACAAAGTAAGGATGCAGCATGATCTTAACAGACTGGAGAACTATGCCAAAATTTACAGAATTAATTTCAACAGGGATAAATTTAAGATTCTGCATGTAAGCAGGAAAAAAATCAGGTGTACATATATTGTTTGACAACAGTATGTAGATAAAGGATCAAAGGTCTTTGTTTTAAAGTGAATTGGCCTATTTATAAAATGTTTGTAGATATGTTGATCCATTAGAGCAAAAACATCAAGGGGATAATAATTTTACTAGGACTAATTGAAAAATTACAGGATTCTTCTTCGGGATGTATGGTATGTTATACAAAATCAGAAGCAGAGTGTTTTATGCCATTTTAGGAGTGTAAATAGTGTTCTGAATAAAAAAAGAGAAGCATTTGCTTTGTGCCGCAAGAGTTTATATGTATGTCATAAGATTATTATGCCTGAGGGGAAGCTGCCAATTTTGCCCATTTGTAATGGGCTTCCAACAAATAACATATTACACCCTGGCCAAGTAAAGATATTGAGGAAGCTGGACTGAGAAAAAATAATGGCTGGCCCTATTAGCAAGGTGCTAATAATTACTTTCAAATCATTATGCGATATTAAAAACATATTCTTATATTATTAAAAATCCTTTTTATGGCAGGAGTATGAATAATGCAGAACTTCATATGCTGGACTGTAACTTCCAGCAGACCAGGCCATCATAGCCAGTTGTGCGAAATGATGGAACTTGCAGTCCAGCAACATGTAGAAGGCCAAATATTCTTCTATAGCTACCCCCAATTAGAATTGTTGTTGTTGTTGTGTACCTTTTTTCCTGACTGGGTTTTCTGAGGCTGAGAGTGTGTGACTTGCCCAAAGATATCCAGTTGGTTTTGATGGCCTTAGACCCCTTAAATCAAGGACTAGACCTAGGTCTGTGATGGTGTAAATATCAGTAAAGAAGTTCAGAGATATAGTGCACTCAAAAATCTATATTTGCATAATATATTGCAGTGAAACGTGTAGGCTACACTTTAGAGAAAGTGTGGAATAACACTTGACCTTAGACTAGCTGTTTTATCAACGCTGGTTTTTGAAAAGGTCCAGATTCAAGATTTTGCAGAGAAATCTCTAATTTCTGCAGAGTAATGGCTGATGGTGCTATATGCTACACTTTCTGTGAAACCATCAGAACAATTACATAGACAATTAAATGGGATGCGCTAGACGATATTTAGCTTTTGGTGGAATACAGTTGGATACTCAGGAAGGGCAATGAAATGTCACTGTTTAGTCACACAAAGTACTGAGTATGGAGAGCATATTGTTTCAAATGGCAGGAGGTTACAAATGTTAGGACCCTTCTACTCCAGTAACTAATTACAGTGCAGGTATAGATGAATGGGTATGATGGTTTCAGGAAGTCTTTTAATCTAACATTTAAGGTATGAGTGTGCACACTCATGTGCTTTTATAAAAATGATGTTTTAGCTCTCAAGTTCATGGAAAAATGTAGGGGGAAATGTGTTTAAACCAGAAGGGCCTGGATGAGATAGTTCAGTGTTTCAAAAATAGTACCTCTGAACTCTGAACACCTCCCTCCCTCCCTCCTTTTAATTTGCATTTGGTATTATATAGGCTTAATAATTTCTAAAAGACAAGGAAACTGTTCAGGGGATGGTGAGGTGGGTTTGTGCCAATCACTGCTATGAACAGAAAAAGCTTTCTCAGCAGTGTTGTTCTTTGTACATAGCTCAATACTTAATAAAACATTGGTTTTCTAATAATTGTGTTTAAATTTCTGTAATGATTTCACTGCTAGGGTACTTCTTTAAGCAGTCTCAGGTGAGGCCATGAGGAGAATAACACAATAATTGTGTTCCTGTAGGGGTGTACTTTCTTCTGTGAAAGGACTGAGGATGAATTATAGAGAAATATTGGGTCTCCTATATGTGCTCAGGGAGGATATATCATGTCATTGTCTGCTGACATAATAAAATTAGCCTGTCATATGACTGTTTCCGCTTTTAATTGAGCTTCAACATTCCCAGGCAAATGTATATGCATATGATATATAGCTTATTTGTAATCTCTTTGGTTTTTGCTAAAGTCATTTATCGCACCCACTATTTGCATGATGTTCCACAGTCCCTGGCCTGGAAGAGATTGGCCAAATGAAGCAGCTTCCGGCTGTTTCAGGGGTGTGGCATTTACATGACACACATCCCCAAAGTGGCCTGAAGCTGCTCCAATGCGCACTCTGGTTCTTTGGACCAGGGCAAAAAGGAGCCAGAATCATCCAGTTCCTGTCAGTGCAGAATGGGTCCTCTGTGGCAGCCCACTTTGGAAGTGGGCCATGTGGTTGCCTTGATCCTTCCCATCTGCTCCAGCCCCCTTTCTCATTCTCCGATTCTCACTGAGGATTCCTTTTTTAAAATGTGAAAGATTTTAACTATATTAAAACAGTATAATAGAAATAAAAGAAAAAGAAAAAAAAGTAAGAAATAATTGAAAAGAAAAGAAAAAGGAGAAAAAGCGAAACATTTGTTTCTAAGTTTCTTAACAATGGTTTTATGTGATATACAGTCCTACTCCCATTACGTAACAAGGATTTGTACTTCTACCCCTCCTATATATAATGCTCAATAAATATGAATTGTTAGACGTTGATACTGAGGCAAGGAGCTGCCTCTTGCCAGGCTCTGCACACATTGTAAGAAGGGATGTTGAAGTTTAGGGAAAGAGAGATTGGATCCTTATCCAAGTGAAACCTCAATTAAAAGTACAAATTGGAATGTCCTCCCCCACCCCCACCCCCCACCCCCCACTCCCCAACAAAGGAGTTTATCAGATGACAGAAATTGGAAGCATAATCCAATGGCATTCCGAACGCAATCGTGGGGTTTCACATTATTGCGTGAGAAACTGTCACATGCAATTTTGAGCAATTTCAGGCAATGGGAAGTCATTCTGAAAGTGATGCAGTGTCAATATGCAATCACGTAAATTCTCTGAACTTGCCCCACTTTCATTTCTTTCGAAAAGTGAGAGAAATTCCTCCCATGTGGTAAACTCCAAAGAAATGGTTTCATTGCTGTCTTCAGGAGAACAATCAGGGCTGAACTTTCTTGTTTACCTTCACTGAATGGAAATCCTGCCAAACTGGGCAGACAAGCATACCTCTTATTGTGAGGTGTTGTCATTTCCAGGAATGTTGGACAATCCTATCTGGATTTGAAAAAGGGTAAACGTCTATACTTAATGCAATTCCATTGTTTTCAAACCCCCCCCCCCATCAACTAAGAATCATTATCAGTACCCAGAGTTCACATCTACAATCTGAACATGAAACACAAACTTTGCACTCATCACTTTAAGCCCAAGATTTTGTTTTTGAACCCTGCATGGAATAACACTGGAGTCATGTTTTGCCACACCCAGAGGCATCCCCTTCACTTCATCAGAAATACAGAGGCGCGGTACAGACGGCCTCTTTGGGCTGTACCCGCACCATGATTAGGGTTGGGGAGCACGCAGCAGCTGCATGCTCCCCAACCCTAACATGTATGGGCGGCACCATTTTAAAATGGCGCTGTCCTTACAGGCGCGTGGCCATGACATCATGGCGCACACCACATTTATACGGCACGGCGCGTGCCTGATGTCATGGCACTGCTGTAGGGCACCTAAGGCACCCTTTCAGTGGCTCTGAAAGGAGCTCCAAAACGGAGCTCCTTTTCAGGCAGTGTGTCATTCTCGTGGCAACCAGATTGCTGCGGGAACAAAGGCAGGGAGAAAGCGGCCAGGAGGCCCCTTTCTCCCTTGCCATCACTGGACTGGCTGTCCTTGGGGCATGAAGCTCCAAGGACAGCCCTTTCCAGGGTGTGGGGAAAGGACATTTTGTCCCTTTTCCGCTGCCTGGAAAAGCTGCGGATTGGAGCCTCTGGGGAAGCTGGTGAGGCTGCCCTGCTGCCAATCCACTGCTCAAAAGGGCGGCGACAGACCGCCCTTTTTGTGCGGTCTGTAAAGCCCCAGAGACACATGGAGAGATACAGAGACAGACCTCGACTCTTCTTCACATAAAAGGATGAGAAAATCTCTCTGTGTGATTTAATCTGTAGTCCCTTAAATTTAGCTACACCCCTCTAACCCCCTAAGACTGGTCATGAATAGGGTTTTAGCCCCCATGTCATTTTACCCCCCTTTTACTTTGAGAAACATCCTGAACTAATTGTAGACTGTTCTGTCAGGTTCTACTGCTCTCTTTTTCTGTCTTTTTAATACAAAATATAATCGTTTTTGCTGCAAAATCAGCTTGTCTTTCTACCTCATTCTCACCTGGAATTACTCTGAATAACTGTCCATTTTTAAAACCTTCAGTCTGTAAGGTCCTGCAGAGAGTTAGTGCCTGGAGGAGCTTTTCCTCAAACCAGTAAACCCAGTGTACTGCTCTTAATGCCCCTTAATTATTCCTACTAATTTCAAAACCCTCAATTAATATTCCGTTGGCCCTCCTTATCCATGGATTTTTTTAATCCAGGGATTCAAGCATCCATGGCTTAAAAATATTGCATAAAAGTATAAACTCAAAAAAGCAACCTTGATTTTGCCATTTGACAGAAGGGGCACCATTTTGTTAAGCCATTATATTTAATGGGACTTGAGCATCCACAGATTTTTGTTATCCATAGGTGATCTTGGAACCAAACCCCAGTGGATAACAAGGTCCCACTGTATTGTCATACTTTTTAAAAACCCAATTACTTTTTAAACTTCCATTCCTACAAAACTGATAGAAAAAAAACTGTTTAAAATATCTATCTGATAATTCTTTCTGTTCTTAATTCATTCTTCTTAATATTCTTAATTCTTAAAATCACTTTATTTTTCTAATCTTCCATATTTCAGTTTGACAGTTGATTTAAACTCTTTATTCACGTTTTATGTTTAAAGAGAAAAAAATGGAATTTATTGAGTCAGATCAATCAGAGTTTTACATGTACAGAGAAGCAAAATTTCAGAGAGTTAAATCCTTCTGTTGGAACCGGAATGGTTTCTTACAGCACACTCTGGCACACATATTTAATTAGTGTAAGAAAGTTTGCTTCTCAGTGCTTGTGCCCATTTATTCGAGCAGGCTAATGATGCAATGGGGCAAAAATGTTATCTTGGTCTTCTCTGTTCCCTCTGCATCACTTTCATTATTATTCCATGGTGACTAAAACAATACGATGAGAGATTTTAGACCAAAGTAGATCATCCCTCTGGTTTCCCTTTACCAAGGGCACACTTTCTGCCACTCCAGGGTCTCCTCTAGCTGGCAAACATTGCATCTAGCATTGCCACTGAAGCAAAAAGCTTAAAGGGAATAACCTAAAGCCAATGTTGTTTCTAACCCAGAAATCCTACACTGAGAATTGTCATCTCTTCTCGTAGTCTCAGGAAATGATCTCTTGATAGAGGCTTGGTCAGATTATCCCAACCATAATTTCAGCATTGCAGTGTTCTAGCTGAACAATCTATTTTAATACATCTCTTGCACCTTATGGAAGGCAATGTCAATATTCTTCCTGAGTGGCTTCTCGCTTTCAGAAATCTTGATGTGGCTCGGGTTGTCTTGCATCAAAATGGTTGGCTTGGACTCTACTATCCCAAAGTCCAGCCATAATTTCATTTCTGCTTTGCATTGGAAGAATCTGCTATTTTGGATAGCTTCTTATTTGCCCACCTTATAGCTTCTCCACCATAAAAGATCAGGTTTACACTGGTTGATTTTCTGTCTGTCAGGTCTGCATCCCAGTCTGCATCTGCATAGGCAATCAGTCATCGTTGGCCACAGGCTGGGAGCATTAGTTTTTGATCTGCAGTTCCTTTCAAATATCTGGCAACTCTCTTCACTGCAGTGAGATCGAACAGCTTCCAAGTTTCCAACAGTACAGTATTAGCAATATCAGGTCTGGTAAAATTAGCTATATATAAGAGCTTTCCAGCTGCAGTCCTATACTTGTCTTCATTTATCAAAGATTCAGATCTCACATTGTCCTGTGAGACACCTGCTTCCATTAGGGTTGGTGTAACTCTAGCATCCTCTAGGCCAAGACAGTCCAGAAGATGCATTATCTTCTGTTTTTGATTAAGAGTGAAAAATCCATCACTGCTTTTCTCTATTTGTCATAGAACAGTAGAACTGGAAAAGATTACACAGGCCATCCAGTCCAAACCCTACCATGCAAGAAGACACAATAAAAACACTCCTGACAGATGGCCATCCAGCTCTGTTTAAAACTTCCAAAGGAGATGTACTCCAAGATAGCATGATATGTCTCCAATTTTTTGAGATTCTAGATTATCTCTTCACTGTGCTTTGTCTTGATTACACAGGATCAGATCATCACCATAACTCATAATAATCTCTTTATTATTTCTGAACCTCTTGTATACATATTTGTCAACAGTGAGTGAACCCCTCTTTGATGAGAAGCTTATTTAAATTCTGACTCTCAGCCCGTTTCAAATCATAAGTGCTCTTTTTCAGTTTTCATACAAGATGTTCTTTCCCAGGAATTTGGAATCCTGGAGGCTGATCCATGTACAGTTCCACATATAATTCCTCACAAAGTTAACTGTACAGAAAAACTGTTTTAACATCTAGATGTTTAAGCAGCATTTTCTTGGAGACTGCAACAACCAGGCGCCTCACCGGCAGCCCCAGAGGCCCCATCCCGGCGCTTCTCCAGGCCACAGAGAAGTGGCGAACTTCTCTGTGGCCTGAAAGCAGGGTGCAGCTGCACCCCGCCATTCCCAGAGGTTCCAAGGGGAGAAAGGGCCACCGCTGTGGCCCCTTTCCCCTCAGGGTCCTTGGTGCAGCCGTGTAAAGGCCGTGCCAAGGACCAGCAACAAAAAAGGAGCTCCATTTTGGAGCTCCTTTTGGCACCGCTGAAGGGGCGCCCTAGGCACCCTCCAGCAGCACCATGACGTCAGGCATGTGCCACGTTGTATAAACATGGCACGCGCCATCATATCATCATGGCACACATATGGATGGTGCACAAAAAAATGGTGCCTTCCATACGCGGTAGGGTTAGGGAGGGTGTAAAAGCCCCTCCCTCCCTAAACCTACTCACGCCCCACAGACGGACCGTGTAGTCTTTAACATTTTCTTGACTAGCCTTTTGCCATAAATCTTGCTTTATATTTCTGAATCTCCTCTTGTGCATCCTTCTATGTAGTAATGCCCCATCTACAGCCAATTGTCCTTTCCCACTTCTGGCAGTTCTGACAAAGTCCATAAAAGATAGCATCTCTTCAGTAGCAGCTTGCACCCACTTCTCAGAATAAGATTTTGGCAGTCCCTTGTCTTTTACTAATTGGAGGGTTGGAATTCTTTCCTCTGTGGTGAGATAAGAGAATCTGCCAGGTGGTTTCTATTGCAGTGTTCTCACCTCACCTAGACTTGGCTACTTGGCTCTGCCTCTTATGTGCCATAATTTGGCAGGTCCACTGCATGTGTAGTCCCTTCTGAATGCAAGACATCTGGAGAATGAAAGAATTCCACGCACTCTGGTTGCTGGTAAGAGTCTCATTCCTCTGAAAATGAATCTGGTTGGATTAGATTTGAGCTGTGGTCTTTCATCAACATAAACAACACTTGTTTATTTTATTGTGCATCCATTTGAATCTAGAAACCTATAAGCATTTCTAGTATAACCACCAAAAACCCTTCTTCACTCCTGCTGTCAAGTTTGTCTTTTTTTCTACTTGGGAAGAAAGGTATATTCCAAAAATCTTGAGATGATTCAATTTAGGCCCAATTCTTTTCCATAACTGAAATGGAATTACATCTTTGGATTTGATTAGCAGTTGGTTACTTATGTGTGTAGCAATCATAATGGCTTCAGACCATAGTATTTAGACACTTTAGCTTCTCAAATCATGGTGACTGCCATCTCTTTGAGAATTGTGTGCATCCTCTCTGCTAAGCCATTCTCTTATGGGGTATAATGCTGAAAGGTTTTATTGTCAATGTCATGTTTATTTAGAAAGGAATGTTTATATGACCAATGGCTGTAGGAAGTTTCCCAGGTCATATGGGCTAGTTATTTGAATACCGAAAAGGTATTTATGACCATGCATTTCAAAAGATAGGAAGAGCAAATTGGAAAGGGGGGGGGGGGGAACAGAAGGATTTCACATACGGGAAATTCTCTCCTATTTAAACACTAATTGCTCTAACTGCAAGATAGGGGAGTGAGAGAAAATGATAGAATGTTCCACAGTCCCTTTCTCATTCTCTGATTAACATTGAGGTTTTTTTAAAAACTGTATTAAAGAGACATAATGCTGAAACTTTCCAACAGATACATATTATGTGGAAAATACAAGTTCAGACTGGAGGAGTAGTTTAAGAAGGGATACCTAGCAGGAAAATGAGAAGATTCTTATACAGCTCCCCTTTGCCAGGAGTGTTAAACCACTGGCATCTAATCTCACCTTGAACTGGAACCTATATTTGTAAGAAAATAAGTGGGTAGGTAGACTGGAAGTTATGGCAGCTTCATCATCCCGTCTGAAAGTTCACCTCTCCATTCCCCCCCCCCCCCATTTGTGATTATGAAGGCATCTGTTGAGATAAAGTGTATCAGTGTATCACTATCTTGATACATCTTCAGTGCCTAAAAGTATCAATGACACCAGTATTTAAAAGCTCAGCAAGGCTCAAGAGAATTATCATCAGTGGAATGCACTAATTACTACGTGCCTGCCCAAAATATTAAGATGTGGGAGAGGGTCTTCTCAGCTATGGCACTCTAACTGTGGAATGTTGTCCCCTTGGAAGCCCAACTAGTGACAACACTCTTATCATTTATGTGCCAACTTAAAACTCAGTTGTTCACCAAAGCCCTTTAGGCCTCATTAATTCAACCCAAAGACTGCTATATCTAGTTTTTATCTAGCCTCTAAAACATTTAAATTTTTCAAATCTGTTTTTAAATTATTATATTTAATATCTTTAGCTTATTTAAACTATTTTACTATTTTAGCCTGTTAAGCCTGTTTTTAATGCTATTGTGAGCTATTGTGAGATCTATTCATACTGGGAGGGTATATACATTTAAATGAATGAATGAATGAATATTGAGAGAAATGGTAATAGAACCTTAAGGAAAACTATAAGCTTTATCCCCACTTTCCTCAATTTTAATGAAATCATATAGCTTGTGGAAACAGTTCCCATTATGCAGTTACAAACTCTGGTCATTCAAGCACTACTGGTAAATAATAATAATATCATTAACCCTCTGAAGATGCCAGCCGCAGATGCAGGCAAAACATCAGGAATAAATTCTTCCAGAATGCAGCCACATAGCCTGAAAAACCCACAGAAAACTATGGGCATCAGCCATGAAAGCCTTTAACTTCACAATATTAGTATCCTGTTGTGTCTTCTTTGGTGTGAGACAGAAGTTTTAAAGGTTGTTTAACCTTTAAAAATTGTTTAACCTTTTACTGTATTTATTTCGGTAACGTGCACACAGAACAATCCGGAAACCAAAAGCAGATCTGGAGTATTTATTTTGGGGGACTGCAATTCCACTGGCCATAATTAATGCAAGATTCTGGAAAATGAAGTGAAAAAAAGTAAATTCTCTAAATACTGCCAAAAAAAGCAGACAAAATAAATGCTTTTGAATCCATGCCTGCAGATCTTGAGCATTCAGTCTTAGAATGTAGAAATTTGTAATTTAAAAGTATTCTAGTCAGCTTTGAACATTGTGTGATTGGTTGGGTGACAAAGGTAGGGTCTCGTTCTCCCCCGCAGAAGATTCACAAATTGTAAAGATACTTTTAGAAAGGCATTCTTGGGTTGTAGCCTTAGCTGGGATTGACCAGAAACTCTCACAGCGAACACAGCCCTCTCTGGAGAGGCAAGGTGTGTATATTGCTTTCTACCTTCTGGCTGCTCCTCTCCTCATGGGCCTTTCTCCCTTTTCATTTTGTCCAGTTCCCAGTACAGCATCCCCTCCCGTCTCCAGTGCCTCCAATGATCCAGTGGGCTCCTACTCCATTAACGGGATTCTGGGGATTCCTCGGTCGAATGGTGAGAAGAGGAAACGTGATGAAGGTAGGGGGAGGGAGGGGCTCATCCTCCCTTTTTCTTTCCTTTTCTTCTTCCTCTTACTCTGTCCCCCTCATTCTCATTCTTTATGTCTCCCTTCCCCCACTTATAAATTCAGTTTTTAGATCAGGGCTTACAGGTACCTTTGCATGTTAGATGAGGTTAAGACTAGGGAGGGTTTCCAAGAACAATCCTGTTGGGCCAGAAAACTTTTAATGAAAGGCTACACTCTTTAGATACCTGGCAGGTAACCTCTTCTGTTTCTGCAGCAAATTCCATTCTCTATTTATTGCTGAGAAGCACAAACTTCCCCACTTGCGGTGCAGTTTGACTACTGTCCTGGCAGCAAGTTGACTCTTTATCTGGCTTTGATTAGAAAGCCAGGGTGAATCCACTTGTAGAGAAAGCATGCAAGCAGGGTGTTTTTTTCTTCTTATTAGTCATTGCAGAATTCAGAGATGTAGATATGTTAGTCTGGAATATCAGTAGGCAAAAGAATCTTGTAGTACCTTCAAGACTAACTGTGTGAAAGAAATAGTAGCATAGGTTTTTGTAGACTTGGTCTACATCATGCAATTCATGTTGTGAACTGGTGTCTGGGAAGGACCTTTATAATCAGACTATACAAATAGCCATAGAAATGCAAAACTTGTGGGTATGGTGATGATGTGATAATTTCAGTTTTAACTATGGTTGCTGCTTTCTCATTGTGTTTGACAGAAAATCTAGTTTCTTGTGGAAGAGTTCAGAGGAAGGAACATTTAGGGTTATGAGAATTAAAATGGGGGGGGGGGTGGGGAGCTAGGGCTTATTTTAAACCCACAAATAAATATGCATTCGGTGAGAAATAGGAAAATAGCTATTTATTATTCCTTTGTTCACTGATTGCATATATACGTTTCAGTGTTACTGATAATGTAAACTTGAAATTGTAGTAATGTAAAGGTAAGCAGTCATTCCACAGAGTAGCTTATCTTGTCATAATCTTATATGTTTTTGAAGAGATGTGTGTATGTGTATGTGGGGGCTTTTCATACTAACATGGATATAACTTGTAAATTAGAGGATAGTAGAGCATTTCCCCATATCTAGCTACAGCAGATGCCACATTAATGCCACCCTACTATTAATGAAAAAGTACAAGAGCAGCATTTCATATCTGTGACAGAGAAGTACAGAGAGAGGAAGCATGCAATGCTTTCTCTTATGATCCTGCTTTCTCCTATGATCCTGTCACATTTCAGAATATAGTGTTAGTATGACAGGCAGAAAATAGCCTTGTATGGCCTGCTTTTTAGATTTCTGTTTGCCCCATTTAACCTTTTGGAGATGTAGAAATATGTTCTAGAATCGTGTATTATGAAAGTAAACACATGTTGGCTCCAGGAAAGGAGCCAACCTAGATGTTTGGAAGAAAAGAGGATAAGATGAAAATAACAATTAACTTACACTAATAACAACAGTCCCAGCAGTACAAGGTTACTGGCATAATGCCAGCAAAACACTTTTGCACCTGTACACAAGAAAAGGAGACACCAGTGGCATGGGAAAGATGTACACTGTACACTGGGTAGAATGGGTAGAATAGTAATGATGCCTATCTCACCTCAGATCCCTCTTTTGATTGGATGAGAGAGCAGGGGAGCAGTATAGATTTTCCAGATGATTGGCTAAACCAAGGCTGAAGAGGGTATAAAACAGAAACCTTATGGGAAGCAAACCATCAGATTTGCTTTTGGCAAACTGGTCCACCTCTTCTGCCACCACTGAACAATTGCTGATAACTCGAACTCTTATGTGATAAGATAGTCCTTCCTTGATGATACCCAGCCTAATATCTGTGTAGACTTAAGGTTACATAGACATGCTAGGAGAAGGTGTGTAATGCTTTGCTATATAATTTTAATAGAAGTGGACTGATTCAAGGTTCATGTGAGCTGTGCCATCAAGAACAACATATTTATCTGTACTATTTGTGTTACTAGAATACATCTTAATATAAATGCTACAACTCATTCTCCTCTTAACTTCCTGATAGACCAAGCCTTATGAATACTTAAGGGGAATACATATGCTGGTCTGACCATTTTTTAGGACTGGTTTTTACATCCTTGGGAGCCTAGGTGAGCAACACGTTACTCATTGCACACCAGATTCAGGGTGACAGGTATAAGACAAAAAACCTTCAATCTTCTACAAAGTGGAGGAACCATGCCTGTGTCACTTGGCATTTTTACCAGATGAGGGAAATTATGAAAGAATGGTTGGCAAAGGTTGTTCCACTACTAGTTGTTTTATTCAGATTTTCCTTCCATTCACGTAGTTATTATGGACATTATGTACTATGCACTTTTAGCTGTAATAGTAAAAATTAATAAATGGATGAGTAAGCTCTCAAACTGCAATGAAAAAAATGTGAAACTTAGGGGGCTCACTGGCAGACAATAGGATATTATTAATAAAGGACCAATTCAGTAATACTGTGAGCAAAACAAAGAGTAAATAACTAGTAAAGGGCCAGTAGTTAAGGAGGAAAAATTATTTCCAGTTCAATGGCAAGACATTTTATGATTGCATCTTAAGCATGCTGTTAGAAAGCAAGTCCCATTGCACTTAATGAAAAAAAAACAACAACTTTTACTTCTTAGTAAACAAAGTTTAGGATCTTGACCACTGACAAATGCAAAACAGGATTGTTGCAGGGAATGTGTTGTTAAATCTCTGAGAGCTTATTTCTATTTTTGCCTTCCCTCGTTTTCCCAAGTGACACAGAGGAAGAAAAAGAGAAAACTGGAGGGCTACATGTTGTTTGTTTCAATGACATGTTCAAGCAAAGTTTTAGAATCATAGAATTGTGGAATCATAGAGCTGGAAGAGACCACAAGGGCCATCTAGTCCAACCCCCTGCCATGCAGGAACTCTCAATCAAACCATACCCAACAGATGGCCATCCAGCCTCTGCTTAAAGACCTCTAAGGAAAGCAACTCTGCCACAATCCGAGAGAGTGTGTTCCACTGTTGAACAGCCCTTACTGTTAGGAAGTTCCTCCTAATGTTTAGGTAGAATCTCTTTTCTTGTAATTAATTCAGCATGAGCTCACTGTGAAAGCTCATTGTGCCTCAAAGCACTAAACGACTGTGGTGTGGAGAGACAAACATTTCTTCTATGCCTCTAGCAAAAGTGACCTAGGAGGTGTTGGGCAGCATTTGGGGGGTAAATGTTTGTGAAAAACAATTACAAAAAACTGGAGGAACCTCGGGCTGGGAAAAAAAGCTTCATATGCTAAAATTTATTGAGAGACACTTTTTCTGTGGCTCACCTCATATCATAATTCTTGGGGAATGGCTGGATGATAACATTAATAGTTCATCTGCTTGCAAGTGATGATATTGATGCAGTTAACTTATTTGTCTCACCATAAGATTCCTTCATCCAGTGTCGCTAATGAAAAATGTTATCTACCCAAAGAGGAAGGGCTTCTATTCTTCATATACAGCATTTGGGAACAGTAGCATCTGTGCAAAGACCCCCAAGAATGACTGTTTCTTCATTTTGAGGGAAACCTGAATCTATCTCAGGTATTTTTTGTCCCGTTGTACCTGAATGATGCCAGAATCAATGTCAACTTTCTCTCCCTGCTGGGCAGCAGGCAAATCTGCCATCAGTTTATTGTTCTCATATAGTGTACTCATAACTCTGTTGCAGCAATAGAGATATATAGTGGCCAACTGCTGTGCCCCTTTGGTCACTAGAGGATAAGTATATTTCCTCACAGTCACTTTTAAAAAAGCTTTCATAAAAATTTCTAAGCCAATGGTATAACAAGAAGTATCGCAAAGAAGAAAAACCTCATTTTTGTTTGTGTCTGGTTCACAGATGCCTTGGAGTCCATCTATGAATCCCCTTAGGATCCACACACCACAATGTAAGAACCCCTAGTCCCCAAGCACCATATCTTACGTCCACAATGGGATCACATCAATGCTTTCATTTAATTTATTCATTACATTTATATCTTGTATTTTTCCAATAAGCATGCCTCCCTTGCTCCCCACTTTATTCTGAACCCTATGATACCAGTAAGGCTAATACTAATAGCACAATATGCTTTGACCTCTCACCTCACTTTGAAAGTGGGTTGAAAGAAAGTGTTGGGAAAACAAAACAAGAAATACTCTGTTTTACTAAAGAAATTAGTGGCATCCCTTACCAAGGGTGAGCAACATGGGATGCTTGGATGGATAGTGTCTTAGCATAACTCACAATTTCTTAAAAAGGAGAAAGGGAGAGGGGGGAAGGAATGTGGCAGCACCTTTAAGACTAACTGTCTTATTTTATTTTTGCATAAGCTTTTATGGGCATTTCTTTGGATGCTTATAGAGTGAATCTTGTTAGACTCAAGAAAATTTAACTGTGTGATTCTGAAAGATTTAACATTCCAGCCTGCATAGGATCAAATTGTCTGTTTGAAAAGGAGAGAGCAAAAATGGATAACATAGACCTAAATTAATGTATTTTATAGTTTTATTATTGTTGCAAATCACCTCAAGTATTGAAAAGGTTACATATTATTAGAGAGTGAGTAGCTTGTTTAAACTCCTGAGTCTATGCAGAAGTAAGAAACATCTGCTTCAGAGGTGGCTCCCGGTCTCTCAGAGTGCATCTAAATGTCCATAGATTGAATGGTACCATCATCGTGAATTCACATTCACCCATTTTTGGCTAGATGTAAAACCTTCCTCAGAAAAGCAATCTCGGGATCAATTAGTCCTTCCATTTTCCAGTGGAAGCCTGCTGTGCCAAGCAAGTACTAGCTATTGTGACAATCACAAAACCCCTCCTCCTCACAAGCAGCGAATTAAACATAAAGGAAAGACTAAAAGCATAGAAAAGAATCCAGTCCAAGGACGGGCAGTGAATCCGTGGCAGGGAAACCCTAAGCAAAACAAACACTCAAGGAAAGAAGTCAAAGTCACATTCTTCAGATCACATGAATCATGGAGAGAATGAACACACCAAAACTTAATCTACACAAGACAAACATATTCATGACAAGCAGCCCTAATTCTGGTGGAAACCATACTGCAAGGAGATAATGGCCTAATTCCTGACTGCCTTGAGTCCAAATTTTAAGTGAAAGGTGGAATATCAATAAATCAACCTGTCCTTAGGGTTTCCTCAGCCAATGACTATCAACTAGTGGAGTTACACATGCATGCCATGGTACCCTCTTTATTTGCCCACCGGTTCTTTCTGTCTTAAATCTGCATTAATTTGTACCTGTTGTATTGTTATTGATTTAATTTACTTTTGAAGAGTGGGATATTCATTTGTCAGATTATTCCAACAAAGTAGATCAGCAAAGAATGGAGACAAGCCATATGATGTAGATTGTGAGAATCCACAGATAACTTAAAAATCTGTGCAAAGTGGATTACCATCAAGAAGGCAAACTCTCCTGCATGTACCTATATACTTACAGAGTGTTCTACACAGGGGAAGAGAGAGAAAAAGAGATAGAGAAAGCAACCTGTCCTCCATAGGCTTCCTTTTCTTCCAAATCTTACCTTCTTTCTGTTTACCTTTTGTTTCTCTTCTTTGCTCTTTCTCTTGTTTGCTTTTTCTGTATGTGTGAAGCTTCAATTGTCTGCATGTTGACCAGGAGATAAATTCCACTGAATATTATGAGATGTGTTCTGGCATGCAACTTAAACTTCTTTTCTATCTCCCACCTCCGTTCTTTCATTCCTGTCACACTTTAAATGACATTAAGTGTCACACACTCAATGGATACTTAAATGTATTTATGTAAGAGCATTCTGCCCTTTTAGTGTCAGGACAATGAACGGTAGTAAGACTCATAATATTTTAAAATGCAAATACAATAAAAACAAAATAATATTGCAAATAGAATAGTTGCTGCCTTTTTCAATTTGAATTTTATAAATGCACAGTGTGACAGGTGGCATGTCTTTTCCAGGACCTTTGTGACAGCCTCAGGATTTTGGCTACTGGCCTGGATGCTTGGCAAACCTGAGATAACTATTTACAGGACAATCTGGATAGAATGATTAGTATGGTTCCTGTTTATCAGTTTAACTTCCACTATGAGTGATTGGGAATTATGGCTGAATGAGGTCTCCCTCTGTACACAGAATTGTATTTTGCAGTATTCCCAGACAGAGAAAAGGAGCAGTACATCTATAGACAGTGGACTTCAGAGTACTTGCTGAAGTCTCAGGAAATTACTGTGCTTCTCTGGATCTCCAGATAGGAAGAGAAATATCAGAGCGAGAAGCACTGGAAAAGGATGTATTTGCATGTGAGGTGGCTTTAAAGCTTTGACATCCCTTTCCACCATTCCCAGGGATCTATGGTGTTTGTACACATGTTGTGGTTGAAATGTATGTGCCAGGAACAAGGGGGCTGGAATAGGGATAGAGATTGCAGATGTATGCATTGGGGCTCATCATATCATTTGGGGCAAGGCAGAGAGTGAAGTGCTAATGTGACTCATGGGCTTTCTTATAGGGGGAAAAGTTCCCCAGGGCAGCAGTAATGATCATTACTGTATATATGCATGTATAAGTCTAGAAATTTTAGTCAAAAATTTAGTCAAAAATTTAGTCAAAATTGACCCTATAAAATTGGGTTGACTTACCCATGAGTCAATGTAAGTACTATATTTTAACTCTTCCCTTTCTCGGAGTAGAATGGTGAAAGGTAAGAGTTATTTCATCCCAGGAGCACTCAAAGAAGTGACACATCCCTCTATGCTTTCCACCACTATGCCTTTTTGATTGCTTGAGTAGGAAAATGGCAGTGGTGGCACCTCTTTGGTATTTCTCCGCAAAGGAGTTCCAAGAGAAATCAGGCTTAAAAGGATCTGAATAAGATCTTTATATGAAGACAGATAAATTTCTGAATGATATGCTCTGGTCTGGTAAACCTAGTTATGACTGTAGTGTAGATACACCTTTTTATCACAAGGAAGGAGATTTCATTTGTTGTCTGCATGAAAAATCATAAATATTTAACGTGAATTTATTTTAATATGTGCATTTTTGTACTCAATTTTGCCTATATAAACATTTTTGTAAGCAATTTTTCTTATATAATGCATTCTAGATATTAGTTTTAGTAACATGTACATTTTTGTGCATGCTTTCCCTTAATACAGGTGTAAAAGTATTAAAGAATAATGAAGTTTCAATTGCATATTAGTTCAAAACAGTAAATTCAATAAGTTTGTCTTAAAATGTGAATCAAATGAATTTCTCAAGCAAGTGGCACCCATGGTATGCTGTTAGTGATAAATGCAAATGCGCTGTCTGAAGGAGCAAACATTTTGTTTAGATTGGAGAGGTGATCTGAAGTTTTCCACCATGAGTTGAAGATGGCAACTGGTGTGATATTGACATAAGGCATTCTAAAAGGTGAAACCAAAAAGGGAATTTCTTAAGAAGTATTGGAGGCAGGGAATGAGAAGTGGTGATTTGGAGAAGAAGGACTGTAGATGGCTTGGAGAGAATGCCTCGGAAGATTGCACTCAAATGTCAAAATGCACATCCTAGATTCTGCAGAACATCCTTTTGTGAAGTTGCTAGGAAAAAGTCTGGGACACTTTAGAGACTGGAAAGCCTGGCTTTGGATAGAGTAGACTAGATGACCACTGATGATCCCTTTCTAAAGGTACAATTCTTTGTTGCTCAGTGTAAGTGTATGAGGAAGGAAATGGCACAATAACCAACTACTGACCAAAAAAAAAAAAAGGGGGGGGGAGGGACTCAACAGGCTTGTAAAACAAAGCAAAGATGACTTGAAGAACCACTGACAGCCTTAATTCATCATAGCACAGGCTTCCTTATTTTTTCTTTCATGTTCCCATTATATTTGTTTGTAAAAGTGGAAATCAATTTTGAAGGTAATTTTCTGGAAAGAATGAAAGGGAGGTAGGAGGGCCAGATAAGGCAGAGATGGGAAAACAGAAAAAATTTAGGCCAGGCACAGCCCAGGGGCAGCTCCTGGCAAGGTGAAAGAAAATTGCATATTCAATCTCCATCCATGAATCTCCTTCACCACTGCCCGCCTCCTGCTCAGAAACAATGAAGGGAAGGCTTCCTTCTTTTTGCAAGGCAGGCAAGAGGACCAGAATATCAGCACTCACTTGAAATTCAGAGTCATTAATTCACCTGATTACTAAAAGAGAAGGGAAGACTGCAGTAGCACCTCTTTTAGAGACCCTCTTTTTCCAGTCCTCAAAGAGATTCTGCAGTAGTAGAGGAAAGAAGAAAGGAAAAGGGAACAGCAGAGTCAATCTGTGTTTTCATACACATTTGAAGTGGGCAAGTGGAGGGAGAATGAGAGAGCCATCCAGGTTGTACGAGAGAGGAGGAATGGAAAGCAGCCATCATTGCATTCTCTGTTGTGCTGTTACTGCAAATTAAAAGTAGCATGTTTGCCCTACATGATTCTCTCTTGAGAAGAGGAGCCAAATATGTGTCTGTGTGTATGTTGGGGAGGTGGAAGACAGGGGGGGATTTATAATTTCTTCCTCAGAAAGCTCAAGTGCAGTATCACCATGTGAGATGACATTTGAATTTACAATTCCGCTGAGAAAAGCCATTAATTCACAAATTAACATTCCCCCCTCTTTCTTTCTCGCTCTCCCTCTCACATGGATGTGCAAAGCAATTGAAAAAGACAAAGGAAATAGCCTTAAGGAAGAGACTTTACTACTAGTCTGTCTGGGTGGAGATTGCTACTCCTGCTTCCAGATAGATAAACCAATTACCTGAGCGACACTGCTCATGGCAGCCTGCTATTACCTCCTTTTGTAGAACTGCTCAGGCCACCACTGGATTAAGCTTTATGTATCTCATTAATGTAAGCCAGCAAGACTCTGGGAGGTAGGCAGGCAGCCTCCTTCATCCAGCCTGTTTTTGAAGAAAGGGAGGAGGGAAAGAAGGAGGGTGTTGAAAAAGTGGGGCTGAAGGGCAAGAGGGAGATAGCTCTCCTTCCATGCATTGTTTGGTTTCATGCATTTGCTAAAGCAGTGCCACTGGTGTAATGTAGGCCTCATGGAGCCTGTGGAGCTGACCATCTGTATCTAAAACAATGAATGAGTTAGAAGCAGACCCCAGAGTTACCATGCAACTTCAGCTAATGTATTCTCATCCTATATATTTGTAACGTAAACATTTCTGTTGCCTATGCAGTTGGCAATGTACAGCATGTGGCAGCAACAGGAAGTGACCTAGGTGTGTGTGTTCATGTGTGTGTTTGTGTGAGAGAGAGACAGGGACAGCCACCTGTACAGTACTTGCTTCCCTCACCTGTCCTCTCTAGAAGGTGGTACAATGCCCATTCTGTGATACCCAGGGCAAAGCAATGGGGGAGAAATGCTAATGAGTGAGGCTAGGTCTCAACAATATTGTATTCTCAAGCCATTGCTAGAATTCATAGGTTGACCTTTTACAGCAAGACCACATGGAGGGAAAGTAGAGCCCCTTCTCAAGTGCCTACTCGCTACAGTCACAACATCCTTTTTTAAAAATATTCATTGCCCCAGCAATATGTTGTGTCAAGAGCCAATATGAAACCAGATGGCAGTTCAGTTATGCCTTTCTTCCAATTCAGGATTAGACTAGCCCTTGTATCTTTTTGATGACAAGAACATATATGGGCATTCTGGGTTTTCTAGTTTTAAGACATTGTAGAAGACCCTTTTTCATTAAATACTTGATATTTGACATTACTAGTTCCCAACCAGTCCAGGTTTCTGAAAACCCCAAATATAGTCCTCCATTATGTAAGTCTTTATGGACACAGGCAGTCTATACATGGACATTTGGTTTCTTGAATATGGTATCCAGCGCAGAATGTATATAGTTGAGGTGTGTTTTTCCCCTTAAGAATCTTCTTTAGTTAGATATAAAATTAAAAGCTTCCAGTCACTTTGTGTACTGCATAGTGCAAGTTTGTTAGAAACACATGAATCAAATGCAGGCTTTGTCTATTCTTTGTGTGCTATCCTTTGACTTGGCCTTATAGATTCTATACCACTTGGAGGTCTTGTTAAAGAAAGAATATACAGTATATATATATATGACTTTCGTATTAGGCTATATATAATTGATCTGAGAAGTGTGCACACATTGCATTGATATTCAGTTAATACATTCATAGGAGGAGTGGGATTGTATCTGCTGGCTCTTCCCCCTACCATATATGCACAGATAAAAACCGTATCTACATAGGTTCTACAAGGACACACTAAGTTGGCATGAGTGGGAGCTCTAGTTATAGATTAAGCTACCTATAGACACAATCCTATTGTTCCATTGTATGGGTTTCAGCTGTACACCAGTATAACAAGCATGCAGCCCTTTGTTAGCTCTAAGAATGGTAACATGACTAACGATTCCATTAAACTTGCTCCGTGTGCTAGGAGGTACTGTTTGTATGTAAAACTACTGCCACATGCCCTTGCTCCACACAACTGCCTTAATAGATGTTAGCAATTTACTGTTTGGATCAGTCCTATGCTATGAAGTGTCTATACTTATGCCACACCTTTCTGGAGACCACTGGAACTATATAGAGATTTTTTTCATGCGAAAGAGTCAATGTGTACTATTGTTATGGAGACTTCCTGTGTAATAGGGACACACTATATTGCTGCATGGATCATGGAACCATATAGCATATTGATTTGTTGTGGTTGTGTGATTTCAAGCCATCTCTGACTTGTTGAGTTCCTAAGGTGAGTCCTTGGAGAATTTGTTCAGAGGGGGTTTGCCTTTGCTCTCCTCTGAGGCTGAGAGTGTTACTTTACCAAGACCACCCAGTGGGTTTCCATAGCAAGCAGGGATTTGAACCCTGGTTTTTCGGTATCCTACTTTAACACTCAAACCACTACACCATAATGTAAACAGAAGACATCTAAAATGCTGTCACTGGGCACAGCTGGTGTGAAAGCAGCAGAAAATCAGAAAGGAGAGGAAGAGAAGAATGATGAAATCAACCTAAAAGGAAGCCTGGAACTGAATGTACATTGATGGTCTGGAAAGGCTGAAAGGCACTGTTCTAGAAGACATCCTTAAGTAATCACCAGCACAGTTTTCTTTGATCTGCTTACTGCTGATCTTTATGGGCAGTCTAACAAGCCAATATTGTTACCACATAATTTGAACAATCATTGTCATAAGACCTAGGAACAGTTTTGGGCACCACAATTCAAAAAGGATGTTGAGAAACTGGAGTGTGTCCAAAGGAGGGCAACTAAAATGGTGAAGAGTCTAGAAACCATGCCCTGTGAAGTACAACTTAGGAAGCTGGGGATGTTTACCCTGGAGAAGAGAAGGTTAAGAGGTGATATGCTACCCTTGTTTAAATATTTGAAGAGATGTCATATTGAGGAGGGAGCAAGCTGGGTTTCTGCTGCTCAAGAGAACAGGACCTGGAATAACGGATGCAAACTGCAGGAAAAGAGATTCCACCTCAACATTAGGAGGAACTTCCTGACAGTAAGGGCTGTTCAACGGTGGAACACCCTTCCTTGGAATGTGGTGAAGTCTCTTTCATTGGAGGACTTTAAACAGAGGCTGGATGGCCATCTGTCAGGTAAGCTTTGAGTGAGAGTTCCTGCATGGCAGGTGGCTGGACAGGATGGCCCTTGTGATCTTCTCCAACTCTATGCTTCTATGATTCTATGAAAAGAGATGGCACAGTTGCCAGGAGCGAGGTAGCCTGTGTTAGGAATGGACAGATGTAGAATATCCTCCAGGTATCCTCCAGGAATTATTTTAACTGTTTTCTCCTCTTTGGAAGATGTGCAATATACAATCTTTGTAATTTGTGCTGAAGGTAGAAATTGAAGAGACAGTGTCACATTGGAAAGGAGCAATATTTTGGTCATTTCTGAGAACTATATATCTTTGTATAGTTCAGATTCTCATTTAGGGCTGCCTTCATAGTTAACCCAAGAAAGGTTTGGATACGCAGTGTGCCATTTTCTATCTTTGGCACTCACCTCCAAACCAAAAAACCTATTCCCTTAAGGGTCACGCTGCTGTATAGCACATGGCAAGAACAGCATCTCCTCACTGCTGGTGCTTCAGAGCACAAAGCAATCAGAGGAGGAATCAGCAGACAGCACTAGTAATTCAAACCATCCTGACCGTTCAGTGAACCCAAACCTGCTGACCTTGACAGCATTGTACAACTGCGGGATCAGAAATCCCAATCAAGGGAGTAGGGGTGCCTTGTGGGTTTCCTCTGCAGTGGCAGCTCAATAGGTCTAGGGCCCATCAGTTATCCCCAGTGTTCTGTATGGTCCAGTCCCACCACAATGATCAGGCAGCTTTTAGTGTAACTTGGTGATTGAAAAACAAATCAACTATACTGCAGGCAGGCAGGGAAGCAAGCAGGCAAGCAGGAAAGACAGACCTGCTTTCGTAAACAGCACTCCCTAGGAATCAAGCTGGAGCCTATGTAAGATCCACTGGTTTAGAAAGTCAGATGCCTGCTCTTGGTGAGGAGACAGGGAGCAAAAGTTGTTTGTTTGTTTGCTTATGGCATCAAATTACCAGACACTCCTAAAGGGCTTGATCCTGCCCTCCATAGGAGATACCACCTAGCAACTTAGTAGAAACTGAAGGCTGTGTAGTAATGGGGAGAAGAAATGAAGTCTTCATCAGTAATAAGGATGAGAAAATAGAGTTGAAATGAATGTTCACAAATATATAAATCCTAATTTTACCATTTAAATTTTGAGTACAACATTTCATTTTCAACCTTGTATTTTGAATATAAAAATGTACTTTCAAAATATAGAATTTGAATACTTTAATCTTGTTGGGTCACTTTTAATAACGCCAAGGAAAACTCCTAAGTGCACCTGAAAGATCAAATACCAATGTCTGATATGAAAAACCATTTCACCCTCATATATCTAAAACTGAAATAAAATATAAATGGGTGCCAAATACAGATACTAAACAGCCAAGTACAATTCAGCAAATATTTAACTAGCCAGACAATATCAATGGCAGACAACTTCTGTTGAAAAGTGCTACTTGTGAATTTTTTATGGATTTATTAAGGAACTGCCACAAAGAACTTGAAACACATAAACAGAATTACAGTGCATCCTTGCTCCTTTAAAGTCAGAATGAAAACTCAGAATGGATTCACCACCCCACTGACATGGAAGCCACCAGACAGATCTTGGGGAACAAAGTTAAGAATCTGAGGATTGGGGAACAGGAAAATTGGTAGAGAATTGCATCACATTGCATCACATGAACATGTGGCCTCTGGGAGATGAGCTCACTTACGTAGAGTGCTAACCACTTGCAGTTCACAAGGTGTACAAACACACTGAGAAAAGGAACTCCACTGTGCTTAGCACGAATTAACACCTAGATAATCAGTCTCAATACATGGCTATTAAGGTATAAATTAGATTTAATTCTGATGGTTGTTTTACGGAATTTATTATCTGAATTATTTATTATCATATTATTTATTTCTCTGAAATAAATTGTGGCAAGTGCCAGAATTTAGGTGCATTTACAAAAAAATCTGTTTAGGCTTGGTATGACTAATTTAGATGCAAAATTTGAATCCCCATATTAAGTATAACACTTTTCTCTCGGAATTTGAATTTGGGATTACAAGGTTTGCAGAGATTTCTTGGTTGTTTTGACTTTGGCATGTTTCAAAATATGAAGTTTCGCAAAGTGCCAACTGTCAAATACTTGTACAATGTATCTTAGAGCATCTGACAGCTAGCATGCAATAGTAATAAGAAATACCAATATATCAAACACTATATTGTCAAATAATAATGCATATGAACCATCAAATAACAGCCATATCCTGTGTGTTTATTGAGGATTCTCAGTTGGAATAGCAAAGAGATAACTTGCCCACTGCTTGAAATCTTCATCTCCTATGGAGACTTTCTCGGGAATACTAGTTGTGTTCTAGGGCATATACTGTATTTGTTTCACAATAGATATTAGGATGCTGTCAACTTTGACTCATGGACTCCTATGAATGAGAGACCACCCCCAAATCACCCTGTCATCAACAAGTCTTGGAGATTCAGAGACATGGCTTCCTTGATTGAGTCTATCCATCTACGAGTTCTTCCTCTTTTCCTACTGTCTACTATCTTCCCAAGCATTATTATCTTTTCTAGGGAGTCATGACTTCTTATGATATGTCCAGAGTATAGTGAGCTTTCATAGACTTGAACCTACTTCCAGGAAAAATCCACCTACCTGATGCATCTGAGAAAGCAAACTCAAGTCGACGAAAGGTTGTGGTACCAACTTCTCTCTTCCAATTAGTCTTCCAAGGGTCCATAAGGGATCTGATACTGTACATAGTCTTAGATAAAAGTCTTCCTCTTACATAATCTTTAGAAATGATTTGGGGGCAGTAGATATGTGAACACCTTCTCTTAAACATTTTATTTATCATTCCAAAAGAAAATATTTCATAGTTCTTTCCCCCATAAAACAAACAAACAAACAAACAAACAACCCTAGGGGAAAATGCTTTATTCCCTAATTTTTCTGGATTCCCTAATTTTGGGTTTTGGAAGTTGCAGTTGAAAATAGAACTTGTAGTAGTAGCAGTGTACAGTCTGAACCCATATCTGCAGGGGATAACTTCCCAGATTTACAGTGGACAGTGAAAAACATGGATAATAGTGAATGCTCCATTTCCACCAGAAGTTGATCATAGAGTACCATTCAACATCTCTAGCTTTGGCCCAGTTTGCTTGAATCCAGCTTCTGTCCTGTGGGGGTATTTGCTAGCCCTTCTAATCTGATGTGATTTGCATATTCAATATGCACCCCATCATCACCCCACTAGTTTCTTCTTTCTATCGTGAAGAAGAACCAATACTGAGCACTCAGGAATGGGGTGGAAGTGACCATGTCCTCTTGGTATTTGTATACAGAGAAAAGGGCGAAGCCAAATGAAGCCAAAGACATGCACTTTAAACTTTAAGAAACTGATTTCTTAAGAAAACTGATTTCTTAATTAGTAGGTATCTAAAGGAACCAGGATGGATACATATTTTCAATAAAGAATGTTCAGACAAGTAAAGATGAGAAAAAATGACAAGATATGGAAAAAGGGGGAAAGATAAGAGAGGAATATAAACAAATAGTACTTAAGGGTAGAAAGTCAAAACAGTTGAAGATCAAGCTGGTAGGGCCAGTGGGTAGAGAAGAAAGTGAAATGCTAGCAGAGGGAACAGAGAAGGCAGAACTGCTCAACACCTAGTGTGCCTCAGTCTTCATCCAAAAAGAAAATGATGCTCTGCCTGGTAAAAAGAGCAAATGTTGCAGCTAGGAGACTTCATGCATTTAATTTTTCCTGCGTAAATGTAGTATTTTCCATTTTTCAGTATTGGAATTCATTTTGTTAGTTTTGGCTCAGCTTTCCAATCTTACAAGGTCATTTTGAATTCTGATCCTGCCTTCTGCGGTATTTGCCACCTCACTTAGTCTAATGTCTTCTGATAAGCATGCTTTGTATTCCATCATTCAAGTCATTCATAAGGATTTTGAACAAAACCAGGCCTACATTCAGCATTTCCGATGTATAACAAATACCATGTACACTATAACACAGAAAGTAGCACAGAGGGCTCACCACTTCATATGTTATACTGAAAGCAGGAAGATTAGGAGGAGCAGTGTGGCTCCAGGAATCAGGCCCCCTCTGTCCCTTTCACCACTACATAGATGCCTCAAAAACAAGTCATGCCAGACTATTATATATCTCTCTTGCTGTGGAATGCTGTGGATGTAGCATACTTTGATTTCAGTAAGGCCTTTGATGTGGCCCCCATGATATTCTAGCACAGAAGTTAGCAAAATGTGGGCTATGCAATTCAACTGTTAGGGAGATTTGTAGTTGTTTGATTGACCAAACCCAAAGGGTTCTCACCAATGGCTCCTCTTCATCCTGGAGGGAAGTGACCAGTGGGGTGCCACACGGTTCTGTTCTGGGCTCAGTACCATTCAACATCTTTACTGATGACTTGGATGATGGAACAGAGGGCATGCTTATCAAATTTGTAGATGACGCCACATTAGGAGGCCAGGATCAAAATTCAAAATGACCTTAATAGAAAGTTGATACAAAACTAACAAAATGAAATTCAACACGGAAAATGTAAGGCACAAAAAATGAAATGCAGAAATATAGAATTGGTGACACCTGGCTTGACAATAATACATGCGAAAGGGATCTAGGAGTCCTAGTAGACCACAGGTTGAACATGAGTCAACACTGTGATAGAGCAGCTAAAAAGCCAATGCAATTCCAGCCTGCATCAATGGAAGTATAGTGTCTAGACTGAGGAAGTAATAGTACCACCAGTCAGGCCTCAACTGGAATACTGTATCCAGGTCTGGGCACCACAGTTCAAAAAAGATGCTGACAAAATGGAGCATGTCCAGAGGAGGGCAACCAAAATGGTGAATGGTCTGGAGACTATGCCCTATGAGGAGTGACTGAGGGAGCTGGGTATATTTAGCCTGGAAAAGGTTAAGGTGATATGATAGCCTTGTTTAGATATTTGAAAGGATGCCATACGAAAGATGGAGCAAGTTTATTTCTGCAGCTCCAGAGAATAGGACCTGGACCAATGGGTTTAAACTACAGGAAAAGAGATTCCTCCTCAACATTAGTAAGAACTTCCTTGACAGTAAGAGCTGTTTGACAGTGGAGCACACTCCTTTGGAGTGTGATGGGTATCTCCTTCTTTGGAGGTTTTAAAGCAGAGGCTGGATGGCCATGTGCCAGAGTTACTTTGTTTGTGTATTCCTGTGTGGCAGGGGGTTGGACTTGAAGTCTCCAACTATGATTCTATGATTTACCCTGTTCTAAACATGTGAATAGGACTACAATGAGGTTCCTTCACAAATGTCAATGTGAAACATATTCTATAAAAGCAGAAATGTTAAAACTGCATGATGTTCCATTGTGTTTCAGTAATTAAATATTAAGCACAAATGTTTGTCATCTATCAAATGCTATTGTATGTACAGCACTGTGTAAATTTACAGTGCTATATAAATAAAGATTAATACTACTACTACTACTACTAATAATAAACCAGCCTATATATATTGAAGTCATGATGGGATAGCAGCATTTAAGTATGTGTGGATGTCCAAATTTGTGAATGTAAATTTTGAGGATAAACCTGGAAATGGATCCACTTTGGCTCCCCTTGTTTACATCTTGCAGATGCCTTATCCTCCCAGGTTGAACATGTAGAAAAATAACATTTGCTTGTTTCCTAATTGTTGAAAGGTTTGGTTATGATGAATGACTGGGACATATTGACACAACACATCCTGAACCACTGGTGCCAGTGGGCAAGCTGGCTTGGGGATTCATAGTCAAAGAGTTAGTTTTCTGAGCCTTGTTTCCCTTCCCTTCTAGTCCCCTAATCCCCTGGACTCTTGTTCCCTTATTTTTAAATTGATCTGGTAGCCAGCTGCTGGTAGAAAGAGAAGTGATGATCTACTTTTCAAGAGATGCAAAATGGGAATCTTCCATCCATTTATATACATGATGGTGCTGCAAGAAGCTGGATGGGTGGGAGGGGAGGCCTTTTTCTTTTTTTCTTCCTGAGGGAACAACATTGTCAATGCTGCTCCTCCCACAAGTCCAGCTGGCAAATGGGGTTTAAATAGAAGGATTGAAGGGGCAGTTCAGGGCTGATTAATTAGCTGAGTGGAAGGAAGGAAGATGGGAATTTTGTTTGACTGAGATTTTAATTGATGTTTAAAGGTTGCACTTTGAGTTGGTCATTATAGGGCAAAAGATGAACATGAAGAGTCCAGATGGGCTTAATGGCATCTCTACTTGCGGTTCTTCTTCTTTATCATCATTAGGGATTTGTATTAACTTGGTCCCATATTGTGTGTCTCACCCTTAGATTTTGACCTGGTTATGGGAAACATTTATTTTAACCCTTCCCATCTGAAAGTAAAGACAAGGCAATCCTTCCTCTGTCTCCCACTTTTAAATTATGTTAACAGACATTATAGTACTGAGTTCTGATGAAGAATTATGCATTGCTTCTACTTCTGTGTCATCATAAAAGTTCCATTTGTACTCTAAAATTTACATGTACATCTGAATTTCTTAAATGAAAAGGTACTCTGATGATCCAATCCTAAAAGCTGTTGCACTGTAATTTCTTATTGCTCCTTTGAATTCAGTACAAGTGGAGGAGATGATTTCTTTATTTTGGTGTAAGGGAAGAAATGGGAAAGTATGCAAAATGATTAGGAAGCCAGAAGAAGCTGGAGGAAACCTTACATGTGCCTTTCAAAAATGGGATAAATTATATGGAATCCTCAAGAACTTATTTTTTTAAATTATTTTTTTATTGGCATTTTGTACAGACACAAAAAATACAATGGACATTTCATATTTTGACAGTTACCACCTACATCACATACATAACATTACATGCCATTATATTCTATCATAAAACATTTAATAAACATACAAAAAAATTACTTCCTTCCATTTAGAATCCTCTTTGTTTTGCTTTATTTTTAAGTTCTATCTTACACATAAGCTAACTGCTTTCTTTACCTCCATTTTGTCTTCCAACGTTATTCTATTTTTACTTAATGAACACAAATTTTCCAATTTTCAATTTTGTTATTGTGGTTATCATATAATTTCATTCATAATGTTATCCTTTCCCTGAATATTTCCATCCATCCATCCAACCAACCAAGAACTTATTTTTAATGGCATTACTGTCTGTCAAACTCACATTCTGTCAAACTCATACTCAGTCTGGGACCAGATGTATACTTTTAAAAAGGTGGACCCTGCATGAGATAACTGGCTTATAGAGTTACAACATTGATTTTAGCTCTTTGATTTTGGAATCCTATATATTTAAAATTAACAAGAAATGATTCATATTAGAAGCCTATTAGTTGAAGATGGTATACTTTGTGTGGGAAGGAACTGCTTAACACTAATGAGCTGGGGTACTTTTAGTATATTGTGTTGTAGTGTCTGTGTAGGACACTTTGGTGTGCATAATTGTCTTGATCTTGTTAAAATGAAAATAGCTAAACAGAATACTTTAAACAGAATCAGTGTTAGATAGAACAGCCTAGCCAAATAAAAGGAACAGGTTTGCTCATTGACAATGTATGCTTTAGGAATGTTGGGTGCATACAGGAGTTCATATTTGCAGTGTTAATTTGTCTGGAATAAATAATCCAGTAGTTCCCCAATTGCTCGTTGTCCTTCTCTTAGCCTTTAACTGACCCATGGGTATTGCAAAGTGGTTCAAGAAGAACCTATTTTAATTCATTATACATATGAAGATGAATTATTATATGTAGCGCAGATTTACACACAATGGAATGCAAGAGTGGTGGTTGGTTTGATAAATTAATGGAAAGAATAAGGATATTATCTGCCGTCTGTTATGTTACACAAGCTATAGTTGTGATGCTGAAGTGCATACAGGCATCACCAACCCAAAATATAAGCCAGGTCCCTGTAGAGGGAGCACAGCTGGCAGCAGAAAGGCAAATATGTTGCAGGACAGGATGCAGCTAGACAGGAATTCATTTATTGCCTGAATCTCCAAGGAAAGAGCAAGGGGTGTTTTCTCAAGAGCTTGTTTACCAATTTGTTTTTCATATGGAGCATGGCTCCCAAATTAATTCACAGGGCTGAATGCATCTGCCACCTGCTTTGAAACAGGTGAGATCACAAGCAACTTATCTGTTGCTCCTTGAATTAGTAAAATTCTGAAATTATCAAGTTCATTGAATAGCCAGTGAAAACAGAAGCTGCATCTAAACTGAGGAATTAATGCAGTTTGACACCAGTTTAACTGCTATGACTCACTACTACGGAATTCTGTGATTTGTAGTTTTCTATGGGGCTTTACAGACCACCTGGTCTGAAGCCTCCTTTTTTGGTGCAGACCTTTGCCGCAGTGTCACAGCTGCGATGCACTAAATGGAAAAGGCACCATTGGGTGCCTTTACGCTGTAGCAACTGCACAGTTCTGTAGAGAAGCTGCGCGGTTGAGACAGCATTGTTATGCACGCCGTCTAAACTGTGCTACGTAACAACACCTGCGTCGTTGCGTGCTAGGGCTGGGGAGCGTGCAAATTCTGTGTGCTCCCCAGCCCTAATCACAGTGTGGGGACAGCCCTTTTGGGCCATCTGTACTGTGCCTTAGATATTTAGTCTTCTCTGCCCAAGATTTCTCATGCCATGATAACAAACTACAAATCCCAGGATGCCACAACAAATAAAGTAGTGTAAAACTGCATTAGCTTTGCAATGAGGCAGCAGTCAATGTTTGTGACGTAATGCATTTGCATATGATGTGTCAGTCATGAGAATTTTTTTTTTGAGAAATATCAAAGGCTGTATAATTATAAGCAAACATCTTCATTCTGATACTTTTTTGCCTTTCTGTCTGGTTGGTACTAAGCAGTTTATGTAGTGAGCTCAAGTTTTATAACTACATATCCATTAATTCATAAGCCTTTCTGCAAAATGCCAGATAAATTAATAGTGCAACTATAAAACAATAATACTGTGGCATTTATAGCAGGCTTTCTATTCAGAGTGTAGTATATATTTATATTTAAAAAAAATCCAGCACCCCCATCAAAATGGGAACTGCTGCCAACATTCTCCTGCTTTGTCATTGATGATTTAGTCTGTTGTTGTTGTTGTTTTCCTTTCTTTTCCCAGTTTGGGACTCAAGGCAGCTTATAAAAGTGAAAACAAACATAGCCAAAAGTTACTGCAATTTTGTGATTAAACTGTCAAAAAAAATTAAAACCTGTTAAACACACAAACCATTAAAAAGAAAACAGCAAATAAAAATCCAGTACATGATGCAAGGCCCTGAGCAGGTCAGTCTTCTCAGATCTGTGGAAAGAGTCTTTACCTGCCTGAGGAAAGATAGCAAAGGGGATGCCAGTCTAACCTCTCTGGGAAAGGACTTCAAGAGCATGGAAGCAATCACTAAGAAGGCACTACCCTGTGTTACCAAAACACAGATGGGTTTGTATGGGAGAATATGGTCCTTCAAATAACATGGACCTGATATACGGCTTTATAAGCAGCACTTTTCCCAGAAAGGGTCACGCAGTAAATGCAGCTGTTGCAAGAGACACAACAGAATTGTTTACTCCCTGCAGCCACTTAACAGTTTTTAGGCAGATAACAATAAAAGGAAGAATCAACATTTCTGAGTCTCCAGCTAAAAGCTATATCCAGAAGAAATGGAGTCAAGAATGGATGGGTTGTTTAAACAAACAAACAAACAAACAAACAATAGCGGGGGGGTGAGGGGTGGGTTAGATGGGAGAGAGAAAATGACCACAGACTAAGCAGAATTAAGAACCAAGAGAAGCAGTAGCAATAGTGTTGACAAAACGTGGACTGACTGAGTTAATTATGGCTGCTGCTTGTCTGTATGTATATAAACAAAACACAAGCAGTGAATTTCATGGGAGGAGGGATGGTTGAGTTTTGCCAGCCCCCTTAGACTTCATTGGTCCCTGTAATGGCATTGATTTGCATGTGAGGTAACTGCTGCTATGAAGGGGGAAAAGCCCTCTGTGATGGTGTCAGCCCTCACTGTTGTTCGACAGTGTGAAATTAAATTAATAAAGCCCCCAACACCAGAAAACAACAGAAAATTAATGGCTTCTACTGTCGTTTTGTCATTTGCAACCCAGCTTTCCACACCAAAGGCATCGTAAATGCAAGCAGTTTCTCTAAGCAAGCATTGTTAGGAACTGCATGCAAGGTAATATTTATTATTTATTTTCTTCCCTGTACCCCTGGAATTAACAACATCTTCTGTTGTGGGAGCGAATGAAGGCTGCTAGAGCCTGTCCCTGCTGAGATGCTTGGGGTGAGAGAGCTGGATGGAACTCCAAGGCCTATAGGGAAATTGCCCCATGGGATGAGTGTCTGCCTCATCTTTGAGGGACCCCTGTGGGTAGGGTCAGACATGTTTAGGTGTCGATAGGGTTGAATAGGTTCTGCTGTCTCCAAGCAGAGCAGCTGGCAAAGGGGTATGTACCCATTCTGTTAATAGGAAACACCACACCACTGCATTCTTCCTCATGGGGTGAAAGGATGCATTATATGCTCTTGCTGGCATAGGAGAACAAAGGAACACTCCTAAAAGAAGCTGGGTCACTCTCTGTTTACCTTTGGAAAGGTGGAGATGAGTGGAACTCTCTGTCAACTGAGTAGAATTTTACTCAGTATCCTAGTGTACTGAACACAGTGTCTCTGTTTTTTACCCTCCCAAAGCCTTACAGTCATCCCTCCATATCCCTGGGGGTTAGGGGAACAAGGCCCCCATGAATATGGAAAATTTGTGAATAGTGCTGGCTCTGCCCACTTTTTCCCTGCCTGGGATAGCTGTAAGCAGCTGTCCCAAGCCGCAGAGAAGGGGCCAGGGCAGCAGCACACTAGCTCTCCCTTTCTCCCTGCCTGGTATAGCTCATGGGTGGAGGTCATGGTGAAACTGCAAATAACCAAATTTGTGAATCTCAAATCCACGAATATGGAGGGGTGACTGTACATTGGGGAAGCCTTAGCGGGGGCTGCTGCCAATTCAGTATGATAGACTTGAATGAGTTAGTTATTTGAAAAAGTTAGTTACTTGCAAAAGGTTGCACACATTAGAATAGTTCTTATAATATACAAAAGGCTTCATATAATATACAAAAGGCTTCAAACAGTCTAATGGACACATTATCCTTGTTTACTGTATGTAAAGCCAAGGAGCGGAAGGCAATGGGTCTCTGCCTTCTTATGATGTGTGTTTCAAGGAAGTCCTCATTTCTATGAATTGCTTGATTGTGGGTTCAAGAAACAGATATTAAATCAACCACAAGCCAAGGTTCACATGTAGGAGAAAGGAGGATCTCACCTTTTGCTCCAGAGGCAGGTCTAGCCTTTGCTACTCAGCATGTTTCTGTTCTATAATCTTTGGTGCTCTACATATATCTGTTATGCCTAAATAAAAGCATCTTTACTAGCAATCAGAAAATGAGCAGGGAAGGAGGCAACCAGATTTTCCATGGAAAGGAATTCCACAGCCTGAATGCAGTAACAAAGAAGGTTTTGTCTTGAGTCCTCGTCAACAGCATTTGCAAAGGTGGTGGGACTGAGAGACAGTCCTTCCCTGCAGATCTTAAAGCAGACCCTGGCTTAGGAGATATGGTCTTTCAGGTAGTCTGGACCCAAACTGTGTAGGTCTTTAAAGGTCAAAACAGCCCTTTGCATGTTGTCTGGAATACATGATCTCTGTATCTGGCCTCTGTCAACTGCCATTTTGGACCCATTTAAGTTTCTGAATGGTTTCCAAAACAGCCTCATATAGTATGTGTTACAGTACTCTGAATAGGATGTAATTGAGACATGTGTACACTAGTTTTAACTGTACAAATGCATTCGTGGCCACAGCTGAAATCAGGGCATCCAGGCTCAGATCCAAGTCCAGAGCACACCTCAACTGTAAACATGAAATTTCAAGTAGAGTGTAATAATAATAATAATAATAATAATATAATAATGTTTATTTATAACCCGCTCCTCTAATGAAATACTCAGAGCGGGGTACAACAAAGTTAAAAAATACAAGGTAAAACAACAGTCATATCCCTTCCCAACCTCCCCCCCCCCTTAAGACTAGATTAAACCAGAACTAGTTAAAACTGACATCAGTTAAAATTCGTTAAAACAGTAAAAACAAGGTGCAGTTTCATGGACAGTGCGAGTGCAATCCCCAATGGGTGGA
This sequence comes from Urosaurus nigricauda, assembly GCA_034509955.1. Taxonomy (NCBI): domain Eukaryota; kingdom Metazoa; phylum Chordata; class Lepidosauria; order Squamata; family Phrynosomatidae; genus Urosaurus; species Urosaurus nigricauda. The sequence continues at coordinate 155,757,545 of JAOEGL010000003.1, forward strand.
ATCAGAAGATTTAAACAGGGGGACAGCTAAGGTTAATCCCCCAGTTCCATTTACATTTTCATTTGCGTTTTTCAGGGTCGGGGGTTGGTGTTACATTTATTCCCTCTTCAGGGGAAGGCCTGCCGGAAGAGATGCATCTTTAAGGCCTTTTAAAAGCTGGCCAAAGATGTAATGAGATGCATCTCGTCCGGCAGGCCATTCCAAAGCTTAGGGGCGGTAGCTGGAAAAGTCCTCTGGGAGGTCTGCGACAGCCTAGTTTTCATAGGCTTCAGCAGATTCCTCCCAGAGGACCGAAGTGTGCGGGGCGGTTCATATGGGAAGGGGCGGTCCCTAAGGTAAGACGGGCCTGAGCCATGTAGGGCTTTGAAGGTTAATACCAACACCTTGTACTGCGCCCGGAAACTAATGGGCAGCCAGTGGAGAGCTTTAAGCACAGGTGTTATGTGCTCTCTCCTTGATGTTCCTGTGATAAGTCTGGCTGCCATGTTCTGAACTAATTGAAGTTTCCGGGTTAGGCACAAGGGTAGCCCCATGTAGAGCACGTTACAGAAATCCAGATGTGAGGTTACTAGAGCGTGTACCACAGATTCCAGATCTTTCGTATCCAGGAAAGGGCGCAGCTGGCGTATCACCCGAAGCTGATAGCAGGTGCTCCTGATTACCGCATTCACCTGACTAGTCATGTGAAGCGATGAGTCGAGGAGTACCCCCAGACTGTGAACAGAGTCCTTGGAGGAGAGCGTGACCCCATCCAGCACAGGCTGAATCCCTATTTCCTGTTCTGTCTTCTGGCTGACCAGAAACACCTCTGCCTTGTCTGGTCTACATAGAAAAAAGAGGAAGACTGCATTACCGATGGATAGACTCAGTCAAGGAATTCATAGCCCTGAGTGTGTGGGACCAGAGCTGTTGATGGTCTTTCAGGTGACTCAGAGGTCCTTCATTCATAGGGTCACTATAAGTTAAAGTCAATTTGACAGCAGTTAGCAACAACATTAGGAGTAGCATTCCAATGCCTTATGATTTATTACCTGTTGTTTCTTTTTAAAAAGTTGGAATTAATCTGCCTTCATTACTTTTCAGTGAAAATCTGACAACTGTGAACTCAGATTCTGTAATCCATTGAGCAACTATGGAATTCAGTTTAAATCTGTACCATTATCTATTAAACTTTGATGCTACATGTAGTAACACCATGTGTCACTAAGGTACTTTGTCAACAAAAGGAATTACTAGCGAGAAACCTTGTGGCCATCTATTGTTTTGTGGAGGTACTTTTTGCTTCGGCCTCACAGGCACCAAATGATGTTAGGAGTGAGAAGTTTTCTGGTAGCGTTATATAATTGGTGAGTCGGTTGTGACCCACCTCCATCAGAGCAACTTGTTCTGCCAGCCAGCCAAACCTATATCCCTTCCTTTGGCTGTGCTGCACTCCCTGAACTGAATTTGCAGGTGCATGCTGCAATTATAGTATGCAGGTAACATGCATTTCATTGAGAAGCAATCTTCAATGAGATGCTTCTGCTCTTCATTATATGGTGCTAATTTTAAATGCATATATAAACAATTTTTCATTTAGGAATAAATGAGGCACATTATTATTATTATTATTATTAGCTTTATTTATAAAGCGCCGTAAGTGTACACGGCGCTGTACAAAAACCAAGTAAAATCAAGGATATGTAAAAAGCCTACCCATGGTGTACAATTTAGAAATTCAGCCATGTGTTTCATTATGTATACATTTACTTGTTTCATTTATTTATGAAGTATTTTAATTATTATACTTATATCTTGATATACCACCAGTAAGCACAAGGCAGTGTGCAGGAGTCTCCTCTCTTCGCTATAGCTTAATCTTTGTGGGATAGGTCAGTATGGAAGAAAGTGAAAGAGAAAGTGAAACCTCATGATCTGATGGAGGTATCTATATATCCAATCTGGCATTGATATTGTATATCAAGACTAGATTGTGCATTGTATCTTCAAATAAGACTCAAAATTTACATCATGTAATCCCTGAGACCTTCTTTTGTTATACTAATCCTGCCATTATTATATATATTATTATATATTTCAAATATTTTTAAAATCCTTTACCAAGGTTTTGGTTTAGGTTTGTTGTGGTGGTTGGTTGGTTGGTTTGGTTGATTGTTTTGAGGAATCTCAGCCATTTGCTCCTGGGAAAAGGTCATGAAAATGTTTGCCTCTGTTATTCTGCAAAAGTGTTACATTTTTAGTAGAAGTCTGCATGGCCCACAAGGTCAAAGTGTGACTCAGAGGTTTGAAAAGCCTGATTCAACTCAGGCTTCTTTGGAGGTTGACTGATTACACTCAAGAACAAATCTCTCCAAATGTTTGAAGCTCTGACTGACATTGAAAATTGGCAAAACACTATATAATGCTTGCTTTTTGACAGAACTGGATGACATTAACAGGTATGGTAGATTCCTGTGGTGCAGCAAAATAGGTGGATGTCTTGCTTTTTGGTTTTTTGTTAAGCTCTTTTAAATTTTGATTCTGATTCTGTTTTCTTTGAAAGCACTGTTTAATTTTAATACCATTTACACTTATTGACATTATTGGATGAGATAAAGACTTCCACACTTCAGACAGATAGATGTAGGAGATTTCCTGTTTTGTTTTTGTTTTTTTGGTCGTAGTACCGATTTTGGTTTTGGTCATTTCAAAAGGGGGCTCACTTCCCACTTACATGTTTTCTTTTGTATTTGTATTTTGTTTTATATTTATTTTTTTGCAGAGGGGAATCTGAACAAAATGACATACATAACAGATGTGCTCAAAGAAAAGAAACCCTTAGAATTTCAAAAATATAGGGACATGTATTCTGTGGCATTTATGAGGTCCTCTACAGTCCAATGAGAATGTTAAAAGTCTGGGGTGTTCTTAAAAGGGACCCTTATTCCCCTTTGTGGGCAGTTTGCTGTGTTCCTTCTTGCATGACCATGTTTTATGCACACAGAGCAAATGTATTACACTATCAGTCTGCAAAATCCTCATAGTGCATCTGCCCTTGCTTGTTTTTCAGGTGCGTGTGATGGTTACCCCTCTTGCTCTTTATTAAGAACAAGAGACTTTAAGAATAGTAGGAAGGTGACTCCCTGACCTCCCTGTCTTGGCATTGCTAGGAGAGTTTTGCTCATGTTTTGGTGATTTGATGGGACCTCACACAGCTGCTTGGTAATTGTTGTCAGCAGCAGCTACAATGAACAGGCAACAAACAATTTTCATTGTTAGTCATGGTTCAGAACTAAAACCATTCCTGGAAGCCCTGAGTCAGCGCTATGGCAGGTGACAAAACAGTCAGTCACAAAATGCACCCCTGCCCTGTTAGCTTCCCAGACCATGGGAAAATTATTTTTATACAGTACTATACTCCACTCTTTCCAGTGTAGCTGCTGGGAGCTATAGTCCAAAAAGTGCTTTTTCTAAGCTCTGTTTTCCTTAGCTTGGAAGGAAATATACTTTCTCTCAAGTTGGATAAAGTTTGGAGTACCACTGTGTCTCTGAATTCCTCTAAATCACCTGTGAAGCTTTGGGAGGAAACAAATTAATTTCAGAATGATTCAGAGGAGGGTTGCTTTACTTCAAACAAATTCTTTATCAGTTTGAATTTGGATTATTTGGCTCATGATGTATCAGAAACCATTGGTGGTACCATGTCAGTGAGATGCTGAATTTCCTCTGAGTTTTAGTCCAAGGTGTAGTGCATACTTTGAAGGAGTCATCCAAGGTGTGGAATCTAGTCTCCCAAACAGGATCAGTACTTTTGATAGCTTCTTTAAAGTTCAAACTAAGACCAGGGGCAGATTCCCTACCCCACTTGCAGGAGCTCACTCTGTCATGCGGCACTTGGGCCTCAAACTGCCGACCTGCCAATTTTGCAATCATCTGAGCCAGAATCTTAACTTCTGAGCCACCATGTCCCTCATACTATACATACTCGTAACTATGCATACTATGCATACCCTTAACTTAATCTTTACTGCATAAATCATTGGGAAATTTCTTTTGCAAGGCAAAATCTCTTCACAGGCCATAATGTGTTGCTATTTGGGCCTAAGGATGAAGAGAAGATCTTTTTCTAATTTACACCCAGTTGATGGAATCACTTAGATTCCTTATTTCTTATGAAATAGAAATGTGGACTCATGAGTCACTGTCTCTGGACTTGAGGACAGGTGAAGATTGCTACACTTAATTGCTAGTGTGAATCAATATATGCAACAGAATGTGGTAGTACAATGAGCTGAGCCTGCAAGTGGGAGATATTGGAGTTTATTGGACACAGTTTTTTCCCCATTATGGGAATGGGAAGGGGATGCTTGTATCCGCGCGCGACCAAGAAAAAACAGATTTTATCACACACCAAAACATCCTCAAAATGGCCCCATTCCATGGCACCAAGCCATGCCCCTTCAGTGCTGAGGTGCATCATTTTGCTCAGACGAAAGTCTTCTGACCCGAACATTTAACACATCTCAGCACTGAATGGGGATGGCTTGGCGCCATAAAATGGAATGGTGCCATTTTGAGGATGTTTTGGTGTGTGATAAAATCAATTTTTTCTTGGTTGTGCACGAACATGAGCATACCCTTCCCGTTCCCATAATGAGGAAAAAACTATGTCCAATAAACTCCACAGCTTCTGAATGCTTCCTTATGCAAATAAGGAAATCCTGAAATGAGAACACTAGAACTTCAGAACCTAGTTCAGCCTTTTGTCCTAGTTTCCTATTTGCAGTTTTTATATAAACACATACATATATGTGGATATATAGATATATATATACAGTGGTCCCCCGGGTTACGAAAGTAATCCGTTCCGGAATCACTTTCGTAACCCGGAAATCTTAGTAACCCGGGGGACCGCTTTGTTTGTAGCGCCGCGCGGCAGATTTAAAGGGCCGGCGCTTTTTTTTGGTCATAACCCGGGGGGGGGGGGTTTGCAAGCCGGGGCCGTTTTTCCAGCCCCAGCTCTTTCGTACCCCGGGATTTTCGTACCCCGGGGTATTCGTAACCCGGGGGACCACTGTATCCATACATATATATATGGATATAGAAAGATAAACCTTAGCCTACCTGCAGACTTAAGGGCTCGACAGACTGCCTTGAAAAGACGGGCTCTTTTTGTCCTGGATCATCACAGCAGCAGCCAAACAAGACGGCAAAGCCAAACAAGGTGGCAACAATGCGGACCAAAAAAAAAGGAGTTTTGAGAAGCAGCTCCTTTTTGCACGGCACCTGCGATGCCATAAACACTGTGGGGTGGCATGGTGATGTTACATGGCGCATGCACGACGTCATCAACACGCACGATGTGTGGACAATGCAGCATCACAATGGTGCCGCCCATATGTACTAGGGTTCAGGAGTGTGCGGTTGCTGCGTGCTTCCAAGCCCTAGTTTTGGCCAAGGTGCCCGTTTGTACTGGGCCTTAATTGGTATATTATCTTCTTATTAATCCATATGGCCTGAGGTCTGTTAGTTTGGGTTAAAAGAATCATGCAAACTATGCCTAGGTATGTTACTTAGAAGTAAGATACACTTAGGGGCTTTCCAGACCGCCCAAAAGGGGCAGTCCATCCTCGCCCCAAGAAGCGGTGAGAGGGGGCCAAGGCTGCTGCACCGGCAGCCTCAGAGGCCCCATCCCGCCACTTACGAAGGCCGTGGGGAAGCGGCAAATAGCCGCTTCCCCTCAGCCTCAAAGTGGGATGCAGCAGGCACCTTGGGCACCCGCTGCACCCCACTTTCCTCAGCACTGGGAGGGGAGAAAGGAGCCGCCACTGCAAGAACCTGGTGCAGAAAAGGAGCTCGGTTTTTGAGCTCTGTTTTGCACCGTGGGAAGGGTGCGCTTGGTGCCTTCCCACGGCGCGATGGCATCATGATGCGCGCAGCATTTCTAAATGTTGCACGCACCATGACAACATCATGGCGCACCCGTATGGACGCCACCATTTTTAAATGGCGGTGCCTATCCACTTTAGGGTTAGGGAAGGTGCAAATGCTGCACCCTCCCTAACCCTAATCGCGCCTCTTCTAGCCCTAATCGCGCCTAGATCGAGCCTTAGTTCAGTGGTATCTTAAGCATACTTGTTTTTTGTTGTGCACCCTCAAGTTGACTTCAGTATATGGTGAGACTATTAATGAGAGGCTTCCTAAAGATCCTTTTATTAACAGAAACTATACATTTCTTATTATACGTGTACAGTTGTATCATGGAGATTCCAAATACTATGCAACATCTACATTCACGTTACATGTTAGTTTTTTAATCTTCCCAAGGACAGTAGTAACAGCTATTCATAGAAAAGACCAGAGAAACCAAGAATTATTTGGCAGCAGCATGTTTCCTATTCCAAATGAAAGGAAACAGACAAAGATAGAAGTTAAATCTGTAAAAGTACAATTAGTTTGTGTGCAAGTCACTAGATCACAGCTCTTCTGCATGCAGCTGGGTGCTGGATTGGTCTGAGAGAGGTCTGAACAAACAATTAAAGTGGATTCACTTTTGCTGCAACCTGAGGCATGTTTTGAATGGGATATTTTTGGCTGGAAATCCAAACAAGCCTTAGCTCCTTTTCTAATCTGCAGTATTAACTTGAACTACATCCTGTAGCCAAGATTCTAGTTATGCTGTCATCTATAATTAAACTACAAAGAGTAGTTAGACAAGACTGTCCATTATCCCTATTATTGTTTAATTTATGTATTGAAACCTTGGTACAGCAGATTAGACAAGATAGACATATCAAGAGGGTCAGCAAGGGTCAACATGAATTTAAAATTATGTTCTATACAGAATTACATGGCTGTGTTTGCACTGCAGAATCCATGTTGATTGTTATTCTTAATCTAAATTAGAGGCATTTGGTGAATTGTCTAGGTATTGCAGTAATTTGGGGAAATTAGTAATGTTACATTAGGTACTGATGAGGAACAGAAAAGGAGAACTAAATTTATAAGATGATCAAAATATAAAAAATTAGAAACATTATGGTACATTTTTCCAGGTAATATCTGCAATATGATTGAAACTACGGTAATCACTTACTGAGGACAGACAAATGTGCCAAACTAATTATTTCCTGGTTGGAAAGAGTTGCTGGAATTAAAATTAAAATTAAAACACTTCTTAACTATTATTTTCTTACAGTACAAAACTTGGTTTTCCCAATCAACATAACAAGATTCAGTCAGAAGTTAACCACTGTACAGAAAATAGAAAATTGCAAGCAGTAAGGCACAAATGTTACAACAAGAGAGATGTGAAGGTGGATTCTTGGTACTCTATAATGTATATTAGTATCATACCGTTTTCTTGGTTGCAATGATACAATAATTGTTCAAATATTTAAAAACATACTAACCTAGAGAAAAGAGTCAGTGCCCCTTTAGTGGACTAGTTATGGTTTACTAATTCAGAAAGAGGGGGTACACAACATTTGATTAATTATACTATTGTAAAAATTTGGAGAATGCAGAGGCTTATTTTGGCTTCAGGTGTATCTCTTCTTTACCATGGACTAGGTTTTCAGAAAGAGAAAGAAGCAGGGAGTTACTCTACCTAATTTGAACTGAATCAAATGTAAGGATTTTGTTTCTTGGCAGGGGCATCACTAAGGGTGTGTGTAGGGTTCAGACCACAACAGCTGACAACCTAAGAGGGGATTTAACACCACTGCTCCCCAAACATTTGCCTTTGGGCAGAAATGGGTTGTGGCATTCACCTGTGACCTTTAAAATGCTGCAGAGATGGTGTGAGTGGGGCAAGACTCAATGGCAAGAGAAAGGATGAGCCCCATGGCTTTTTTAAAATTAAAATTGTTTTTTTAAAATTAAAATGTTAAATTTTAAAAATTACATATTTTTTAAAAGTCTTTTAAACTTGTCTTTAAAAACATCACATCTTACCAAATTTTACTTGACTTCTACCACTATACTGCTGGGTCATACTGTAAACCAAGGTAGTGGTGACATACATGATAACTACAGTGTGCATTCTATTGGCAGAATCCTGGTGACCAGTTCAAATACCATCAGCTGATCAATGGAAAAAGAAAGTATAGCTCACTGTGCTTATAAATAAAACTTGTTATGAATGAGGACAATAATTTCAATTCAGATATTGCAGAAAAAACAAACTCTTATTATTGGAAACAGACACATTTGCCGACATGATATTTTACTTTGGGAATAAGAGATTATTTTGATATTAGTATTTTGATATTGGTAATATGGGATAACTGCTGTGCAGTGAACATGGTCTGGTGTTATGCATTCACATGCCATAGCATCAGAAAATGCCATATTGGAGGCTTTATATATTGGAATAATAGAGAAAAACAAAAATCAATTAAGAAAAAGTTGTAACCAAAACCAATGACATCACTGGAGGACATTTAAAAAAACACTTGCAGCCATAGCCTCTCTCTCCAGCTTGTACTGTAGAAATGTGGATTGTGTTGATATTTGAGAAACTTTTCAAACATTTAAAAACTAAAAGTAAATGCAATCTTGACATGAAATAAGAGTTGAGGAAAAAGGAATTGCCACTCTTTAGTGCTACTTTATTAGGATTAGGGTTGATGTGGACAAGATTTTGCCCAGTCACAATCTCATTAACGTCCTTAATTTTTCCATTGTTTTCTAGGAACAGGTCTACTTTTTGACCTAGTTTCAGGAAGCAAGAATTTCCATATTCAGGCTCTTGAGTTGCTACTCATTTCTTTTTCTTTCTGCATGAGTTCATGCTGACAACCTTAAAACCATTCTCCTTAAGGTGTCCCTCATAGATGTGACTGTCCTCCTTGGCTCCAATAACAGAAGGAAGTAGCAGGCTTGTTTCTCCATATATACAGTGCGCCCGCTCCATATGCAGGCACACCGTACGCAGCTTCTGGTTTATGCAGAAGCTGCGTGGCAGTTAAATGAATGGTGCATACATGCTGCCCCACTGTGAGCACAAGTCTTATTATACTGAATGGGGCTCAAGCACACACGTTATTCGCCTTATGCGGGGATCCCCCACATAAATAATGTAAATAATGCCCACATCTTGTATCTGTGGTAGAGGCATCTGTTCAAAAGCAAGCTAGCTAGCTGGTAATCCAGGCCACCAAAGATTAAAACAGCTGCTAGGTTGCATGGACAGAATCGGGGCTATATTCAAGCTATATTGAAACCACATGTGTAAGGTAACTGATAAAACTTCTGTTTTTGTGTATCGAGGCAAGCAAAAAGAACATCTTGTAGAGCACAGTATATAGTTCGTATGCCCCTTATAGTTTGAGACTCATGCATTTGAGAATTGTCTGTTGTATGAAAATGGTTCTTCAGCCCCTACTGTGGTATTGATGCTAAGGTACAGATGCTTATTATAGGTTGTTACTGAAGTGATGATCATTTCTGGTAGAAGCCTCTGTGTGTGTATCTGTACATGTCTTCAGCTTGCCTGTCAACTTTTAGTGTCCTCATGAATTTCATTAGGCAAGGAGTACTCAGAGGTGGTTTTGCCAGTTCTTTCCTCTGAGATATAGCTTACCCAGAGGGTTTTTGGGACTAGTCACATGGCAAATTGTGGCAGGGTCTTCTATTTCTTTTTCAGTGCACCATGGGCAATTTGCCTGAAGAGGGATTCCTAGAATTTGAGTTGCCAGCATTGTTCAGCCTCTTGTTAGGCCCAAGGGATGCTAGGAGTGCAGTGGGAAACATGGCCTGTCTGCACAGGCTGGGACTAGCTGCTGTGAATGACAAGCGGTGTGTATTGATCGTTTTCTAAACTCGTCCCAGCCGATAGAAGGTAATTAATGACTCCATTTGCCTCAGTACCAAGCAGAACAATTGAGTTTGAAACGGCAACAACTGGCAGTGATGTGAAAGCTCCCTAAGGGGGATACCTTAGAAAGAAGCTGACTGGCCATGGTTGCTGTGGGACACAGGAACACATCTGTGGGGGAAAGGAGTGCAGGTTGAAAAAGAATGGGAACAAGGAAGAGCCAAAGTTTGGGATAATGGGTGCTACATTCCTCTCACTTTTTCAAAAATAAGGAATAATTTGGAGCAGTGATTTTTGAATAAAGGGCCTCCCTTATGATCTGCAAAAAGATCTATGAAATGCAAAAGGTCTCTCTTTGCGAGAATCTTGCCATGACATTTTGTTGTGGCTGAAGACCAAATAAGAATGTCTAGCTTTGTCTAGTTTGCTGGCTTGCCAGTTGTTTTAGGGTTGTGGTTTCCTGCCCCACTCAAGGGCTTTTTTTCTTTACTCCAGAATGGCAGCTTGACATGTTGAGGATCTCTAGGGCATGTAATCTACTTGGTTACTGTCTCACAGATATGAGGGGGAAAGCAGATCACTTCAGTTATAGCATCCTCTCATGTGACATGCATCTATCTGCCTATATACCTTAAGGCCAACAGATCCTGTCCGAACTTGGAAATTAAGTAGGGCCAACACTGGTTAGTACTTAGACGGTGCTGTGAGCTATATTTCAGAGGAAGAAACTGACAAAACCACCTCTCACTTTTCCTTGCCTAAGAAAACCCTTTGAGTTCATGGGGCTGCCATAGTGCCATAGTACGTTCATAGTACCTGAACGTACGTGCACACATGTGAGCATGTGCACACACACATGCGGGCATATGCGTGCGCGCGCACACACACACACATGCGGTATTTTGTACATTGTTGCAGACAGCCAGTCCAATTAGCTCAACACTTGTCTTTGGACCTACATGCCAAATCAGCTGGAAAAGCTAGATTGCCTATGGAACTCAGCCTTTATGGACATAGTAGCACTTAACGCTGTTCCTGGGGGAAAAAAAGATAACTAAAGTTTTAAATCTGTTTATTTAAAAATGTGTGAGCCCATATCTGTCTGTTATTTTGTTCTCTAAAACTAGTGTCATCTCCCTCCTTCTGGGACATAATAGAGAATAGTTTAGATTCATACTAGCAAAATCTAATTATGGGTATTCAGACTCTGACTGTTCATCAAATTTGGGACCCCAGGAATTCATAATGTCTAGCTCTACTGGAAGGTGCCAATTTGAATCAGTGAACACTCTGACACGCAGGTAGGAATCTTGCCTTGAAGTCATTGCTGGTCAAGCATGTGAACCTGTTCCACACAGATCTTCCTCTAGCGGTTAATAGATTGTTTCTTGGAGGTGGAATAAGAGGAATGTGACTGTCTTTCCTTGGTTAGCATAATTTTTTTTCCAGTGCAGAATGGAGAAGAGTGCTAAGAATATTCTGGACAGCCAAAAAGACAAATAGGACCTTGAACCAGAATTCTCCCTGGAAGCTAAGATGATCAAATTGAGTCTATCATACTTTAGCTACATCATGAGAATGCATGACTCATTGGAGAAGCAAATAATGCTAGGAAAGGTAGAGGATAGCAGAAAGAGAGGAAGGCTGCATGCCAGATAGATAGAATCAGGGAGGTCACAAGCCTGAGCCTGCAGGGCCTGAGCAGAGAGGTAGAGGATAGGGGTTCTCATTCACAGGATTGCCATGAGTTGAAGGTGACTTGAGAGCAGTGAAAAACAACAACAATCCTAACACAAAAAATTGCTTGGTACCGAATATGAATTTCTTTGCTCGTGGGCTATAAACACAAATTCTTGTTTTTATTGCTGTCTGCAATTTTTAAATCTCTAGATTACAACCCTATGTATAGCAACTCAGAAGTAAGCTCCATTGAATTCATTGAAGCTTACTCCCAGATAATTGTGCACAATACTACAGTACAGCCTTAGCTTTTCCCACTTCTCCCTTCACCTCTTTCACCATCTGTCCCTACATGGAGACTGTCGTATTTGATGTCCTGAGGTTATGTGAAAGCAGCAGTAACCCCCAGAACTATCAGTGGGACATGATTGATCAATTGAATTCCATAGCGGCTGAAAAATGTGGGATTAAGTAGTGTATTATACGCACAATGAGTTGAGGCATGATGTTCATTTCAAGTTCATTTTGCCGGCCCTCTGCCACCAGATCAGGCAATCAATAGGGGCAGCAGATATCATATATCACCTCTCTCCGTACTAGGGAGAGCACCATAATCTCTCGCAAATTTAGAGTGACAGATTTGTCAAGATCTGAAGGGACCTGAATAAATGAAGGGAAAGAGAAGCTTACAGTGGCTTGAGATAGCTCAGGTTTCAGCTCCTGCAAACAAAGTCACAGTGTACACATGCACATTTCTACACAGGCATGAATGCACTGTGTGGAATTGTAACTACAAAGGTGGCTGCTGGGCAGATTGCATTAATTAGATTCCAGTTTGTGCTTCTCAGAATGGAGATGATTTGGGACTCAGGTTTCAAAGCTTTTAGAGACAATATTACAAAGAAAGAGTATGCATTTTATGTGTTACTTCTCTACCTCTAGCACTGTTTGAGTTGCACAGAACCCACAGTATATAGGAAAGGATAAGACAAAAAGGAACTTCACAGAAAGAAAAACAATGTTTGGATGAAGTCACTTGCCTGGAGTCACTATCAGATGCTCAAACATAGTTAATGTCATACATGGATAGTGCTTCAATTCAGCGAAAAGCAAGTGAAATAGATCATAAAAAAGAGTAGTAGGAGGGAAAGGGAGAGGAAAAATCCCCCCTTCCTTCTTTTTTATGCTGCAAGAGACTAACGTGGTTATTTCTTTGAAAACTATTTCATGTACGAAGATTGCTCATTCATAGATTTTTCACTCTGGATGGTGCTGGCTTCCCTGTATATGTACCCAGATAACCATGAGTCCTTGTTCTAGGAAAAGGGTAGGATCATAAATAAATAGATAAAATCACACATATGTGATCAAGTGCTATTTGGACATATTTCTCCTAAATCACACTTACACAAAACATGTATTGTGGATAAAGTGTTATTTGGCAAAAAAAGATGACCAATTCATTCCGCTTATGTGCATCTTTTTGCTATATTGGAATTCCAATTCCAGCCTACTGGATCACAGTAAGTTATATTTTTCCTATTTTAAAAATATGATATCTGAGTGTCGTGAGGCATGAGTGGCGCCTTAACTAGAATTTTAAAAGTCAGACCAAAAGCAAGACTGGGAGATAGATAGATACTAATGTGAAGAATTAGTAAGTGTAAGAAGAAGTGTAAGAAGTAAAAGACTAAGAACAGGTGAATAGATATAAAAGACGTAGGCTCTTCAGCCATTTTCTGTTTGCTCTAATTTATTTGCACTCCTGAAGAAGTAGGCTGAAAAATATTAATGGCACAATAGCTTGATCTATGTAGTAAGGATGCACAGACATGAAAATAAATACATTTCCCATCTTGGTTAATGTCACCAGCTATGTGATCTGTCAGTGTGTTAGAATGTGAATAGAAAACATCTCCTAGGGAGGGAGAATTGTTACATAATATTTATGTATTTATTTGGAGTACAGTGGTCCCCCGGGATACGAAGCCCCCAGGGAACGAAATCCCCGGGAGCCAAAACCGCCAGGGGTGAAAAAAAGCCCCCGGGATGCGAAGAAACCCCCGGGATACGAAGCAGAAAAATCGCGCGGCCCCTTTAAATTGGCCGCGCAGTCCGTCTATTAAAGCGGTCCCCCGGGAAACGAAGATTTCCGGGTTACGAAAGGTAATCCGGAACGGATTACCTTCGTAACCTGGGGGACCACTGTATTTATACCCTGCTTTTCAGCCGAAAAAGGCTCTCAGAGCAGCTTACAAAAGGTTAATTTGTAATTTGTAACCAGTTCCCTGCCCTCAGGCTTACAATCTAAAAAGACACAACACAAAAGGAGAAGGGAATGGCAATGGGGAAGAGAAATAAGTCCAGAGCTTCTTCTGTCCCTCTGAGGCCTGGACCATGGCAGATGGACTGGAGGGAGGGTTGTCTTCCTATTCTGGGCTAGGCCTGATGGAACTGGCCTGCCCCCCCTCCATCTGAACACCAGATCTTCTCTTTTATTTGCTTTTATTTTTAATTGCTACCTATTGAATGAGGCGGTGACCTCTTTCTCAGCTAGGTTAAACCTATCCTCCCTTACACTCACTATTTCCCTCCCTTTGTTTCCATGGTCTCCAGGCAATTCTCCAGAAGACCCTCACCATGTTGATCTTGCCTAAATATTTGTGCATATCTTTCACTCAGCTTGCTTGAAATTACTCCCACCCCCATACACACACACACACACACACTCCATTGTGCTCCATAATCACAATGCAGAGGCAGTATATTAACTGCATATTACTCTTGAATTCATGGGGTAGGCAGGTAGGCATTTTAGTTTATTGGTGTGTGTCTTCAAGTTGTTTCTGACTTATGGTAACCTACAGGCAAAGCTATCATGGGATTTTTGTGGCAAGATTTGTTTGGAAGGGGTTTGCCATTGCTGCCTTCTGAGGTTTAAAAGGGGTGATTTGCTCAAAGTCACCCAGTGGTTTTCCATGACCTAGTGAGGATTCAAACCCTGGTCTCCAGAGTCATAGTCTAGTGCTCAAACCACTACATCACATTGACTCTCACTATAAATTTCAACATCAAAATTTAGACATTTTAATAGATTGATATAATTCAGCTTGTCCTGTCTATTTATGTAAATCCCATGCAGTGAGAGGAAGAGGGCATACAGATTTCAGCAGAAGTTGATAACTGTCTAGTAGACATGACTGCTCTTTCATGCCTTCATATGAGGGAAGAAACGCAGTTGCATGTGGGGAGGTGGGGAAGTATTACTTCCCCAAATGTAGCTCTTTCATTGCCTCTTTGGTTTTGCACATTTTATTTCGTACATGTTTCACTGAAGTGGTATCAGGTAAGAAGGCAGATTGTCAAACAGATTGTAGAACATTGCAATGATATAGAAATTATTTTCCATCCCCATGAATATTTCTGTATATATGCGTAAGTCTAGACATATTAGACATATCAAAAAATTGACCCAAAAAAACTAGTTCGACTTGTTCATGGGTCAATGTAAGTACTGTACTGTACTTTAAGTCTTAATTTAAAAAGGAACTACTGTATCCCCTTCTGAGTAGAGTGGTGAAAGGCAATGCCTTAATCCATCCTGGGAGCACCTAAAAGAAGCACTGACGCCTTCTACTTTCTTTGCCACAGTGCCATGTATGACCTTTTTGAATTCCTTTTTGAGCTCAAAGGGGTGGCAGCAAGCCGCTCTGTTAGGGCTGTCTGTTCAGCCCCATTGGGGCTGAACAGACCACCCAAAAGGGGCGGTCCGTACTTGCCCCAGGAAGCAGCGGGATGGGGCCGAGGTTGCCAGACCGGCAGCCTCCGTGGCCCCATCCCGCCACTTCCAGAGGCCACGAGGAAGCGACAAACTGCCGGTTCCCCGTGGCCTCCAAATAGGGTTCAGCGGGCGCCCTGGGCCCCCGCTGCACCCCGCTTACAGAGGCAGGGCAGAAGGGAGCTGCCACCGCGGCCCCTTCCTCCCTGGGTCTTTACCGCGGCTGTGCAAAAGCCGTGGCAAAGACCCGCCCAGAAAAAGGAGCAAAGGCATCATGGCAGCGCCCATATGTGCTAGGGTTCGGGAGGGTGTAAAAGCTGCGCCCCCCTCGAACCCTATTCACGCCTTAAAGAGCCCTTATCACTCTCTTTAAGGTGCATCTAGATCGGGCCATAGTCTCCATTTTCTTTGCTTTGTATAAACATGTGTGCATTTTCTCAGCCTTGCCTGCACCTGGTTGCCCCCCCCCCCCCCACATTGCACAGCCATGATTTATAGTAGTTCTCTTCTCATCCATCCAGCATTTAGGGTGAGCACAAACAGTTATACCTGCTGGATTTTGGCTTATACATGAGGTCAACTTACAGTTGAATATATACAGAATGTAGAATGAAATTCATGTTTGTCCACTAGATATTTTAACCTGTTTTCACAGTTTGCAGTTTTAAGAATACTATCCTTTGGAGAATACGATCAGAGTACTTTGAGAATACAGTCTGCTCGCCCCATACGTGGGCTTGCTGTACGCGGACTTGAGCTCACACAGATGGCAAACCCATGGGGACAAAATGGCACTGGAGTGTGCCACCACTGAAATCAATGGGACTTGAGGTACCATGGTTTTTCCCATACGCAGGGAGGGGGGGTCCCAAACAGATCCCCCATGTATACAAGGGGCCCACTGTCCTTGCCTTTCCTCTGCTTTTCCTTCAGTTCAAGCTTGAGCAGGACCTGGTGCTAGCACCTGACTGGCTCTGAGTCGTCTCTGGTACTATATATCTCCACCCCAGGGCCTGTTGATTTGCAGTGTCATTTTATCCGTCTGTTGTTGCTTTTGTCACCCAAAAGTCATGCATGAGCCTAAGATTAGCCATTTGTATTGTACAGAGCTGCAGTTCCCAACCTGTACTACAAGGAGCCCTTAGGGCTCTGCATGCACTTTCCACATGCTCTGTAGCCACTCCAGGACAATGAAAGAAATAAAAACTGAATTAATTTCTTTAAAAAGAATATATTTCTATATATATATTCCTAACCAGCATCAACTTGTAAGACATAGAGTAGGCGTCTTAGTGGCTCTGCCATAGAAATAAGGGTTCCCTGAGTCTAGAGCAAGGGTAAGCAGAGTGTGGGACCCCTAGGCTTCATATAACAGCCCTCCTTTTGCTCTCCCCATGTTTTTTGTATTATATATAATGTTTGCCACAAAACTTTGTCAACTGATAGTGAAATGTATTATAGTCAACATGGTAGTCAATATAACAAGAGAATTCAGTTCTTTGTACTTTATCATCAATAGTCAATATTATACTTAATATCATGTTAACTAAAATCAATTAAAGTACGTTTAAATGTAAATGTAATAACGGTCAAGTCATTTATTCATAATGAATGGGGAGAATGTTAATGAATTTAATGTTTATTGAAGAATTTATTAATTTTAGCTACTTTTTATCTGTTATAAAAAGTTAGTTTCAAGTTAATTTCAAGGTATTTTAAAAACTTTTAAAAAAAAATACACTGGGCCCTTGGTATCCACTGGGGGTTGGTTCCAGGACCTTCCATGGATACCAAAATCCATGGATGTTCAAGTGCCATTAAATACAATAGACAGTAAAATGGTGACCCATATATAAAATGGCAAAATCCAGGTTTGTTTTTTGGAATATATATATATATATATATATATTTGAATAATTTCAAATCATGGATGCTTGAATCTGTAGATAAAGAATCCATGGATACTGAGGGCTGACTACAAACGAAACCAAAAGCAAGGCTTTTGAGCACTTGGCCAATCTTAAAATGGATCCAGTCCCTTCAAGCAGTTGAAAAGAGATGATCTGGAGCAGCTGCTGTATAACCTCCAGGGCCACTGCCTGGCCCCCTGGCTCGCTCCCAAAGCTTCTCAAATCACACCAGAAGTCAACAAGAGAGAGTAGTTGATGTAGGGATATATAGCATATATGCTGCCTCACTATTTGCTCCCTCAAGAGTTGCTAAATAGTGTACTATAGGCTTGTTGCATTGTGTTTTTCCCCTTCTTATTGCTAACTTCCCTAGTCATGTTCACATTTTTCTCACCATAACCTAAATGTGTAGTTTTCTTTCTTGTTCTGAGCTATGCATGGGCTGCATTACTGTTAGTAAAAAGAGTGGTACTAATGGTTTTTCTTCCCCAGCTCTGTATAGGCACATGAGTCCTTTCTCTACTAAACCTTTTCTGTTGCTCTACTCATGAACATGTCTGCCTCCCTAAAAAATACCCTGCCTTCTCACTTGCTCCCATCTCCCACGTTCTCATTCCTTAATTCATTGGGTCCAAAATGAAATAGCCACATTGGCTGATCTAGACTGGCAAAAAGGGGTGTGTTCATGTCTGCATGAAAGTGTAGCCTTTAGATGACCCACACTGAAAGTTTGACATGAACACACTTCTTTTGCATTTTAGTGGGGAAAAAGCAGCTTTAAAAAGGAGCTGCTTTTCCCAACTTCTTTTTAAAAAGGGTGTAACTACGCAGCTGTGTCTAAATGCTGCAGTGCAACTGTGCAGTTTTTTAAAGCTCCCAAACCCTAGCTCCAGCTCTAATACGAACCCTAGACATGCACAGTAGGGACTCTGGGATGCTGTAACTGTTATGCAACTGTGCATAAAATGTCAATTCATTCATAAAATAAAGAAGTGTATTCATAAACTTAAATTGTAACAGATTTAATATCTTTTTAAGGGGGGGAGGGATGCAGTTTGTTTTATTGATGTAATAGTATTTTAATGTGGAAGTTGCCTTGATTGATCTCAAAGGGCTGGGGTATTAATAATAATAATAATAATAATAATAATTATTATTATTATTATAAAATAAAGGGGTTCATTCATGGTGCACCGATGCAAACGCGCACTTTAAAAAGGGAAGCAAAACCACAATGGTAATTTGACAGATCTTCATAACTGCACAGTTCATGTGTGATGTACCTGCACAACTGCGCAGTTCTCAGCTGGCAATACAATTGCCTGTATGATGTACCGGTGCAACTGCGCAGTTCGCAGCCGGCAACAACAACAACAAAAATATTAAAGGTTCAGTGTAGCCAAAAGCCCCATTCATTGTCACCCGTGCAGCTGCTCCGCCTGTGTTTCTAGCATCCTGACAGCTTCCAATGTAGTTGCTGAGCAACAGAAAAGACTTCAGATAAGTTGTCCCCACAGCTCCTCAGTGTAGCTGCCCTATGCCTTTTTATTACACACCTGGGACTTGCAGTGCAGCTGCTAAATATTAAGGAAAAGGCAACTTCATGTCGCCCTTTCCTGCCAATCTAGAAAGCCCTATTGTTAACCAGAGCTGGTTACAGGTAACAAAACTACCTTTTAAGACAGCTTAAAAATCCTACAGGCACCAGACCCTGTCTGATCATGGAAGTTAAACAGGGTAAGATCTGGTTAGTACTTGGATGGGAGATGGCCAATGAATACCAGGTGCTGTGGGCTATATTTCATAGGAAGGAACTGACAAAACTACCCATGAGTATTCCTTGTCTATGAAAACCTTATCAAATTCATAAGTCAATAGGCAACTTGAAGGTGCACATGTGCACACATAAAAACCTCAATTAGAAGCTGAGTTTGGAAAAGTTCATTTGGTTGGACTACACGTTTCTTATGTTAAAACTGTTGCTTACAAAGATTAAAAAAAGAGCTTGGAAAAGTTTGCCTTTTTTCTGTCCAAAGCAGAGCTTGGAACATTTTCTTTACAACTTCAAAGTCATCTTAAATGCAATTATTAGAAAAGTGTTAAAAAATAAATGTAGACAGATTGTTGTTTTTTCCCCCTGTTCAGTTCAGAATTTGCAGTGCAACTTGTGGATTTGAGCTTTTGAAGGGTCAGTGATCCCAACAGATCACAGGTTGATTCTAGGGAAGTGAGATGAAGGCATCACCAGATCCTGTCTGACCTTGGAAACTAAGCCTTTGTACTGGGTACTGGGATGAGAGACCAGCAAGGAATACCAGGTGTTGTAAACTAGATTTCAGATAAGGAACTGGTAAAACCACCTTTGAGTATTCCTTGCCTAAGAAAACCCTATGAAATTCATGGTGTTGCCATAAGTCAATAGGTGACTTGAAAGCACATACACACAGAGAAGGTTAACTCCAGCAAACAGCTTTCCCCTCTCCTCACAACACCCTTCCCCCTCACCTCCATAAGGAAATCAGAGAGGAAAATAAGCAGGAGACTGCAGACTTGTACTAATCAATATGTAATATTGTCCATGCTCTTACAAGTAATATTGTATTAGGTTACTGTATATAATGCAGTATTGATTATATCATATTACATAATCACATATCAGATGGTATATAGAACAGTCTGAAAGGAAGGGAAGGAACAGAAGTAAGCTTGAAGGAGGGGCCCTAGTTTGGATCCCAAAGTGGTTCCTAACAATTTTCTCAGAATGGGTAAGTTTCCAAGCCTTCCTTCTTTGGGAAAGAACAGCATAATTCTCAGAAAATTCAACAGATGTCATTATTTGGTGACTTCGATATCTCCTGATCATGAATGTGCCGCTAATTTTTAAATTTGGCTGACCAGGTGTGTTGTTGTCAATGTAAAACTACATAAATATATATCTACTTGTGTAACAAAATGGATTCTCCCTGCGCCCCCCCCCCCCCCCCCCCATATATTTATCTGATACTGGGGAATGGATGGTATTTTAACATCCCAAGATCTTTGTGAATTATAGTACAAGTGGAAATGAGATTTCTAATAAAACAGAGATTAATTCAGATTGTTTAGCCTTGTGCGTTCTTGGAGGAGTTACTAAAGAAGGGTCAGTTTATGACTCTTATCTGACACAATATGTGTTTATGTCTTGGTTGCACACAGAGTTGAACCTGACCTATGAGTTAACTAGACTGTATAGGCATGTGTACAGTACATGGAATTTGCTCACACCTGAACTCCAGCAAATTTGTATTTTGTCAAGGGATAACATGCTATGTATTCTACAAAAGCTGCTTTTATACTGTGCAGTGGCAGCCATCTCTTTCAAAGATCATCCCAAGCAATCACACAATGCTGGATTTCTGTGAGAAAGTACAAATTGCCTGTATTCAGGTTTCACTACCACCTCACCCCATTTTGCTAGGTGGTGATGTTTTTGTAATTTTAAGTATAAAACAAACAAACAGCTTCATTTATATACTACTTCATACCGCCTAAGCAGTGTCTAAGCAGTTTACAACTGTAAGTAACTTGCCCCCAACAATCTGGGTACTCATTTTAGTGACCTCGGAAGGATGCAAGCCTCAGTCGAGCTTGAGCTCTTTTGCTGGTCTTGAACATGCAACCTTATGGTTTTGAGTGAATGGCTGCAGTACAAGCATTTAACCATTGCGCCACCAGGGCTCAAGTGTACGAATCAACCAAACAGAAACTCATTACTCTAGCCACACCACATCCTACCTACCTGATGATATCCTGAACTTTACACTAAATATTGATCCTAGAACAGACTACAAGTTGTAGACTGTGGTTTTCAAGCCTCAGTGCTTCTTCTGGTGAAAAGTTGAAAACAGCACAACCCCTTTGGGAGGTGGGCTTGTTAGGGGAGAAGTGTAAAAGGACCAGCCTGAGATGAGACATCAGGTACTTACAGCAAGTAGGAAACCTTACTAATGCCCTGTTGTCTCTTCCTGTGTCTGACAGAAGTATCCGAGGGCTCAGTCCCCAACGGTGATTCCCAGAGCAGTGTGGATAGTTTGCGGAAGCACCTTCGTGCCGACACTTTCACACAACAGCAGCTGGAAGCTTTAGATCGAGTCTTCGAGCGTCCTTCTTACCCAGATGTCTTTCAGGCATCAGAGCACATCAAATCTGAGCAGGTGTGGACCCAGCATGGGGAAAAGAAGTTTTTGGGCTATATGCAGCTCCAGAAGACAGCAGATAGTTTACTTTCCACCCTCTTGTACTTGCCCTACTGTCTTTGTTGTAAGATCTACACTACAGACTTTAAACTGGTCAAATAGTTAATTCTTTTTTCCAGTGAACTGTAGTTGTGTGGACTAACTTGTATCAGTCAAACTATAGTTTCCAGGATCCTTTGGGGGGGGGGGGTTATGACTGTTAAAAAGACATGAGTTTGTAGTGTAAATGGGCCTTTTGTTGTGCAAGGTGTGTGCAAAAACATATTCACTTTTAGATGCCCATTCTTAGATGTCCAACATGGTGGACACAAACTCAGACACTCTGAAAATTAATTCTGACATTCTTATCTAATTCTACCTCAAATGAACAGAAAAACAGATAGACTGGGAAAAGTTCCTGTGATACCTCAGTATTCACATCCGAGCAAGGCCATGTATTTTTATAAACCATTAGCTTCCCTGATTGTCCCCATACACATGTGAACATCTGTCTGTTTGTTCATACATTCAAAGACACATCCATGAAAAGGCTTTTTGGATAAAACACATTCCCATGTTACTTTTAGATGTTACTGGCATGCACACCTACACAGTGCTCAAAGAGACATGAAAACGTAACAGGAAAGGTAGTATGCATACCAATTTTCCAGAGATCCCTTTTCCATTCTGTAGCTTTATTTTGAAGATCAGGTCTCTTAATCCATTCCTCTTGTTGAACACAAACATGTATGCATTCTCTGAAGATGCCAGCCACAGATGCTGGTGAAATGTCAGGAATAAACTCTTTTAGAACATGGCCACATACTCCAAAAACCCCACAAAAACTAAACATGTATGCTGTTTTTTGTTTTTCATACTATAAGTATTATACCTGAAGGGGCTTTTACTAATAATTTTGGAAGCAGCATACAATTTAAATGTATATACACACAAGCACTACTTGGAAATATACACAAATGTAATGCAACCCTTTATTTATATATCCATCCAACATCCTACTTTTTCCTGATATGGGACACAAAGGCATCTTAGAAGATGGTTTAAAACAGAATAATTCTAATATCCATCATAATATATTAAAAACCAATTAAATTATCATATTAGAAATAACATTTAAAATAGTTTTAAAGTATTGCAAACTCATCAACCCATACAAAATTGAGTATTGTTGCACACATACTTATACACATACACTTTGTTTGATTATTTAATTACTTGAAAATGTTCCAAAATGCAGTACATGGACCAAAACAATTAAGGGTTGTTATTTAAAAAGTACGAGTTTTTTCTTTATCTGGGATCTCTAGAGAAGGATATTTTTGAAGAGTTCGTTGACCAGACTTTGTTAGCATGAACTACAAGCCACATGAAACCTACAGTTTCATGAAACAAGAGCTCCAACACTCATTTTGACAGTTAATCTCTAATGGTGTCTCTTCTACAGAACTTTGTGAACAGCTGGTCTAGAAGCTGGTCCTTTAAGTGGATTTATTAATTTTTAATACATTTAGTAGCTTTCAATATAATAGAATATTATGGTCATAAACCAGCACACTTTCAGTAGATATTTCTAGAACACTTAACACACAAAAGATGCAAAGCAATAGATGAATATTAAATTATTTATTATGAACCAACACACAAATCAGTGAGTATGTGGTCATATACTAAAAAGAATGAACTATTTCTTATTTTTTGTTTTACTTTTCAATCAAATATTGCCTTCCAAGTAGATATTATATAATATTTAAAGTCTCAACATGTTCCTGTGTATGATAAAGAATATTACTGTTCTAGTTATAAGTTGCCAGAAACAGTGCATATTTAAAGACAAAGGTTAGATAAAAAGGGCTGAGAGGCTGTAGTCTACAATCCTATGCATACTTATGTAGAAGTAAAGCCCATTCATCATATTGGGACTTACTCCTAAATAAACATAGGATTGTAACTCACCGACTTGGTAGGTTCCTATGATATAACAAATACTACAATTTACAGGGGATTCTTTTCTAACAGTAGGCCATACTGGTCAGAATTTCTTGTGCTTTCTTCAGAGTGTTGTGTATTAATAACCATGTCACAGATGGCATACAGACCAGGGAGGAAATAGGCCTAGCTTACTTAAGCAGAACCATTCACCCTTTCTGCTTTCTCTGTTCAACACAGAGGCAGCTCTAGAATGAACCAGGTGTTTTCTTTCTGCTTGATGTCAAGCCTAGGCTATGCTCTGAAAAGCCACCCCATCCCTTCCTACGCCCCTGACTTTCCTTTTATCCCCAGAGGTGTTTGTCTTAACAGAAAGATCAAAAGTCTTTTAAAACCACCCTAAGCAGTAAGCCAACAACAGAAGTGAAGGAGAAGTTGGCTTTGGGAATCTGCTATCCCTGAGTCCCTGAGTTTATTACAATGAATAACCTTTATTTACTTTCATTAGACTATTAAACACTAGCACAGTCATTCTTCCCCCAGAAACTCTGAATGGGGCCCATAAAGCAAATCCAAAGCCTAATTGAGTTCATTTTAATTTCTCTCCGATCACAGCGAATTACTCTGGTGATAAATCAGGGGGCAGCCTCACCCCCAGCAGAAAGCCTAATTTGCAGCTAATTACAAAACTGATTTCTACAGGAAGATCAATACAAGAAGGAATTGGAAATGACTAGGCAATTGTGGCTGGCCAAGGAAGGCGGCAGGAGGAAGGCAGCTCCCAGGGAGCTGGCATGGGAAGCAGGGACAGAAAAAAAAGCAAAGTAAAAAGAGCAGAAAATCAGTTTTAATTTAACGTAATATTAATCAGAACAACTTTTCCTGCTTTTTTGGTAGTCTCTCTGATTCCTGTGTCTGGTTTGGAGGCTGCCACAATAAAAAGGCAATTACTAATGCCTCTTGGACAGGACACCCTTTCATATGCAGTGAGTTTTTCCCCTCCCACCCTTCTGTTAACCATGTGGCCTGCCCCCACCCCAATTTCATACCCCAGTGAACAAGAGTTGGGGAAAGCATGAGGAGGGGGCTTTAAAGAAAAAGAGCCCAAAAATGAGCTGTGGGGAAAAAAACTAACCAGAAGTCAGACACCCTTCTTTTTATAAAGGAAACACCCCAGAGAATTTTTGCTGTGGCAGAAACTTTGTGCACAATCTATAGTCACCTTTCAATCTGCAGAGAGAATGAGTAAGCATGTGGCATCATTCTTTGAAAGAATTAGATAGGCCCACCCAATCAAATCTCCTACAGTTCCTTCCCTTTGTATCCCTGGCAGTAGTATTTCAGTAAAAATAGTTCAGTTTTGCACATCTGTTGGGAAATCCAGTAGAATTTGAGCAATGAGGGAAGGAAATTTTATTATACATAGGAAAGGGGGGGGGGGGGAGTGACCATACTGTCCATCCTCTCTGTTTCCTTCTTCTTTGCTTCCATCTGTGCAGGGACTACATTGCACCTTTTCCTAACCTTCACCACCACCCCATCTGCCCACTGTTCCCTTCCTTCCACTCCATCAATTAGAGAGCTTTCTTTTCTCTCCTCCCTAGGGCAATGAGTACTCCCTCCCAGCTCTGACCCCTGGTCTAGATGAAGTCAAGTCGAGTCTATCCACTTCTGCTAACCCAGACCTGGGGAACAACGTGTCAGGACCCCAGACATACCCTGTAGTGACTGGTAAGTTACATACCCAGAGGCTAAACTTTTTTTTTTTGGTCATCAGTTTTGTTTTATACTGAAACCATAGCATATCCCCAAAGCACAGAGCACAAGAAAGAATCCTTAAAGAGAGAATGGGTGTTAAACACTGATCCAGGCAACATTGACATCACTGACATCAAGGATTAATCAAGTGACAGATTTATGTATTTGATTCATTTTTGCCCTGTCTTTTGGCTTGTGCCAAGTCCATGTTATAGTTCACAGAATAAATACATAATCATTAAATAGCAAATTAAACATTTACACACTTGAGAAATTATTCTAAAACCACCACAAGCCCACAGTAAATTCAGTGATAAAATCAAAGGAACAATGCGCAGCTAAAACTTGTCCAAACCACAGTTCTTACAAAAAAACTGTCCAAGGCATCCTCGGGGAAAATTCAAGGATGGGTACTGTGGCAAAGAAAGCCCTACTCTTTGTAGCCTTGTTTCAGATGGGCAGGACATTTAGAGCAGCTTCTCGTTTGCCCACCTAAGTCTTGTGGGTGGGGTTATATGTGATATACTGATCCTAAGCACTTCTCTATGTTTAAAAAGTTAGAACCTAAGACCTGCTCATGTAGGCAAGGAATTGCAAGGCTCAGAATCTCTTGTTAAACTAACTTATGTGGTGTGAAGCAAAAGGTAACACCATGACATTTGCTCAGAAAGTAGCTGGTCTTCAGGGGCAGCTCCATCAAGCATATTAACACAATCCAAATGCAATGTTACCAAGACATGAATGTAGCTAAATCAGTGTATCCTGGGAGACTATGTGACTGGTAAAGCAGGTGTACCTGATAGAAGGCACTTCTGGCCTTGGTTTTCACTTGTACATTCAATTATCAGCTGCTTTTTCAAGAGGGAGTATGACCCTACCCAGACCATTCAAGTCACCCATTCACATGTCAAGAGAACCACCCACCATTAGCACATCTGTCTTGACAGAAGGGAGTTAAATTTGCTCACCTGCATACTCTGTGCATCACTACTCAGGATATCAGGCACAGTCATCCTGCCTTGTTCACAGAATTACAGGAGGTCCAGATATAATTATTTTTCTTCTTGTAAGAAGCCTGTGCTTTCCCACCACATCTTCCACTCTTTTTCTTTATGCAAAATATCAGTTAATGAGGAAAAGATGTACCATGTCTTTTGAGGTGTGTTGTGTAGCTGTTTCTAATTACCTTTTGATTCAATGAATTATATTTCATTTTCATCAGCATAGTGTCTGCACCTCATTGTAAACTGTGTGACAATTTCTCCTAATGGTGAATTGTTATGCCAAAGTTTTGCATATTGGTTCTTATGTGGTAGGGTAGAATCAAAGATCTTACCAGATGCATAAGAGCTTTTATATTATGCATGTTAAAGATAAGCTTGGCTTTTGAGATCTGAAGCCACAGACCTCTCTAGCCAAGGAACTACAAGAACTCAGTATCTCTTTCTAAACACTAACTGATATAATGGTGGAGAACAGACAAAAGCCTTTTGCTGTAACAGGCCGTGTGTGATGTATTTGTTGGAGTATGGAATCGGGGCTTTGAGAAATCCAGGTTCATGTCCACAGTGAGCCATGAAACCCACTCTGACATAGTTCACATGGCAGGAAGATAGTGCTTTCCTGCCTTAAATGAAAAATGATACTGTGGCATGTCTGAAATCATCTTAAATTGTGTATTGTGGCATGAGTTTGCTATGTATTTATTACTGGTCAAACAGTTCATATCCTTAGAACATTTCTGCTAAGAGCCAGAATCTCCTTCTGTGTAGTTTTACCCATTGGTTCTAGTTCTGTGCTCTAGAACAAGTAGAACCATTCCTTAAGCATCCCAGGAATAATTCTGTCAAATGTAGGACTTGATTTCGAAACCCTCATTCTAGTTGCTGTCTTCTGGACATGGTCTGCTTGGCTGATGTTCTTCTCAGCTTAGAAGTAACTAAGAAGTACTGTAATGGAAATATTTTTTTCACCTATCCATCATGTTTCACACCTTTTAGTTCTTGATAACTTGACATCATCCTACCCAAAGGGCCCTGTTCCTTCATTTGCCTCCATCTTCTGTATTTCCCATTGGCTCTACAAAACATCCTGGTTCCCATAAAGTTGGCTGTTGCCATTTGGAGACTGTGACTAGCTGTTACGTTTTTCATCATTGGTTGACACTGCTTTAATTGCCATAGGTCAAAGCTGTGGAATCCTTAGATCTGTAGTTTTGTGAGAGCACTCTGGTGCCAAAACAAACTACAATTCCCAGAATTTCATAGTATTGATCCATGGCAGTTAAAGACACTGGATTATTTCTGCAGTGTGCATGCAGCCTGAGAGATTATTTCTGCAGTGTGGATGTAGCCTGCTCCCTGAAAGCAGAGTGTGAAAAATCTCTATGAGGAAAGGAAATCAGCAAGTAATTTAAAATAATGCATTTTACCAGTTTATTTATTTGCCTGTGATTATATAATTATTGGCTGTGTGAATATTTTAGGCCTTTACAGGAACATAACTTTTGGTATCAACAGTCCGAAGCTATATATACACATTGATTGAGCAGATGCTTTATAATACCTGTGGTTCACTTCAGCTTCAGTTTTGGAGATATGCACAGAGGGATTGGGGAAGGAAGATGGGAAGATGCTTATTGGTTATGGAGAACCTAATCCCTACACCAAACCACCAATTCAAAATAAGATAATATATATCTTAGACTGTAACAAGAAACTAGAAGAAAAGTAGAATAGGCAGTAAATAAAACAATAATTGCGGTTGCGGTTGCGATCCAGCTTCAATCGATCTTGGATGAAACGGATTTTCTTGATCCATTTCAAACCGGTTTTCAGGCGGGCTACGGGGTTGAGACTGCCATGGTCGCCCTGGTCGATGATCTCCGTCTGGGCATCGACAGGGGTAGCGTGTCCCTGCTGGTGCTCTTGGACATCTCAGCGGCTTTCGATACCATCGACCATGGTATCCTTCTGGAACGCCTGGTAGAGGTGGGAATCAGAGGCACTGCGCTTCAGTGGTTCCGATCCTACCTCTCTGGGAGGTTCCAGATGGTGCAGCTGGGGGACGTTTGCTCTGACAAGAGAGCCCTCAGATCTGGGGTCCCTCAAGGAGCTGTTTTGTCCCCCATGCTTTTCAACATTTACATGAAACCGCTGGGAGAGATCATCCGGAGGCATGGGGCGCGGGGTTATCAGTACGCTGATGACACCCAAATGGTTTTCTCTATGTCTCCGACTGATGCAGTGACCAGGGATGGCATCGCTCCCCTCGTGGCCTGTCTGGAATCGGTAATGGACTGGATGAGGGAAAACAGACTCAGCCTGAATCCAGAGAAAACGGAAGTTCTGGTGATAGGTTCTCCCGGCCCGGGTATGGAGGTGGTTCCACCCGTCCTGAGCGGGCTCACGCTTCCCGTGAAGGACACTGTACGCAGCTTGGGGGTGCTCCTTGATTCGTCGCTCCATCTTACTTCTCAGGTGGATGTGACGGTCAGGAGCACCTGTTTCCAGCTTCGGCTGATACGCCAGCTGCGCCCCTACTTGGACGGGAGGGACCTTGAAACTGTAGTACATACTCTGGTAACCTCTCGATTGGATTTTTGCAATGCGCTCTACATGGGGCAGCCTTTGTATCACACTCAGAAGCTACAACTAGTGCAGAATATGGCAGCACGGCTAGTCACTGGGGCTCCCAGGGCCTGCCATGTAACACCGGTATTAAGAGATCTCCATTGGCTGCCTATTCGCTTCCGGGCTCAGTACAAAGTGCTGGTTATTACCTATAAAGCCCTAAATGGCTTGGGCCCAGAGTACCTGAAGGACCGTCTCTCCTCATATAATCCGCCCCACACACTCAGATCTACCGGGCAACAACTACTAAGAGTTCCAGAGGCTAGATTATCAGCTACTACAAAGAGGGCGTTTTCTGTCTTGGCCCTGAGCCTCTGGAACTCGCTGCCCACGGAGCTCCGCTTGGCTGCCTCGCTCACCCAGTTTAAAAAGGGGTTAAAAACATACTTATTCAAGCAGGCTTACCCCTGATTTTCTTCCCCCCGCTGTTATTCCTCCCTCATTACGAGTGGGCTGGAGTATTGCCACTGTATTGCCGCCCTGAGCCGATATTGTTATTGTGTTTACTGAATGTTTTTTAACTTGTGTATATGTTTTTAACTTGTGTAATTGTGCACCGCCCTGATCAATGGAAGGGCGGTATATAAATAAAGTTTTTATTATTTATTTATTATAATAAGCAAAATAGTATAGCCAGTTAATTCACACTACACTTCTCAGATAAAACAGTCACAAGTAGGATATAAATTGTAGTGCTGCCACACAGGGAACATCCTTGAGAGGTTAAAAGAGGCAACAGATCCAGTGACCAAAAGAAAAGTCACATATTTTACATGTACTATAGAAAGGTTTATGCTATCTCTGTCTGTTTTCTCCCATCAGTGTTTTTCTACTTGCTTAGGATTTGGAAGCTCAGAAAGGTAGGCGGTACTGGATGTCAGCATTCTGCCTCAAAAATACTTGAAGCTTTAGATAAATGCACACTAAAGTGTAGCATGGGGAGTGAATTTTCAAGTGATGAATGTTTGATTATTGCAAACCACTTTACTAGACAACATCTGTTTCAAAAGTGGGACAAAAATGCAATTAATAAACTCTTGTGTAAGATGCAAATAGTATTACTCATGCATTTATTTGTAGATAGGTAA
Organism: Urosaurus nigricauda; assembly: GCA_034509955.1. Lineage (NCBI taxonomy): Eukaryota > Metazoa > Chordata > Lepidosauria > Squamata > Phrynosomatidae > Urosaurus > Urosaurus nigricauda. The sequence goes on from JAOEGL010000003.1 coordinate 155,787,351, forward strand.
TATGTGAAGAGTTCTGGCACAACAGTGGAGACAGTATGTGTTCCACATCCTCATTTTGTTGATTGCCCAGTCTACATACAGATATACATCCCATGCAATTTGTATGCATATAGACTGATCACAGGTTCAGGAGAATATGTAGATAGGAATGGTGTCAGCAAGTGGTTATTCTTCTGTCTGCCCCACAATTTCATTTGTACCAGTTTGAATGAGTAGAGTGCATGACATTCCTATTAAACCATATCTATCTATCCATCTCCGAGGGGGTATTCAAAAGTTTTAATGATCACCTTTTAAAAAATTTGACAGAAAGTTTGTTTTGAATTGTAGTTGTTAACTTATCTCTATGTAGTCAGAGTCTAGATTTATATATTTTCCCCAGCGTATCTTAACCCTCCAAATACTTGATATTGAAAGGGATTCGTGAGTTTTAATAGACCACAAGTTGAACATGAGTCAACAGTGTGATTCAACAGTTAAAAATGTCAATGCACTAGGCTGCATCAGTAGAAATATAGGCCCTTTATAGACCACCCAAAAGGGGTGGTCCGTAGGCAGCCAAGGAAGTGCATTTGGACGGCACCATCCAAAATGGTGCTGTCCATACGTACTAGGGTTAGCCTGCGGTGCGGCTGCACCCACCAAGGCAACCCTAGCACATCATCAAGGCGCCCTTTCGCACCCATATGTATCAGGCCACTGTGTCTAGAGATCAAGTGAAGTAATAGTGCCAATCTATTCTGCTTTGGTCAGCCCTCACCTGGAATATTTTGCTCAGTTCTGTCTTACAACAAATAATGGATTCTTAAAACATCTGGAGAAAAGACTAGGGAACCTACATTACGTTTTAGTGAGTGTAAGGGACTTTATCAAAGACTTGAAAATCTATGAAGTAATTTGCTTTCATTTTCTGTTTCTGTCAGGTCACTCTCTGATTTTACAAATCCAACTTGACTTCAGCTGCAAAGTGATGCACTCTCATTGCACTCATTAGAGCTTGCTTCTGAGTAGCCATGCATGGGGTGGCACTTTAAATAATTATGTGAATAGAAGGACAACAGTTGTGGGAGCGAAGTGCCACAATTCATTTCTTTCTTTTTTCCCCCCAGACACATTGTGATTACTATCAGGTGAGCCAGCCTGATTCACTGATCATAATAATGGGCCATGTGGGTTTTCACAAGCTCCATCTCCACTGCATATTCATTCTTGAGGAAGTCACTATCGGGCCTATCCAAGGAACAAGGAAATCACCTTTTTAAAAGGAACAGCTTTCTGTGTGATTTAATGAGGAGTTCCCTAAGCATGAGTTGGAAATGCGATAGCACAGTATTAAATGGCTGGTGTTGTTAAGCATGTGAGCTAAGTCACAAATATATATAATTTGAGATGTGGAGCAGCTGTGGAATCACAATCATTCTCTTACTTTTAAAGTTGCAAACAAAAAGCTGCAAAGGCATCTATCAGCAATGCTAATTGGACCAAATAACTTAGCAGACCTCCCCTAAGGCTGAATCATATGATGGCAGGCATGGCAAAGAGACATCATTCTGGCATCTTCCTCAGAATGGATGACATATTTTTATATGTCTCCTTTCTAGGTGAGATTTAGCTTTAGAGAAGTTCTTCCCATTCTCTAGAAATTTCCAACAAATCAGTCAGATGTGTGAAAGCATTGGTGGAACAATAAATGTGTATTACAGGTATTTGCTTTAGTTATTTGAGTTAGTTATATGCAGTGTCACATGAGTTACTTGCAAACTTGCCAATCCATAATGGGTTTGCATGTGTGCACGTGCGCGTGTTGTCATTAAAGAGGTGCTGATTCAGAGACAGGATGATAAAACAGACTAGCTTTGTGGATTCTTGCAAATATGGTTTGGGATGCAGGGACTGAACCATGGAGGGATGAGGGAAGATGAGGATGCTGTTTCTTGCCAAAGAATCTCTAACCTGGAGCAGAAGCGCTTCTCTTTTCCTCCTACCCCACTGCCCTGGAACAGTCCCAGCCCCACATGGGAACACTCCTGGCTGATCCATCTGGTTCCATGAGTGAGAAAAGTTCATTTCAGACCGAGCTTGATGTTCCCAGGTGGCACTTTAACACTAACATTTCAATCTGTATGCGACTTTTCAATCAAGCACAGAGTAACAAAAAAGCAGGAACCATTAACATTTGTAGTTGTGTGCCAGCAGTAATGAGAGGAAATGCAGAGAGTGGAAATTAAGAATGCATACTCAGATGTGTCGAGAACGATGGGGAAAGAAAGGATGAAGGATGATTTTGGTACGTTCAGGCTGGAATCCAGTGTTTGGTTTAATGGTACCATTATACAGAAAAGGGCTGCTGATAATGCTCATTCTTAAAAATGACTTTGCTGACAATTAAATGGCTCCAGCTATTGATTATTATTGATTTTATGTCCCCCCAATTTGCATAATCTGTTAAAGATGAACGATTCATAATGTGTTTATTATGTGGATGGGCGGAGGTTTTTTTGGGAAAGACCGACAAGTATGTAATATCCAGATCTACTAAGGCCAAGAGCTTAAAAAAAAAAAAAAAAGATAATTGCTTTCTCCAAGGAATAAGCATTAGGAAGAATAGTGCCAAGACTGTGAAGAAAGTAACTCTGCAAACAGGGTAACTCTGCAAACAAGGGTATAATTTGAAAAATCCCCCCCAAAAATGAGACAGTTGTGGCACACTGGTGCTGGAAAGCATCTGGGCCATTAAAATGTCATAAGCATAAGGATTCAAAGGAGACAAGTGAAGATCATCTGTTGTTTTCTGAAATGCTTCCCGCCCCCCTTCAAATTACTTCTCTCTCTCTTTCAAAATGCTTGGGGCTATGGTTTTGGCTGTTGGGGCAGCTGACATAGTTGCCGCTGCTCTTGCCTCCTCCTGCTGTTCCTCCTCTTCGTCTCTAAATTCGCCAGCACCCAATCTTGTGGATGGCGCCCTATCTTATAGATGTGGCTAATCAGCAAGACAGCTTATTAGCAAAGCCTTTTTATTCCTGGGAGTAAAAAAAACCCAGGATAATTTACTTTTTTGGACTACAGCTCCCAGAATCCCTTAGCCAGCATGACCAGTGACTTTGCTACATGTGGGATTTGGAGAATTAGAACCCTCAAAAGTAACTTTTCCAGTATCTGAGAGTGAGCAATGGTATTGAGCAAACAGTAGAGTTCTGCATGGCTTTTAAGTGGAAAAAAATGAGTGGGACTCCACTGAAATAACAGAGGCATGCAGAATGTTTAACAGTATGGACCCTATCAAATTGGTCCAGGATCTTACAGGGTGTGTGCTATGTTTGTCTTCCTACCTGAACATAGAAGGAAGCAACTAGTATAAGTTACTAGCTTTCCTGGAGGAGAAGGTGACAGGGCTTGATGCGTGCCTTTGGACATATCAGATTGTCAGGAAGGAAAAACATTTTTTAGATGAGAGGCAGGAGGCCTTTCAAACAACAACAGAAGGTGGAGGTTTCCATGAAATTGGAGAAAAACAAAGAACAAGATTTGAGGCAATGGAAGAACATGACACAAGATAAGTAGACTATATTCTGTTCCGTTGAAACTATGTGAATGATACTAAGGTCTTCCCATGGAAGGTGACCCTGGGCTACCAGACATTGGTACAGAAACCGAGGAAAACACCACAGGCCATAAGTGAGGGATGGGATTTAACCACAAAAGAGAAGGAGACATATACTAATGGCTGGCAACTTCCTGTTGAGAAGGTCAGAGACATAAGTATGCACACAAATCATATCATCCAGGGAGGTAGATTGCTCAAGTGGTGACAAGAAGGCTTCCAAGACTCATCAAACCACATCACCACTATCCTCACCTGCCTTTTCAGGTGGAAACAACCACAAAATATATAGTAGATCTCCATATTTTATGAGGTACTAAAATAAAGGAACTGGGAGCATAATTGGTGTTTTCACCAATCCATCTCGCCAAACCCAAGAACATTGGTGGAGAAAGGAAAATACTGAAAATCTGAATAAAACAAATTACGTAAGGAGGGACTTGGAATCCAGTACTATATTTGTGATTGGAGAACACTTATCTGCTTTAAATGAGTTCTTGTCTCCTGTGCCAGATGAATAACATCCCTGGAGCTAGCAAGCATTTCAGACCTTCTGTGTGTATACTTTGAAAGTACCTGGAGAAGAAGTAGCTGAAGACTGGGAACAGACAAATGTCCCATATCTTCGTAAAGGGGAATCCAGGAAACTAGAGACTAGTGATCAAAACAGAGCAAAATTCTGGAACAGATTAATTGGTCATTCTGGCAACATCTAGAAAATGATACTTTGATTACCTGACATCAACATGGACTTGTGAGGAATTAACTCATGCCAGCTCTGCCTTTTCTCCTTTATTTATTTATTTTGACAGTTTCTAGTCTGGCAGATTGTGATAATGCTGAGGGGATAGAGAGACAGACAGAAAACAGAGAATATCTATCTGTCTATCTTTACACACACACACACACACAGAGAGAGAGAGAGAGAGAGAGAGAGAGAGAGAGAGAGAGAGGGACAATACTGCAGTTAAATGCATCCACAACTCATTGAGCAATCATGCTCAATGACTGTTTATTGATTATTAGCATCCTCTTGGAGGGATGCCTCAAGTGCAGAGTTTTCTCCTAGGTCCTATATCATTAATTTTTTGTTATAAAGAATTGGATGAGACTAAAGTATAGAAGGGTTACCTGTTAAATCTGACAGAAACCTAAGGCAGGCAGGCAGGCAGCCAACACCACAACAGAAAGGATCAAGCTTCCGAATGATCTGGACAGGCTAGAATGTTGGGTCAAAACTTTTTTTTTGTAGGAATGGAATTTGAAGTTAGTGAGTAATGCACGAACTTGAGTGTATGAAGATAGGATGTTTTGTAATGTATGTTTTTCTGTATTTTAATGCAAATACAAATTAATTTTAAAAACTTATGAGATTTAAAAGATTTAGATATGGATGAGAGAGACCTGTCTTGATAATTGTAACTGTGAAAGGGACATAGTGGTTCATAAGCTGAATATGAGCTGCCAACCAGTTGAGAAATGATGGGGTCTCCTTCTCCTGCAGTCTTCAGAAAGAGACTGGAAAACTACCTGCTGGAGATAATTGTATAGCTGGATGTCCTGCATTGATCGGGGTTGGACTTGATGTCCTGTGATTTTATGGCTGGATGTACTCTGCAGAACTAATGCAGTTTGACACTTCTTGAACTGCCTTGGCTCAATGCTATGGAATTCTGGGATCTGTAGTTCTGTGAGATATTTAGCCTTCGCTGTCAGAGAACTCTGGTGACACAGCAAACTACAAATCTCAGGATTCCATAGGATGGAGACATGACAGTTAAAGTGATGCCAAAGTGCATTAATTCTGCACTGTGGCAGTGGCCTCCAATTCTATAAGGGGATAATCTATTTTGGATTTGATCCCAACCAAAAGAGATGAATTGGTCAATGGGGTGGAAGTGGTGGGTTTCTTGGATGGTAGTGACTATGGTCTCTTGGAATTTATTATACAGGGGAAAGGGAAAGCTAAATACTGTTTCTCTGACATCCTCAAAAAATAAGACCTAGTAGAGGTTTTGCTGAATTGCTAAATATAAGGCCTCCTCCAAAAGTAAGACCTAGCAAAGTTTTTGTATATAAATATATAAAAATATTTAATAAATGTTAATTTTTTTTGTTCAACAATAAATGTGAATTCTTCTTCATGGAAAAATAAGACACCCCCTGAAAATAAGACCTAGCGCATCTTTGGGAGCAAAAAATAATATAAGACACTGTCTTATTTTCAGGAAAACATGGTATAGTGAGACATGAACTCTGAACTTTGTGAAAGCAGATTTCTGTAAGTTTAGAGGAGTACTATTGAGCTCCAATGCTCAGAAATGCTGTGGAAAGGAAATGATGCATGGAAATTTTTTAAAGGTGAACTTTTGAAGGCACAATACAATAAAATATAAAACCCACAAAGCAGTGATACCTTCAGTTGGGCCAACTCCAAAGCATAAAATGCATGATGCACGCTTTCTAAGCTTCACTGGCTTCTTCATCAGACAAAGATGTTAAACATCATACAGTGAAGAAAAGTGATGATATTAAAGTCACAGGCCTACACCCGGTCTTAGTCATGTGGGGAACAGGGACAAAGAGCATTTTAAAAAAACAAGTAATAAAATTTCAACTCTGTTAGCAAATAGAAATAACATTCTTTTTAACATCCTTCCTGATGAATAAGCCACTGAAGCTCGAAAACTTACATATGCTTTGGAACTGGGCCAGTAAAGGTATTGCTATTTTGTAGATTTTGGATTTTGTTGTATTTTGCCACATGGTCAACATGGCTACTTCTGTATACATTTTATTAAAGGCACAATTTCAAACAACTCCAATGCAGAAAAAATTGGCAGGTGTCTAAAGAAATGAAGATGGATTTACAAAGAATTGTCAGATAAACTGAGTCACATGTAAAAGAAATGGAAGGAGAAATGCATGGCAGGGAGTTGGATTTGATGGCCTTGTGTTCTCTTCCAACTCTTTGATTCTATGAATATCACCAAAAAGCAATACGAATAAATATCCAGTACTTTAGGGAGTAAGTCAGAAAAGCTAATGGTCAGAATGAGCTTGGTATTGCTAGAAAAGTTAAAAATAGTAAAGTTATTTTTGACTATGTTTTCAACAAGAAGAAGAAGAACAAGGAAATTGTAGGGCTACTTCATGGAGAAGATACCCTATTTAGACTGTAAGACTGAGGGCAGGAAACTGACAAATTAACAATTTGTATGTTTGTGTGAAAGCTTTTGTGGCTAAAGAGTGAGTATAAGTACTCTAAATAAATAAATGGTGAAATACTAATGGGGCAGAAAGAAGATGAAACTGATCAAAACTTTTTTTTTTTTGCCTCATTCTTCCCCCAAAAGTATTCTGCCTTATTAAAATGAACAAAAGATGTGGTAAAGGAACTTCAACCCAGAATGAATAAATAGGTATTACAGGTATACCTAACAACTCTTAAAAAAATAAATAATAATGTCTCCACATCCAGCATTATTAGATGAACTTGCAGATGTAATCTCAGAGCCACTATTGATTATCTTTTAAAAAATTCTTGTAGAGCTGAAGAGGTCCTGGAAAACTGAGGAGTGTAAGTGTTTTGTCCCTGTTTTCAAAAAGGGAGGGGGAGACCCATATAACTACAGATCAGTCAGCTTGAGACTGATACCAGGAAGGATTTAGAACAGAACATTAAACAGTCATTCTGTGCATATTTAGAAAGGAATGCTGTGATTACTAAGTGATTACTAAACCAGCATTATTTCTGAAAAACAAGTCATATTAAACTAATAGTATCTTTTTAAATACTGTATAGAATTACAAGCCTTTGTCTTGGTCGATCAGGGGAATGCTATGGATGTATATACTGTATCTTGATATCAGTATGACTTTTGACAAGATTCTCTATGACATTTTTGCAGATAAGCTAATAAAATGTAGGGTAGACAATGATATTGCTACCGTGTTTCCCTGAAAATAAGACAGTGTCTTATATTAATTTTTGCTCCCAAAGATGTGCTAGGTCTTATTTTCAGGGGATGTCTTATTTTTCCATGAAGAAGAATTCACATTTATTGTTCAACAAAAAAAAAAAACCCCAAACAATTATTATATACTGTATATATATATATTTATATACAAAAACTTTGCTAGGTCTTACTTTTTAAAAGACTTGGATGATATAATAGAAAGCATGCTGATCAGAAGACACCAAATAAGGTGGGGTGGCTAACTTCACAGAAGAAAAGGTCAGAATTCAGAAATAACCTTTGCAGATTGGAGAGCTCAGCCAAAACTAATAAAATGAATTTTAACAAGGATAAATAAATTACTGCATTTAGGCAGGAAAAACCATACACAAAAGCAGGATGGGTGAGAAAACAGCACATGGGAAGAAAATCTAAGGTTATGAGTAGACCTTAAACATGATTCAACAGTGTGATGTGCTGTATCAGATAAGCTGATGCAATGCTAGGCTTCATCAAGAGGAGGAGTATAGTGTCCAGATCAAGGCAAGTCATAGCACCAATATATTCTATGTTCAGGCCTCACCTGGAATACTGTGTCCAGTTCTGGATGGGAAAGGGAGGAGAAGGCAATGGAAGGCAAGATGGTCCACTGCTTGTGCTGGTGGAGTGGGATGTTGCTGGCTTGCTAGTCAAGGGAGACAATGGCAGCAGGTAGGGGAGGATGCTGTGGCTGCTTCTGGCACCTCCCTTTCCCAGCACATCCAGCAGCCCTGCCAGACCCAGAAGGGGCTTCCAGATGGCAGCAGCAGCAACTAACCTACCACCAGTTGCCTGTGGGCTGGCAGAGCAGGGCAGCTGGGGTATCTTGGGACAGATGGTGAGTGACCACCCCAACAGGTGTTTACCTCCACTGAGGTGTCGCCAGTGTGGCCTCTACCCCCTGCACAACACCTCCGGTTGGTATGAATTTTGTTTTGTTTTTATGTAATCAAAATCCATTCCCACTGTTCAAAAGCAGAAGATGGAAAAAAACCAGACCATAACATAGTTAAAACAGCAGCAGGGATAGAGGCTGAAGGTGTGGGATTTTTAGTGTTAGAGAAGTTCCACTTTCTGTTGTTAAAGTCACTCAGAACATTTGCTAAGCAAGTTAGCATTTCTCTGCATTGCACAACCTACAGATCCTGGTGCTTCCAATTAATAGTCCCTGGAGTGTGTTTCAAAGTAAATTTCTGTTTGATCAACATACAATAAATATAAGGAAAATTTAGAAGAGTTTTGCTAAAACAAAAGTGAGTTTATGGTACTTTGCATGCCCACATTCCTTCTAACATGAAATTTGACAAAAACGAAGGACCCTGTTTGGACACAACCTCAAAGGAATTCTGAGGGAAACTGACTGATTTTCAATAAAATTAGAAATATTTCTGGGAAGGGGCAAGGATTCCACATGAAGAACTTGGAAATGTAGATTTTTGGACTATAACGCCATGAATCACTTGGTCAGTGTGGTCACCAGTTATTAGCAGGGGATAGTGGGAAAAGTAGTCCCATTAGTAACATTACCTAGTTCTGCTTATGTGTTAATTTATGAATTTGGCGATGAAACAGGAAGGATAATACTAAAATGCCAGAGGATTGGGGAAAAAAACTCAAGATGACCATTATATGCATCAGACCAGGTAATTAGATTTGGTGGATCTAAGGACCAATTTTGCTCAGCCAGGATCCACTGTAGGCTGCACCTCCTTCCATTTCTTCTGTACCAGCACATTCATGAAGCACACTGGGGAAGCCATTAAAACAAGCAGTAAATGAGTACCCATAACAGTTCAGGGACCTTATTATCAACCTGCCTAGTTATTAAGATGTTAGGAGCAGTTTCTTGAAGATACCGCTGCCACAGAGCCCCTTTGTCAGGCACACAGGAAAGGGTTTTCTCTTGTCCAGCTCCCAGACTGTGGAATGCATTCCTCCAAAATTATGATTGCTTTTGGCTTTCACAAAAACTGTTCAGAGATATCTCTTTTAAGTTCACATTTTACATTATTTAAAGTTTGGTTTTGTTTGAATGGTTCTTGTTAGGATTTTTTTTTACTTTATAGTTTTATTTTAGAATTGTTCTTCACTGCCTTTGTAGCATTTTGGCAGAGTAGAATTATTGTTGTTGTTTATCAATACTAATAACACAATTTTTTAAAAAAGGTTTGAATTTTGCCAGAGCTGGTGAACTTGATTGCCAGATTAATTTGGAGAAAGAGGGTGTCGCCATTGTATGTACATGTCAGGAAAACCTAGGCCCATAGCTATAAATATAAGCATAGCATGGCCCAAATGTATTGGGGTGTAAAGTTTGTGAAATTTTGTGAAAACAACATCTAAAACGAAATGTTGTATCTGAGCAAAGTGCCCACCAAAGAGTTCTGAAAATAAAGTAAGTAAAATATTGTATACCTATCAGTTTATCCTTGGGTTAGGAAAATTTGACTGCACAAGCAGCCATGGACACAAATGCATCCTTGAGTCCAGTTTCCATTGCTCTGGCAGCAGTGCTGAACTGGAACAAAGCAACTGGTATGATTGACAAGGAAGTGAAGAACAAAAGTTCTGTCTTTTCTGATTTATAGCTTCAGTCATGCAGTCGTGGAGGGGATGAAGCAGGACATCACAGCTCCTCTTTTTCCTCATTATCAATGTCTTTGGGGTGCTTACTTAGAATGTGGGAAATTAGGTTGATGGAGTGGAAGGATTTTATGTAAAAATGTGAACTGTTATTATGTCCATCAGGAGTAGCTGAGTAGTGTATGGGTTGTTACTGCCCTATCAATAAATGTTTTACAATATGCCTTTTTAAAAAAATCAAAAAGCTGAAAATTTGTAGTAACAAGGCCATCTTGCAGCTACCCAGAGCTATGATGGATTTTACAGGAAGCCATTGGCAGGTAAAAGGCCCTATTGCCATTTCCAAGGTGCTTCCAACAACAGGACTAATGCATATGGAGAGAAAAAAAACATATCCTACAATATTCGTCTGATCAAAAACAGGCATGTATGTATCATCTCATGAGTTGTTCATGATAGTTTGCTATATTCATGCTCCCTTATTTGCTAGTATCCCCTGTCCATCTCACACATTTGTCTCTAAGCTGTTGAGAAGTGTGAATCACCTTCATTCTCCCCCCTATTTTCTCCCGGTTGTTGTTGTTGTTGTTGTGTACCTTCAAGTAATTTATCACTTATGATGACCCTAAGGTGACTCCATCACAGAGGGTTTTTTTTTTGGCGGGGGAGGCAGAATTTGTTCAGAGGGGTTTGCTCTTGCCTTCCTCTGTGACTGAGAGAGTGTGACTTGCCCAAGGTCACCCAATAGAATTCCATGGTTAAGCAGGCATTCCAATCCTGGTCTCTCAGCGTTACAGTCCAACACTTAAACCACTACACCTAGCTGGCTCCACAAATACTCCATAAATAGTCAGGGAGAAAAGGGGTGGGTTGGGTTGATTTTTCCCGAAAACTTGACAAAAGGAGATCAACTGCAAGTAGTTCCAAAATACTAGGACAAATAGCTTTTGGTCTCTTTACCCAACCTAGCTTTGCAAAGTAACACTTGGTCATGCTGTTCCCATTGCTGGGGCTTTAGCAAGCCTTTCAGACTAAAATCCTCTCAATGGTGGCTAGGCAGAGAGGAAATCCAGAGCCTGGACTGGATTGGCCTAATGCTACAGCACTTTAAGCAGTGTGTTTTACCAGAGATTATAGTTTCACTTACACAGAGCACCTGAAAAATGTTGTGGTTTACAAGGGATTAGAGTTAAAAAAAATTCAATGCTTTAAAAAGAAAGCAAGCAAGGAAGGAAGGAACTGGAAACTAGTGTGCTTAAAGGCTGTATTTTTCTGGTTTATACCCAAATTGCTGCTGTCTCCTAGATCTCCACATATTTTCTGTTCCATCTTTTCCTCTCTCAAACAGCATGGTCTGGCTTAAGTAAAATTCTGTCTAAAATTAAGCCCAAATACCTTGAACAACACAAACTTGTCCAGTACATTATAAGTATGTTTATTTGGAACTTCATTGTAAATTGCTTCCTGCTTTAGATTCTGACCTTGTTTTTCCCATCTTAACTCAAACTTCTGTTCAGTTCAGCTGAGGGAATTTCAAGGACTATTTAGTGATCCTCCCGGTTTTTCATTTTGTTCTTTAAGGAAAAACAAAAATGCATATAGTTGAGAAAACAAAGATCATATTTGGAAAACATCCTATGCACAAAGAAAGACTGGAGTCTTTACTTAAAGATTAAAGTGGAATTAATGGTTTTCAAAATTTACAAGAGCTGGCTTTTGCTTAAAAACAAAACAAAAAAGCAGACTTTAAAGTCTCCTTTAACCTTCGGCATTAATATATACTAGTTTTTAGTGATTTCTGTCTCACTGTTCTTTAGCCTCTCTTTAGTGTTATCTTCATGAACATCATTTCAAAAGACAGCTGAGATTTGTGGGATACTGCAAAAATACCTCTGGAATGAAGTCTTACCAGAATCTTGATTGGTGAACTGATCTCCCACTAGATCAGGAGTAGCATTATATGTCAAGGATGCTTACACCTGTGACGATTCAAGGCTTAAATCTTAGAAGCAAGATTGAGAGTATGTGGGTAAAAATTAAGAGGGGAGAGAATCAATAATGATTTCATTGTGGGGGCCTACTACTAGACCCCCAAGCAAGACTGAGGACTGGGGTGATGTCTTCTTCAAACAGATGACCACACATTCAGAAAGGAGAGATGTAGTAGTCATGGGAAATTTCAACTATCCTGATATTTGTCAGAAGTCAGATTCTGCAAGACTATAAGGCCCAACAAATTCCTCACTTGCCTTGCAGACAATTTCATTGTCCAGAAGGTGGAAGAGCCAATAATAGTATCAGCAATTTTACATCTGATCCTAATCAACAGTGGTGATCTGGTTAATGGGGCAGAAGTGGTGGATTCCTTAAATGAGAGTGACCTGGAATTTGTGATACAGTGGAAAAGGAAAGCCAAGCATAGTCAGACATGTATTCTAGACTTTTAAAAAGCTGATTTCAATACATCTAGTATTTACTGGGTGTGATCCCACTGTCAGGAATACTAGAAAAGAAGTCAGTACATGATGAATGGGAGTTTCTTAAAAGTGTGGAGGTTAGTTTGGGGGTGGGGGAAAGGAGTAGTGGGAGCAAGATCTTAGAAATGGTTCCTGTGTGGAAAGACTATCTTGTTTGGGGGTCCCTCCCGCAAACTCCTCAGTTATTTTGTACTGGGAGCCATGTTGCTTTGGCACGTGAGGGTGCGTATTTTTTTAGCTCTTGGCTCCACAAACATTTCCAACACCTTTTGGATAATATCAGAGTAATCCAAGGAGAGCTTTCAAATGTTGGCAGGAGTTGTGGTCTCGGAATCAGCCTGGGGAAGGCTGTTGTATTAGAGATGGGGAACTGAGGTTGAGAGAAAGAGCTCTTCCTGAGGCCACTAGGTGAATTCACAGCTGAGGTGTGAACTAAAGATTTAAATTAGGAATCTTTATTTGCCATGCTGAAATCAGGTCTCTCTCACTTTTTCCTTGCCAGGTCGTGATATGGCAAGTACAACTTTGCCTGGCTACCCACCCCATGTACCACCAACTGGACAGGGCAGCTACCCAACCTCAACTCTTGCAGGAATGGTGCCTGGTAAGTTCTTTCTTGCTTGACACACTTGTGTATATAGCAGTTTTTATCAGACAATAACATAGTATGTGAAATGTTTAAATATGCCTCATTTGCAAAGTGTATGTACTGTATTTGGTGATGAACTAGCTACGGGTTGTCATCAATGATACTAATTATTTGAAGCCTGGCTTATCTTGCCTCTTCTGTGGTTATGCAATTGAAACTGGAACTGAAACTGATTGTTGTAGTATAAGGATGGGGAATCTGCCTCTTGTGGGGTCCCAGTTTAGTCCTCTGGTTTTCCCAGATGGTCATAGCTCTTTTTAAGGCTTAGTTATGAGCAGTAAAGATTTTAAGCAAAAATAGGCTGGTACTTTCGTTCCCCATGCTCCTGTCTTTGGTCCTACGCACCACTTGAATGTGGCCCAGAGAATGAATTGAACCTGATATCTGAAAAGGATATCCCTTATTTACTTTGGTAGGTGGCTGAAGTGTAAACCTGTTGTTTTTTGGGATCCATGAACAATTTTAATGATATTATTGCATGGCTTCCCCCCTGATGTGCATGGGCTTAGACCATGTATAAATGGGCTTAGACCATGTATAAATGGATTTTATTGCACAGCTCCGTGCCCAGATTGGAAGCTTCCCATACCCGATCTGGACTTCTCCTGTACTTTGCAATGAACAGAAAAGTACCATTTTTTTTTTGCTAAGTATGAGAGAAGTCCTGATTGGGTGTGGGATGCCTCTGATCTGGGCACGCAGCTGTGTGATAACATCCATTTATACACAGTCTCAGCCTGTGTCCAGATCATGAGAAAACAACCAGTGCGATAATCTTCTAAAACTTAATATGGTTCTGGATCAGCTTTCCAAGATGCATGTAGGAAGCTTACATTAAACCCTGTGGGCCTAACATATGAATCCACCTTGCTATTCTTATATTCGGCACCTGCCTGAATAATTGAGTAAGTTCTTTAAGATTTAGGTTGGGGTATCATCAGTTTCTGGATGACACTCAGGTCTGTCTCCTATTTCCATCTTCTTATCCCAGGGAGGGAGTGGAAGACCTGGAATGGGTGAACAAACTGGAATTTAATCCAGACAAGTTTAAGGCACTGGCCATTGAATTATATGGTATGCTGTGCATAGGTAGATCTGTACTGACCTATATTACTTGTTTGTCTTCAGGCTTAATTCAAGCTACTGTTTTTGATCTTTAAAGCCTTAAATTGCTTGGGAAGTGAATATCTACCAGTCTCGTTCTTATTGTATTATTCAGAATCCTGTGAATGTTCTTGTTTCCTGGTTCCTTAATGGTTTGAAATATGTCCCCTTTCCACATGGAAATATGTGTACATTTCAATAAAGTGTGTTTGAGTGTATTTTGCAATGATTTTGCACTTCTCCCTCAAAACGCATCATTGAAACATATGCATTTCTCAGGCAAGGTGCACTCTCTTCAGATCCTATTTTGGGAATTGGAAAATGGACTTTTGATATTAAAAAAAGTGAAGGGAATAAATGTCTTTTCCATTTCTACTTGGGGATATATCTCAGGAATCACATTCCCAACACCACCCCATATCTCACAGAAGACTATCCAGGCACTATTAAGATCCTTCCCCAATCCACTTGCCCCTTGTGTATAGCATGCAGGCAGAAGAGGGAGGCTCTTTTCAGTGGCAGTACACAGACTTTGAAACAGTCATCTAAGAGAAATACTCTTGGTCCCTTCAGTCCTTGCCCTTGTGTGGGCAACAAAGGTATTGAAATGGGACTTCTCTGGATACTACTTTCAACCTAGACCTGCATGTTGATATTTTTAAAATTATGTTTGCTGTTTTAGACAATGTACCAATATTGTTCTTATATGTATTTATAGCATTTTTACAAATTTTGGTCTTTGCTGACTTAATTATATTTTTATATTTTTATATCTTTATTAACACTGGAATAAAGAAAGAAATAGGACACGGCCATATTTTTCTATCATCATGCCTTCTGTTGACCTTTAGCTTAGAGGCCTAAACCCCAAGATGGTAACTATGTTTAAGTCTGCATATTGCTTTTTATCTTGACCATCTGGTGGGATATAGTATGGGTCTAAGGAATATAGTGAATTTGTATGTTTTACTCCACATCTTGGCCAGAATCCTATTGGGCATTTACAAATGCATAATTACAATAATAACTATCATTCTCAATTACTGGGAAGCAGCTGCTGAATCAATGGGGATCTGTCCCCCAGTCACTCAGGAAGCAGATGAGTTGACATTTCCACCTTCTCCCACGAGCAATCTCCATTTTGAAAGGCATAAGCACAGTCTTTCTCACAATTCTCCTTGTGCTGGAGATTGATCACTCAAGGTGAGGTCAAAACCAGTCAGCTATTTCCCAAGTGACAGGGGAATGAACTTCTGTTGATTGCAGCAACTACTTCTCTGTAAGCAGGGATTGGGAAACTTTCATGCTCCCTACATGTCTCCTAAACTTAGAGTTAAACTGAGGTGGACACACACACACAGACACACACCTGTGTGTTCTTTTGACCTTTGACCATCCCATGAATTTCAGAAGGTTTCTTTGGCAAGCAATACTCAAGAGATGGTTTTGCCAGTTCCTTCTTCTGAAATACAGCGGGTCCTTGTTATCTGCTGGGGTTTAGTTCCAGGATCCCCTGTGGATAACAAAATCCGTGGATGCTCAAGTGCCATTAAATACAATGGCATAGCAAAATGATGTCCCTTATGTAAAATGGAAAATCAAGGTTTTCTATTTAGAATTTTTAAAAAATATTTTCAATCCCTGGATGCTTGAATCCATGGATAAAAAAATCCGTGGATAAGAAGGGCTGACTGTATAAACACCTTGTATTCATGAATACCAAACAGTTACAGATGCATAACCCCAGATTCTTCTGTGTAGATTCTGTGACTCACACATATGGGTTGCTCTGTGTCTGTGTGAAGATCTTTGGAAGGAAGCTTCTAAAGCTGCATTTTGGTGGTAATCCCACCCCCAAACACTGATACTTGCATGCATATAAGCCATGCATTACCTACCACTGAAACCCTGTTTCTTTTCTTCCACCATTGCAGTTAGATTGTTAGGAAGTTCTCAAAGTATTTTGGCATTTCTCTACTTCATCACTTATTATCTGGAGTCTTATGGCCCTGAAGGCTTTCTTCAGGAAGTGTTTGGCCTGTGAGACAGATATACTACTTGTGTGAGGCAAAAATCATGCATGCTTTCTCTTCTGCCTGGGCAAGGACCATGTGGCTGACTTCTACTCAATTTGCCAGACTGTTACTTGTCAAGAAAAGAGTAATAGAGCTTTCTGTCTTTTTTCCTTTTTTTTGGGGGGGGGGGGGGGAGAGAGAGAACCTAAGGATACCCTATCTGCCAACTCAACCTTGAGGAATGGGGGACTAACTTGTCCAGCACATTACCTGTGTTTGAACATTAAATCTGGTCTGGTGGTTAGAGGACAAGTCTTAAATGTCCAGGGATTGCTTACTGTTTGAAGTTTGCTGTGCCTCACAGTTTGCTGTTGGCCTTTTATCATTCCTCATTGGCACTTTTTTTCTGGCACATCTTAGATATTGGCACCAAAGCTCCATGACCAGCTGAGAAGAGGTCACAGCCAGGGTCTGTTGTAAAGGGAGCAGTTAAACAGAATCCACTTCTGATGAGGAAATTACATGTGTTTCATTAGTGATCTGGGAAGGAGATAGCTCCGTTTCTCTTGGTCACAGTTGAGCTCAAAAGCTCATTATCCTGTAGGCACGTTTTCACTCCTCCTCAATAAACACCTTTCACACCCACTGCTTCTTCCTCCCTCCCTCTCCAGGCTCCACTTGACTGCTCTGGAGAGAGAGTAGTTCTTTCTCCTCTACTTAACCTGTACTTCAGAATCACTGTAAACTATTTAGAATGACAACTTTTGTGTGTGTGTTTGTGTGTGTGGCGTCAAGTCAAGGCTTTTCTTAGGCAAGCAATACTCAGAGGTGGTTTTGCCAGTTCCTTCCTCAGAAATATAGCCTACAGCACCTGGTAGTCATTGACAGCCTCCCAGCCAAGTACTAACCAGAGCTGATCCAGCTTAGCTTTCATGATCAGAGAAGATCTGGTGTTTTGTGATACTGTGGGAAAAAAGAAGCCAGAGAGTTCTCTTTTTTACAGTTATGAAGAAACTCTATTTGATTTGCTGGACTAGCATATCTTTTTCTTGCTGCAGCTCTGCTGAGATGCAACTATGTTCTCCCCATAAAATCCCTTGTAAATTCACTCCTTCCTAGTCACAGTCAGTACTATACAGACACTCAGACACTGAGTGTACTGTACAGACACTCAGATTCTGGCAACTAACATGTTTCATGTGTGTGTTACATAACATCAGACAAACAAACATTAAGTCAAACTATAGTTCATATGAAAAGAGACGAAGGAGCCCAAGGAAATGTAGCTGTTGACATCAAGCAGCATTGAATCATTTATGGAGTAAGCAACTGTGACTGTCCAGATGTTATCAGACCTCAGTGCCCTCCACCATTCACTATTGACCATACTGGCTTGGCCTGATAGGAATTGCAATATTCGGGGCTTATGTTTGTCCATTTCTGAACTTCATGCATGCATCAGAGAAGCAACAAATTACTGTGGTGTCACACACAATTATCTTTGACAGCCAATGTGGTAGAACTGTTACATTCAATGAGCCATGAAACCTACTGGGAGACCTTGGGCCAGTCATTCTACCTCACAGGGTACACATATGACTAGTGAATAGATTGTCAGAAAATGCCAAAAATGTTGTGTTCCCTCACTTTCTCCCTCAGTGTGTGATTTGTTTTATGAATGACTTGCCTTCCTTTGCTTATTCTAGGGAGTGAATTCTCAGGAAATCCTTACAGCCACCCTCAGTACACAACCTACAATGAGGCCTGGAGGTTCAGCAACCCTGCACTACTAAGTGAGTATCTCTTTTGACCTACTGCTCTTCTTCCATCTCTCACGCTCTCTCTTCTGTTTGTCTTTATTTTATTTTTCTTATTTTCCTTTCTAACTGGTGAAGGATGGTTCAGCCTCCTGAATTCCTCCCAGCCTCCACTCCCAACTGGATTTTGAGGAAGAATATCTTGATTTCCCCATCCAGAGATACACAGAACTAGTTCCAGTATACTCTCACCAGGACTTCATTAGTAAAACAACCTAATTTCTTCAGGCAGTTAATAATGGACAGGGAGGAGGATTTATTTATATGTAAAAGCAGCCTTTTCTTCACCCAGCTTCTCATGCTGACTTCCCATGATCAAAACATTTTGTTATAGCACAACAGTCTTCCCAGGGTGTAGCTGACATACTGTAGACCAGGATTAGAATGTTATCAAGATAACTGTGTTGCCATTGTTTTGCTTTCATATGAGCCTAGATTCAACTCAGGTTGGCTGCAAGCAGTCATAGACATAGGAGTTTATCACACAGCAGGAATTTCTCTCAATTTCGAAAGACGTGAAAGTGGGGCCAGTTCAGAAAGGAGTGAATTCGCTAATTCAGCGAATTTACGTGATCGCGTATTGATGCTGCATCGCGTTCGGAATGACTTCCCATTGCCCGAAATTGCATGTGATGCCAGACTGCATGATGCTGTTCAGGGCAATTTTGCCTAGACTCTCGTGTTCCTATTCTCTGGAGAGGAGCAATAATACAACACCCCCCACCCCAAATAGAGCCTTGAAGAACTTGATCTCTCAACAAAGAAGTGGCTTTTTGGCTGCTGAGGGGAAAGGTGTCACTGAAGCATTGTTCTCCCCCAGTCTTCCAGGACAGAGTAGAGATTCTGTTAGTGTATATTCACTAACTGCTGCTCAATTTCCTGAGCTAGTTGGGGTGGTCCCCAGGTTGGTACTAGACTCTCTGCAGCTAGTAGAGCTGGAGGTCTTCCCATTCTGAGACTGCCCCATTGGGAGTGGCTTGGAACTTCATGGTTTCCATGAAAACTATGCGTCTGTTACAAGTCATGTCTGGTGCTACTCATGGTGCTAGGCAGACTCTGGACCTTGTTTACTGTGCTGGGTGGAGTCAGGATGATCTTGGTGTGGAGGAACTTTCTGCAGTTCCATTTTCATAGAAAGATCATTACCTGGTCACTGGGACTAAGAACCTCTACAGGGCTGAGAGATTGTTTAGGATTGTCCACCCCAGAAGGCCGATGTATTTGAACTTACTTTTGATAGGTCTTGGGGATTTTCCTGTAACCTTGGCAGGCAATTCTGTTGAAGCTCTGGTTGACTCTAGAATGGGGAAATGGCCAGGGTGGCAGGCATAATCACTCCTGAACATCTAAGCCAAACCAGCAATGAAGCAAGTAAGACAGAGACTAGAGTGATGCTTGATAGAGCAAGCCTGTCCAAACATGGGCTAGAGCCTATTTAAAGACATGCTCCATGTCAAAACAAGCTGCAAGGAAATTATTTTTTGCTGCCACCATCACACCCACAAGCTGAGCTGTTTTGCATGCTCAGAGGTTTACTACACATTGGTCCTCAAGCAGAAAACATTGACCACTTGACAGACAGAATTTGCATGGCATTTTGCAAGTAAAATCTCTCAGATCTTGCCCAACTTGATATAGTTCCAGTAGCCTTAGCTCCTGCTTATCCAGTGTTATTGGATACTTTTCAGTTTGTGCTCCCTGAGGATATGGACAGAATTTATGGAGAGAAAAGAGCCACCATATGTGTGCTAGATGCTTGCCCTTCCTTACAAACAGACCAGAGGAGGACTGGCCTAATGGGCAAATGAGGTAGTCAGGACATTCTTACAATAAGGCAGAATTCCACCTTGCTTAAAGGAAGCAGTTGTGAGGCCTTTGTTTAAAAAGCCAACCCTGAATCCATCTATAATGGGTAATTATCAGACAGTGTTAACTATACCATTTTTGGTATGTTGTGTGTTAGAAATGGAGTGTGTGGTGATATCCAGGGATTTCTGGATGAAATGGATTACCTAAATGGTATTTCAATCTGGTTTCAGGCTTGGCTATGGAACAAAGACAGATGTTCAGCAGCACCTTGGTGAATGACCTACATGGGGAACTCAACAGGAATAGTGTGTCCCTATTGGTTCTGCTGGATATCTCAGTGGCTTTTGATCATGTCAGCCATGGAATCTTTCTGGGCCTCCTCACTGGGATGGGGCTTGCAGGCTCTGTGACTACATTTACAGTGCTCCATATGGGTCAGGGCTAGGCTATTTGGTAGTCCATATCTCTCTGTATGAACCATGAACCTGGGTTCTCTATGAACCTGGGCTCTGAGATCATCAGGAGAGGCCATTCTCTCTGTCCTACCACCATTGCACCTGAGAGAGAGCTTTCTCAGTGGCTACCCCTAGACTCTGGAAATCCTTTGATGAAGCGGGCTGTATGACTAGAGCACCACTGGTGAAAGACTCAACACTTATCCAACAAGACACGTCATAGGACTTCACTTAAAGCCTATCAAGAAGCAACAAATGCAGCAAAGAAATCTTACTTTTCTGCATTTATTGCATCTGCGAAGTCGCATCCTGCAGAGCTCTTCAAGGTGGTTAAGAAGTTAACTCCTTCCACCTTGAATCCATTATTACAACCTACTAAGGCCTTCTGTGACATGTTTAATGATTACTTCATAGATAAAATCTCTCTCATAAGGACTGAATTAGACACCAGTTTTAATACAGAAGAAACAAGAGAGATGTCCAGTGACACTGTTAATGAGGTTATTTTGGATCAATTTCAGTCTTTGAGTACCAATGACGTAGACAAGCTGCTTGGAAAGGTTAAAAAGACCACTTGCCCTCTTGATCCCTGCCCCTCTTGGCTGGACATCCAGGGAGGGGAGGCAACTATGAATTTGCTGAGATCGATAATTAATGCCTCCCCATAAAACTGGCTGTGGTCAACCCTATCCTTAAAAAGCCTTCCTTTGGCCCCCTGGAAAAATGGTATCTCTTCTTCCGTTTTGGGGCAAGGTGATCGAGAGGGCAGTTGCCAACCACCTCCAAGCAGTATTGGATGAAACTGATTATCTCAATCCATTTCAAACTGGCTTCAGGTCAGGACACAGAGTGCAGATTTCCATAGTCTTGGTCAATGATCTCTGTCTGTGCATCAACGGGAAGTGTGGCTCTGTTAGTGCTCTTGGACCTCTCAGCAGCCTTTGATACCATACACCATGGTATCCTTCTGGAGTGTCTGAGAGAATTGGGAATTGGGGGCACTGCTCTGCAGTGGCTGTGGTCCTATCTCTCGGGCAGGCTCTAGATGGTGTCACTTGGCGACAGTTGTTCAGCCAAGAGGGAGCTCACATTGGGCGTCCCACAAGGCGCGATACTGTTGCCAATGCTATTCAACATTTACATGAAGCCGCTGGGTGAGATCATCCGGAGACATGGAGCAGGGTGTTATCAGTATGCTGATGACACCCAAATTTATTTCTCCATGTCTCAGACTGCTTCAGTGACGAAGCTTGGCATCTCTCCTCTGAATTACTGTCTGAAGTCAGTAATGGATTGGATGAGGAAAAATATACTTAAACTGAATCCAAACAAAACGGAGGTACTCGCTATAGGCAATCCTATTCCAGTGCAGAAATAAGTCCTCCAGTCCTGGATGAGGTCCACACTTCCCCTAAAGGACTGTGTTTGTAGCCTGGGGGTACTCTTGGACTCGTCACTTCGCCTGTCATCTCAGGTTGATGAGACAGCCAGGAGTGCCTGTTACTAGGTTCGGCTGATACGCCAGCTACAACCCTTCCTGGACAGGAGAACCTAGAAACGGTTGTACATTCACTGGTAATCTCTCGTCTTGATTTCTGCAATGCGCTCTACATGGGGCAACCCTCATGCCATGTTTGGAAGCTGCAATTGGTTCAAAACATGGCAGCCAGATTAGTTACAGGGAGTTCTAAATTTGACTCCATTACACCTATTTTAAAATTTCTACACTGGCTGCCTATTAGCTTCCGGACACAGTATAAGGTGTTGGTTATTACCAGAGAACCAGAGAACAGGACTCCAGAGAACAGGACCCAGAATAATGGATGCAAGCTCCAGGAAAAGAGATTCCACCTCAACATTAGGAGGAACTTCCTGACAGTAAGGGCTGTTCGACAGTGGAACACCCTCCCTTGGAGTGTGGTAGAGTCTCCTTCCTTGGAGGCCTTTAAGCAGAGGCTGGATGGCCATCTGTCAGGGATGCTTTGATGGAGAGTTCCTGCATGACAGGCCCTTGTGGTCTCTTCCAACTCTATGATTCTATAAAGTCCTACATGGCTTGGGTCCAGCATACTTGAGGGAGCGCCTCCTTCCATACAATCCTTCCCACACACTCAGGTCCTCTGGAAGGAACCTACTGCAGCCAAAGAAAACCAGGCTGGTGGCGACCTCCCAGAGGACCTTTTCAGCTGCCGCTCCAAAAATATGAAATGACCCGCCAGAGGAGATCCGCCATATAACATAGTTGGAGGCCTTCAAAAAGGCAATAAAGATGGATCTCTTCTGGCAGGCCTTCCCTAACTGACCTCCTCAGACTTTTTAACAGTCCTTCTGCCTCATTGCCCCCATCGGATTTTTCCAATTTTAATGTGAATTTTTAATTTAATGTTTTTAAAAATTAGTATTTTAGATTATTATTTTTTATGCTGTATTATATTATTTGTTTGTTTTTACTGTTCTTGCTTGTTGTTACCTGCCTAGATCCAACACAATGAAAGGCGGAATAGAAATAAATAAATTATTATTATTATTATTATTTCCCAGAGAGGTCAGAATGGCCCCTTCCTTGTTGTCCAGAGGTCAGAATGGCCCCCTCCCTGTTGTCCTTTTGACAGCAGGCTAAGACATTTTTCTTCAGACAGGCTTTTAAAACAGAAAGTTTTTTTTAAAAAATGGGTTGGGGATGTTGTACTGTTTTATTTGTATTGTTTTAACACACTTTCATCTTTTTAACTAAATTTTATTCTTTAATTAGTGATGTATCTTAATACAGTAACAGTTTAATTCTATTTTAATGCTCATTTTTCTATGTTGTTAATTGTGTTCTTTCAAATTGTAAGCTGCTTTGAGTTCTATTGGGGGGGGGGGGGAGCAAGATAAAAATAAAATAAAACAATTCCTTCCTGGAGGGGCAAACCCAGAAGGTGGTATTAAGGAACTCCTGTTCAGTCCCCTGGTTGTTGGCTTGTGGAAACCCTCAGGGTTATGTTTTGTCCCTCCATGTTATTTAACATATACATGAAATCATGTCTTATGAGGAGATACTTAGGGAGCTAGGTATGTTTAGCCTGGAGAAGAGAAGGTTAAGAGGTGATATGATATCTGAAGCGGTGTCATATTGAGGATGGAGCCAGCTTGTTTTCTGCTGCTCCAGAAGGACCCGGAACAATGGATGCAAGTTATAGGAAAAAATATTGGACTTAAAAATTAGGAGGAACTTCCTAACAGTAAGAACAGTTTGACACTCCCTCAGAATGTGGTGGAATCTCCTTCTTTGGAGGTTTTTCAACAGAGGCTGGATATCCAACTGTCGGGGGTGCTTTGATTGTGTTTTCTTGCATGGCAGGGGGTTGGACTGGATGGCCCTTGAGGTCTGTTCCAACTCTCTGATTCTATGAGAAGGGATTTGGCATGGCCTTCTGAGACTGGGAGAGTGTGATTTGCCCAAGCTCACCTAGTGGGTTTCCATAGCTGAGCAAGGATTCGAACCCTGGTCTGCAGAGTCATAGTCCAGCGCTCAAATCACTACGCCATGCTGGTTTGCTTCATAATTATTTACACAGGCATTTGTCCTATTATGAACAGATCTGAAATGGGAGCTTTTAATTTTCTAGAAGCCTTTTTCATTGGTTTCTTCTCTTTTCTGCATCTAATTATCCCCCTGATCATGTAAACATATCAAAACCTCATTAAGTAGTTGTGTTCCTGTGAAAATAGACTTAGCAAAAGGAAGGTAGGATATTGTCCACCTATATGGATGTTTCTTCATCAACTCACAGTGTTTCATCTCTTAATATGGCTGTCGTGGAGTGCCTTTTCCCTGACCAGTCCTTGCCATTAGCACTTCCCATATTCCATGGAACATTGGCTATATGGCATTGATTGGGAACTATTTTGTCTGTATGAAGTGGTTAGCATGTATAAAATTGAGATATATAGTCAGCCCTCCTTATCCATGGATTTTTTAATACACAGATTCAAGCATACACAGCTTGAAAATATTTTTAAAAAGTATACATTCCAAATAGCAAACCTTGATTTTGTCATTTTATATAAGGGACACCATTTTGCTATGCCATTGTATTAAATGGAACTTGAGCGTCCATGGATTTTGTTATCCACGGGGAGTCCTGGAACCAAACCCCAGCGGATAACCAGTATAAACATTGTGTTCAGCTGGATACTGAATTTACTGAAATAAAAATTTTTTTCTGATTTGAATGATGTTATTTCCTTATAAAATCTTAAAATATGAGTATACATAAATGTATAAATGCAAATACAAGCACTAAAAAACAAAATATTTTTATTCATATACTGTATCAAGTGGGAGGGCTCCCCAACATGTGCATGTAGATGTAAAGGGTGAATAAGTTGGGAATCACTGGTGTAAACCTTTAAGCACATCTTCCCTACAAGTTCCCTAAAACTGGGTGGATATTTGTATACTTTGGGCAGCTTTGTGTTGTGCACATGCACTATAATCTTAAACAGGCTGTTCCTACTATATATCCCACATTTTATGCTTTCTTATTTTTTTATTGCCAAATTTGAAACATTAAAGGGCATTCTTGTCCTCAGCACCGCTAATAAAAAGCTTTTCTTCAAAGTTCCCAAATGTCTTAATCAGCAGTTTTCACTTAATACTTCAGTTGATTTTCATGAGGTCTACTTTTTCTCCCTTGATTTTGTACTCCTGGATGCAAAAATAGATGTAGCTGTGACTATCAACAAATTTGGTACAATATAGAAAGATTAAAAATAAACCCCAAATTATAATTCTCTTTCTCCCCCAGAATGAAAAGGGCAGCCTAGGTATTCCAACTTCATAAAGGGTTAGATCCATGATTTGCCTTATGGGGATGGAGTAGCTGGTGAAACAAGGGAAGAAACCATCTTCACCATCTCCCTTGTCCCTTCTACAGTCTCCTGTGCCCCAAGATCTGTTATAGAGTGTTAGGGGAGCTCTTAGAATAGCTGGTGACTTCAGTGGGTGGGGGAAACAGCAAAGATGTCCCTGATCCTGCTAGCTGTAGCAGAGTTCTGTTCAGGGGGATTTCTACTGACAGAATATACTGGGACCTACCCATAACACTGATGTAGCAACAAACCTGTGCTAATTTAGGTGTGATGGACCAGCAAAGACATAAGCTAGGGGTCACTTCCTATGTGATATCTTGCATCTGTGGCATGGCTTTTGGAATTACTGTATATACTCAACTATAAGTCGACTTCATGTATAAGATGAGGGAAGATTTGGGGGCCAAAATTATGGATTTTGATATGACCCACGGATAAGTCGGGAGTAAAACTTAAGAGCACATAACAAAGGATATTAAAGACAAAGCAAAGGAAAACAATACCAAAAACCTACAGGCATAACTATTTGTGCTCATACTAAAGACTAGATGGATAAGAGTGTAGAAACGGGTCAGTGCTTCCAGGGCAGATTAACCTTACTTTGTTCACCAGGGGATAGTTACGTATATGTATATGCGCACACATGCACAGGCACTCACATATGAGTTTAAATACAGTATTTACATTGACCCATGGATAAATCAGCTCAGCTTTTTTGGGTCAATTTTTTTAACCTAAATTTCTAGATGTATACATGAGTATATACAGTACTCCTGTGGATGACTGACAGATAGTTTGTAATACAGTATAGCTAGATGTTTCTATTGTACACAGTCAAATTGGAATCCAGGATGCAACCCACTACTTTGGAACTCCTTCTATGTACCCAGCAGTAGGTAATTCAGTATACATAGTTTTCCCATGTTCTAACATATTTTACAAATATAGTCTGTCTTGTTTTCTTCTCTGTTCTCCATATTGGCCATTAACAAGTGCCCATTCCCAGATTTCTGCCTCTAGTCTCTTTTAATATGCCCTCTCTCTCTCTCTCTCTCTTTCTTTCTTTCTTTCTTATTTTATTTTACTGTATGTCCTTTCAATCAGTCCATTCTTCTCCTGTGTTAACTTTCAGGTTCCCCTTATTATTATAGTGCCACATCCCGGGGCTCCGCACCTCCCACTGCTGCCGCTGCCTATGACCGCCACTAGTTACCATGGGAACCACATGAAACTGCAGGGTGACAGCCTAGGCCTCCATATTGTACCTGTCTGATGAACATTCTGCACCACTTGGAAGGATGAAGAAACTCTCTCCATTTCCATCAGCCTCCCTATTCTACCCCACCCTCATCTTTAAGACTGAAGAACGTACTGGAATGTCAAACATTTGCTACCACCAGAGTGAAAACTTCCTGTCCTTTGCAATTCAATCGAGCAAGTTTATTAGATTATGACAAAACACAAGCCTTTGGCCATTGCTCCTGCTGCTGTTGTTGCTAATGCCACAACGATACTTCAGACTTTCCCACATGAATTGTTCTTTGATTCTCTGGCCTTCAATTCTTTCCACATGAGGCTTCCCTAACCTCTGACTGTGAGAGGAGTCTGAGCAATATAGTCTGCACTGTCCTCCTCTGGGACCGATACAGACAGGAGCTAGCAAAGGAGTACTGCTTGCAACTCATTGTGTCCTCAAGAAAGGCTCATCTTTGACAAACACTTCAAAATGATAACAGGTTCCTGAAGCCACCAAGGGCTTTGCTCATTCTAAGGAGGAAAGACCCTGTGTCATTCTCTCTCAATTCCACAATGTTTTCTGTGACCCATTCACTCCTATTTCTCCATAGCTGGTTAAAACAATTAGGTCTTGCTTTCCTGACAGTTTCATCTTAAGACTGACTGTATCCATCCAGTATGTCATAATTTTACAGGCTGAAGTCTGGGGGAAAGTCACACACATAACATAAACATAACCGAGCCAAATCAGACAGGAGACTGGAGTGATGTCAACCAGCCAATGGTGAAATGAAGAACTATATAAATAGATATATATAAAAAATAACTGTTTTTAATGCTTTGTCCTTAAGGTCTGTAAAAAGGAGGAAAAACTGAACAAATCCCCAGTTTTCTAAAAGCAAGAAGTTTCAGCAAAACTAAACTGAATACCACCCAACCTCAATGGTATACGCTGTTCTTTCTGAACAATAATTCTCCCCTTTCATATATTCTTTTTCTGTTGTGCACTGGAATGTATATGTGGGATAGAGAAGAGTGTCAGTGCATTCGCTGGGGAGTTGGCCATACTGTCCACAACTCCTGTAAGAATTAGGAAGGGGAAAAAACTACACATTTCTTTTTAACAAGTTATCACTGAAAAGATATTTCAGATGGATAGAAGCATTTTTGGGTAAATAGCACTGAACCAAAGCAATTTCGTGGTTCTTTAGCTACCAGTTTCTGCCATACATGTTAACACATAGGGACTAGATGGGATTCTCTTCTCTTAATGAAGCTGTAATATTCTGAAATAAAGTGACACACAGAAAGAAAAAAAAAACATATTTCACTCCCTGAACCTTCAGTTTACTCTTACATTTTAACCAAATCTTAAATTACTCAGTGCAGCACTTTCCCTGTTCTTAGGATTGTTCATTTTCTTGTTTCTTCATGAATAACAACTGGGCAGAACTGGATCCTTAACAATGTCACTTGCTTTTCCTGAGACTATTTTTTTTAACCTTTGTGGGCTCAGATGAAAACACAGTCAGTGTTCTACAGAAAGTTGCTGTGTGAAAGGGATTGGGATAAATCTTTCTATATCCTAAGGTGCACAAACTTTTTGACCTGGAGGGCCACATCCAATGTTGAATGTAAGGCACATGTCTGCGTTCAAACATAGAGAAGCAGATTCAATGGGGAATGGGAGAGGCTTTTGCTTTGACCAGCTGGAAAAGAGTTATGTTGAAAGCTAGGAATGGTATTTTTGCCCCTACTATTCAGTTAGGAGATGTGGGTGGGCTTCTATCAACATCAGGGTGTGCAAAAGTAGTGGCTGAGGGCACAGGATGTGTACCTCTGCTTTGCCCTTTTATAATAGTATTCATGCAAGTTTCATAAGCAAAGGAGATGGAAAACATCCAATGGAATGTGATGTAAAGGAGTGACAGAGTCTTAAGATGTATGTGATTGATATTATTCCCTAGCAACCCCCCCCCCCCAAAAAAACCCAGTGCTTTCAAGCCAATAAATATTTACATGACTATCCTCAGAGGATGTTAAAGAATAAAAGAAGGAAGATATATAAACATTAATATAAAACATGAACTGAATAGATTAAAAATGTCACAGGTATACATATGCCTTATATTAATCTCCAGGTGAAATGAAATCTATGAAGATTATTACAATAAACAAAACAGTTGTATGCATATAAAAGAAGGCACCTTAAATACTTACAAGGCAATCTGCAGAGATTTCTGAAAGTGGGCCTCCAATCCTGCAAACAACAGGTACCGTTTTTTAGATTCGATGGCAGGGTATTATACTTTTATAACATTTTTAAAAATATCAAAGCCATCTTAAACTAGTGACTTGGCAAAGGGAAGGAACTTGAGGATTGTGTAAAAATCAACTCTGAAGCAGAGATATAAAACCCAGATCTTAATAAAGTCCCTACAAGATGCAGTTTCAGCCCTCAATATCCAATCTATTTCTCTTCTCAGCAGAAAGTATCTTCCCTATGAGCACAGCATGTACGTACTATAAATACACCTCAAAGGTGACTGAGTATGTGGGTTATAAATAGTAAAACAAAAAACCCCAAAAACCTAAACCCTGGAACCCACAAATGCGCAAATAGATTTTCTCTCCATGCTTGTTTTGTGGTTTGTGTTACTGTAAGTGTCCCTGCAATAAATTATACGTAAGCAAAACATTTAGGACTCTTTCAGGAATACCAAGAACAAGAAAGGTGCTGCTTAATCAATCATTTTAATTCATTAAACTTAATATATGGCATTTGTATATAAGTATTTTTTGATTTATTTCAGTTCATGATTTGTAATAAAGTTTGTTAATTATTCCACTTTAACAGCCAAAACTTGATGGACTTCTTTTTTGAATATGGCTTTTCAGAAATATGCATCCCAATATTCTATGTCTCCTTTGTTATCAGACTCAAATTTCAGAACCAGCTTATCTCCTTTTGCAACCATACTATGGATATCCTATTGCTAAAATATCATAATTTATGAAAACTCTTAAATGTCAGAATCAAAATAAACATGCAGATAGGACAACTTTATGCAAACAGGCATATCTGCATTGATTGTATTGGTTTAGAAACTTTTGCTTGAATCCATCATTTCCTCCAGCCAAGTTCCTGACGCTCAAGATGCTCCAGCCAGTGGTGTTTTTTTTTTTTTTTGCTGTTTCCTCCTTTGAAGCCTCAGCACTATCTCCAGCTTTCTTCTAGAGGATCCCCCAAAAGCACCCTGTCTTTCAGGGGCCGAAATAAGGAACTGCAGGGAGAGGTGGGATCAGTCCAGAAAAGATTCCTCCCCTATTCTACCAGTGGACATGTGCTACTGGTTCAGAAACCTTATGGACACGGAAGAACCCCTTCCACCCACATAATGCAGATTTTTAATGAAATCCATTATTTTGCATGCAGGATGTGTAGGAGTTGGAAGAGGTTTGATTATATTCATTTGAGCAGAACATGGCAGTATGCAATGTATTCACATTTATCTTGCATACATCTGAGGTTACGACCATTGAAGTGAATTCTTCTAGGTCAGTAGTTTTCCAAAAGTAAAGCAGGAGTAAGCATTCCAGAGAAGAAGAAAAATATCCTTGCCACCTCTCCCTAGTGTGAATTCATTTTCAAGACACTGAGTATGAATTCATTTTCAAACAAGTAAAAATAGGAGATTTTGCATCCCATCCCTTCTACAAATTGCCAATACTGTGTGGAAATAAGAAATAATTGTGCCCAGAGTAGAGGGAAAATTATTTTTGCTTCACAGGCCACTTCCATGTGATTCTCAAAGCATGTTGATAAACAGGAGCCCCATGTCACCAATTTTCTATGTAATCTCAGAGATTTTTTTAAATTAACTGTAATTCATAGGATTCAAACACTGCTTGAGTCATGGATGCTCACAAGAACAAAGCTTTGTGTTTCACACTAGTCTATATATTCATGTTTGTGCTATATATGTCATTATCGTCCTCCAAATTATAATGATGAAGTGCAAAAATCCTCCTGTAAATATATTTGCTGTTTTATCTCTTTCATGGCACACAATTGGGGTCATGGAAAAGCATTTCAACCTCACCTTATTCAAATTCAGGTTTTTGTTTAAAGTTTAAAAACGCAAGGCCAGCCATTGTTCATGTGTTTACTTAAAATCCTGTTTTTTAAAAAAGGAACATTTAAAACTGTCCACTGAGTAGTGTTGAAGACAATTCCCCAAATATTTTGGAGGCAGAATAGCTGGTTGGGCCCCTTAGCCCCTGTGGTTAGATTGTAACATGCCCCTGAGGTTCAGATGTTGTTAATCCTATTCCTGAAATAGAAAGAGATTATTACAAAAATACTGGTATATCTCAGTTGCTTAAAATTCTTTAGTCCAGAAAAACATAAGTGAAGGAAAGAAAATAATTTTACCATTTATGATCTTTCACTAAACACTGGTAGAAATGAGGGAGAATGTGCATCACTTCACCACTGCTGGATTAATTTAAGGGCCATTAAAGTGTCATTTGATTTGGCCTGCCTTGATTGTAAAGAGAGTAAGCAGTTTTCTCTAGAACATCCTATGCAAAGGACCAGGCTGTGCCTTGGTCTTTTCCACCACCTCTTCTGAAGAACCACCTGTGAATGTGTGTAGTGCATTTGCCAAAGAATGTCTAGTGTTGGCACCTGGTTGTTTTGAGTTATGGTTGATGAATTGCATTATAAAGCAGTATTATAGTTGAGTTTAGCCATTGACATGGGGATTTATGTGATGATCTTATACAAAAGACAGCCATCAATACCCATATATATCCCATTGGTCTGGACTATGCAGAAAACACAAAGATTCTATCAATTATTTAATATTTTGTTATTTGCGGGGGGAAATTACTGCTTTGTAGGAAGATGATGTGTGTAATGTGAAGGCAATTCCTCTTGTATATAAGCCCATTCTGCATCTTCATCTTGCTAGTGATTGAAACAGACTCACCTCATCATGTAGATAAGGCACACACTGTCTGTACTGTTCAAATCTCATTGTGCTCACTGAAAACAAATCTCTGTGTTCAATAAAGCACAGGACAAATTCAGAATCTGTGGGAAGAACCACTCCTGACAGGGCCTTTTCCCTGGCAAGCTCCAGGAGCCCCCAAAGTGGTTCATTATTTCTTTTCTTTTCCTTTTTGAAATAAAGCAAAAGAAAAATACAGGGAAAGAAATACAGAGGCACACATATTGAATAAAAATAAAACTCTATGCAAAAGGGAGGGGTGAAAAGTTTTTGGTGTTTTTTGCAGCTCTGCCCATGTGTTGTGGATTCTGCTACTTTTGCTACCACGATGTCTTCCTCCATTGCCCTTCCTTGGTTTTGCTCCCCTTCCACAGAGGGCTGACTGATGCCCAACACAAACAGGTGGATTCGAGGCTTTGGGATTCTTTTCCCTTGTCTTTCTTTGGACATGCCATGCCTCGCCTCATTGTGCTTTCTGTTACCCCCAGCTGTGCAGTGGGAATGGGAATAATAAAAACAAACAAACACCCTTACTTGGTGGGGTGTTGTCATTCTTTTTTTGCTGATATTGGCTGAGTATTTTGATGTCTTTGGAGAGAACTCTTATCAGGGAATTATTCTTGGTACAATGCCGTTATCTATTTTTCTCATTTTTATAACTTGCTTATTCTTTCCTACATTTTTCTGACATCTACGTCATTCCCTCCCAGAATTCACTATGCTGCTAAAGTGTCTAATGTATCTGAGCTCTTTCATGGCAACCATCTTAAAATGTTTTTAAAAGACTGGAGTTGAAAGATTTCTGTTAGAACAGACACCTTCTGCAAGTTGTAAAACTTCCTTTAAAAACAATATATTTAGTGGTGGTGAACCTCTGAGTGGAGACAAGGTTGTTGCATGGTTTCTCGCCCTTGGATAGTAGAAGGTAAAATAAAGGAAGGCTTCTGAACTAATTACAGACTGATATGAAGATGTTCCACAGACAAAACAAAACAAAACTGCAGATTTGTCCCCCGTTTTTTAAAATATTTCCCTCTTAAGAAAACTTTTAAACTACTTTCTCTTTGTTGACATTTCTAAAATCAATTATAATTATTGCCATAAGATCCTTTGCTTTTATGGCAGCTCAGTGAACATAATTAGAGAAGGGGGAGGGAAAAATAAATGGGACATAGTAACATAGGACTAAGCTGACTTGGGCTTTCCTTATATAATTTCCATATATTCAGGGAAAGGCATTATGAGACTTAAGTTTAAAAAATGGCCATAGATTTGAGGACCATTTCATCCATATGACCCTCCAAGCTATTGCATTTCCATTTGCGTAGCTCTCATTTTTCTGATTACTAGGGTTTCTTTTGACAGATGTAAAATAAACATAATTTATTTTATTTATTTTTTAATTTCAGTCCATGACAACAAAAAAAAGACTCGTAGCTTGTTTTTCTCTTTGCTTGCTTTTTGTGTTTATAGATTCATCTTTGAGAGGTCCAGGAGAGGGGACTGCTTGACAGAATAAGAACTATGATACCTTTAACCCCATGCCAAGCCTTTAACAATGCATCCAGACAAGAGATTCCAGGAAATTTAAGATTTTGCTCCCTTCTAGAAATGGCATGCAAAATGTAGTCTCTGGAGCAGCAGCAACATAAATGAAACAAACAAACAAAAAATCCAAACCCTAAAAGGCAGAATTATCCTTTTCATTATTTTTCTGCCATGTTATTCATGTTCTTTTAGATATTTTCATTGATTGATTTAATGTTTAGTTGGGTATTTTCATATGAGTAGCAGTGCAGCACAACAGCAGGGGGACAGAAGGTGGACAGAAGGTAGGGCTGAGGCTGAAAAGTCAGGAACGCTGTATTAAAGCAGGAATGGAGGACTTCTTTGTTGTTGATGATGCCTCATTTCCTTGCAGATAATGTATTGAAAGATACTTTGTGGCCATACGCAAGACCAGAACTTCTGGTGACAAATTTTAAAGGATGTAATTTCCTAATACCTTTTCAAGTCTGATTGCCTTTTAGACAAATTCCAGCCTTTCTTCAAAGTCCTCAAGCGAGTATATATGATTCTCCCATTAACTCCTGCATTTTATCCTTATGATAGAATCATAGGGGCAAAACAGATGGGCAGGAAAAAGTGGCTTGAAGATGCCTTTTCTGAAGCCACATTGAAACCCCACCGACCGCACCACTGGCTCCCAAGGCAGCTGGAGTGCTCATGTCATGACCACATAACACGGCTTCAAGCCAGAAAGAAGCAGAAAAAAGCTGCTTCTTTTTGAAACGGCTTTTCTCTGCATAAGGGCACTTTTCTGCTGGCTTCAAGGCATGTGTCATCTGAATGCCATGCCTTCAAGCCAGCCTGAAAGCACCCCTTTTTCCCTGTCTGTTTAGCCCCATAGAGGTCAAATTGACCACAATGGCCATCCAGTCCAACCCCCTGCCATGCCATCAGGGCACTCCCAACAGATGGCAATCCAGCCTCTGCTTCAAAACCTCCAAAAAAGGAGACTCCACCACTCTCCGAGGCAATGTATTCCATTGTTGAAACAGCTCTTACTATCAAAAGTTCTTCCTAATGTTTATGTGGAATCTTTTTTTTTTTCCTGTTTGAAAACCATTATTCTGTGTCCTAGTTTCTGGAGCAGCCGAAAAAAGTTTGCTCCATCCTCAGTATGGCAGCCTTTCAAATATGTAAACATGGCTATCATGTCACCTTTTAACTTTCTTTTCTCCAAGCTACATATCCAGCTACATAAGGTGCTCCTCATAGAGCATGGTTTCCAGACCTTTTATCATTTTGATCACCCTCCTTTAGATACAATCCGGATGGTAATTATCCTTTCTGAATTATGGTGCCCAGATCTGGTCACAGTACTCCAGATGAAGTCAACAATGCATAATAGAGTTGTAGTAGTGCTTTCCTCGATTTATACATGATACTCCTATTGATGCAGACTACATTGCATTGCCTTTTTTAGCTGGTGCATCACACTGCTGACTAATGTTCTGCTTGTGGTTTACTCCCAGATCCTTTTTGTGTGTCAAGCCAGGTGTCATACATCCTATATTTGTGCATTTCATTTTTTTACTGCCTAAATTAGTACCTTACATTTTTCCCTGATGAAATTAATTTTTGTTAGTTTTGGCCCAGCTCTCTAATCTGTTATGATCATTTTGAATTTTGATCCTGTCCTCTGGAGTATTAGCCTCTTAATTTGGTGTCATCTGCAGATTTGATAAACATCCCCTGTGTTTCATTATCCAGATCAGTGACACAGATTTTGAATAGCACTGGGCTCAAGACAGAGCTCTATGGCACTCTGCTAGTCACTTCT
This sequence comes from Urosaurus nigricauda, assembly GCA_034509955.1. Lineage (NCBI taxonomy): Eukaryota > Metazoa > Chordata > Lepidosauria > Squamata > Phrynosomatidae > Urosaurus > Urosaurus nigricauda. Next base: position 155,822,313 of record JAOEGL010000003.1, read on the forward strand.
CTCCAAGATGAGGAGGAGCCATTCGGTGGGTACATGGGCACCCTTTCGGTTCGGTCAGTTACCTCATTATAAATCCACCTAACAGTTGCATCGACTAGCCCACATTTTACTAGCTTGTTTGCAAGAATATAATTGGTGACCTTATCAAAGGCCTTATGAAATGAAGATATGCTACATCCACAGCATTCCCTCCATCAACCAAGCTTGTGACTCTATCAAATAAATCAGTGGGTACAAACACACACACAAACACATGCTGAATTTAAAAACAGAATACACCACTAATAGGACCGGTCTTAAATTATACTTAACCAGCTGTTTAAAATTATACTGAATCTCTAAATGTTTGTCCCAATCAAAGTATTTTGACATACTGCCTGGAAATTGGAGGCTTGGAGAATAGTTGGAAATCATGAGATAAATTTCCAAAGTTTTGGAACTGCTATAAATAAAAATGTTTCTCTGCATCTCCCCATAGTTGTATGCATTTTAGCTTGGAGCTCCTTTGCTGATGACTTACAGATGGAAGAGAACTAAAAGCATAGAAATCAAGGTATTTTCTCTAAATGGTATGACATTTTAGTCCTGTGATGGTGGATCTATGGCACATGTGCCATAGATGACACGCAGTGTCATTTGACCCATCTCCGAAGACAGCTTGAGGTCAGGAAAGGCACGGGGAGAAAAGTCCCCACCCCGGAAGTCCCTGGTGTGGAAAAACATTTAGTGGGGCACTTGGCCTCTCAAAGGTTCACTATCACTGTTTTAGGGATTAATGGCAAGCAACAGGACTTTGATCTATGTCTTGACACCAACCTTTGAATTGAAAATTGTGTTTGTTTGTTTGGTTTTTGCACTAGAAAAGGTAAATATGTTCTGAAATGTTCCCGTGTTGGTGCAAATCCTGCTTTATGGAGACCCACCATTCTTAAATCCATGGCAAATGGGGAAAAATGGGTCATCACGAGCATTTATATGACAACTCCTTCCCTCCAGACGGCCTCTCCCACTAGTCACCTAGCATCTACAGACATGTGATAACTTTTAAGAATTATATAGTCCTTTAGCATCACTCTCTGCAAAGCAGCATAGCCTTTCCCATAAATCGTATCAGATCCCTCAGCCAATTTAACAGAATCCAGTGGCCAATTGATACAAAAGCCACTGCTAGATCCGATAAAACCAGCAGAGAAGTATTGCCCCTGCCAATCTCCAGAAAAATAGTATTCATCTGAGACCCCCAAAGCAGTCTCAGATCTAGTCCTAAGCTGAAAACAAAATCAATAGGCTCAATGACTCATGCGTCATTCAGAACACCAGAGTTAGAACTTCAGCCACACAATCCATCCATTTTCTTAACAGATGAACATTAAAGACTGTGCAATAGATGAATCATCCAATAGTAAAGCTGGCTTTTACAACAGAGGAATAATTTTTGCCATCTTTAGAGTATATGGAAAATTTCTTTTCTTAAATGAGAAATGAAGGGGCTTCCATAACCCTTTTTTGGCTTCTATAACCCTTACAGACCACTTTGGCAGCTTTGGCTCAGAAGCCACAAATATATCAATACATTGTTCTGTGGGCTCAACTCAGCCTTCTTTTACCACCGGAAAATTTAACAAAGAAAAAACAGATTAAAGTGATGATATCACATGGTTTTAGTGACCATACAGTCTTGGATTTTGTTCCATCCATGTCATCAAATGCAAGCAGTTTAACCATGACCATATATTGCAAAAATATTTAAGACTATAGATGATGTGGTACTTGAGTGGTTTAAGTAGGGGAAAACATAGAATTCACCGCTCAAGACAGCTGTGCTGGATGCCATCGTGCAAATACAATGGCAGCAGAAAAGACCCATTTTGACATGATTAATGCCTCACAGTGCAGTCTATGAGGTGGCCTTTGTGTAGTGTTTGGTCAACTCGACTCAGGTTTTCTGCCATAAACTATATTGCAGTGGCTTTTGTATCAATTGTTGTAAGCTGTCTTGAACCCTATTTGGGAGAAAAGGTGGGATATAAATGCAATAAATTAAATAAATAAACAATAAATGTCCTCTCCACTAGAAACATCATAAGGAGGCAAGGAGCTGTCCCTGACTGTTAAGCAAGCATGTGTGCTCAGTCTGAATCCTGTCTTGGGAGAAAGGTGGGATATATAAAGTCAACAAATAAATGGCCAGTTCCTGCAAAGATATAGAAATGTTTAATTCCAGGATTCCCCACAAGCACCCTATTCTAATGAAGCCTCCAACCCTTGGAGTATGTGAGCCAGAAGGATTTAAAGAAGCAATGTGATATAATGGAAAGAGGCTAATTATTACTATTATTATTATTATTATTATTATTATTTGTATTTCCCACCTCTCCCTGCGGATTGAGGCAGGACTTTGACTGGGAAAGCCTGGTTCTAATCTTTACCCTGTCACTAAACACACTGGGTGACTCTGTCTATACACTTCAGAACATCTCACAAATTTGTTGTGAGCATAATGTGGGGAGCTCATATATGTAATAGACACCTAGAAAAGCAGAATAATGTTTTGCAGACAATACCTCACCAAGTCAAGATTGATTTATGTAATCATCAATTTAAAGTAATAACAGCTGTAGTTGTGAAAAATCCAAATGTTCCACTAGTAGCAAGGTGGAAATTAGTTTCCATAGCTATCACTGTGTTCTCAATGTGATTCTACCATATCTAACATCTTAGAGGAAACATCCTGCCTTTCCAATGCTTGCTAATGCTTTTTTCTAGAGTGCATGACACAAACAAATCTTTCCTTGTGTTACTCCAAATCCCAGAGTTCCAGGAGAGCTCCAACAATTAATATTTAGTGGGGTCTGTGTGTTACTAGTTGAATTAAAATCAGCCAACAGGCCTGGGGATCAATCCTGTATATACAGGATCCAAGAAACAGAACTCTAGAAGTCAAAAGTATTTTTATTTATGAGTCAGAGATAATCACCATCCAGACAAAGACACTCTCTCACACACACATTCAAGGACTAACAAAATGAAATGTGGTAGCAGATAGCGACTTCTGGGTTGCAGAAGAAGACACTGTACTGATTCCAGATGCGGAACTCCAATCGGGATGTTGGGAAGAGAAGTGGCTCAACAAGCTGCCTTTGGATCATGGCATGGCCAGCAATGCTGAGGTGTCAAATGAGATACACACAGAGTGTCTGTCCAACCTCAAGCGAGGTTAAATTGGTACTGCCCAAATGGGCATGCTTATAGTGCAAAACTCTGTCCTGGGGCAGAATTTGGAATTTAGGGGCAGCTTCCAGGAGGGAAGAATGGAAGTAGAAGTTGTGAATGGCTGGACAATCAGTGTAAATGTCCTTAGACAAAGGAGTATCACTCCCAGAAGGAAGTGTACTTGGATTTCTATTCACTTGTAAACCTGAGATCTATCACCCACCATCGTCACTATCAGTGAAAGTATTATGCAGATTCTGATCTTGATCTATCAGTGCTGGCTAGGTCCTCTTGAGCTCCCCCATGCCGAGTCTCCCAGATCTCCTTATATGGTAAGGCTATTTTCCTGCACTGGGGTGCCCTCATAGCTATGAGCTCTCAACATCCCTTTTGATATCAGTCTGATATCAGGAAGGAGAAGGGATGCAGAGGGCCAGACCTTGGAGTAACACTTGTTTGAGAAGCCGTTTTAAACAGACAAAGCATAAAAGGCTACACACAAGGAATTTCTTTTTCACAAGTTGGCATAACTCCCACTATTTCACCACAGCGTAACTAAAATTTCAGATGAATTTTGCCATTAATTGCATGGAATCATTAAATTATTAAACATTAAAGCATTTCCACTCTGTTTATTTGGGGGGAGGGGAGGGGTTTCTGTCTCCATTTATTAATTAAAACTGTGGCAATATTGTTAAGCCTTGGTTTCATTTAGCCAGATTTTGATATACATTGTTAGTCTTCTGTTTCAAAGCAGGTAGAAGATGAGATCACAGATTATTATTGTATGCTTTAACTGTATCCCTCCAGATACCCTGAAGGCATATGTAGAGTATAAACCCAACGAAACACTAAATTCCCACAGAAACACTAAATTCCCATAGAATGGCAATGAGTGGAAACAGCAGTTTGAGAATTTTTCAAGCTACTCTTGTGGATCATGTGGTACAATATAAATAATATATCATTTAACTTGCACAAATGTTCACTAAGTAAAATCACAATTGAGTCAGTCATTGGGAAAAACAAACAAACCAAAAATTGGATGTGGGTCCCACACATGGAACCAGAACAAGGTTATAGAATCCAATTTCCTCAGTCTCAAGATCATCATAAGGGATTTATGAAGCATCGACTCAAGATTGTGAATTTTTTAAAAAAGGATTTAGGCCAGCTAATTCTTCAGCAGCCAAAATGTCCTCTCACCACTGTGAGAACCATAAAAGGATAAACAAGGTACCAAAAATCAACAAAGGCTTTCAAGCAGCCAGAGAACCTCTCTGCCTATCAGGTTATCACAATGGCCAGCTTAGGTCAGACATCCGATTAGTGCCTGCTCCACTGTAACCACATAGAAGTGCGCACATTGCATCCTGTCAAAAGTGCAGCTTTTCTCTACAAACAATAATTCCTCTCTCTCCAAGGTTCATGGCATAAAGGGGCCCACATAGTAGAATGGCTCACATGTCCACAACTTGCTGAGATCACCTTCATTTTTTTTTTTTTTTTAAAAAGTGGGGAGACAGGAGCCTCAGCCAAAGTGCGGGAAAGCACAGTGGGTCAAGCTGCATTTGGATCACCCTGTGGTTAGTCCCTATAGTCCCTATGGAGGCAGCCAACTCTCACCTATGGAGAGAGTTCAATTCATTTGTTTCTTTTGTTATTCTAACCATACCCACAATATATTTCTCCGTTAGCTACCCCACCCCTTTCATTATGTTGAATGAACTCTTTGTACATAGCTACAAACATCCTCATTATCTTGTCCTGTCTTTATTTTATAGAATTCCTGTTCAAGATTACCACCTCTCATGTTTTTCTAGCTGTCTTCACAGTCCCTGCCCTCAGATGGCTTTAAAACTTACCTCTGTACTTGAAGGTGAGGTTCCCATGTCACCTAAATCCTTTTCTAGTATTGGCTGTAGATTTGGGGAGGAGAGAAGATACCCTCAGGTTACCAACTTTCCCCCATTACTGCCATTAATATCCAGTTCCTTGCTCTTCCCCTTTAGGGCTAGTCCTGACCACTATCCAGCAGAGAAAGCACAAAATAAAGGAAAGAGGTTATTCCATCTTACTCTTCACATTGCTTGCTTGCTTGCCTGGAGGAGGAGGCAGATGAAGAAAAAGCATCACCAAGCAAAAGGAGGATGTGAAGTGACATCGACATAAGACCTGTCAGCTCTTGTGGTGGCAGTGGCCAACAACACCAAACCCTGATGTCAAACTTCATACCTTTACTTAGATGTGTTCACTTGGGGCAGTTATTATTTCCCAGCTTAACCTATTTCTCAGGGTACTTTTGAGGATAAAATGGAGTGGGGATAAATTGTATGTCACATAGAACTCCATGGAGGAAAGGTACAAGATGAATATCAAATAAAAAGGCAATAACTGTGGTAAGTTTTACTTTCTTTCATATGCCACAAAATAGGTAGAATTTTGCAAGCTACTTTTGAGGAAGATTGCAATCATGGTTTATTGTTATAGTATAAACTGAACTTTGGAGTTTATCACATGAAGGAGATTGGGGGTTTATCCTGTGACTATCCCAGAAAAATCGTGTAATTACGCATAACGATTTCACATGACATTGTAAAAAATCCACCATTAAAGCAGTAAAACACATCTTTTTTACTTTTGGGATTTCAGCAACAATTCATTTCCAATATAGCTTTATTTTCACAAGTGATTGTGATAATCATTCATGCAATTACTCACCATTTTTGCTTTATTTGTGGGATGTTTTAAATGTGCTTTAATCTGTCTTTAATGTCGAAATCAGCCCCAGTATGTTAAACTCCTTTGTGAAGCCTTTATTCTAGTTCTGGAGATGACAGGTAGTTATGGAAACAGCCAATAAGCTCCCTTTATGTCCTTTATGCCCTTGTAAAGTGGCATATTAATTAGGAATGGTAACAATGGCATTTTAGAAGGGATTCCCAGGTTACCTCCTGGAACTGTTTACTGGTTGGTTGGCAAATACCTTCCTTGTTAGGAAACATTTGTTAATCTGGGTCTTTATGGCTTCATTTTATTTTTGCTTCTGTTGCATGTTTAGTTAAATGTTTTTATGGTAATAATGCATTGTTTGGTCTTATATATTGTTTCTTCCTTTTATTATTGCCAGACTTCATCACCACAACTCAAGTCGAATGGATGAAATAGATACAGATATGGATAGAGATATATTTAAAACAGAACAATAAGAATTATAAAAGAGTCAGCAAGACAACACTAGCATGCAGAGTTTCCAAACACAGTTTTAAAGGCTAGAAACATCCCCCACAAAATACTCTGGACTCCCAAAATTTGAACTGAAATTCATGGAAAGTAAACAAATCAAAATGGCAGACACTTCCTCCAACAATTCAAGCCACCCCTAACCCTGGTGTGGTAAAGAAGTGCAGAAAGGAGCACCCAGAGGCTCCTTTTCTGATTTCCATCACTCCTCTCCCCACCCTTCCCTCTTTATCCTTCTCTCACTGCCTGCCCTTAGTAGGGCTTATGCTCAGCTGACTCTAATTCAGTTTTAATGCCTATTGTTCATTTCATGCTCGCCTGTAAACTGTCAAATGCTGATGTATCGTCTACCCCAAATTGTCATTTGTGTTTGTCATTCATTCCTTAAAAAAAATAACGCGGGGCTGCTGCACCCGCCTTGGCATGCTCTGCTAGGGAATTCCCCATGGTAAAATTAGTTCATTTAGATGGAAAGTTTTCTGTCACTCCCATGTCTAAACTGGCAGATCTGGCTCTTTTGCAAAAACCAATAAAGTGTGAACTTTGTTACAACTGCCAATCAAATGCATCTTTTGCAAGCAAAAGCAGATGACAAGCATAGTAGAATGGGCTCTTCTGATTGGCTCTCCTCATTTAGGCATGTCTGAGGGCACCTGCCGCTCTCACAATAAAGCACAAAAAAGCTCACATGGACTATCTTGATGGAATCCGAGTTCTCTCCAAATTAAAAGATCCAAGGAAGAAAAGATCCCAGAAAACTGCAAAGCTGTTGCATTACACCTCTTTGCTCTTGTCACTTGAAGGTAGTAAGACAAGAAAAGAGAACTGTATGCATTGAGTTCCTTTTCAAAATCAACACATGATCTGCTGAACTCACAACAGTGCCCATAACAAAGCTATGGTTGAGCAGCATGTTCTTCTCATACATCAACAATGGTGTCCCAGAAAGGAGAGGTATAATGGAATGGGAGAACACAATTCAAAAAAGCCTTTTTATTTTATTTATTAAAATCCTGCATTATATCATAAGAGCCAAGGGCTTCATCAAGGTAAAAGCACTTGAAAATAATCTTAGAATACTGTACAAGTATATCTCACTTGACAAAACCTCTTACAAAGAAGCTTCTTTTTACAAAGTCTTTTTATGCCTGCCCAAAGTCTATGCCTGTTTAGCTAGACTTTTTTAAAAGCTAGATTGGCATTGGGAGGGCAGTGAAGGAGGACTGGAGAAACACAGACTTTCACTGCTGGCTTGCAGCAGCTTGTCTACAATAAACTATGTACTAAAGCTGGAGATAAGAATGAATGGATTTCTACTGATGCTACTATAGCTATGTGTACCTGCCTACAAGTGGCAAGGTAAACAGTAGCTGCCTCCAGAATCTTTTACTATGTGTGAACAGAAAAACAGAGTGAAAAGGTGAGAGTAGTTGTGCTTTCTGTACCAGCTACTCCTAGAATAAGCAGACATCTGTAAGTTTGCTCACCAAAATGGAAATCATAAGAAAAATGGAGGTTGGTAGGAGGAGAAAAAAAAATCCCCGGATGCATTTTGGAAAAGGTTCTAGAAGGTTCAACATGTTTTTGTTTAACTCTACAAGGATTACCTGACCTGTTTCATTTTACACGGGTATTTAAACCAAGAGTGGGAATGGTCTATGACCAGCAGGAAAATACATTGCATGACCAAAAAGAAATGAAAGACAATAGAAACAATACAGAAAAGAACTGTACAACATAGATGAAAGGATGAAATAACCCTTTAAAGAAAAATTCATATGAGGACAAACCTCTGGTTTTAAAAAGTGAACTGGGAGCAACTTGTAACTGTTGATAAAACTTGGTTCCATAACTATGATCCAGAGGCCAAACAAGAGTCCTTGCAATGGTGGCACTAGGGTTCTCCCAGGCTGAAAAAATTCAGTACTCAAAGGTCAGCAGGAAAGATCATGGTCACAGTTTTTTGTGGATAAGAAAGACATTTTGATGACTGAATATCTTCTGAGGGACCAAAGAGTTAATACAAAATACTATTCTAACATGTTGTGCTGATTAAAGAAGGCATAGAAAGAAAAATGGTAAGAGAAGCTGCGGAAATATGTTCTCTTTTTGCAGGACAATGCACCTGCTTACAGGATTGGCAAGATGATAGAAGTTTTGAAGAATTTGGGGTTTGAGTGCACAGACTGTCCAAACTATTCACCAGATCTTACTCAATCTATTTTCTATTTCCAAGCCTTTCAAGAGTTTGAATAATAATAAAATAAAACTTTTATTTCTATCCCGCTTTTTGTATGCACAAGCAAAGCGGCGTACAACAGTTAAAAATACAAATATATATAACACAATTAAACAATTATAATATTAACATTTCCATATTAATTAAAACTCTTATTAACACACTTGAAGAGTTTCAAGAGCTTGAAAGACTTGGAAACTTTCAAGAGTTTGAAAGGAAGGAAATTTTTTGAATGATTCAGAGGTAATAGCAACTGCTGAGCAGTATTTCAGTGACCAGACATCAGAAGTGTGTGTGTGTGTGTGTGCATGTGCTTGACATATATATTCCAATATATATTGGAAGAGTTAAAGAAACCTGAGAAATGGTGTGCCAAGTGTGTTGAGCTTTGGGGTGAATATGTGGAATAGCATGTACATTTCATGATTCTAGGTCATTCCCTTCTTTGTTGGGCTGAGAACTTTCTGCACATCCTTGTAGAAGCAAAGATGAATAAAGTAAGGCACTTTGGCCATATCATGAGAAGAAAGTACTCAGTATTAAAAATGACAATGCTTAGTAAAGTTGAGAGCAATATGAAAAGAGGAAGACCACATACCAGATGAATAGACTTAATCAGAGAAGGCACAGCCATTAATCTGCAAGAGCTAAGCAGGGAGGCTGAGGATAGGGTAACTTGGAGGTGTCGCATTCATAGGATTGCCAGTTAACAACAATTGTTAGTTTTGGAGAAAAAGTTTTTTGAAACATGTTTAACTTTTCTTTCGTAGTGCAGAACCCTATCTCTACTCTGTTATTTTTGCCTCTAGTGCCAAATTTTCTGTTAAAGAAGTAATGCCCCAAAACAAATCTACTTTATTAACTGAGCTCTGTGTGTGTGTGTGTGTGTGTGTGTGCAGAGGCATCACTAGGGGAAGTGTGGAGGTATGGACTGCAACAGGTGACACCCTAAGGAGGGAGGTGCCCCAAACATCTGCCTTTTGGCAGAAACAGGCTGTGGTGTTTGCCTGCATCCCCTTAACACACTAAAACACTTCCCTGACTGACTGACCTCCCAAAATGAAAGGTAACCTGCTCTTCGCATAGCTATTTTTTACCATCTGCCTATCTTTTAACTGTTTCAATTAATTTTAACTTGAATTTGTAATCTGATTGTCTTTTTCTTCAATTTGTAATTACTGTAAATTCTATATTTTATGTTGGTGGTGGGTTGGAGACTGTAAAGTTTTATGATTTACTGTATTTTATTATTTTTATTGTAACCTGCCTCAATCTGCAGGGAGAGACGGGCTAAAAACTATTATTATTATTATTATTATTATTATTATTATTATTATTATTATTATGTGAGATGGGCAAGGCTCAGTGGGAGGAGAAAGGAGAGGTCCCAGGTTTTTTTTTTAAATAAAATGTAAAAATTTTGAAATTATAAAACATAGGGAGCCTAACAGAGGGAGCTGTGACCTCACAAAGGTTGGAGACATCTTGGATCTCAGAAGAAGTACCTCTTTGTATTGCTAATGTAATTCAATTTTTATCTCCTGGACTATGGAACACTTTTTTCCAATGCCACATGGCCAGAAGGAAGAGGGGCCAGCTATCCCTCCACAGAACTACGTACCAAGAACACCTTGAAAAAATGCAAGCCTGTATAATTTTAACACCTTTGTCTGATGAAGAAGCCAGTGTGCTTCAAAAGCTTGCATCATGTATTTTGTGCACATTGAATGGTCAAATAAAGGTATCATTGTTTTGTAGATTTTGGATGTTATTGTTGACCAACATGGCTACCCAGTAATATACTTTCATAGTTTAACTATACACTCGGGGGGGGGGGGATTCTTGCTTTTGTCTGTTCCAAATCTTTTGGGAGCTGTCCGCGTGGGTCAAAAGGCCTATGTTGCCCCTGGCTATGCATCTTCTTCTTTGAATGACACAGGCCATTAGCCTGGAAACGGGGTGCCTGGCTGCAACCACATGGTCAGGCAACCGATCTCTCCATCAGACATAGTGACAAGGGGTTTCTCACTAGTGGTAACAGCTGAATATGATAAGGGGTGCACAGCAGTAGTGGGTCTATGATACAGCAATGGATGGGTGTGTAAACACCCACCCATTTCCATGGGAACTGGTTGAGCTTGGCCCATGCTATCCTGGCCCATCTGCACAGGGTCCAGATGTGCCTTCATTGTATGACCCTGGAGAAAAAAAAGGGATAAAAAACTGTATCTACCTTCTCCACACCATGCCTTAAAAGCCTAATGCAAGTCTATGGTTTCCTGATCTACTTTTTTCCCCCTCTGTCAGATCTTTCATGGGGTACTATGTCCCATTCTGGGTACTGCAGTTTTAAAAGTATATGGATAAACTGGAGTATGCCTTCTAGGAAGGGCTTGAAAGTTGGCAAGAAAACTAGAAGACAGTACTATGAGAAGTAAGGGACTGTTGGCTGGAGTACAAGTGATTGATAGACAATATGATGGACATCTTTAAATACATAAAGGGCAGCTGCATGGAGGAAATTTGAATTTTGCTGCTCCAGAGTGTCAAATTATAAGCTCCATTATATACAAATTGCATTAAATTGGGTTTCCCTCAAGTATTAGGAAAAACCTTCCTACAGAATAAGCAGTTTGGCAGTGGAAGAGACCACCTTGAAGTGATGGATGTCCTTTCATCGGAGCTGCACCTGTTGCAATTCCTTCTTCTAGACAGGAGTGTTGTCCTTTTTTGTATCCACTATGAACTATTGGACCTCAGCAGAAAAGGAGATTTAAATGATTAAAAAGAATGGGAACAGGCTGGGGTAGAAGTTAGAGACCTCTAGACACAGCAGGAGGAAGGACACATTATAGAACATTTGTCATCATTCTCCAGAATACAGACCTTGCCTATACATATCAGGGCCATTTCTTGTAGAACACTGTAGGTTTCACATGCATGTGTTGATATTGTCTGTCATTAGATAAATCTTCCAGCAGCTCTAACCTGGGTAGCCCTACAGCTCAGCAACAGTATGAAAAATTACCTGCCTCTGCTGTAGGATGTTGGGTGGAAACAGTACCAAGATACATGGGGGTAACACCCATTTCTGGGAGGCTTCCTAAAGTGCTAATGTAACTCACCAAACAGCCTGTGCAGATTAAGAAAGAAAAAGGAGGTTTTAAAGACAGAAAAGAAATATAGTTTTGTTTTTGTTTTGCATAGGATGGCAGTTTTGGTGGAGTGAAGGGGGCTTTGGGGAGTATCACATTAGTGGGTAACAGTGGCAAAAAATGGCCAAAAATTCCCCATAGATGTAACTTTTTGGATAATAAGCAAATGATTTTGCTCTGCCAAAGTCTGTTTGTACATTAACACTAGGGTTGTGAGCACCCAGGCCACTATTCCCTTGTTAAAGCAAAAACAGACACGTTATGAAGAAATTTCTTACTTCCAAGCTATGGCAAAACCATTTTGTTTTGGGGGGAGGGGGGAAGTTTTACCATTATGGCACCAGGTGTTTCTTTCTTTTAAATTAAAAAAGTATTGTCCATATTTCAAAAGGAGTAGATGCTCTGCAGTTTGCAGGGGGATCTTGTTGCATGCCACCTCCATCCACTCTATGCCCAATGGTTGGTGAGAATAAACAAGAGCATGAGGCCTTTGGTCCTTAAGATCAGAATAGCTTTTCTGATTGCTATAAGAGAGTGTGCCGTTGTTTTGGTATGTTTTTAAAGAGTGTTTTTGTCTGTTTTTATTTGCTGTGTGTTGACTAGAGAGCCCTAGAGGCTGAGAAGCTCTAAAAATAAATACTTAACAAAAATGTAAATAAAATCAACGGCCCATCAATCTGGCAACAGGCTGCTACAAGATGACCCAAGTAGGAATGGTGCTAATCATACTTCCATAGCCAAGGGGAAGTAAACAGAAAAGTAGGAGTAAAAAGGAAGCAGTAGGAGAAAGGAGAGAGAAGAAAAACAACAAAATAAGAAGAGGGCACTGGAGAAAGAATACAGTTTGACACTGCTTTAACTGCTGTGACTTAATGCTATGGAAGCATGGGATTTGGAGTGAGTTGCGGCCCCAGGGCTCTCTGACAGAGAAAGCTAAATACTTCACAAGACTACACACCCAGGAATTCCATAGCACTGAGCTATGGCAGCTAAAGTGATATCAAACTGCATTATTTCTGTACTGCAGATTAGACTTAAATTTGTTCTCTGCAGAGTAGACCCCAGTTGACATCTTTCCCCCATAGTCAGAATCTCTAACCAGTGGACACACTAATTCCAATAATAACTTTTTTCCTCTGTTTTTCTCCCTCTTCATCTTCCATTTTTTCTTTTCTTTCTTTCTTTGTGTCATTTCTACTTTCCCTTCCTTCTTTTGCATTGATTCTCCTCATTTTCCTTGTACTTACTTTTTCTTTACAGGCCTAGAGGTGTGTATGTGTTGTGGATACAATGCATGCAGGACAATCCTTTGCAGATGTGATCAGAAATTAGTATCCACTGAGATTAATGGGGCTTACTCTCATGCAGGCATGGAAAGTTGTAACCTTAGGAAAGAGGAGAAAATTAAATCAGCAGGTATTGTATTTCGATGGACAGGCCTGGAAACCTATGGTCTCAGACACTTTTGTGTGACTTCTAGTCAAAACTATTAATTTTAATGGGGTAAAAAATTTCCAAGCAGCATTCATATGTTTAATTATATGTTTAATTATCACAGTTAGATAATATTATGCTAATATGAAAGGAGAGCATATGAGAGACCAGATAACATTGGTAAAGTATGTGCTTTATAATACCAACACAGTGCATGGCCTAAATACCCTAAAGGCCCCAGATCCTGTATGATCTTGGAAGCTAAGAAGGGTCAACTCTGGTTTGTACTTGATGGGAGATTGCCAAAGAATACCCGGTGCTGTAAGCTAAGTTTCAGAAGAAGGAACTGATAAAACTACTTCTGAATATATTTGCCTACAAAAACCCAATGAAATTCATGGGGTCACTGTAAGTCAACAAGTAGCTCGAATATGCATATGCACACACACACATAATACATTAGGAGAGATTAACCAATAGTTTTTCACTATGAACTTATGGGAAAAATTTAGGGAGGCAGTTGCACATATGCAAAACTTGTCTTTCCCCTTTACAGCAGCACTGATTCTCCTACTAGTTGTCATTTCTGCCCCAAATCTGCTAAGCACAATGTAGCATTATTCCCAAAAGTCAGAGGAGACATCAGCTATCAGTCGTGTATATATTTTAGAAATTATTTTCTTTCTCAAATCAGCCTACTGGTAGTTTCCCTTCCACAGCACACCCATTCCAAAATGAGCAGAGGAAAGGTGTAAAACACTGTACTTTGCTATCTTCTTTGCAACAATGAGAAAACAGAATTATATTTATATTTTTTATAACATAGTTCTTTGCCTGAAGATTAAGAACCTACTCAACCCTTTGCATTTGTTTTTGAAAAAGAGAAAAAAAAATCATGGCAATAATCTGAAGCATGGTGTCTTGAATATTGTCTTTAATCCTTATCAATAATAATATGGCTTCATTCTTAGTTTTATTTTTCATAATGGGGATGAAGATGGAGCCTAGCTTCATGTGACAGTACATTCTGTTGAACATCAGTCCAGACAGCAAAGCAAGACAAAATCAGTGCAGCAAAAGTCAACAAAGTACATGGGGCTAATAAATAAATAAATAAACTAAGCCAGTCCCATACATTTACTTTGTCAATTTCTCAGTCAGCCAGCAAGATGAAGAAATAGTCTGTACATCTTTAGACATTTCTAGAGCTAGATCAGTTTCACCCAATTTGGCACCTTCTAGATATTTGAGATTATAGCCTTCCTTATCTATGACCATTGGCCATGCTGGCAGGAAATGATGGAGGCTTTAGTCCAAAACCTCTGGGAAGTAACAGGTTGAAAAAGACTTTGTTGGGAAACCCAATATGGAGGATTTGCATACTAAAGGTATGTATCTAATTTGTATGTGTTTTTAAATAATTTTTATGCTATCTCTGATTATCCTGCTAAAGCATCTTTAAAAAGCTGTCAAGTTTGTCAAATTCTTATAAAATAAGCAAAAACAGTGCTATACTCATTTGAATCTGCCTCAATAAATTGAAGGAACTGGTGCTTGGCACCTGTGATATGATCCCAATGACTGCAATCCCACAAGGGTTGGGGACTCTTTTTTTAACTCCAGGGAGACAAATTATCCAGGGCTACATTTCAGATGTGGTCAAGGCATGAGACCATGTGAAAAGACACAAAGCAAAAGGGGTATGGCCATTTGTAAATGTTATCTCTTTGGACATTTTCCCATTGGGCTGAGTTCACATCTATGCTTGTCTCCTCAGGAGTAATTCTTTGTACAACAGCATCCATATACCAAATACAACCCCAGTACAACAGCTAGTAAATGACAAACAACAGATTAGTTCCATGCAACAGCTTTTTGGGTGGCAAAGCACAGCGCCTATTCCATAAAGAAGTTTCCCTGTTTCGTGCAGAGATTCTACTCCATGCCAAACCTTCCCAAGGTGCAAACCAAGTTCATTTCCATACAAAATCTTCCTGGGCTTTAAACAACCTCTTATCTCACATCAATGATCAGAGGTAAGGGCAGAAGGGGCTAATGGACCAGAAACTGTAGATCACACCCTGCTATACGTTTTAGTCCAGAAGTACATCCTAATGAATGCAGTGTAGATACTACCGGATAGATCTACAGAGCAATCTGCTCTAAGCGCCCATTTAATCATTGGGCCTACTATGCATCAAAAGGTTTTGATGGTTCTTTAGCCCCTTCTTGTGGAAAGTTCAAGGTCCTGAGGTATCTGCAGGGGAGTAAGTAGGACCACCTTTTTCTTTACCTAAAAGCATGGAGCATGAGGCACAGAGGAACAGAATATTGCCTTTCTGTTTTAACTGCCTCTCCTGTCCCATTTCTCTTCTCCCCTCTGCCTTCTTTTCTCTGCAGACTCTGCAGACGCATACACCACCTTGTCCATCTCCCCTCCTCCCACCCACCAGCCCCTCTGGTGCACAGCACTGTCAACCCAAACACATGATAAATTGCCCTGTCAAAACAATTCATTCAGGGACCAATTAATTCCACAGAAATGAACCAGGAACCATCAGTTGCTGAAAAACTCCAAGTGCAGAGAGCGAGAAGGCCTGCTCTGTAAGTGAAAAAGCAAACAGGAAGAGAAGACGACGAAGAAGAGAGAGGGTAGGCTTTGGGAAGTTAGTCTGACAGAAATTGGTCATTTAATGCTTAAGTGCACTGTAGACAGCCCCTGTCATAGCAGCCAGCATGTTAAGAACTCCCCCTGTGCTTTATTTATTAATTATATGTAACAGCAAGGGGGACACGTCACTGTCTCAGTATGCACTCATCACCTTTACTGCTCCTTGTCCCACAGCATGCAGGCAAAGGAAATGCAGGCATAGGCTTCCAGATTTAAATGGAAACTAGAGTGTTGCAGCAGCACAAGCTTATCTGCAAGAGTTCCTTCTGTCTTGCACTGGGGCTGTGAGTGACTGGCAGAGGGTAAATCTGCTATGTTAGCTAGCTCTCAAGTCCATTTCAGGCATCTCTCCATCATCCCTCTATTTTAAACACAAGAAGGGAGGCAGAACCCTGAACTAGCTAACTATACTGGTTAGAGCAGTCTATGTTCCAATTTGGTTCCTGGAGCATGCGCCACCACCAATCATCTCAGAAAACTCCTTTAGCTATTATAAAACCAGCTAGCACAGTCAGGCACAGTTAAGAAGTAAGGAGGTATTTGTTGCTGTGTGCCTTCAAGCTGCTTCCGACTTATGGCAAACGTCAGATGGGGTTTTCTGGGGTTGAGAGTGTGTGTGACTCACCCAAGGTCATCCATGGAATCAAACCCTGATCTCCAGAGTCATAGTTCAACACTCAAACAACTACACCATACAGCAAGTTATAATTCCAGCTAAAAGTTTGTTATATATTTTAAGAGAACAAATAGAAGCACAGAATTAGATGCTGGAAGGAGTTTGCATATATAATATTCACTGAAGCCTACAAGCAATGCATCTTATTTTGATAAAGGAGCTTCACATAACATTCATCAAGCATAATATCACAGGAATTTTAGGAGGGGATACAACAGTTCTAGGAGCTTATTGCTCACCATTGCTCAAAAAACCTCGACTTGCTTATTGCTCAAAAAACCTCGACTTACCCCTTCTGATTTACAGCTGATTATTGGATGCAGTCAGGTATTATCACTGGGAAAACGCTGCTGATTCTGCCACCTGACTGCATCCTGCCTAAAACCCAGCTACCAGCAGTGCTCAGCTGGCCAATTTGCAAAGCCAGAAAGCTCCCAACTTTGCAAATTGGCCAGCTGAGCATGGCTTATAGCCAGGTTTTAGGCGGGATGCAGTCAGGCAGCAGAATTGGTGGCGTTTTCCCTGTGATAATACCAACTGCATCCTGTAATGGGCTGTAAATCAGAAGGGGTAAGTCAGGGGTTTTTTGGTGAGTGATATACTCTCTAGAAATGAAAAATACTGCTTTTAAAATCAATAGTACTTGATCTTTACTTAACCCAGACACCCAACATTCCTGTCCTCCTAGGGGAAAAGTATATAATGCTAGCATTGTTTGACCCGTGTTTTCTTCCCCTTACTAATATTCTAAAGTAGGCCAGGTCATTTTATCCATTGCAGAGAAGTTCCTAGAGGCAATAAAGTAATGTGTTAAGTGACTTCAGCTTGGAGTTAGCAGAATCTGTGAGCCTTGAATCCATGTGTTGTGAGCTGGATTGTTTAAAGAAAGGTTGGAATCCCATTGTCATAGTCTGACAATTTTTGATGAGCTGTGGACTTAACACCATAGGTAGGAACCATGGCCCAGGGACCACATGTAACTTTCAAGGCCTTTTCCCTTAACCCCCAGCTCCCAGGACCAAAAATATTTTCTACTCCAAAAAGTGTTTGGGATTAAAAACACAACAAGTACATCTCTGGAAGGTGTGACTCTCCTCTAAAGCAAGATGTTGACTTACACATTTTGTACTAAACATTGTATTCAAGAAAAACTTGAAGTGCTTTTAAAGAGAGAGAGAGAGAGAGAGAGAGAGAGAGAGAGAGAATTGACCTTTTTGCCTGTTCCTAATTTGTTTGTTTGCAGAGTCAGCTGGTGCCTCTAGAGAGTCTTGGGGTGGATGTCCCCAGAGCTTTCAAACTCTGGTTCACACCCTTAGTTGTAGGTGTAGTGGGGCCAATTAGGATTGTCCATCCCTGAGCATTCAGGGAATCTGATGGATGGGCCATTGGAATGATCAATCCTTACTGGGCACCTTCTCTGACCTCGTGGAACTCATGCTGCTATTCAGGAAATTTGCAAATGATTAAACAGGCTACATGCTACAGCAGAGTATTTGGCAGAGAGCTTGCCACAAAAGCAATAAAAACATGTTTAGGGCAATGCTTCTCATATTATTTGATGTGAGTGACTGTCAATATATTCCTTCATGTGCCAGGGACCAGTGCTATATTTTGACTACAGTTGTTTCTTTCTTTGCTGAAACTGGCCATGGACAGCATCTGATGGCTCACAGACCTGTACAGGGGAGCCACCTTTTTGACTGGAACTGCTTTGGGGGAAGAAAACTATGCATAACTATCGTCTTGAAGAGAATACAGCAAAAATGTATTGTACAAAGTCAATCGTTATTCCATGCACTTTGGCGGTTGTTTATATTTGCCCAGTAAATGGGGTTCCTCAGGCATTAGTGGTCAGTTGTGCTCTCTGAGCACTTTCAGAATAAAATCACTCACCTTTCTGTATGCCATCTTAGATACCAGATTTCAGACCACCTCAAGCGGAGTGGGGTATCTAATGCATCATCTCTGTATCAGTTTGCAGTGGTGGTTTCAGTAGCTACAGCCCAAGGATGTGGGTAAGTTTCATGTAGTTGGAAAGGCTCTCTATACTGCCCCCCCCCCCCCATTGCCTCATATCTAACTAAAGCTGTCTGGAGATAAAGAGTTGCTTGGGTAGTAGCCCACGACCAAGCACTGGATTCACACCTGGTTTTGGTACTGGATAGAGATTTCGTAGCACCTTTGATACTAACTGAAGGAAAGAAGTTGGCAGCATGAGCTTTCATAGACTGAAGTCAACTGCATCTGAGGAAAGTAGCCTTTCATCTAGGAAAACTCTTGCTGCCAACTTCTTTCTTTCAATTAGTCTCAAAGGTGCTACAATTTATTTATTTATTATATTTATTTGTATCCCACTCTTTCCCCAAAACTGGGACTCAGAGCAGCTTCACAACATTAAAAAACAGTACAATTAAAAACATAGAAAAAAGTACATTAAAAAGGAATTAAATTATTACAATATTAAAGCAGATAATTATTAAGAGAATAAAAAACATTTTTAAAAATGTGTACTGACTCTATAGACTAACATGGCTCTATCCTTGAATTCTTGGTATTGAATAAGCTTAATTAATCAGTACAGAGAAAAGTGGATTGCAACCTCCTTTCTTGCATAGTCCTTCAGCAGCTTTTGATAATAGTGATCATGATGGCCCTGTTTAAATATTTGAAGGGATGTCATATTGAGGAGGGAGCAAGCTTGTTTTCTGCTGCTGCAGAGACTAGAACGCGGAACAATGGATGCAAACTGCAGGAAAAGAGATTCCACCTCAACATTAGGAGGAACTTCCTGACAGTAAGGGCTGTTCGACAGTGGAACACACTCCCTCGGAGTGTAGTGGAGTCTCCTTCCTTAGGGGTCTTTAAGCAGATGCTGGATGGCCATCTGTCAGGGATGCTTTGACTAGGAGTTCCTGCATGGCAGGGGGTTGGACTGGATGGCCCTTGTGGTCTCTTCCAACTCTATGATTCTATGATTCTATGATTCTATGGTAGAATGGTATCTGAACAACATGAATGCACACAAAAAACAAACTAACTACTAATTAGAATACTGGTCTCTGAGACAGATTCTGGCCAGTAATAGCCACTTTAATGTCTTAGTGTTCATAATCAAGCTATGACAAATATATAGGAGACTCTGGTAGACAAAGAATGGAATCTGTCAAGGGTGTATTTCTGACTCTTAAAACAGAAGAGTTTTACTGCTCTTGGTTTGAATTGTTCAAATATTTAAGGGTGGGCCCAAGACTCATTCTCACCACTGGTGGGAAACTGTGGCTCAGTTTTGCACCACACTAGTGATACCGATGAGCTGTCTAGCAGACAGGCATCCAAAATAACAGAGGAGCTGTCCAGCTCCAGTGTTATATGGAACTGCGGGGTTCAGGAGAACCAAAGGGTCACATCTCTTCCTCTTTCTCTTCTTTGTAAAAATAATCAATTTTAGTAAATTGTAACTTTTAACAAGCTTCTTACCAATATTCTTTTGTACTGTCCATATGCTTATTCCCTTTGTTATCAGCTTTAAAAAATCTACCTTCTCACTGAGTACACATATAAATACTATTTTATTTCCTCTTCACTCTTGACGTTTATCTTCTAAATTTAAGGATTTCCTTAGCTTATTAATCACTGCACCAGCAAACATTTTGGACAAAATGGTCCAACAATAACATCTTTCCCCTAACTTCATTCACTTCCCTCTTCACAGACCTATACTGTATAAACAAACATCTTGTGGAGCAGCAGTTTTTCAAGTACAAAGTTAAACAACAAGGATGTAAATGAGCATCCTATCACTTTTCAACCCAATAAAATTAACTAAGGATGTTTTGAAGAAAGTGTAATGTAAAGAACATAAGCTTACTTCATATTTTAAGAGATGCATGTTCTGTAGAACAAGAAGTTTGGGGCTTTGCATCCTTTATGGATTTCCCAACAGGAATCTCATTTATTTCACTATTTGAAAGATTATTTAAGGTTTCCTCTGAATTGCTAGCAATATCTGAAGATCTTAGTGATAAACATGAAGATAGCTCATTTACCAGGAGATTAGCTAACAAAAACAAAAAAGGTTTGACATATTGAATTTAGACTCAGTCAGTTAAAATAAGTTTTAAGCCAACCAAACCAGAACATAAATTATTTTCTACTGAAATTGAAAATTAAGGAATTGATGGTTTCAAGACCTACATATGGGACAATATGAAGAGACCAGTCTCCTGGAGAACATGGCCAGTCATTATGGTCATGGAGGAAGCTGGAATGAGGGCTGCTATCCATTATGTACACCCAAGAACTCTTCCAATGGTGCTACTCAGTCATCAGCAGAAAAGGCAATTCCTCTACGACCTCCCACTGGCTTGCAGTGTTACAAAACAGTGCACCTGAAATGAGTAGCTCCAGCTGGCTTCTTAACACTTTTGTCCATTATCATCAGCAATGAAGGCTTTACTGCTAGAACTTAACCCATGCATTTGCTAAAAATGTATGAGGCAGAACCAAAGTCAGCTTGCAATTCTGTACTGTGGGCACATTAAAAGTCAATGGGCCAGCCACTCAGCTTGATGTAGTTATATGTGGCAGCAGTTGAGATTCTTACTCAGTGAGATTGCCTCTTCAATCCACTGAGCTAACTTACCTGACACGAACCCTGAACCTCTGTGTTTGTCTATGTACAGATTTTGTATATATTTGCCCCTGTACTAACATAATACAACAGAGAAAGCAGCCTTCCCTCAGTCTGAAATAAATGTAGTTGTTTAATTTGAAAAATCAGGTATGTATTTATTTTCCAATTTCAGGGAACTGACTTAATCAGCAATATGTCATCAACAGTTGTGAATTGCTGATATATCACATATCCTTGGATATAGCCATGTTACTATAGTCATTCACTGATATTCATTTCCACCCCACCCCGCCCTATTTATTTAATCTCATGTGAGCAAAACTACATTTTGTATATATCTCCTGCATAGTGGTGGGATTTCAAATGGACGTTCATGCTCATTTACCAATATGTTTTGCATGGGACGCTTAAAAAGGGGGAAGAGGGATCTAAAACAGATAATTTTCCAGGATTGCAAAGTGAATTGTTTCTGGGATTCAATCATTTAGCTTCTGAAGGGGGAAAAATCAGGAAGGTTTCCAAGTAAATGCAAACTCATACCTGTTTAAATAGAGTCCATCCATATAGCATGTGGCCTTCCTCTCTTTCTGCATCCCTCCACCTTTCCTAGCATTATTGGGTTATTGTTTTTTCCAATGAGTCATGCCTTCTCATGATGTAGCCAAAGTATGACCACCTCAGTTTCATCATCTTGGCTTCCAGGGATAGTTTTGGCTTGATCTGTTCTAGGACCATTTGTTTGTCTTTTTTGATAGCTACAGTATCCTTAGCACTCCAGGACCACCTTTCAAATTAGTTGATTTTCTTCCTGACCACTTTCTTCACTGCCCAGCTCTTGCATCCATGCATGGTGATGGGAAATCCAGTGGCTTAGACTATTTTAACTTTAATGCTTAGTTGTATATCTTTGCTTTTTAAGATTTTATCTAGTTCTTTCAGAGCTGCCCTTCCCACTCCTAATCTTCTGATTTATTGACTGCAGTCTCCATTCTGGTCAATATTTGCTCCAATTCACAAAAGAATGCAAGCATATATAAAGAATGCAAAACATGATAATGTAAAAAGTGACAGTGAGCAGCACAAAACTATTAATAAATTAATTTGCTTTTCATGTCACCTTTTCCCCAGGGTTGAGGTGCAAAGCCAGTTTCCAGCATATTTACAAAGATTTCAATAGAAACACAGTATTTTTTTTAAAAAAAAACAATGGATTATGCATATTACAAGTCATATCAAATTAATTATACTGTTAAACCACAACTTTAAATAATTAAAAACTGCATACTAATAATAAATATGAGGTAAGATATTTAAAGTTTAAATATCCCAAAGGCACCAGATCCCATCTGATATTAGAAGCTGAGCAAGGTCAGCCCTGGTTAGATGGGAGACTGCCAACAAGTACCAGGCGCTGTTGACTGTATTTCATACGACAAAACTGGCCAAACCACCTCTAAGGATTCTTTGTCTCAGAAAACCCAATGAAATCCATGTGGTCACCATAAGTCGAAAGGCAACTTGAAGGCACACACACACACAAAGTAAAGCACTTGTATTTTAAAATCTGTCAGTGTAACAGGAAGTCAGTTGCTGAAGGTGTGCCAGAACAGAAATTTATTTGTCCAATAATATTAACACTAACTGTTTTTAAAAAGAAAAACACCTTTATATGTAACAGTATAGGAAGCCACCTAAGGAAGTAGGTGAATCTCAGGAGGATAGGACAGTCAAAAAAGTATAAAGTATACAATATAAAGAGACTGTAGAGAACCTGTATGATGCTAAATGGCCTAAATCCTGTTATTTATCCTGAGTCAATGGGATGTTGGCACTAACCAACAAGGTACCAGCCAACGTGTCTTTAAACAGATTACTGCCTAAGATGCAGGGCAGGTATCTGTGCCTGAACTGGCAGCTTCAGGAAGAGTCTGAGAAACTTAAGCAAAAAGTTATAACAAGCAAGGAAATGCTATACTTACTGACAAATTTAAAATAATATAATCATGAGGTGCCAGTGGTATTCCTCAGGTATTCCTAAAGAATTCAATTGCGACCTTGCTGATCTTCTCACAAAAATATGCATTAGAACTGAGAACATAGAACAGCATAGAATGTAGCATGCATAGAACTATGGCGTGCTTAATATGTTTGAAAGCTGTTGTACTAGAGCAAATTGATAAGATTTACATCTGCCCTGCCCACTTTTAGATGATCCCACCTTGTGTCTTGAGCCATATCGACAGATGGAATGGTGCTCCTAGGCCCTTCTGAAATTCTCATCAGTAAGTCATTGGTGATGGACTAGATAAGGGCAAATAAATTGAAACCTGATCTAGACAAGACAGAGGTGCTCCTGATCAGTCAAAGAGAGAACCCCTGTTGGGCTGGATGGGGGTCAAACACCACCACCACCACCCCTGACTGAGCATGGAAGCTCAGGTCTCAGTAGTAGCCAGAAGTATATTTGCACAATTAAAGCTTGTGCACCAGTTGAGCCCTTTCCCATAAATGTCAGATCTGCCCTGTGCAACACACACCTTAGTATTACCCCATTTGTATTACTGTAATGTGCTCTCTGTGGGGAAGAATGTTTGGAAACTTCAACTAATCCAAAGAGTTGCAACCAGATTGTTAACCGAGGCAGTCTATAGGAAGCATACAACTGCCTTGTTGCAACAACTCCACTGGCTGCTGGTTCATTTCCAGGCGCAATTCAAAGTGATTATGGCCTTTCCTGGTTTACAACTCATAGGGGTTATGGCCTTTACAACCATATATGGATAAGGGCTAAGTTATCTGAAGGACCATATTCTCCCATATGAATCTCTCTGTGTATTGAGATCCTCTGCAGAGGGTCTTTTCTCTGTTCCACTATCCTTTCAGGTGCATCTGGTAAGAACAAGAGAGAGGGCTTTCTCGACTGTGGCTTTCTCAAGCTCTGGGACACCCTTCCAAGAGAGGTTAGACTGGCACTGTCCCTGCTATTGTTCTATAGGCAGATTAAGACACTTTTATTTTATTTTATTTTATTATTTCTGGAGGACTTTGAAGATTGACTCCTGAAGGGGACTGGGCCTTGAATTGTTCTGAACTGTTGTCCTTTTTAATAGTTGTTTTTTTTAAACTGGTTTCAATTTTATGGTTAATTTAATTATATTTTTAACTTTTCTATGTGTTATTTTTATCTTTGAAATTTATCACACCGTCCTTTTTCCCAAGCCAGGCATGGGCTGAAACCTTTTAAAAATGGATATTATCACATGCTTCTGTGCCCAGGAAGGTGGCAGCCCATTTGTAGTCTGGATCAGGTACAGGATGCCTCCTGCCTGAGCAAAGGGTGTGATAACATCCATTTTTAAAAAATTTCAGCCCGCGCCTGGCTCGGGAAAAAGGGCAGTGTGATAAAGTCCTATGTCTTTTAACTGTTGTAAGCCATTCTGAGTAGCAAACTGGAGAAAATGTGAGAAATTAATTAACCAATTCTGCACTGCACTCCTCTTCCTACTAGCTATGGAAATATTAATCATGAAGAATACAAATAGATGATCATATAAATGGGATCAAGTATAAAGGATTTGAATGTAAATTATAGGCTTTTGTTGATTATTTAATTGTATTTATCGATAAACCTCTAAGTAGTATAAATTCATTAAATAGGATTTTAGATGACTTTGAGAAAATATCAGGATTGAAAATTAATAAAGACAAACATGACAAGAGAAGAGAGAGAATTGAAGACACAATCAAGCTTCATTATGAGCAAGAAAATAAAGCATCTTGGAGTAGAAATAACTAAGAAAAATACAGATCTCTTCAAAAACAATTACACACAGAAAAAATGGTCAAAAATTTTAAAAGATCTAAAGAATTGGAAAAATTTAAAGTTTTTGCTACTGGGTAGAATTGCAGCTATTAAAATGACAGTTTTCCCAAAAATACTATTTCCTTTTCAAGCAGTTCTGATAATTGTAAATGAAATACCTTTCAAAAATTGGAACAAAGACATTTCTGATTTTATATGGGCCAGAAAAAACCCAGAGTGAGGTTTAAAACTCTTCAAGATTCACAAGAAAGAGGAGGTCTGGTATTGCCAAATCTAAAACTATATCATGATGCTTGCTGTCTAATGTGGGCGAAAAAGTGGGTCGTCTTATCGTACAAAAGATTATTTCAATTGGAGTGTATAAATAAAATTTATGATTGGCACACTTACTTGTACTACAATAAACACAAAGTAAATGGGGATTTTAATAATCATACACTTTGGAAATCTTTATTAAGGGCTTGGCTAAATTAAGGGGGAAAACCCTGCTTGAAGCATTCCCCCACAAAATCTTTTTTGAAAAAAATTGGGAATACAATATTGGCTCTCCTCTGTGTCCTGCAGGTGTGCAGCAACCAAAACAAAAAGAAGGCCCAAACAGAGGTGCCAACATTCAGTACTGTCTGAGGTGCTTGACCTCAACAGTAGATCACAGCAGACTGCAGAAGCACAACCCAGCATGCAGTATTTGGCAATAAAGCACTGACCAACCTGAAATAAAGCACAGACACAGTTGGATTCTTCCAAAGCCCTTGGAGGCTTTTATCTTCCTGTTCAGAAGCTCTGCCTTCTGTCAACATCCACATGCTACATAACTCCATTTCTCCAACAAACACACTCTACAAATTCTACAAAACACCAACTCCTCTCTTCAACGCACACCTGTCCATCCTGAGTTCCAGCACCCTAATATACAGTGATGATACCATTAGGGTTGACACCTGATGTTTCTTATCATTTACAGCCATAGAAATTATTTTACCACTTCTTAAAGGAACATTTTACCCAACATACAAAGGAATGGCTAAAGTATAAAGATATATTAGAAATCTGAGACAATGAAATTAGATTTAAGACCGAAGAGGATTTCATTAAAGAAGGAGTTAAAATACATTGATATTTGTACAGACAGTTAAGAGAGAGATTTTTGATGGATAACAAATTAAACATTATAGAAATTAAGTAAACACAAAGAAAAAAATTGCAATCCAAAAATAAAGGCCTATTATCTTAAATATATACATTTCTATTAAAATTGGACCAAGATAAGGAAACAATAAAACCAAATATGATTGCATGGGCCCAAAACATTGGTCATTCAATTGATTTATCACATTAGGAGTTTACCTGGATAAGGATATCAAAATATACCAAAAGTCAAGATGTTAAAGAGAATTACTATAAGATGCTGTTCTGCTGGTATCTAACCCCAGTCAAACTATCAAAATTATACAAGGGTAAGGAGGACAAATGTTGGAAGTGCCTTAGAGAAAAAGGTACCTTTTCCCATATGTGATAGGCCTGTAAAAAGCCAAGAAATTTTGGATTCATATTTATAAGGAAATAGAAGAAATACTTCAAATAAAAATAGGATTAAAACCAGAAACATTCTTATTAAATATAGTGGATATCAATATTGAGAAAAATGTGGAAGTGTCCTATTTTATTTAATTACAGCTGCAAGAATAATCTACGAACAATTGTGGAAAGAAGAGAAAATCCTAGAGGTAGAAGACTGGGTTCTTAAGATTTACGAAACTGCTGGGCTGGGTAAATTAACAAGATGGCTTTCCAAAGGAAATGTGAAAGAATTTGAAAAAGACTGAGAATTGGTTGAAAAATATTTGAAACAGAAATGGGGTCATATTTCAACAATAGGATTTAGAAACTGATAGATTGATAATTGACGGGTAAATAATGATGATCTTAATTTAAACAATAGAGGGAACTAAAGCTAATGACATGACATTTTGCTATAACGAAAAGAGTGTTATAAGTACACAGTATATAGACTTAAGTTGAAGATAAAGTAATAACCAAAGATAATGGGAAAAGAAGCTGTATTAGGGATGTACTAGAATGATTGTAAGAATTAATGAGTTTTAAGGACTGAATATCTAGAGTGGCTGTTATTAGTAGAATGAAGAAGCAAACAAGAGTGATTATGATAGGTTTTAGCATGTCGTAGAAGGCATGAGTAAGTAGTTGTAGGTAGGAGGAGGAAATCGGAGGGAAGAAACAGAAGCAGAAGAAGGGGGAAGAAGTGAGAGAGAGTCAGGATAAGGACTGGATGGTAGGGGAAGGTCGTTGGGAAGAAGTAGACAGAGTCATATTAAGAAGTTACAAGAAGATCCAAAGATTTCAATTCTTTTCTATGATGTTTTATGCTACGAGTAGGGTAAGTGGGTGTGAATGTCAAAATGTATATCAAATTGTCAAAATGTATATCAGTGTATATGTTCATGCCTGATCTAAAGGTAATATCATATCCAGGAGCACTCCTAAGCTGTGAACCCGTTGCTTCATGAACAGTGCATCCCCATCTGTAACATGTTGAATATATATTTTTGTCTCACACTGCTGTCTTATCTGTACTAGTTTCAATTTCCTCTGCATGTCAAGCTGGTGCATGTAAATGTCTGTCTGCAGCCTCCTCAATAGGGCTTCCAAAGAGTTTAATCCAGGACTTTTACTCACATCCTGTATTATAGGGTGGGAGCCAGAGGTCCTGGATTAAAACGCTTGAAAGACTGAATGTCCATCAGATTCATCATGTAATTCTGAGAGTGGTCACCTCTTTCCTTGCTCATTAGCAGTAGGGCCAATGGACACCATCCTTTTACGTTGTTGTTTCCCACTCACTTTCCCTCCTGAGAGATATCTGCACAGAGATAGTTGCTTACAGCACTTGGTTCACTTCTTTCCAAGATAGTGAAACACTACAGAGAGGGAAGCATGGGTTCTTCTCCCAGCCCCACTGCTTTCCTCTGAGACCTTTTGCCTGTGACTGAGAAGAAAACTCCCTGCAGTACTATATCTGCTGAAATGTTTTTTTAATTATCTCTTGAAAGTATGGACTGTGTATCATCATTAACTGGACTAAACAGTGATGGTCAGTGAGGCAGGTACCAGTAAACGGAGCAATTAACAGCCAGGGGAGAGAAGTATATTCAATCTGAAAGCTTTCTTTCT
Source organism: Urosaurus nigricauda (assembly GCA_034509955.1). Classification (NCBI taxonomy): domain Eukaryota; kingdom Metazoa; phylum Chordata; class Lepidosauria; order Squamata; family Phrynosomatidae; genus Urosaurus; species Urosaurus nigricauda. Next base: position 155,850,592 of record JAOEGL010000003.1, read on the forward strand.
CAATCCATCTCCACTCATCACCCAAAGTGCTGAGCAGTAGACTTTTACTTTCAATTACATTAATCAGGTTAATTCCAAGTTAAAGTCAACATTTTAATCAAGAAGCAGCAAGCTCAGACAGAAGTGGAGAAAGAAGAAAAGAGAGAAGGCAGGCAAAATTGAAGTGGAGAAAAGAAGGGGTGGAAACAAGGAGAAAGTAGTACAGAAAGCGCACCACTGTGAAAGTCCCTGAGAACACCAATACAACTTCACACCATCTTCCAAACTGCAGTGATATGAATGCTATAATTTCAAATGCTATCTTCGGTTTTTGTATTTTCAGGAATCAACAGTACACACAGTCTTCGTATGGCACATGCTCATTGCTATATATCTTCACTGTTATCATGATGGCATTGCATCACCACTTAGAACATGTTAGATTTGCTTGATCAAGACATGTAACATTACCAGAGACATGAGAGAAAATACATTTTTCCCAAAAAGCATTGATTGTTTTAATAAACAGAGCAACATACTTGTGGAAAATGATTAAGTGTGGATAACATGTAGCTCTCTCAAAGACAGAGGGAAGATCAATCTCGATGTGTAACATCACTTCCAGAAGATTCTTACACTTGAGTTTTGTCAAGTCTCTGGAAATAACCCCTAAATACATTCTTTTATACACACTTAAAATCTCCCAGATTCACAAAAAGCTAATGCACTTCAGAGAAGGAAACAGGGCTAGAGTGGTCTCTCAGATACACCTCTAATAAACATGGTGGCAGTCTGAGAGAAAGACCTCCCCCAAATCCAGGCAGACTCACAAGAAAGAACACAGTCTTTGAAACAGCCTGGCTAAAAGTTGTATTTGGCATCATGGATCATTTTGAGTTGTGTTGGAAGCCAACAGTTAGGAACTGAAGTTTTTGTAACAGGGAAGTCATATGCTGTCAACAGTCTGACCATGGAATTCTGGATCACCTGAAGTTAAGAGCAGTTATCCAAATGGGGTGTAAGCAAGGCATGTATCACTGTAACTTGATCTGACAATATCAGATCCACCAAAAACCAAGCATATAGGGCTCAATCCATTCAGAACAGCAATAATATATACAACTATGTATTAAGAAGCCGTGCCCTCCCTCCAGTCCATCTGCCTTGGTCCTGGCCCTAGAGGGAGAGAAGAATCACTGGACCTCATCCCCTTCCCACCAAATTCCCCTCTTCCTTTCGTGTTGTCTCTTTTAGACTGTAAGCCTGAGGGCAGGGATCCATCTAATTTATGATTGTATGTACAGCACTGTGTAAATTTACAGTGCTATATAAATAAAATTCATAATAATAATAATAATGCCAACCTGAGTTTTTAAGGGAAGTATGAATTCATCCAACAAAGATTTAACCCCTATTCCCTGATTTGCCTTTCAACTTACCAGAAGCACCTGTACTGGTGATGTATCTTAATGTAAAGGATCTGTCAAGAAGAAGTATGGTGAGTAGAGCAGGGTAACAACAGAAAGTCAGTAGAATTCAAAGGGCCATGACAAACATCATTTTTGATGCCTTTAGGTATCCCATTTCCCTTTTGAAACCTGTTGAATTTAGCTTAATCCCAAGAATGTCTGCTGTCTCTCTCTCTTCTTATAGTATCTTGCTGTTTCACTTAAGCAAAGGAACAAATGATGCAAGAATGCAAAGACTTGAGAGAAATAAAGTGAGAGAAAGCAGTTAATTAGATGCCCTGTTCCACAATGTCCTGCTGTGCTCATTTCTTCTCCTGCATGTCACCAGACCACCTGGCTGAGCACTATGCCAGCTCCTCATTTCTTTTTTACACTCTCTGTGAAGGTCTATCTGCATTACATTTTCCACTTCCCTAGGGCCAAAGGGTTGGGAGCAACCATAACTTAATAGAGGTGGTAAAGCACAAAGTCAGTTAAAGGTGCTATAAAAATGCTAAATACTAGTAATATCTGGCCTCATCAGTCACCAAATGTAGGCAGTTGTCTAAGGCAACACTTGATAAGGATCAAGTGTTCCAATAGATTTTCCTTTTCCACCACCATATAATAGTAGCTGGTTCTGAGAGGTAGGAACAGCAGGAGGCAAAATCAAAGCAAAATAACATGAAAGGTGAGATTAGGTTTTTAAAAAGACAGGTCAATTAACAATCTATCATATCAAGGAGGGGCATGAGAGAAGCTCCACTGTAGTTCACATAGCATGGTGAGCCTTGTGAGCCCGAAGAGGCCTAGGAAGTCCAGGAACAAGTGGATGCTCAACACCGTGAAGGTGCAAAATATATTTATTGGGGCACAAAAGTAAAGTCAACAAAGATAAACTAGCATTTATTGGCTGTATAAATATTTGCTCCTTTGTTGTAACATGCCTAAATAACTTCCTCTAAGAAGCCACAAGAATCACTGAATGGAGTCCACCTGTATGCCATTCAGATAACAGACACCTGTTTTTGGAAGGCCCCAGAGTTTGTTTGCATTCCTATCTAAACAAAAAACAAAAAACAAAAAACAAAATGAAGACTAAGGCACTATCAAACAAGTCTGAGATAAGGTTATGCAGAGGCACCAATCAGAGTTGAGTTCTAAAATAGATCTCTCAGTCTATGAATATCCCTCACAGCACCACTAACTCCCATATAACAAATTGAATATGATTTAACTGTGACACTTTCTAGATAAGGCAATCCACTGAAACTCTGTGACTACACAAGGAAACAATTAGGGAAGTGACCATGATGCAAATGGAACCAGATAGATCTGCAGCTGATATGGGACTGTTCATTGGTCAACTATCATCGGGATAATCTACACAATTTGGCTTTATGGAAGAGACCCAGTATGGTGTAGTGAGCATCAGACTACAACTCTGGAGACCAGGGTTCAAATCTCTGTTCAGCCATGGAAACCCACATTCTCTCTTGCTGTCTTAGAGGAACAAATCATGTGAAGAGAACACAGTGATTGCTTTGCCTTAGGATTGTCATAGATCCTAGTGACACACAGATGACTTGAAGGCACACAACAACAACAGCAAGAAGCAAACCAATGTTGAAGCAAAACCATATCCAGGCCCACTTAGAGGTTGCAATAAGGCACGTGGGAGACAAAGCAAACCTATATGAAATGGCTCCTTAGTCTATTGAGACCAACTCTGAACATTTTGGCTTTGCCATAAAGCTCAATATGTGGTGCAAAGCCAACAGTGCTACCAGTACTGCTTTGAGAACATGATCCCCATGGTGAAGTATGATGGTGTCAGCATCCTGTTGTGATGGTGTTCTTTCCTGTTCATGGATGGTGAAACTGGTCAGCATTGAGGGCAATATGGATGGAGACGAAGACAGGGCAATTCTAAAGAACAATCTTTTTCAGTCTGCAAGGTACCTGGTACAGTTGGCCTGCTGTATCCACGGATTCCTTATCCACAGATTCAAGCATCCACAGATTGAAAATATTTCAAAAATATACATAAATTCTGAAAAGTAAAACATGATTTTACAGTTTTATGTAAGGGACACCATTGTGCTATCTATTGTATTTAATGGAACTTGAACATCCACAGATTTTGGTATCTGTGGGGGTTCCTGGAACCAAATTCCAGCAGATACCAAGGACCCACTGTACTTGGGTGGAGATTCCTCTTCCTGTAGAATGATGGCAATAAACACACAGTCAAAGTAACCTTGGGTTATTTTTTAAAGGAAAAAGAGGTCATTCAGACATCATTTTTTAAAGTGGGATAATGCAAGTAAACCAACATTGTGGGTTTGTTATTCACAACATTTTTTCATCAGAATTGCATCTCTTCGCATCTCTTCATGTTCTGTTGCTCAGACATGCTCACCAGCCCCATGCCTCCCCACCAAGGGTGCTGGCAACCCCTAAAAGAAACTATCCTCAACTGGGTCTCTAGAGGAAGCAGCAGTAGTGGCAATGTCTCCTGGGAAATGAGAGAGGGAGAATCGTCCTCTCCTTTCATTGGAGGGGAAAGATGCAACTGGGCATGCAGGGTAAAATCACGGATCTTTTCACATTGTTATTCATACTGTTAATGATGCAAATCTTTTTTTTAAACTCGAAATAAAACCTGGCACCGATTATTCTGGGTTAAGTGTGGGTAGGTTTGGCAGCCTCCCCCCCCCCAAAAAAATGAATTGAGTGAATTTGGGATGTGTGTTAGTAACAGAGATTCAATCTGGATTTATCCTGGATTATTTTCCCCATTTTAATAATCCACACATGTCTTAGAATAGGGCAAAGGCCAGGTCTCAATCTAATTGAGAACTGCTGTTCTTCAGTTGTCCCCATCCAACTACACATAAATGGAGCAAAATTGCCAAGAAAAATGAGCAAACATTGCAATATCTAGATAAGCAAAGCTGATAGAGATTTGCCCAAGACTCACTACTGTAATTGCTATCAAAGGTGCTTCCATTGAGAAATGAATTAGCAAAGGAGATACTTAGGCAACCAGCAAGTGTCAGTTTCCATTTGTTTGCTCAATTTTTATGGTACAATAAAAAATATCCTGATCTTCATAGCACTGAGTATCTTGTGTACATCAAGTAGTATTTGTGCCAATTAAATCCATTTCAGTTCCAGGTTGTAATGTCACAAAATGTGGGAAAATCAAAGTGTGTATGAATACTCCTGCAGAGTAAACCCAACAGAAAGCTTAGCTAGAGTATTCTGCAGTCTTCTAAATCAATCTTAAGGGCAGCTTCCCTTCCTTGTCCAACCTTTGTCCAGGTTTGATGTTACCAGTGCCTGGACTAGTATAGCTAAGCTATTCCTGTTAAAGATAACTACAAATAGCATACCAAGTGAAACTGATAAAGACATTCTAAGCTATTGAACAAAAGAAAAAGAATACCTCTTCTACAAGATCCAAGAATGCCTTATGAGGAATGATTTAGGGAACTGGGGATGTTTAGCCTGGAGAACAGAAGATTAAGAGGTGATATGATAGCCATGTTTAAATATTTGAAGGGATGTCATATTGAGGAGGGAGCAAGCTTGTTTGCTGCTGCTCCAGAGAACAGGAACAATGGATGCAAGCTCCAGAAAAAGAGATTACACTTCAGTATTAGGAGAAACTTCCTGACAGTAAGGGCTGTTCGACAGTGGAACACACTCCCTCGGAGAGTGGTGGAGTCTCCTTCTTTGGAGGTCTTTAAGCAGAGGCTGGATGGCCATCTGTCAATGGGGATGCTTTGATAGAGAGGTCCTGCATGGCAGGGGGTTGGACTGGATGGTCCTTGTGGTCTCTTCCAACTCTATGATTCTATGATTCTAAGTGAAAGGGAAATTTAAATCAAGAGTGGAAATGCTATATGACCAGATGGGAAACATATTACATGACCAAGTAGAACTAAAAAGATGATGGGAAAATGAACATGGAACAACTATAAAAGAGATGAAAGGCTGACAGAATTGTTGAAGAAAGAACCATTTGAAGATGAACCTACAATTTTAGGTGGAAATGTGGAAGCTATATTCAAGAAAGCTGTTAAGACGGATCTCTTCCTGCAGGCTTTCCCAGAACAGCCCCTGGTCGTATAAAGAACCCCATACTTCCTGTGTTGCTGTAACTTTGGTTACAATAATTCTGCCCACCACAAATTGTCAGTTGTATTATTATGTTGTAGAAGTTTTAACTCATGTTGGAATTTTAATGTATAATTAATTCTGTTTTAAGTGGGGGATACTATGTATATTTGTATTTGTTTTTTTATCTATGTAAGCCACTCTGATTGTTCTCACAAAAAGTGGGGTATAAATAAAAGTTTTACTATTATTACTCAGAGCCCTTGGAAGAGATAAATCACTAGGAAAAGATGGCATACATACAGAGCAGTTTCAAGCTACAAAGACAGAGTCTACTCTAGTTCTAAAATCTCCCAACAAATATGGAAAACAAAATAATGGCACACAGATTGGAAACACTCAATATAAGTTCCAGTCCCCAAGAAAGGATTGCAGTAATCACAGGACTACTGCAATAATTTTCCATATATGCAAAGTGATGCTCAAAATTCTCCCTTTTTTCCTACTGTCCTCCACTTTACCAAGCACTATTGCCTTTTACAATGAGCCACATCATCTCATGATATGTCAAATGCCTCACCCTAGTTTATTGAGCTTCACTTCTAGTGACAGTTGAGGCTTGATTTGTTTCAGTACCCAGTCATTTGTCTTTTTAGCAGTCCTTGGTATCTGTAGGACTCTTCTCCAGCATCACCTTTCCAATGGGTTAATTCTTTTCCTGTCAGCTTTCTTCACTGTCCAGCTTGTCACTATCCATAGGATGTAGGATTGCTTTCTTTAACGCTGGTCACAACACTACCTCTTACACCATTATGTAAAGCATTCACTACTCCTGGGACCCACCCCAGGATGCATTACTGTAAGTATTTGTTTTCGTTGTCAGGACACATCAATTGAGACAAATCCTAAACAGCTGGGCTAGATGCAGCACTGGATATTTGGCTGGGCTTTTATTTTATTTTTGGCTGCAATAATACGGTTGAGATCATTGTGGGGATGGGTCCCTCCAAAATCCCTAGGAAAGAGGACACAATGGCCAATTAGGGGTCCAAAACTCTTGGTTATTAATAATCCTTGAACTCTGCTGAGTGACTGCTTGAAGATCCAACAGAAGCAGCAAAATAAATCAATTGTTGCTGTCCGTACTGCCATATAATGGGCTCAATTATATGCTTTAACATGTTCTGTCAGGTTCACAGTGAGTCTTGTGCCATTTGTACTCCAGCAATTGAGTAGCTTGTTTCTGTGGTCACTGAGCATTATCTACTGTGAAAGGGATTTTTATTGAGTTTTCCAATACCATGCAGTTCTGTGAAAAACAAAAAGCAATGGATGCTGGATGAACCCATGTAGATCAATGGGAGGTTCAAGCCCATTACATTTAGGTTTCTGATTTTTCATTCATATTTGAGATTCAGATCAGATCAAATTGGGTTTGAATCAGTTTGGACCATGATGGGGCAAAATCTGAATTGCCAAAACACAGCCTTGTTTGTGTATGCCAGAGACTCATCCACCACTCTGATGTGGCCCTAAACCAAAAGTTAACAGGCATGCCAAGCACACCCCCTTGCATTAAGACCCAGTTTTGTAAAACTGGGTTGTTGGTTTTTTACAAAACCAGAAAGGTAGCTAAAATGTTCCTCTGTACCATATGTATAGATCATGAAAAAGTATGGATTGCTCTTAGAGAAATGGATGTGCCCCAACTTTTGATAGTCATGATGTATAATCTGTACCCAGGACAAGTGACCACTCTTTGGACAGAATATGGAAAAATGGAATGGTTTCCAATCAGCAAGGGGGGCAGGCAAAGCAGTATTCTATCACCCTATCTATTTCATTTGTATGCTGAGAACATTATACAAAAAGTAGGATTGGACACAGAGAAGGGAAGTGTGAAATTTGGAGAAAGAGACATTGACAGTCTAAAATATACAGAAATGCATGATACTTGCAGAAAATATCAGAGATGTTAGGAAGGATTGAATTAGGGGAATTTTAATTAGCTCAACTTTGGAAGCATGGTGCCCTAACAATATCCTTCCAGATCGTGCCCCTTCATGTATACGGGAAAGACCAAGAACCCTTTGAGTGAGAACGCAGAGACAGGCTTCTTCAATTAACATCTAATATTTATTAACAGGGGAGACAAACATCCAGCAATGAAACACACATTCACGCACACATGCACAATGCTCCAAGAAGTAAGAGAGGAAAAACGGGAAAAGTGGGAGATGGGCAAATCTATAGGAAATACTCACTTCTGGAGGTTTCTCTGAGGTCCGGTACAGACATGGATGATGAAGAAGCATGGCCGCCAAAATGTGGAGGTGGATGGCTGAGGGAGCTACAGTCAGAGGTCAAACTGGCATAGAGTCCAGCAGTACTCTGTAAATAGCACATTTGAGTTGAAAAATCCTAGGTTTATATAGGCTCTAACTGGCCTCTCGCAATGGGCTTAATGGTCTAGCCAGGGCTTAGGCAAAGGTGCTAAGTGCCTGGGCTTTGTTAAGCCAAGGTGCGATGCTTACTTAAATAATGTGTTTGGGTCTTGACACAATCTAGGAAGGCAGGCAGGTCTATGGATGAATCATTTAATATGATCACTGGTACATTAAGTGTGGGACTTGGAACAAACAAGCTATATTGTCTTATTCTTGAAGGTGATAGCTCTCCCATTAGGATAACTCCCAAACCTTTCTGTGGGGAATTTACAAAGTTTTTTTGCCAGGGTCTTCAAAGTATGACTCACGTGCCTCCATGTCCTAATCTCTGGAGCAGCAGAAAATAAGCGTGCTCTATCTTCAAAATGACATCCTTTCAAATATTTATGCAGATAAGAGATTATCTTTCTCTTCTCCAGGCTAAACAGACTCAGCTCCGCAAGATGCTTCATATAGGGCATGGGAAGTAGCTTAGGGAGTTGTTGTTTAGCCTTCTTAAAATGAGGCACCTAGAACTGAACACAATACTCCAGATGAGGGCTGATGACTCACCTTGGAAACTACTGTACATTTTTATTAATCCAGGCTAAACTAGCATTCATTTTTTTAACTGCAACAGCACACTGCTGGCTCATGCACCTTCTCAGAGGCTGCTCCCAACTTTGGAATTAGGAGGCTTGGTTGTTCTCTTGTATACTTTCTTTCCATCAGCAGGCAAAGTTATTTTTATTTAGGGAGCTTTTAGGTTTTATGTTACTTTGGCAGAAAGAACTCTTTAATGGAGTGTACTATGCTTTTATCTGTTTACTGCATTTTAATGGAGGGGGGGTTAACTGTTATAATTAAATGTTATTAATAGAACTGTTCATTTAAAAGTTTTATCACAATCTTCTTTTAATTTCATGTGAGCTGCTTTGATTCCCAGGCCAGGAGAAAGGTGAGATGTCAATAAACCGGCGGGGGAGGGGGAGATTTAAACCAGGAACTGAACTAGAAGTCAACTTCCAAATTACATACTGGTTAGAAAAATCCCTTTCTGGGCCTAATATGGCTTAGAGAGATCCAAAACTGTGGCAACACTGCCTTATGAGCATGAGTGATCCTATTTAGCAACAGCCACCAATATGGGAAATGCTATGAGATCCGGGTTGTATCAAAATTGTCCTTGTCCCACAGGGGTCATCACTTTGAAAAAAAAATGAGGGAAAGTATTATTTCCTCTGTCACCAATCACACCAAAGCTGTTTATAATGCCAAAGCTACAGTTGGCATAGCCTGCATGAAGCTGCTGAACCATCCACAAAGGAGAACTCTAGCAACAACAGGTACAGCCTCTGGATCCTGCATCTGCCTGCTGTTCTGTTCTCCCAGATGAGAAGTCCAATGCACACCCAGACAACCCAGGTGGCTATTGGATGTCTTTCTTCTGTTTCCATTAGAACTCAGACCCCCTGATTCCCAACTTTCCTTTTTCCAGCAGAAAGAGCTGGGAAACCTTGTATCTAAACTGGTTTTGGCTGTAGATTTTACCTGACTCAGTCAGGATCAATTTGCATAATACTGTTTTACCTGTTTCTTTCTGATGTAGTTATTTTAAAAAAACTTTTGCAAGCAAAGTGTGATTAACTGAGAAATTCATGGCAATATCACTTTAATAAAAGGGGACAGAGGTTGTAACAGCTCAATATTCACAATAACCAATCTTTGATTCCCTGAGCTCAGTAGAGGCTGGCAGACTGGCAAGGAGGAGACATATAATTGGAACTTCTATGGTGAAATAATTCCCAATTAACCCCTTCAACAGGAGGAAAGAAGGAAGAAGAGTTACTTTCTTTATCCACAGTGTCCCTTAATTTTCATTCCTTGGCCAAATATCTTGATTGACGGTGAACTATTTCTCTCATTCATCCAGTCCTCATAGCTTTTTGCTTGTATATCCCCCATACCTAGTGTTTTCTTGCCCTGTACAGTTGTAGTCTAGAAATATGACCATGGGGCTACCACTGATTGTGTGAATGCTGCACACAGTTTTAACAATGTGGCAATAAGAACTAAGAAAACTTTTCTTAATGCATCCTTCTGTAGGTCGCTAAAATGAGTAGCCAGCATGTTGGAGGCAGTTAGCTTACATGTTGTAAACCAGTTAGAGACTACTTAGTTCAGTGTGAAGCAGTATAGAAATGTAAATGCTATTGCTTCGTTGTTCATGACATCAAGGACAGGAGACTGCACTTGTGTTCAAACTGCACTTGTGTTCAGTCAAATAGGAGCAAGAGCAACATTTTTAAAAGTATGCTTGTTTTGCTGATTATCGGCAATTTAAGGAGATAGTTCTTGAACTATTAGCAAAATTACTTCTCTTGCTTTCTCTGTTTCCATTACAGATTGCCTATTTAATTGATATTCCATATCCTCTTCCCAGTGATCATAACCTAAAAAGTTGCTTTTCACTGTAATTCATTCCCATTATTCACTAAAAGTTTTTTATTGCTGTTTTGTCACCCAGTGGGGGGGGGGGGCTTCCAGGGGATGGGGATTCTGGAGGCAGGGTTAAAAGAGAGCCTCCCCACCTTGATACCCTGCACTGCTCTATGCATGAGTAGGTAGCACACAGCAGAGAGAGGGAGCACTTGCACGTCCTTCCCAGCTGCTCCCTCCCAGGCTTTTTCCCTGGAGAGGAGCAGCCAGGAAGGGTGTGCGCACAATCCTCCTCTGATTCTGGGGTCACTCCTCTTCTTGATGTCACCTGGTGTGATCCGTATCCCCTGCAACCCCCTTGTGACACCATTGTGGGTAGTCATGTTGGCCATACAATAAAGTACAATAACATTCAAAATCTATAGAACGCTGATACCTTTATTAGCTCAACCAAAATTCACAAACTACATGATGCAAGCTTTCAAATCTCCACTGGCTTCTTCATCAGAAAAAATGTATTAAAATTCAAACAGGAGAAAGAAAATGATGATGGTGTTAGAGTTACAGGCCTGCCTTTTGTCAGGATGTTGTTTTTGTTGTTCTCAGTTAAGACTGTTAAGGTAAGACTCAGTTAAGACATAGGGATATCCATGTAGACAAAACTCCTCTCTTTTTGCCATGTGGGTTCTGGGAGACAATAAGCTGTAAAGTCCAAGAAATAAAATCTAAACTCCTTTGCCCTGTGCAAAGCTATCCATCCCCTGAGAGCAGTGAATTTCTCAAGAAGTCTGTGTGCTGTTGCATTTGGAAAACTTACATGTGCTTTTTGGATAAAATACATCAAATGCAGTCCTAATTAAAGAAATTCGAGGTAGAAACCTCAAAGAGTTATGTTTCAGTCTCTTGGCTCTCTCTTTCGGATTCCCCTAACTCAAGTAACTCAATGTGTTACTTTGTTAAGATACCTACATTTGATATAAAATTTTGGGAGACATGTGGACTGTATCATGACCCCTGCTTGACCCTTTCCAAGACCCTCCATAAGTCCCAAGCAGAGAGACCACGTAGGCAGGCCCCTGCTTGGCAGAACTGAGTTCATAGTAAGCAGCTTTCTAGAGGAAGCAGAGAGTCGCCAGACCGGTTTTGCCACTAGCCTCCGAGTAAAGACAATAGCCTTGGCCTCACACTTGATGAGCCAGTGATTGACTTAACTACTCAGCCACTAAGCCAGCTTCCCCTCCGATCTGTGTCCAGCCTAAGCGCATTGTACACAGACTATTTGCTCTTGGCTTAAGAAAGCCCAGGCAATCAACACCTTTGTCTAGCACAAATACATAGCCTCTGGATATGTTCAGCACTATAAAAGGTTCCCATTTTGAATCACTCCCCGATGCTATTCTTGGAGGACAGGCTGGTCCATGCCAGTTTGACTTCTGCCTATAGCTCATGCGGCCAACCCCCCCACCCCATTCCGGCAGTCGTGTCCATCATCATCATCATCATCCATCTCAATCCGGCTTCCAGGAGAAGACTTCTATGGTAGATATTCCAGCGGCCTCTTTCTCTCAGCTCTAACTCCCACTCTTACCCCCCTCCCTTTTCTCTAGCATTGAACGTGTGTGTGTGCCCACTTGCTGCGTGATATTTATGCCCCTTAATAAACTGTGTATTTTATTGGACTTATTTGGACTAGTGTCACTTCTCTAGGGGTTTGTCGGTGGACCTCCGGTAAACAATTTGGGACCCAATCTTGGCGTAAGACTGTTAGGATCTTCCTCTCTGCATATTTGAGCTAATTATAATTCCCTCTAAGAAAGAGTGACTTCCTAACAACTCACTGCATTTCTCTTTCTCATTACTTTTTGTTACATTTTTATGGGAGAAAATCACCCTAAGAATGCTAAATGAATGGCATAACATTACTGTCAAAATTCCTTTTAAAATGTCTGTGAAGTTATTAACAGTAATTATGAAACCTTACTCATCCTACCAATAAGCATAATTTCCACTACCTGTGTTACTTCTTAAATGTAACTTGGAGAAAATCCAGATAAGTGGTATACTTTGCTATACACTAATCCTGATCATGATACTCTTGATCAGGATTCCCTTCTTCTTGTGCAGATTTCACAACCACTGCTGTGGGGGTATGTCTGATGATGTCTATGCTGACTACATAGGTATAGGTGGCTCCCTCCTAGCCAACCACTCCTCCTTTTTTCGCACTTTGTGTTCCAGAGGCCACCCAGGCCTGATTTCCTCTGCTGCCCAACAAATAGCTGTATTTAACCAGGATGAGTGCAACCCATCTTTTCCCTTCAGTGCTCCTCCCAAAGTTTTTAGTTCCAATTCTCTGTGTTGCTCTCTCCTCTTATCCCATAAGAGGCTATACTTTATCTACTTTGTGGCATTCCATGCTTGTTTGCATTCAATAAATTCAATCTTTGTATTCTCTGATGCTAATCTGCTAATCTGCCCTATATTTCATTTACTGAGCAGATAAACATTTTTTCCCTTGGAGGCCATGGGATGTTTATGTGTTATATGCCCATACATTTGCATACATGCATAAAAACATATTAAACAATCTGTCTAGTAAAAACACAAATAAAAACTGCAACAAGTAAAATAGCAAAGAAGCAACATGATAAAAACAGCAACTACAGTCACCAGGATATGCTAAAAACCAGTAAAAAAAAAACTCAGAGAACATGATGAACTTCACTTAGCACTTAATGAACTACATTGGAGATGGTTGATGAACATGCCTAGGAAAAGAGTTCCAGAGCTTTGGGTTCAGGACCGGATGCAGAAATGTCTCCAATAGCCACCTGCCTAACATCTAGAGGTGGCAGCACATAGTGGTGGCCTTGTAGGGTGGTCATGATAGACAAACAGGTTTATTTGGGGAAAGAAAGTACTTTAGATACCCCAATGACTATGGGAAATAAGACTCAAAATCACCATGTTGAACACAACCTGGAAACAAACTGAAAGGATGTGCTGTGAGAAAAAAATGACATTAGAGGTAGCTGGTTGGCCCAAAGTAGCCAACTGGTTGGTGACTGTGGGTGTCCAAAACACCTGAAGATTGTGCATCTGCCCAAGGGCAGAATCAAGCATGAACAATCTGTTTGGACCTGAACACAAGTTTAATAACTTAAAACCATTTTTCTAAAAATAAAGAAAACAAAGAAAAAAATGCAACAGTCTCACAGCAGTATAGCAGGGGCTGGGTGCCAATCGATATATAAATAAGATGGACCATGAAGGGCTTTCTCTATTGGAAAAGTGATGGTGATGATGGTGGTAATTGAGATGATGAAGTTGCAGATGGGCTGACTTCTAAAAGGAAGGAAAAAGGAGGGTGCCCACCATCAAATGAGCACAACCTTGTTTCTCCTCTCCTTCCAACAGAAACCAGTTGCTTCTTCATTGTCTGAATTCTTCACTTTCTCCCTTACTCTCTTTCCCAATCCCTATGCAGATCTGCAGGAAGCCCTCCCAAGCTTTGACCACTGCCAGGGCAGATGGGAGAACATGCACAGGTGGAGTGTTACACTCTGCTTGCTGGATGTAAAATATCAGCCTGTGTGCCTTTATCATTCAGGTGAACCAAAACTGTAGCAGGTGTGCCTCAGAGATAAAACAGTAAGCCTAACATATCTGGGAGCTACCTGATATTTCTATTATAGACAATTAATGTAGAACTGTAAATGGCAATGTGATAATATATATACTCATTTTTCCTGGCTGAGAAGACATTTTTCACAGGTAAATCTGCTGTTCACATCGTTGGTTGACCTCATTGGTACCTTTTATTTATTTTTGCTCTCTTCCAACAGTACTGAGATAGCTTTTGCCCCAGTTTATATAGATTAACCTAGAGGGAGTGAATAAGCATGCAGTCTTTCTGGCTGTATGATTCAAATGGAATAAAATAAAATATTTATTAATTTCATATGCTACTAATTTCAGCTCAAAACACCAGCTCAAAATTCCTCATGAAGACTCTTTCCAAGCTACTGTACTTAATATACTTGGTTCCTCCATTATCTTTTTTCTTAGATGTGGCATTAAAAATTGGAACATTTAATCAGATTTTAAACTGAGGAAAAATGTTTCAACATTGGAGAGAATTGATTTTATATTTATAATATTTATACATAAAATGTTCATGTGTAGTGATAAGAATTTATCTTCTTTATTTGTATCAAGCAACATAAAAAAAGGGACAGCACCACTGAGCAGCAAAGATCATACAATAATGATTAGGTTGATAATACTTAATTGGCCTACCTAATTTATATTATTTTTTACAGATAATTTATCTCTGTAATTAGGAGGGTGTACACTTGTGCTTCCAATTGAGATTTCTAACATGAGACAGGATAGAATTTTGTTTATTTGGGGAGAGAACAATGTGCCTGATGGAGTACTTGTGTATTGCAGGGGGTTGGGGGAGGTACCATGTTTCCAGTTCCTTCTTTTGGGGTATACTGTATATACTTGTGTATAAATCTAGAAATTTTAGTGAAAAAATTGACCCCAAAAAGCTAGGTTGGCGTATCCACAGGTCAATGTAAATAGTATACTTTAACTCTTTTTAAAAAGGGAACCATCCACTGGTCAAAGGCTAGAGTCTAATTTGTCCTGGAAGCATTCTCTCCCCCCTTAATTGGCCTACCTAATTTATATTATTTTTTACAGATAATTTATCTCTGTAATTAGGAGTATACCAGGGTATGTATATGTAAGTGGCATTGTATCCCTCCCAGTGCAATTCTCTCTTCCATCAAGATTTAAGAGTGAGCACAAAGAGTTATGTCTGCTATAATTTTGTGGGTTCTTTGGCATTGTTTTCCTTTGCTTCATTGTTTAGATCCTTTGTTGCAAGTCCCTAAGTTTTACCCTTGACGTATCCAAGGGTCATATCAAAATCCAAAATTTTGCCTCCAAAACTTGCCCTCGACTTATACATGGGGTCAACTTATAGTCAAGTATATACAGTAAGTCTAAATACATCTTAGTCAGAAGACGCCTATCTTATCCCTGAAAAAGAAAAGAAAGGGAGAGAGGTAGTACTGCACCAGCCTGCCTTGGCATACCAGGGTATGTACATGTAAGTGGCATTGTATCCCTCCCAGCGCAATGGTATGGTGGATAAAAATGTATGAGTCAACACAAGGGAGTAGACATAAATAAAACGTACAAGGTTTAAATAGTAGAAAGTCTGTAAAAGTTGTGGTGTAAGAGACATTCAGTTGTCTGGAAGTTTGAGATGACACTCAGCAAGTAGAGAACTGGCCAAGACTTAAGCAGGACTTTGTAGTTCATGTGCCAGCAAAGAGGCACTGCTGTTCTCCACCACCATCCATGTTTATATTCATTAATTGGTCCCTGACCTTCCTGAGAATACATTTCCTTTCCTTCCCAAGGGCAGAGAAACCCTCTGTTTCTCCCCATTCCCACCATTAAGATGGGTTTCGCATCACTGTGCACCTCACTGCAGCAACACACACACATGGATCCCAACACCTCGGGGCAAGCACATCATTTCCAATTGGGAGCAAATGCTGTTGGTTTTCATTAATCTGCCAATTTCTTGACTTTCCTTTCCTTCTTTCCTCATTCCCTCCCCCATCTCTCTTTTTCTTTTCTGCTCCAAGGCAGGTGAGTGCATCAATTTTCTTCTCATCTGTGGCAGTTAAATTAAATGGAATCGGCCTGATTGCTGAAAATCAAAGAGAAGGCTGATAAAGCAATTAAATCTCTCTAATTCCTCCTCTTGAAAAGGTGCAGCTTGGCTCAGAAGCTAATTAACTTCATAATGAAAATCCTTCTTCACCCTTTTAGGCTTTCTTTTCTCCTTGTTTTTGGTGGTAGTTTTGTATTGCCTGAGGAAGGAGGGGGAGGTTGGGATGGCTAAAAACCAAAACACACCAACTTTTATGATTACTTCTGGCGTCATCTTTTCTTTCATGGTTTCCAAAGACTGACTGTGTTCAGTGAAAAAACTTGAACATGCCAAGTTTGACTCATCTAGTTTGATGCATGACTCCTACAGAAGTTGTAAGATTGCAGTTCCGAGCATTTCCCACTGTTGAAAATGCTGAGTGGGGTTTAAAAAGTCACATAGCCCCCAGCCCAGATCTATGAATCCCACACTTGTGTCCCCCAAGAACTCAATGGATGTGAACTCCCCAAAGCCCCAGTCAGCATAATCAGTGCTCTGAGTTGCTGGAAAATGTAGTTTCCAACATTATTTGGGGACAGAGATTTGGAATCTACAGTCCAAAGGGAACCTAACAAGCATAAAAAACACAGATTATTCAAGATGTAGCATTCATGAAGAGGAGGAACACTGGATTCATTGAAGGCAGGTCAACTACAAGAATGTATACCTTCTTTGGTGGTAACTCCATGAAGGTAGTTTAACACTTGGCAGGATATCCTGGTGGAGGGAAAACATCAAGGCTGGATGATCTTTTTTATAAATTTTTTAACTAGTAAAATATAAAATAAAAGGTTTTTCTGTATTGCTAGTGACAGCGCTACATAGTGATAGTGATAGTAGTGAACTACTTAGGAAATGAAAAGACACAAAGAAACGGGGTGACTTTCATAGGAGAGATGTAGTAGTCCGAGGATACAGTGTTAAGTCAGGCTGAATTATGTCAATAAGGCTCCAGGGATAATCCATAAACGCTATCATTTTCCAAACATATGAACCAACCACCCAAGCAGAGGAAGAAGACTCTGGGAGATTCTGTGATGGAGTTCAGGAAGAAATTGACAACATACCAAAACATTATTGCTTGCTAATGATAGATGACTAGATGCAAGTAGGAAGTAAAGAAGAATCAAAAATTGTAGGAAGATTTGGACTAGGTACAAGAAATGAAGCGGAAGAGTGACTAATAGAATTCTGAGAGGCCAAAAATATATTCATCACAAATACCTTCTTCATACAACCAGGGAAGACACTATACATGTGAACATCACCAGATAGATGATCAATACAAAAATCAGGTAGACTACATAGTCAGAAGTAATATATAGACACACATACACACACTGGGGATGATTGAAGCTGTGGAGGAGGTGTGTGTCTCTCTCTGTGTGTATATATTCCAAATAACAAACCTTGAATTTGTCATTGTGTATAAGGAGCACCATATTATTAGGCTATTAGGTAATGGGACTTCAGCATTCACTGATTTTAGTATCCACAGGGTGTTGTAGCCAAGAGCCTGGTTTGGGGAATTTTATTATTAGCTCAAGTTGCAAGATAGGTCGGCACAATAACCTTGCAAGGTCGCCTCCCGTTGTGTATACCAAGAAGACCGGGGGGTTCAAGAAACTGAGCAGAGACAGGCTTTTCTAGCTAATATTCAATTTATTAAGGGGAGAAAGACAGTCGCACAATGCACTTACACACACACACATACAAGGCTCAGGAAAGTCAGTAGTTAGCGTTGGGGATAGTTTAAGGCTTGACTAGGGTGATGCTCACCAAAGTGTAGATTCTCCTCTGGGAACCGAATGAGTGAAGTTGGGTCTGGGACAAGTCCACTTCTCAACGTGGGTTTGAGCGGCTCTTATCGGTGTCCAGGTTCAAAGATCAGACTGACGTGGAGTATGGAGACCTCGTAGACTGGCACACTGAGTGCCTAAAACTGGGAGTTTTTATAGGGCAAAAGCCCCTTCTGGCAAAAGTGCTTAATGGTGGACTAAATGTCTGGACAATAGGGTCTGATTGTCTTAGAAGGATTAATCTATTGTGGAGGCATCCTGAGTCATGGAATCTAGAATCCTGAGGGGAGAAGTCAGCGGATTAAGGAGGACAAACATTACACCTCCTAATGCCTAGATGATAGCCTCACTTGCAACTTCCTAGACTATCTGGGCACTCTGTTTGCTAAGAGGGGAATTCCCATTGAGGCAGTGAGTCTGTGACCTCTTGCTTCACCTTACAGGATTGACCAGCAGCCAGGGTTCATCTAGGAGTCATATAAGTGGATATCATTTATGCCATGATTATATACAGGCCACTTCCGGTAACAGTGTCCTGGAAACAAACCCCATCAGGTGTTAAGGATCCACTGTGTATCAAAAATTAAAGATGAATACAAAACCATCATACCAAATTATGATCAGAACATCATCTCAACAGGATTTACAGGAAATATAAGAAATAGATTTGCATTACTAAGAAAAATCGGCCAGGAACCAGAAGAATTATGGTTAGAAGCCAAGGGCATAGTCAAGGAACAATGCAGGAAAACACTATCAGTTGCCAAAAAGGACAAATAAGAAATAATGGATAACAGATGGAACACGTCGGCTATGAGGAAGACCCCTCCCCTTTCTCCCAATTCCATTGGTACAAATATTCATGCTATACTCCAACAATGGAAAGATGAGAAGTAAAAGAAAAGGGAGACAGAAATAAAACTAGAACCTTGAATGCAACTGTCCAATGACTAAGCAAAATTATGCTCAAAATTTTGCAACATATATATATATATATATATATATAGCAAAATCCCTCTGGGGTTCAGAAAAGGAAGAGGCACAAGAGACCACATTACAAACATATAATGGTTAATGGAACAGACCAAGGAATTCCAATATAAATAAATAAATAAATAAATAAATCATATGCTTTATGGATGACACAGCAGAGATGACAAATCACTATGGAATGCTCTTAGAGAAATGGGAGTGTCACTATATTTGATAGTCCTGATAAGGAATCTCTACTTATGACAAGAAGCTACTGTTAGAGCAGAATATGGAGGAAAAGAATGGTCCCCTGTTGGCAAAGGGGTCAGGCAAAGCTGCATTCTATCACCTGTATTTGTTAACCTGTATGCAGAAAATATAAGTCTCAAAAGAACTTTAGACTCAAAAGAAGGAGGAATGGAGGAAGAAGCATCAACTGTCTCAGATATGCAGATGACACCATACTACTAGCGAAAAACATCATAGACCTGGAACAAATGTCAAGGATGATGGGAGTTGCAGCTTGTCTTATACTTGCTTTAACACACCACCTTATTGTGCAGCGGAGCAGACCAGCTTTGATCCGTGGTTGTTACTTTCTTCTTAGCATGCAGAGCTTCAGAGATTAGGCTGAAGACCTTGACAAACTCTTTCAGCCTTCTCACTCCTCTTTCAGAGATGTCTCCAAATCGTCTCCTTGATTCTGGTAGCTGTTGTATCTTCTCTCTCACAAGATACCAGGCAACACAGTAGACTTGTATAAAAGATCTGCTTTATTTAACTACATCTACTCTACTCTATACAATGCTCAACTTAGCTATTCTCTACTCCATACTACTACACACTATACAGAACAGAACAGAACTGAATGGAACAGAAAGAACACTTTGGCATACATTGTTAATATTATTATAGCCACTTGTGGATGTTTACACTCATTTGATTGGTTCACATTGTTCAACCCATATTTTAGTCCAACCCAAGTATTTCATCATATTGTCTTGTACACTTTATGATTCTCAGGTGTTTCCAATATGTATTCTATAATTCTGTCCTTGTCATTTGTCCTTGGCTCTCAGGACTTCCAAATTACATTAGCCTTTTCACCTGTGTAGCCTCTTAATTGCTTTTGCTTAGTCATTGTGACTTTCACATACATATTTTATTTCTTCCACTGTATGTCCCATGTTGCATTTTCCTTAACAACAAATACTAAAAAAGATTAAAGAAGAAAGTGCAAAGGCAAGCTTACTGCTAGGAAATGCTAGGAAAGGTAGAAGATGGCAGAAAGAGAAGAAGACCACACGTCAGATGGCTAGACTCATTTAGAAAGGTCAGAAGTCTGAATCTGCAGGATCTAAGCAGAGCAGTGGATGACAGGGGGTCTAGGAAATGTCTCATCCATAGGGTCACCATGAGTTAGGGTCAACTTGAAATCAAAGTGATAGCAAGGAAGCTGCTGCCTCCAAGTTGCAGAGCTGTTATAATAAACTAATAGAATACTCACAAACATTCTGAGTTCTGCTGGAAGGAAATAGGCAGTGTGGGGATGTTCACTGGAAGATACTTTAGAAGTTGACAGATTGCTTTAGAATAAATAGGTATTCATTTCATTCTGAAATAATATAAATCTTTTTATAAATGCAAATGTAATTTTATAAATGTAATGAGGGCCTAACACAGAGGATTTCATTGATGAGTTTAGATGTCTAGCACTGCTTTTAGTCAAAGCTGAAGTTGCTGCTGCATGACTGGCCTTGCTTGTGATTTGTATGATGATACGTTGCAAAAATGTTTACCCAAAAATGGTTCATGTTCATAAAAGTGCTAGAACTTCTGATGGCCTCAGGATCACTTTTCACATTGGGCCGATGCTTCAGGGCTACATGCTCCTTGGGTCATGAGCTGGCTTAGCATTTTTAAATGAATACAATACTCTACAGAGCTTTAAAAGTCATAACTAGCCCTTTAAATTGTGCCAGCCCAGGAAAGGGACCAGTTTTCAGTGAAGTTGTTGCAATATGAGAGTTACGTATTCCCTGTAATCAGTTTCAACCAGCATTCTGGTAGCAGCAGTTTTGTCCAGTAAGAGCCTCTAGACACTTTTCAAAGGCAGCTTCATGTAGTGTACATTACAGTAATCCAAACAGGATGTAATCAGGGCATGTGTTACTGTAGCCAGATCTGAAATTTCCAGGAATGGTTGCTACTGCTGGCCTACTGGTTTTGGCTGTGTAAACCAACTTCTGGCCACTATTTAAACTTGAACACATAGGCTTAGTACTCCCAATCTGTAGTATTGAAATTTCAAGGGGCCTGCAATCTGAATCACTATTTCTTGATCTGGGTTGGGGGGATGTTATAATTACAAGGAGAATAGTGTTTTTCTCTACCCTGTTAGGGCCTATCTACCCCCAAAGCACCAGGTCCTGTCTGATCTTGGAAATCAGGTCAGACCTACTTAGTACTTGGATGAGATACCAATGCCAATGGATACCAGGAGCTATAGGCTACATTTCAGAAAAGGGAAGTGGTAAAACCACCTCTGAGTATTCCTTAACTAAGAATGCGCTATGAATTTCATGGGATTGTAATAAGTCAACAGGTGACTTGAAGACACATCCACGCATGCACACATACCCTCCTACATGTGTTTTTATTATTTAAATATTATTTAAAGGGATTTTTTTAAAAAACAAATGTTGCGTATTCATATGTTAACTGATAAAACTGTGACCATTTATATTCTAATATCTTTTGTGTACTGTCTCTTTATTCTCTCTCTGTATCAATTTAAAAATGTGTGCATTGTCTCTTTCCTGTTGCATCTCTCTGAAAAGTGAGGAAACAAAAACAGAAGAAAGGGATGAAAGCAGCTGTTTCTAACAGCCTTCTCCACCTGATGGGATCAGAGGTCAGACTGGGCAACATATACAAAACAGACTCCATGCTGTCCTTCTCCACATCCCAAAAGAGGGGTTCTGTTTTTATGACCACAGTGAATTAAGATTGATTTCCCCCTCACCCCCTGAGTCTAGGTTCCAAATATCAAGTGACATAGAAGGTGCTAATTAACAACACCATTTATCAATGTTTAAAAATAGAGCTCTTAGGTGCCAGCTTAGGATTTATTGATTTATTGGTTTATTTGGATGTTTGTAGGAAAATTCATCTCTTGGGAATATTTTCAAAAAGATAGCTGTGTCACTCTGTTTAGGTATAAAAAGGGGAGGGGGGATAAGCCGCAGTCTTTTGCCATCTTTAAGAAGAACAGATTTATTCTAGCACAAACTGTAATACGTTACAATACACTTCCACAAACAAATTGATAGATCATGAAGGCACTATTATATTTTTCCCTATGGGGCAAGTAACAGCTTTATGGCAATTCAGGTGGCATGGGAGAAAGGGTTAAAATTACAATTTAGTATTGGTGTTTGAATCTCACATACTGAAATGTCACATAAACACTGGACTCTTGGATGTGTTACTTCAGAAAGTTTTTTTTTAAAATCAGAACCCATTTGGGTGCTTGGAGCAGGCCCATTTTGAATTCACAGCTTCAAGTAAAGATCCACCATTGACTCACATCTGGGGGATATATACCTTTGAGCTTCCAAAGCTTTGATGTCTTTGCACTGATTGTGATGGTGGAATATACAAAGCTGTTTGTTTTTTATTTGTTAGTAGGTTTGGATGGAATCTATAGGCACAGTACTGTAGCTCCTGCTGAGGAGGTGAATCCAGATAAATTTCAAAGAATTGCGGGGAGTGGTCGTGCAAGAAGTCCTTTATGGCTTTTAATTTTTCAACTTGTTGTACACCACTTCAGGATATTGCTACATATAAGCCACACACACACACACACACACACATATTTTGGCAAAATTGAATAAAATTTTCAGGCTGGGATAGTAACACACTGAGAACATAAAATCTTTCCAAATTCCAGAGAGAGATCTTCTGGTGGTGGGTAGGTATTGTACTAGGAACCAGACAGTGGGCACAATTCATGTTTATTGTTGTTAGCTGCCCTTGAGTCAGTTCTGACTCATGGTGACCCCATGAATGAAACATCTCCAAGAATCCCTCCCCTCCACTGCCTTGCCCAGATCCTGCAAGCCCTTACCCACAATCCCCTGATTGAGTCTATCCATCTGGTTTGGGGTCTTCCTCTCTTTCTTCTACCCTCTACCTTTCCTAACATTATTGTTTTCTCTAGTGAGCTGTGCCTTCTCATTATGTGGCCAAACTACAATAGTCTCAACATGATCATCTTTGCTTCCAAGGAGAGCCCTAGTCTGATCTGTTGAAGAACTCATTTGTTTGTCTTCTTGTCTATCCATGGTATCCTAAGTACTCTTCTCCACCACCACATTTCAAATGAGTTTATTTTCTTTCTGACTGCTTCATTCATTATCCAGCTCTCACATCCATACATGATAATTGAGAATACAATGGCCTGAACGATTCTGACTTTAGTGCTTAGTTGTATGCCTTTGCTCTTCACTATCTTTTCCGGTTCTTTCATAGCTTTCTTCACATTCCTAGTCTTCTTATTTCTTGACTGCAGGGCCTGAACAAACAGGCCAAAATAAAGCTGCTTCAGATCACTTTGGAGGCATGCTGTTTCAATGATGTATGAATCCTAAAATACGAGAAGCTGCGCCAAAGCTGCGCTCCAGTCTTTAGTGGGGCAATTCAAGTCTAAAAATGGGTCTTGTAGCACCTCTGAGAATGAGATAAAAAATATGTAACATAAGCTGTTATAGATTCAATCTATGATGCATCTGATGAGGTAGAAGCAGTAGCCCACAGTCTACAAATGCTAATGCACCAAGCTTCTTTGTCTCAGTTAGTCTCAAAGGTGCTACAAGTTTCCTTTGCATATTGATACAGATTATAATGGCTACTTCTTTGATGAAGTGTGTGTCTGTCCAGTGGCCACAGAATATTGAGGGTGTTGGGATGGCAGATCGGAAGACCAGTTGTAAGCAGTTTTTGACAAATGTTCTGAAAATGATTTGGAAGTACATGGTGTAGTTCTAACCCTGAAGTGAACTAGAGTGGCTTCTAACAACTGTTTGGCTGGGTGGCCAGGAGGAACCATCTGTAAACCTCCTGGAGTGGGGTACTGTGGCTGGAAGCCTGTCAGTTATTTCCAACCAGAGTTGTTGCTATTAGCTGCCCTCGAGTTGACTTCAACTCATGACAACCCCCATGAGACATCTTCAAGATTCTCTGTCCTTGACTGCCCTCCTCAGGTTCTGTAGGCTCAGGCCTGTGGCCTCCCTGGTCAAGTCTAATGATCTGGTGGGATGGCTTCCTCTCTTTCTACTGCCCTCTACCTTTGACATTATCATTGTATTTTATCATGCCTGTTCATGATGTGGCCAAAGTATGACAGTCTTCATTCAGTCTTCCTGGCTTCCAGGGAGAATTTTGGCTCATTCTGTTCTAGGACCCATTTGTTTGTCTTCTCAGCCATCCACGGTATCTTCAGCACTATTCTCCAACACCACATCTGATTTTCTTTCTATCAGCTTTCTTCACTGTCCAACTCTCACTTCTGTACATTGTGATGGGGAATACAATAGCTTGGACTATCCTTATTTTAGTGTTCAGAGTTATGTTTTTGCCCTTTAGAATCTTTTCTAGTTCTTTCATAGCTTTCCTTCCCATTCCTAGTCTCTTTCTGATTTCTTGTCTACATTCATCATTCTGGTCTATATTTGAGCCAAGATATTGGAACTCTTTGTCTATTTTGATTTTCTCATTGTTTAGGTTGAATTCGTGTAGCTTTTCTATGGTCATTATTTTTGTTTTCTTAATGCTCAGCATTAAGTGTACCTTGGTGCTTTTTTTCCTTGACATTCTTCAGTAATTGTTTCAGGTCCTTCTTGGTTTCTGCTAGTAGAATTTTGTGTCCGTGTATCTTAGATTGTTAGTGTTCCTTGTGCCAGCCTTCACTCCCCCTGCTAAGTCTGCTGTGCAAACAATATTTTCTGCATACAGGTTGAATAAATAGGGTAATAGTATACAGCCTTGCCTTACCCCTTTGCTGCTTGGGAACCATTCTGTTTTCTGATTGGGAATATATTCTGTTTTAACAGCAGCCTCATGTCTGAGTAGCAGTTATGCATCAAGACAATCAGAAGTTGTTGCACTCTCATTCCTCTAAGAGCAAGCCATAGCTTTACACGATCTACCAGTATGCAGCTGAAGGCTTTGCTGTAATCAACACAGCACATGAAGATTTTCATCTGGAATTCTCTGGTGCACTCCATTATCCAATGTATGTTTGCAATATGATCCCTAGTGCCTCTTCTTTTCCTAAAACCAACTTGCACCTCTGGGATTTCTCACTCCATATATGGTTGAAGTCTTTGCTACAGAATCTTGAGCATGATTTTGCTTGCATGGGAAATTAGTGCAATGGTTCTGTAATTACTGCAGCTCTCTCTCTCTCTCTCTCTCTCTCTCTCTTTCTCTCTTTCTCTCTTTCTTTCTTTCTCTCTCTCTTTTAGATGGGAATGTATCTTGGTCCTATCTTTGGGCCACTGTTTTGCTTTCCATATTTGTTGGCAGATTTTAGTTAGAACTATATTTGAGTTTGTATGGATTGTATTAGTTCTATTGGTATGCTTTCTGTTCTGGTTTGCAATTGCTATTATTGAGGCTTTCACCTCACTATCCAAAATTTGGGGTTCATCTTCATAAGTTCCTTCTTCCATGTGTCATTTGACCTTTCACATTGTTTGTATAGTTCTTTTGTGTATTGTCTCCAACTTTTTAAACATTTGCCATCATGGTCATATATGTTGTCCCTCTTCTGATCATAGAGCATCACCATATTTGGTTTAAAATTCTCTTTGCTTTCTCTGATCTTGTGGAAGAGATCTCTTGTCCTTCCTTTTTTGTTGTAGGCTTCTATTTCTCTGCATTGATTGTTGTAGAAAATCTCTTTATCCTTGTACACTAATCATTGGACAGTGGCATTCATGGTTCTAACTGTGTTTCTGTCTCCCTTTTCTTTTGTTTATCTTTTTTTTTTAAACTGCTTGGAGTGTTTCATTTGTCATCCATTGTTTCTTCTCCTTCTTTTTGGCCACAGGTATGATTTTACTGCATTCCTCTTTTGCTGTGTCCCTGACTTCTGTCCATAGTTCATCTGGCTCCTGGGCTTAATAATTCCATTTATATCCAAATCTATTTCTCACACTTTCTTTAAATTATGCTGGGATGTTCTTTAGATCATATTTTGGCATGGTGTTGATATGATAGTCTTCTTCAGCTTTATTCTATCTTTTAAGTAGTTCATGGTCTTCACCCAGTCTCATTTTTGCTGCAAGAACAGAGCTTCTCCATCTTCTGTTTCCTATTATATATTTGGTTTTTGTGCTTTTCATCTGGTAATGTCCTGTCTTCTTCTTTCCAGCTGTATGAAGAAGGTATTTTCAATGAATAGATTGATGGCCTCATAAAACTCCATCAGCCACTCTCCTACTTTGTTTTTTGAACTGAGTCCAAATCTCTCTACTATCTTTGATTCTACTCTGCTTCCTCCTTTGGCATTCCAATCACCTATGATTTTCCTGTTTTGGTGTGTTGTCAATTCTTCCTGGATTCCATCATATAAATTCTCAATTTCTCAATTTCTTCTTCTTCTGCCTCTATGGTTGGCACATATACTTGGATTATGGTAATATTTATTGGTTTTCCCTGAAGCCTTATATACATAATTCAGTCAGAATTTGCATTATATCCTTTGACTGATTGGTACAGCTTTCCTCACTGTTTATGCTAATCCATTCTTTTTTCATTCTCTGAGTAGACTACTGTCCAATTATCCAACTCAAAATGTTCTGTTCCTGTCCATTTTAGCTTGCTTGCTCCTAGTATTGCTATGTTCACACATTCCCTTTCTCTTTTTTTAGCTATGTCTAGCTTCCCTTGAATCAGGTTTTTCACATTCCATACACCTATAACATGTGTTGCACAGCTTTCAACCTTCTTTCCCATTTTAAATATGTGTGCTTCATGGCCTCCTATTGTACTGAATTCTGCTGTACCCTTGATCACATATCGACTTGTATTAGTACAGCCAGAGTAGACCCAGTACATCAATAACTGAATGGTGAATCAACAAGTAAATCGATCTGATTCAATTGGCTTACACTGGATGGCACTTAAATCTGTAATCAATAATATATTGAATAGCCATCATTAGTCTTATGATCGATTATTTTCTGATATAATATGAATAAAACTATTGTAAATTATTTGCAATGTCATTAAAATTTTAATAACAAAGTATGTGGAATTTTGTCAATAAACTGTATGGAAGACTAACAGTCTTGGATATTTGTTGTTAACTGCCTTCGAGTCAACCTTGACCTCTGTCACTGAGACTTCTTCAAGAACCCTGTCCTCCACTGCTTTGTTCAGGTCATGAAGCTTCAGCCGGTGGCTTCTATTATTGGGTTCTTCCATCTGGCATGTGGTTTCCTTCCCTTTCTGGTACCTTCTACTTTTCCTAGCATTGTAATATTTTCTAATGATCATGCCTTCTCATGATGTGGCCAAAATAGGACAGCCTCATTTTAGCCATCTTGACTTCCAGGGAGAGTTCTGACTTGATCTATTCAAGAACTAATGTGTTTATCTTCTCAGTTGTCCACAGTATCCTCAGCACTCTTTTCCAGCACCACATCTCAAAAGGAGTTATTTTCTTTCTTCTGGCTTTCTTCATTGTCCAGCTTTTCTACTTGACCCTCTTCAGTAAATGCTCCAGTTCTTGGGATATATTTAACAATAAAGTAGACCTTTTATGTTGTTGTTGTTGTTGTTATTGTTGTTGTTGTTATAATCATTATTATATGGGGAAACCCCCTCTCTATTCATAATTGTCTCTTTAGCACTCCTGCATTGTTGCTGCTAGTGGTATGTAGAGGGAGGAGGGCTTTGATTCACTTAATCAACAGTAATGTGTCTGGGCAGCACTGTAGTAATGGTATTCTTGTTAACTACATTATTTTGAGCAACAAGTCCCAAAGAAAACTTTCAAAGAAAACTGAAATATTATTTTCTTGTACCTCATTTTGCTATGAAACTATAGTTGTTACAATTTCTACTTCATGAAACCCATGTTAGAGACAAAGCCTTGCAAAATGGATTGTGATGAAAGGAGTTGCCATTTAATAGAGTGGTGGGATTTTACATGATTTCCACACACATCACCTGCCCTTTCTCTAAATCAAGATAGCAAAACATTTCTTTACTGCTTCATACTGAACTGAGTGGTTTACAACATATAAGGTAGTTGCCCCAACAAGCTGGGTATTTGTTTTAGTGACCTCAGAAGGATGCCAGGCTGAGTCAACCCTGGAGCCCCTGGCTGGTATCGAACTGACAACCTTGTGACTGTGAGTGGCTGCAGTACCAACATTTATCCACTGTGCTACCAGGGTGCACATAGACAGTAGTGCCCATGTCATTACACATAAATGTATTAAATTTGAAGGATAAAAACCTCAAAATATTGTTAGATCCCAGCAAGTCAATACAAAACAACAACAACAACCAAGGATGGCCTGTCAGGAAAAAGCGAGGATGCATTCGTTTTGGAGAAATTTTCTTTACTTACTTAGTGAACAAATAATGTCAACACTTGCAGGGGCACAAATGCTAGTTTGTTGTTGTTGTTGTTGTTGTTGTTTTTAACCCAAACAGATCTTTGAGTTCTTTATAACTATATGTATTTATATCCTTATGTAGAACAATCTGAATTGCTTGAGAAAATGGGAAGAGCCTTGCTGGACCTGACTCATCATATCCTGTACTCTGTTCCCCAAAACTGTAATCAGATGTTTCTAAGAAGCACAGAAAGGTCTTATAGAAGGGAATTCCATAAACCAATATACTGACTTTCACTGGTTACCCTGTTATAAGAGAAGGGGAGCGGGAATGCCTGCCTTCCCCTACTGCTGCACAGTGACATGACAAAATATACTTGTTGGACTGTATGTGAAGAACCCTGAGCAGATTAAAAGTAATCAAATATGGCCTGCATCTTCTAGTTCCATTGCTTGGGAAGGTTGCAAACTGCTCACCTAGGATCAGATTCTGACCTCATGTCTCTGGTGTTCCCTACAGATCCCTATAAGTGAGCAACACTTCCAAGGCATACATGGGATATGTTTGAAAGGTGGCCAGGTGCTTCTCAGCTGAATGCATTTGTTCCACAGTATTACAACCGGCTGTTTCTTTTCTCCTGCTTTCAAAAGCTGCTGCAACAGAAGGCTGAGGCAGGCACTTGGGTTGAGTCCAAGATCTCACGCAGTTTTGACTCTTCTCTTCTCGGATTCTCCCTGTGCATGGTGCTGGCCCCCCTGCTGTTCTGTTTCCAGCTTTTACAGCCACCCTGCCTGTCAAAACAAATGGCACAACTCAGAAAATAAACTTATCTCATTTGTATGAAAACACAACCCCTCCGGTTAGAGTGCTGCGCTGCTGCTTTTAACAAGGCTTTAAGTCCTCTGATTCAGAACATATAAGCATTCTCTATGCTACTAAAACCCATTTCCCCCCATCAAGATATTATTCCCAACCCCTTCCATTTTTGCATTCTCACTTATAAACCAGCAACTTAATTGTTGTGTCTGGAACACTCTGAGGCCTGTAGAAGGAGAATCAACAGCCTCCAGTTATAGTCCACATTAATGGTTTCCTTCCTGAAATGACAATAATAAAGACCCTTATTGTGGAATCTCAAATGTATGACACATCTGGACCTGTGTCCAGATTGCACGTTGATCATGTGGATGTGACTTCAGCTTTGTGTCATCTGCATTTAAACCTTTACACTTTTAATCCTATCTTCTAGGTCCTATTTCTGTATTCCCACTTATTCTTGCTGAAACAGATGTGGTTCCCTGTCTCTTAAACTGAGGAACTGAGAGTCCTTGCCACTTGTCAGCTACTCTGGATTATTTCTGAGGTTCCATTATCAACTTCTGGTCACCTGTGTCCCCCATTCATGATGATGATAAGACAGGACATGTTAACATCAGCCCTCCACTCAACCAGTCTTAAATATTGGAATCCCAGGATATTTACAAGGAAAATGAGCAGACTCCCTGTTAATCATTTGGGCTATTCATTATATGTACTCACAGATATACACCCATATATAGTCTGCCCTTCATATCCATGGGGATCAGTTCCAGACCACCCGCACCCCCTGCAGTCCCATTGATTTTAATGGCAGGCACGACATGCGCACGACCGCTAACATGGCTGTGTGCACACACCCCCACTGAAAATAACAGAGCTTGCCATCCACAGATGGTTAAATCCGTGGATGGCAAGCCCATGGATATCAAGGGCCCACTGTATATTCTCCTCAGCACAGACATGCTAATGTCTGAGCTATGAGCTTCATCACATTACATTACATTGCATGTAAGACATACATTCATAACATTACATCATATGTAACCATTATCACTCTGCATCAACAAACAGGCTTTGTAACAGTTAACACATAGAATAATATTACAAACTTAACAATGCAACCTATCCATGTACTCATGATCATCACCATTATCATCATCATCATCATCATCATCATCATCATCAGGTTCTTTCATACTTTCCATAGTGTCTGTTCAGGCATTATACAGACATTTTATAAAGGCTCTAGTTTGTAAAGAATTCAGTCCCTTATATCATATCCATAACCATCTATCCATTAAGGAAGAAAATTTCTTCTAGATGTTCACAGACTCCCTGTTTAATGATCTGCTCTAGAATCTTTCCTGGTATTGATGTCAGACTAACTGGATGATAATTGTTGGGATACTCTTTTTTCCCTTTTGGAAAATGGGGACAACATTTGCCCTCCTCCAGTCTGCTGGGACTTCTCCTGTTCTCCAGGAGTTCTCAAAGATCATTGCCAATGGCTCCGATATTACATTTGCCAGTTCTTTTAATACTCTTGGATGTAGTTCATCAGGTCCTGGAGACATATATTAATTTAGGTTAACCAGGTATTCCTGTACTATCTCTTTACTTATTGTGTGCTGAATATCCCCTATTCTGTCCTCTGCTCCATTATCCTCAGGTTGAGCACCCTTTTCCTTTTCTGAGAACACTGAGGCAAACAAAGTGTTGAGTAATTCTGCCTTTCTCTGTCCCCTGACAGCATTTCATACTTTTCTACTTGTAATGGCCCTACCATTTCCTTCTTCTTCCTTTTGCTACGGACATACCCCCAAAAGCTCTTTTTATTGTTCTTAACCTCTCTAGCAAGCTGGACACAAAATTCCATGTAAGGTCCTTCATGTTCAAAACTGGACACAGTATTCCTGGTGAGATCTGACCAAAGCAAAGTAGAGTGGTACTTGATCTAGACACTATACACCTATTGTTGCAGTCTAGAATTGCATTGGCCTTCTTAGCTGCCAGATAATTTTGCTGACTCGCTTATTGTCCACCAAGACTCTTAGATCCTTTGTGTATGTACTGCTGTCAAGCCAGGTGTCACCCATCCTATATCTTTACATTTCATTTTTATTGCCCAAGTGTAGTATCCTACATTTCACCCTGCTGAAATTCATTTTGTTAATTGTGGCCCAGCTTTCAAATCTGCTATGGTCATTTTGAATTCTGATCCTGCCCTGTGTAGTATTAGCAACCCCTCCCATTTTAGTGTCATCAGCAAATTTGATAAGCATGTCATCTATTCCATCATCCAAGTCATTGATAACGGTGTTAAATAGCACTGGGCGCAGGACAGAACCATGTGGTATCACGCTGGTCACTTCACTCCAGGATGAGGAGGAGACATTGTTGAGTACCCTTTGGTTTCAGTCAGTCAACCAATTACAAATCCACCTAACAGTAGCATTGTCTAGCCCATATTTTACAAGTTGGTGTTTTTGTTTTTTGCAAGGATATTATGGGGGACCTTGTCAAAGGCCTTACTGAAATCAAGATACGCTGCCTCCACAGCATTCTCTTCATCTACCAAGCTTATGACTCTTACTCAAAAGATAAGTTTAGTCTGGCATGACTAGTTTTTGAGAAACCTATGTGATAGTTTTTTCTGGAGCTTTCGGGCTATGTGGCCATGTTCTAGAAGAGTTCCTTTCTGACGTTTCACCAGCATCTGTGGCTGGCATCTTCAGAGAAACCTAGGTGACTTTTAGTAATCACAGCATTCCTTTTTAGATGCTTACAGTAATTGTAATTGTTTGAGTCCTTCCCCAACTCCTCTAGTCTGCTAGGATCTCTCCTGTTCTTAAGGAATCTTGAGAGATTATTGCCAGTGGTTCTGAGATTACTTCTGCCAGTTCTTTTAATACCCTTGGGTGAAGTTCATCTGGCCCTGGAGACTTGAATTTATTTAGAATAGCCAGGTATTCCTATACTACCTCTTTACCTAGTCTGTGCTACATTTCCCCTGCACCATCTGCTCCATTTCCTACAAGTTGGGCACTATTCTCCTTTTTAGAGAAGACCAAAGCAAAGAAGGCATTGAGTAGTCCTGACTTTTCTCTGTTCCCTGTTAGCATTTTACCATCTTCTCTATGCAGTGGTCCAGCCAATTCCTTGTTCTTCTGTTTGCTTTGTACATAACCAAAAAGGCCCCTTTTATTATTTTAACATCTCTCACAATCCTGAGCTCATTAATTGCTTTAGCTTTTTTTACTTTCTCCCAACATGTTGGCTATTTGTTTGAATTCTTTGATAATTTCACCCTTTTTCCGTTTCTTGTACATGTCCCTTTTAAATCTTAGCTCAGTTGAAAGGTTTCATTAGACTGAATCTTAGTTTCATTAGACACCTCCCATTTTTTCTCCTCATTGGAACTGTTTGAAATTGTGCCTTCATTATTTTATCTTTAAGAAATTTCCATCCTCATGAAGCTCCTCCTCTGTTAGTGTTCCTGATCATGGCATCAGTATTCCTCTAACTTTACTGAAATCAGCTATCTTAAAGTCTAGAATGCATGCCTGACTCTACTTGGCTTCCTGCATAACAAACTCCAAGAGAACATGGTCACTTCCACCTAATGATCCTGCCACTACCACCCCATTAGCCAGTTCCTCCCTGTTTGATAGCATCAGTTCTAAAATAGCTGACCCCCTTCATGGCCTCTTTTTCTTTCTGGATAATGAAATTGTCTGCAAGGTAAGTGAGGAATTTATTGAACCTTAAATTTTTGGCAGGGTTTGACTTCTAAAAAATCTCAGGATAGTTAAGATCCCACATTACTACCACATTTTTCCTTTCCGAATTTGTGGCCATTTGTTCCAAAAAGGCATCATCCAAGTACTCAATTTGTCTTGGAGGTATGTAGTAGACCACACACACTGTTTCCATGTTGTTTCTCTCCCTCTTAATTTTTACTGAGGTGCTCTCAGCTTGGCTTCCAGGATTTAAGTCAAGGATATGTTCACAGTTAAACATCTTTAACGTATTATGTTACTCCAACTCTATTCTTGTTTGGCCTATTTCTATGGAGATTATCAGATGGGAGGAATTTGTCTTTATTTCGAATGGAGCCAATTTGAATTCACGTGAATTCGCTAGTTTAGTGAATTTACATGAATTCCAGTTGTGTTTAGAATGCATTCAGAATGACTTCCCATTGCCCAAAAATGACTGCCCATTGCCCGAAATTGTGTGAGATGCTTTAATATGAAATAATGTAAAACCCATGATTGCATTTGGAATTACTTCCCTTTTGCCTGAAATTGCATGAGATACTTTAATACGCAATAATGTGAAACCCCATAATTGCGTTTAGATTGCCATTAGATTATACTTCCAATTTCCCTCGTCTGATAAACTCCTATGAAATAGATTATACCCCCCCCCCCCACACACACACACACTACTACCACCACTACTCTTCTATTACTTCTTTGGCCCATTAGCAAATTTTAGTGGTGCAAGGAGGACCTGAACTAAGTCAAAGGAGTCTTCAAGATATAACTTGCCCCTGTGTATGCAATCTTTCCCAGTTGCTAGGGGCTGAAGGGCTGGATCCTCCAATATGGTTGCACTCCCGCGTGTAATGTGCAAACTGACCTGAGGCCTTGGCAGTGCCTACCCTAAGTCTGAAGTGCATCCAGGCTTCACAGGACTGTGGGGCTATACATACAACTCCTAAGGGGTGGCAGTATGCCACCCCTTTCCTAGTTGGATCAGGGCCATCGCAACCTCATGCCATGGCCACGTTTCAGCCTTTCAAGGGTGCAAAAAGTAGCTGCAAAAAGTGACTCCTTTTTGCGCCCTTGAAAGGGTGCCATAGCCGAGGTGGCATGGCTATATGGTGCTCCTTTGGCACCGCATCATATGGATGCAGAACTGGAGGAGCCCCATGGTGCAGTGTAATGGTACCCTAGGGTGGAGTTGGCACATGCATCATCTGGATGTGATGCCCTGACTCCACCCCCAGGCCGGCCTTTCAGGCCTGTCTGAAGAGGTCCTGAGTTTCTCTCCTCTGCCACGTCTATGAGAAGACATTCAGTACAGTTCAGAAGCCTTCCCTGTTCCTTACCAGTGAAATGTAGTATGAAAAGAACAGTACAGAGAGGGTGCAAATCCAACAGTAACTTTAATAAGTAATGCTTCCTCAAAATTGGCTGTGCAGTGGGCTCCTGCAGGTTAGGGTGAAAGGAAAATGGAAACTGCAAGTGCTTGTGAGAGGACCCAGGCATTACCTGGTATGAAGTAATCATTCTGAAGCAATCTGCCAATTTTTAACTCTGAAGTACCTTCCTGTAAGCATTCCCACACTGCCTATTTCATTCAAGCAGAACTCAGAATGTTTGTGGGTATTCTATGAGCTTATAATATCAGTTACGTAACTAGGAAGCAGCAGCATTACAAAAAACCTTACATTTTATATTTTAAATACAGCTTTAAAACAACCATGTGATCATCCAGCATTGATGTTTTCTCTCCCCCAGGATATCCTGGTCCAGTGTCAAACTATCTTTATGGAGTTACCTCCAAAGACAACAAGGTATACTTTCTTGTAGTTGACCTGCCTTCAATGAGTCCAATGTTCCTCGTCTTTATGAATACTGCATTATCTTATCTTGAATATTATTATTCAATATTATTATTGAATTAATAACAACAACAATAATAATAATAATAATAATAATAATAATATCTTGAATAATCTGTGCTTTTTATTCTTGTTAGGTTCCCTTTGGACTGAGGTTGCCAAATCTGGGTCCCCTGATATTGTTGGAAACGATAGTTTCCACTAGTGAAGATTAGTGGCGTAGTGGCTTGAGCATGTGAGTAGGACACTGGGAGACCAGTGTTCAATTCCTGCACCACCATGGAAACCCACTTTATTACCTTGGGCAGCTCACACTCTCAGAAGAAGATAAAGGGGAACCTACAATGAAAAAATCTTGTGAAGAACACCCATGATAGATTACTCTTAGGGTCAGCATATGTTGGAAATGACTTGAATACACACAGCAGCAGCAGCAACAGCAGCAGCAGCAACAACAACAACAACTAGTTTCCAGCATTTCAGATCACTGATCATGCTGATTGGGGCATCTAGTCAGACTATCTGAAAGATCACGCAATATCAGGGATATCATTCAGTGACCATGAGGAAGAGAGGACAGTCTTCTCAGTTGCTGCTACCACATTGTGGAACCCCTCCCGCAGAAGGCTCTATTGGCTATTCACTTTACATCAGCAGGGAAAGTTCATTTTATTTTGGCAAGCCTTTGGCTTTCTGTGGCAGAAAGATGTTTTATTATGTTGTTATGTTTTTACTGTTAGCATATTATGCTTTTATCTTGTTATTGTTTTAATGTCTTTTTAATTTTTGTAATTTAGTGTATTTAGTAGTACGGTTTAATGTTTTTAACTTTTTTTACAAAGAGTTTTGTACTGTACACTGTTGTTAACTCGATGTGAGACACCTTACGTCCTATGCTGAGATGATTTGATTGATAGATAATAAATAATGATAATTTTTATTTCTTACCCATCTCTCCCCAAGATCTCAAGGTGGGGTACAACATAGATCAGAGCTATAAAACCAGTTTTGCTAAGTTCATACTCAAAAATGTACTGAGTGAAGGCCTGCACGAATCTGGTCTCTGTGCTTGAGACTGTGCTTGAGAAACCTCCTTTGCTTGAATACTAATGCCTCAAGAACACTGGCCACCTTCCCTAACATAATCCCTAATCCCCACATAATCTATACTGACATTGCTATAGAAAACACTGGGATTGCTTTAGCACCATTGTTCCTGGTTAAACCCAACAGGCTTCAATGAAGGTCTTTTGTCATTTAAAAAACACTCAACAAAATGTCTACCCTTCCACTGAAACTGGTATTCTTGTCACCTCTGACATCTTAAATCTGATGTCAGGACTGTGTATACTGCAGCCAAATAAAACTATGGCCTACCACAAATTCTTGTTCGCATTTATGTGGTCCTTGCTAACACACACAAGATCCCTAGCATCTATCAGATCAAACAATATTCCAACTGGGTAAACAGATCCTTAACTAAAGCAAGGTCCTACAACATGTGAATGCTAAGAGACCTGTCTCTAATCTTCCTTAATGCTTATCCTGAAATTAATGACAAAGATTTAAGGCTGATTTTCAACCATCAAAAATAACAAGCAAAAAGTGGTTCCACAGCATGTACAGAAACCACACCACTCAACCCTGTAAGTTTTACTGATGACAAACTTAACTGATGGTCAAAACTGTTATCCTTTCCAAAAGCTGCTATAGCCCGATATAAACAAGGTATTTGTGTACTACCTCTTTACTTATTCTGTGCTTGTGTCCTTTGCTCCATCTCAGGTTGAGCCCCATTTTCCTTTTGTGAGAAGACAGAGGCAAAGAAAATGTTGAGTAATTCTGCCTTTTCTCTGTCCCCTGTTAGTATTTCGCCATCTTCTCCACATAGTGGCCTTACCATTTCCTTCTTCTTTTTGATGTGAACTCCTAAAAGCCCTGTTTATTGTTCTTAACATTTCTAGCAAGCCTGAGCTCTTTCTGCGTTTCAGCTTTTCTGACTTTACCCCTACACGTGTTCACTATTTGTTTGAATTCCTCTTTGGTGATCTCCCCCTTTTTCCATTTCTTATACATGCCCCATTTAAAACATAGCTCCATTGAAAGTTCTTTAGTCATCCATCCTGGTTTCTTGAGTTTCTCTCATTTTTCCTCCTTGTTGGAACTGTCTGAAATTGTGCCTTCTGTATCTCCCTTTTGGAAAATTCCCATCCATCCTGAACTCCCTTCTCTCTTAGTATTCCTGACCACAGGATCACCCCTAGTATTTCCCTAAGTTTACTGGAATCAGCTCTCCTAAAGTCTAGAATGTGTGTCTGACTATGCCTGGCTTCTTCTTTCCACTGTATAACAAATTTCAGGAGAACATAATCACTCCCACTTAACTATCTCACTACTTGCACCCCATTAACCAGGCCATCCCTGTTGGTTAAGATCAGATTTAAAATAGCTGATCCCCCTGTCGCCTCTTCCACCTTTTGGACAATGAAATTGTCTTCCAGGCAAGTGAGGAATTTGCTAGACCTTGAGGTTTTGGCTGAGTTTGACTTCCAGCAGGATAGTTGAAGTCCCCCATCACTACTACAGTGGGCTCTTTTCTTACGCAGAGGATCTGTTCCGGAACCACATAAGGCAGGTTCTGTGTATGCTTGAGCCTCATTGAAAATAAATGCAGCACAGCACACCCGCCACAGGCACACACACCATTTCCTATATGTCACATGGCTTTCAGCGTAAGGTGAAAACCATGTATAGGGCACCCACTGTACATCGTACCTTTTTCAGTGTGTGGTCATCTGTTCTAGAAAGGCATCATCCAATTCCTCAGTCTGACCTGGGGATCTGTAATAGACTCCTACAATACCATCCCTGTTGTCCTCCCCATTTCATTTTTATCCATATGCTCTCCACCTGACTTCCAGGATCTAAGTCCTGGATCTCTTCACAGGTGTAAACATTCCTGACATATAATGGTATTCCTCTCCCTTTCCTGTTTGGCCTATTTCTCTTTAAAAGGTTATACCCCTCTATTACTACACGCCAATCATGAGACTCATCCCACCAGGTTTCAGTGATGCCTAACTCAACATTCTGCTCTCCCTCATCATCACTGATAAGGGAGAGGGCTTCAAATTGGTTGTGTAGCTGCAAGCTCCCAGAACAATCCCTGTGTGTGACATTCCTCCAGCTGTCTACCTCCTGTGTATGTGAAGTGAGCTCCCCAGAAACTTCTTCCATATGTTCCCCAACCAGGACAGTCCGTTCCATTCTGTCCAAGAAAGCTTTTTGCTCCCTAATATGATGAAGTGTAGATACCCAGGCCTCCAGCTGCTGGACCTTCTCTTCCAACAGGGCTACCAACTTTCACTTGGGGCAGGTGAAGTTCCCCACATCCATATGCAAGAAGATAAACATCCCACAAGTGTTGCAGGTGATTGCAGCAGCAACCTCACTGTCCATCCTTATAAGTCTTAAGGAGACACTGAAACAGGACAGTGATCATTCCCCTCAAAAACTACCTATTAAACACCCAGATAAAAGCCCTCTGTTGGCCTGGCTTGTTCCTCAAGCTATGTCTCTGAGCTCAAGAGACTGGGTCTATCACTATATAGAGAACTACTGGCTGATTCATCTAGCCACACTCTGAATCTCATGAATGTTAATGTCTACTCTTGTAACTATGGGTGCAGCTGTACAGTGTGTATCAAAACTTTGGTATAATGGCTTAATGTGATATTTGTCCATTTATTCACTGCTAAAAACTGACAGATGGTGTTAAGCATCAGTATGCACTGAATCACTTCCTCTGACTCATCAAATAATATTAAAAAAACCCACACAGAATAGGAAACATAACCTTAGCAACAGCACCTCAAGTAAAAGTACCTGTGCTCAAGTCCAGCACTGATTCCTGATGAAACACCTTACAAACTGAACAACCTCATTTTCATCATGAAATAAAATGTCACCATCAGCTAAAGGTCTCTCAGATATTCCCATAGTTGATATGACTAACAACTCACTGATCCAGAAGATCCAAAGAAGACTGTTAATACAACTGCTTTAAAAAGTATATGCCTGCCTAAAGAATATACCTGCCTGAGACATTTAACTCCAACCCTTAGTAAATCGAAAGAGAGGAGACATCAGCATTCCTAAGAGTTTACTAGTTCAACCCCACAACTTTGTATGGATCCCAAACTCCTTAC
This sequence comes from Urosaurus nigricauda, assembly GCA_034509955.1. Lineage (NCBI taxonomy): Eukaryota > Metazoa > Chordata > Lepidosauria > Squamata > Phrynosomatidae > Urosaurus > Urosaurus nigricauda. The sequence goes on from JAOEGL010000003.1 coordinate 155,889,812, forward strand.
AGTACTCAGTGTGCCACCTCTCAAGGCAAAAATTCTAAGAATGTAAGACATACAGAAGGGGATCCCTGCTGCCATTCCTCGAGTGAAGGCCTACACCTTTCATAACAAGTAATCAGTGGGAATAGGCTGCACAATCTAATAGTTGTCTACAAGCTAGATATTGTACTAGGACATGGAGTAGCTTGACTTGGTGATAGGATGGAAGGACACTTCTGTCAGTTGCAGAGGTTTGCAACATCATAGTTTCAAAGCAACTATAACCCTGCTTTTTTCTAAGTTACTTGCTGCGGGATCTATGTTAGCATACCCTGCATATCCCAGTCTGTATACGGGATCCCCATATTTCATATCTGGAGGCACCATGTTCTTGAGATGTCACAATGACCTTAAGGAATACTAGGTTGGGTTCCCAGGAGAAAAGGAGTGAGACGCAAAGCATGTGGATGATCCAAGTAAGAATACAATCAAAGCTAATAATTGCTCCTACCTTAACCCAGTCATTTTGCATTTCTTCTTGCACCTTGAGACAAAAGATTTCCTTGCATCCAAAGCAGTAAGCCACCTTCTCTGTCTGTCCCCTGCCATGTTCCCAAACACCTCTTCCTGTACAGTCACTCTGGAGTTGTCCTGATCCAATCACTGTCTCTATCACAGTAAAATTAAAAGCTCTCAACCAGTCCAGGATATGTGTATCTTTTCTTTTTAAATTATTTATTTTTATTATGCTGGCTAAATTCTGAGACAATAAATCATCCATTCATTCAAAGCTATCAACCAGTCCAGAATTCCATTGTTGATTCCTGGGAAAGGACATCCTGCCTTTGTTACCTTACAAAATAGGCCACTGCATGGGGCTAAATTTATTTATTTATTTATTTATTTATTTCAATTGATTTCTGGTATTTATACCCCACTCTTCAGCCACAGAGGCCCACAGAGTGCCTTACAGAAAAAAAGATGATGCCAACAATTACCGCCCAGTTAGTCTGACATCAATACCAGGAAAGATTCTAGAGCAAATCATTAAACTGAGAGTCTGTGAACATAATGCCATGATCACAAAAACTCAACATGAAAAGCAATTCATGCCAGACTAATCTGATATATATATATTGGTAGATGAAAGGAATGCTGCAGATACAGCATATCTTGATTTCAGTAAGCCTTTGACAAGGTGGATTTGGAACTGGTTGACCGGCTGAACCCAAAGGGTGCTCAGCAATGGCTCCTCTTCATCTTGGACAGAAGTGACCAGTGGGGTGCCACAAGGTTCTGAGAGTGTCCAAATGAGGGCAACCAAAATGGTGAAAGGTCAGGAAACCATGCCTTATGATGAGAGACTTAGGGAGCTGGGTATCTTTAACCTGCAGAAGAGACAGTTAAGAGGTGATATGATAGCCCTTTAAGTATTTGAAGGGATGTCATGTTGAGGGTGTTTTTTGCTGCTCCAAAGAACAGGACCCAGAGCAGTGGATTCAAATGATAGGAAAGAGATTCCACCTCAACATCAGGAAGCAACTTCCTGACAGTAAGAGCTGTTTGACAGTGGAGTGTGATGGAGTCTCAGTCTTTGGAGATTTTGAAACAGAGGCTGGATGGCCATATGTCAGGGGTGCTTTGATTGTTCATTCCTGCATGGCAGGGGATTGGACTGGATGACCCTTGTGGTCTTCTCCAACTCTATGGTTCTATGATGCTATGATTTTATGAGAGGAGGTTTGCTGTTGCATTCCCCTGAGGCTGAAAGTATGTGACCTGAGCCCTGGTCCCCAGAGTTGCAGTCCAACATGCAAGCCATTATGCCACACTGGCTTTCCTTAATAAAACTGAACAAACACAAGAAAATGTCCCTTCCACTCAGATAAAAGTCCAGTGCCCCTAGTGATTAAACTTTATGATTAAACTATCCACACATGTAATGACTGGATTTTATTCTTTTTCTAGAGCGCATGCCTCATTCACTTCTTCTCCAGCTCTCCATCCTGTCATCCAGTCATTAGAATTCTATCTGTATACTTGTTAGAATTCTCAGTTATAAAAGAAATCAATAAATGTTTATGTGCTGTTAAAATTGTAAGGGAGTCATTTAATAAAATATGCCAAGCCGAAGATGTAGGGAAAAATGGTTAGGATTTCCCAACCTGACAGTTTATTATGATGCTGTTTGGCTGGCAGCAGCCAGAGAATGATTTGTGGGAGCTAAGACTTTAGCATGACAACGAGATACAAAACCTTGTTTGAATGCAGTGCTTCAGGCACTGAGATGCCTTGAACCATCTTTTGCACGATGGCAAGTAACCCTCCTCATATTGCAAGAACAGCTAGAGAGAGCCTTGCACTGGCCCTGGTCCCAGCATTCCCACCCCTGGTGGCTCCACTCCCAGATCTCTTGTGTGCTGGATGGGAGATCTTATTCCATGTGTAGTCTTGTTAAGCCAGGTGTCCCCCATCCTATATCTGTGTGTTTTATTTTTCCGCCCTAAGTGCAGTACCTTACATTTCTCCGTGACAAATTTCATTTTGTTAGCTTTGGCCCAGCTTTCTAGTCTATTCAAATTATTTTGAATTTTGAGCCTGTCCTCTGGGGTATTAGCTACTCCTCCTAATTTGGTGTCATCTGCAAATTTGATAAGTATGTCCCTAATTCTGTCATCCAAGATGTTGAATAGCACTGGGCCCAGGACAGAACCCTGTGGCACCCCACTTGTCACTTCTCTCCAGGATGAAAAGGAACCATTGTTGAGCACCCTTTGGGTGCGGCCAATCAACCAATTACAAATCCATAGAACAGTTACCTTGTCAGTTGAGGTCTTCTTGAACTTTGATCCTGTCCTCTGGGGGTAATCGGTTTCAGAATTTTTTTGAAGGGGTGTCTAAAAGATTTGCATTGTCGGCAGTGTGAATAACCGATGTGAATAGATCTGGGATAAATCAGGAGAAAACTCTTCATGCCTTGAATGTGTTTTGAATGCATCTGCATCACTGATTCCATCTTTCTTTGAGGGCTGGCACATGTAAGCAACAGTACTAGCAGAGATGCACATAGATGAATCCAAATAAAACAGAAGTACTCACTATAGGTAATCCTAATCCGGGTATGGAGATAATACTTCCAGTCCTGGATGGGGTCACACTTCCCCTAAAGGATTTGGGGGTACTCCTGGACTCATCACTCCAGCTGACATCTCAGGTGGACGCGGCAGCCAGGGGTCCCTGGAATCAGTTTAGGCTGATATGCCAACTGTGACCATTCCTGGAGCAGGAGAGCCTAGAAACAGTTGTACATTCTCTAGTAACCTCTTGCTTGGATTTCTGCAATGAGCTCTACATATGCCATGTTCGGAAGCTGCAATTGATTCAAAATATGGCAGCCAGATTAGTAACAGGAAAATCAAAATTTGATTCTATCACACCTAGCCTGAAATCTTTACACTATTAGCTTCTGGGCACAGTATAAAGTGTTAGTTATTACCTATAAAGCCCTACATGGCTTGGATCCAGCATACCTGAGGGAATGCCTCCGCCCATATAATCCTTCCCGCACACTCAGATCTTCCAGGAAGAACTTGCTTCAGTCAAAGAAAACCAGACTGATGGCAACTTCCTGGAGACTAGAATGCAGAACAATGGATGCAAACTGCAGGAAAAGAGATTCCACCTCAACATTAGGAGGAATTTCCTGACAGTAAGGGCTGATCGACAATGGAACATACTCCCTCGTAGTGTAGTGGAGTCTTCGTCCTTGTAGGTCTTTAAGTAGAGGCTGGATGGCCAGCTGGCAGGGATGCTTTGACTGGGAGTTCCTGCATGGTAGGGGGTTGGACTGGATGGCCCTTGTGGTCTCTTCCAACTCTATAATTCTATGATTTGATGACCCGAAACAGACGGGCAGTAAGAGGCGCCTGGGTGCCACCATTAGGATTTGAGAGTGCGCAGCATTTCCACGCTCCCGAACCCTACTACATAATGGCGCTGATGTCATCATGTAACACCGTTTAGAGGGTGCACGAAATGGTGCCTCTGCAACTGTGCAGCTGCTAGATGCAGATGCACAGTTGTGGCAGCGGAAAGGTGCTCAATGGCGCCTTTTCTCTCAATCACACCACAACTGTGGTGCAAAAAAGGAGCTGGGAAACCCCCTCCCCCTTCTTTTTTGCTGTGCAGCTTCAAAGCAGCGTCTAGCTGCTGTGGTGAAGTTGCGCTGCAAAAAACGGTGGCGCCAGACCACCCCTTTTGGGTGGTCTGTACTGAGAAGAATGAAATGGTGGCACCAATGGAGCCCACCCACCCCCCACCTAAGTGTAATTGCCTTGGCGTGGCATGTGGCAGTGAGGGAGCATGCCCAGCCTCCCCACCAGGCACTGCTCTACATGTGATTAGAACAGTGCACAGCAGGGAGAGGGGCTAGGGGCTGGGCACACTCCCTCCCTGCTGTGCACCATTATGCACATGAGTAGAACAGTACACAGCAAGGAAAGAGCATGCCCAGCTGCCTCTCCCTGCCATGTGCTGTTCTACTCAGTTGTAGAGCAGCATGCAGCCATGAGATGGGTGGCATCTTTTTAGCCCCACCTCCTGGAAGCCCCAATCCTCCTACACACTGGGTGACGTCCCAGATGGCAATTCCACTGTTGTTTGGAACACTGATCATACAGCATTCTCAACTGTATGGAGGAGACTACATGTGTTGAATAGAGGTCTCCTCCCCTCCCCTTCAGGCTATACTTCATGATTCAACAAGTGACAGTAGTATATGGGGAAAGGATCCAGGGGTCTTCAGCTCCCAGAATCCCAGGCTATTGGCCAACATGTCCAAAATCCCTTAAAGGGGAAAGTTTGGGGATCACATCAGCCTTACCTCTGAGTGAGAGATTTTAAAGAAACAGCTACTGAGTGAAGGCAGGAACACACATGCACACAGAGATTTGTCGCGGTCTACGTGTGAAAAAAATTGCCTATTTGATCACTTTTTCAGGATGCATGCACTTTTATCATTTTTGGGATGGAAGCACATTTGGTCCCATTATGTGAAATCTATTCACACATTTGCATGCAAGTACAGATTGATCCAAGATCATGTGTGTGAAAACCATTTGTGCAATTGTGAGTTAAATAACAGATTCTTACCATACTAAAATTCCAATTTTTCCCTGTATGATAAACTCCTATGATTCTATGAATGGGAACCCTTGGCATTCCTCAGCATTGGTTATGCTGTTTGGGACTGGGGTTTTTTAATAAAATCTGGAAGGCTGTGTAATCTCTATTCTTGTTTTACTGCTCATCCAGAATGGCCATGGGCAGTTTTCACTGGTGTACCTGCCGCCTTTATTTCCAAGATCAAAATGCTGTTTTTTTCTTATCCTGCTGTATTTCCTGGTAATTCCTGCCAGTTACTGCAATAATACAGACTTTTTTCATGTCCTGGTACATTTCAGTATATTCTGAAATCCAAAATATGCATGTGCACCTATCGCTTTGCTTTGCTTTGCTTTGGGGCACTGTCTTTTTTGTGCAATGGTGTGAGTATTAGCTTTTCATGCTTTTGCTCTTCATTTTAGAATTGCCTGTTCCCTGGCTACTATAACCAATCTTACACCCATCCCTTTCTCTTTATTTTATTTTCTGTACTGGTAGTCTATCACTGAGCCAGCATGGTGTAGAGGTTTGATTATAGAACTATAGAACATGGTGACTGTGGGTGAGTCACACTCTCTCAGACCCAGAAAAGCCCATGATAGATTTATCTTTGAGTCATCATGAATCAGACACAACTTGAAGACACACAACAACAAAGTCCAGCACTAAAGTTCTGGAATGTCTGAAAAATTTCAAAGTAGCCTTCTTGCACTAAAGCACTTCAATTTTATTTATCTGTGTTTAATTTTCAGTTCTATTACCTGGAAAACCCTTTTCACTTTCTCTTTTTTCTCCCTCAACCTGTACTGTTAGTCTAGCACTATAGCCCTGAAGTACCTGATTTTTTGCATAAGATTTCTTTGTCAGAATATATGAGTTGTTCTTTCTTTCAAATCCTCAAATTTCCAGAACAGCAGTTTGGAAACGAAGGAGCAAGAGTCTGACAAGAGAAAAGGGACAAGAGGGAAGAAGGCTAGGATGGGGAGATTGGGAAAGTGGGATTACACCTAGTCCACAATTGCTACCTGAGGAGCATTTGAGAGAAGATGTGAGAACAACCTATTTTAAAAAAGGACACAAAATAGTTATCAGATTTATGCAAAAACTAATCTGGATGAACCCATGGAAACAGAGGGTAAAATGAAAGAACATGGAGCATCAAAAAGGATATACAGTAAAATGTGAGATAGGAAGAATAATTTTTATCTCTTTGCCATTAGTGTTTTCTGTAATGCTAGTTTAAGCAGATGTTTATGTCAGTTTCTTGATGATGTTTTAAAATATGTTGATATTATGTTCTAGTTGTATTTTTGTATTTTACAGTTCACAATGCTTGGTATAGATGGGTGGTATAGAAATGTCACAAATACATAAAGACAGCAAACTATAACAGGAAGGAGCGGGGACTTTTGCATCTTTCTTCCTAGTGTCCAGGAGGATTAGGAAGGAAAATAGATGAAATCTTGATAGTGACTGACATTAAGTTGTAGCTTTCGAATAGAGTCAAAGAAAACTAAAAACTCCCAACAACTTCAACTTGTCCTGCCTTCCTTGCTCACTACAACTTCAGCAGGTTTTTAAGTTGAGCACAGCATTACCACAGCCGCCTTTATCATGCAAATAACAAGAGTAAATGGGCAAATTCTCCAGTGAGCACTTGACTGAAATGCAGCGCTTCTGGCAGTAGGGAGTAGGAAAAGAGGGGGGGGGGTATTTATTTGTAGGTCTCTGTTCTCATTTAACTAAATGGCAATTAAAAGAGACACCAGGGAGCTTCTCTTGTCTCCAGCAATCCCTGTTGCCAACTGCCAGGAACAGCATGAAATGAGAGAAAGAGGGGATAGTTCCAGGACCAGAGGATTAATCCGAGCATAGGAGTTGAGAGCCCCATTATGAGCTCACCATCATCACTCTATCACTGGAGTTCCTTCTTTCCTATACTGGGGTGGTACAGGTGGAGAGTAAGAATTATAAAGAGGACCTTTGAGGGAGGGGATGTTTGGCTGATTCCATTCACAGAGTTTCTAACAACCATGTCTGCATCCTTCATTTCTGATCAGATCAAATGCACCAGCAAGCTACAAGAGTGGACAGCTGATTCAGCAATAACTGGACATCTGCTGTGACTGGCCTCAGCAAAGCAAGGGATCAGACAGAATACGGACCTCAAAGAAGTGCATTTTAGAGATTAGGGCTGGCAACAGTATCTAATTCTGCTGTCAAAGGCAGGCTGTCCTTTTTAGCGGCACATCTGAACCTAGTATACGTACATGTATGCATGTTTCTTTGTGCATGTACCACACAGAGATACCTGTGGGCAGCTTTCATAGATAATCTAGTCCATTCCATGGAGGGGCATCATCATTAAGTATCCTCACATGAATTCTGATGGAATCTGAATTACACTGTCAAAAGATAAAGGGGAATAAGTGACTGTAGCGTTGCTAGAAAAGGTTTAGCCAAACCTGTTAATTTGTGCCCTTTGGTGGCAACACTGTTGAAATCAACACCTAGCCAAAATTACAGCAGTAGTGATTGATTGATTGATTGATTGACCACCTCTCATCCCATTAGGGTGTCCAAGGCAATTGCTCACTGTGAAAAAATACTTTAAAAACATTAAACAACTAAAAACAGTTGAAAATCCTAGTTGCTAAAGCATTCTAAAACATTTAAAACATCTCTAGAACCATTTTATGTGATTTCAATAGGAGAACATCAGAACACGCAAAAAGAATACTCTTTGACAAGTGTATGGGTGTTGTGGCAGCACCTTTCTTTCTCACCTTGCAATTTGTTCTTGCCAAGACCTCCAATATGGAGGGCAGGGGAAGTTGGCCCCCAGAACTGAAATCACACTGGGGCTCCAGACAAGGAGACTAGTAAAGCCTCTGCTGTCCCTTCCTGCCCCCCCCCCTTCCCTTCCTTGTAAAAATAGATATGTGGCACTTCGTGATGCACCTTGCAGGCTTTCTGCCCATTCCAACATCTGGGCTTGAGAAAGCATAGCCAGTGAGCCTGTCACCACAGCAATTCTGCCACCCAGGCTCCTAGGGGCTCCATCCCACTCACTCACTGTGGCTGAAATTACTGTGGCTACAATCAGCTGATGTCATTAGAGAGCCAGTATGGTGTAGTGGTCTGAGCATTGGACTATGACCCTGGAGAACAGGGTTCAAAATCTGGCTCAGCCATGTCAACCCACTGGGTGACCTTGGGCAAGTCACATTATCTCAGTCTCAGAGGATGGCAATGACAAACCCCCTCTGAAGAAATGTGCCAAGAAACCCCATGATGGGTTCATCTTCGATTCACCATAAGTCAAAAATGATGAAGGCATACAACAACAAGCCTTCTTGATGATCTTGGTTCACAACTACCCCTCCACTGAGTTGAAGTTGGCACCCTGAGCAATCTTTCCATAACAGCCTAATAAAAATTATCACCCCATGTGGAAAATATTTGGTCCAGTCATAGTCTATAATTTGTCTTCAGCCTTCCTCAAGTTGGCAGCACTGATGTTTATAAAGAAAGAAAAAAAAGTAAACCGGCATAAAAGCTCATGGGCATAATGCAAATGGGAAAGCAGAAAAATAAGGAGACAACCTTGAACATCTGATCAATGTTTTTCATCATTAACAAAATTGCCACCCAGTATCATTTGAAACTTTTTGCACAGCTCCATGCTGCCACCCTCCTCCTGTTTGCAGTATCACTCCCTGATACCCCATTGGAAGGGAGATGGAATTGAGCTCCAAAGCAGATCTGCACCAGAGAGAGGGAGAAAGAAGCCTTCTGGGGAAGCTCTTCTTTCTCTACTGTTAAACCCAACAGAATTCTGTATTCCCACAATTGTCATCATAAGAATTTCCCATTTCACATACAGAAACTTCACTTCCCAAAATAAAAATCTTCATTTCCAGTTTCAGAGTGTCAGTTGTGGCATCAGTGTTCCAGATTTGTTGTTATTTGACAGCAAGTTGGCTTTGACTTACAAAGACGCTAGGAATGAAAGGCCTCCAAGAGCCCCTGTTATTAACAATCCTGTTCAGATCATGCATAGGGCAATGGCTTCCTTGATCAAATTAATATAGATTTCCTTTTTTAAATACTGCATTCAGTTTTACAGAGCATTATCTTTTTCACTGAGTCATGTCATCTCATGATACATCCAAAGTGCAATAGCCTCAGTTTAATCATTTTGGCTTCTAAGGAGACTTCTGCCTTGATCTGCTCTTGGATTCATTTATTTATCTTTTCAGCTGTTCATGGTCTCCACAAAACTCACTTCCAACACCATGTTTTAAATTAATTTTCTTTCTTTCTGCCAGATCTCTTCACTATCCAGCTTTCACATCTATAAAAAGAAATCATAAATAGTATGGCTGTAATCAAAGTAGCTCATTTCTTGAACCTGGAGGTTGTATCCATCATAAAGTAAAGTGAGAAGGGTACTACCTTTTGCATGTCCTGAATTTCTTACCTTTTTTTTTGTCCAAATCTTAAATAAACTTTGTTCACATTATACAGAGTTTTATAGATTGCTACCATGTGCCCTTATTCACATTTTTTTCTAAATTGAAAAGCCCCAAACTTTGTAACTTTGCCTTGTGTAGGAGTGGTGTCATCTAGTGGCATCACTAAGGGAAGCAGAGAATCTAGCCTGCACTGGGTGACACACCAGAGGAAGGGTGACACCTAGTTGGGCCCTCCTCCGACTATTGGGTGGGAAGGGCCAAGTGCATCCCTCCTGGCTTTGCCACAATGTGGCAGTGAAGGAGACACCCAAGTGCAGCCTTCCTGGCTTCACCATGACAGCAACGGAGAGGCCCAAGCATGCCCTGCCCAGCTTTGCTATGGCAGTGAAGGAGTGGCCCAAGCGCACCCTGCCCAGCTTCACCATGACAAAAAAGGTCTCTGTACACTCTTATGGCCGCTGCTGCTGCCCTCCAGCGGCAGCCCCTCCTGGCAGCTGCCCCCTGCACTGGGTACACTAGAGGGAAGGATGCCACTAGTGTCACAGTCTAATAATTTTGTTAGCTTTTTCTATACCTCTTAGAGATCTACAATATCATTTCTGAGATATGAGAGCCACAACTGCAGCCAGTATTCCAAGTATTATCACACCATAGATGTCTATGAAAATATTATATTGGCAGTTGTATTTTTTATCTCTCGCCTAATGAAATCTGCCTTTTTCACATTTTCCACATAGGTTTGGTTGTCTCATAGTGCCATCCCACCCCTGGGGTAAATACCTGTGTCCTGATCCAACACGGACAACTCAGCCCCTCCCCAACTACATATATCTGTGAAGTTGGGGAGGGTTTTTTTTCAGGGCTTGTGCTCCCACACCCCATTTTTGGCCCCTTCACTTGTTCTGGAGACACTCTTCTGGAATTCTTTGCACAATTTTTTTAATTAATCTGAACAATTTGATGTTATTAGAAAATCTGTGTACCTTACTGTTCACTCACTCTGAGTCTAGATGTATATGAACAAGCTAAAGACTATTAGAAGCAGTACAGATCTTTCAGGAACCATGCTTCTTATAACCCTCCATTGTGAGAACCTGTTTGTCTATTCCCGTTCTCTAACACATACACCTCCAAAAGACTTCTCCTCTTAACTATGACTTGTTAGCACACCTGCATACCTCACACTGTTTTTTGGGTCTCCATATTTCACATCTCACATCTGGAGACAACATGTTCTTGAGAGATTGATGACATTTTAAAAACATTAAGTTCCCAGGAGAAAAAGAGTGTGACCTGAGGCATGTGTTCTAAGAGCTCCTTCCTTTCCCTAAGTCATTTGAATTTCTTCTTGGAACATGAGACAAAGAATCTCCTTGCACCCCAAACAGTAAGCCAACCTCCCTGCCTACCCCTTGTTGTGTTCCCAGCCAGACTTTCCGGTCCATCCATCCTGGGGATATCCTGACCTAATCTAAACACCAACATTAAAGCCATTAACCACCCCAGAAACCCACCATCCATCCAATCCTGGGAAAGAACATCCAACTTTTGTTACCTGACAAGACAGCCCTTTCCTCAGGACTAGTTTTTCAGTATAGGCATGGGTCTCAGAAACCTAGCCTCTGTGCACATAGCTGGTAAATACCTCTGCATTCTGTGTATGTTCAGTCTCACCCACTGATCTCCCAGTCTGAGCCATTCTAGCTTTCCGTGGTTGATGCATCAGACAGGTAATTATCACCCCTTGCAAACACCTCAAACTCTGCTATCCTATTTTCATATTTCCATAGTTCTGAATGCTGTGTCTGTGTAGTTTACCATTGTGTGTGGGGGGTTTATTTAGAAAACTCTGCATTTTTCTAAATAAAAATCTCTTAATTCACCCCAAGCCTGGAGTTTTCCCCAGTTAGTACTGGTAAAAGCAGGTGCAACAGTCCTAAAGGTTACCCAGCCTCTTGCAAAAGCTAATTTCCCCAACAATTAAAGTAAAGTGGACAGTTGGTGGGGACCTCCCAGTCCTCTCCAAACTTTCTTTGGGTAACAGGGATCAGGGATCTTTTATGCAGAATTTTGATTAAAAAAAAAACACTTTTGAAAGTCCTGGTAGCCATTTGGATCACCCCTGTCCACAGCTTCCCCACACTCTAAAAGGTTGGTAAGGAGTGATAACTTTGCAGAAGCCATTTTGACTTTTGCTCAGTGTGACTTTTTTCCCTCTTTTAGAAATGAGGACTCTCTAGGCTTACTCTGTAAGCAGTGCTTCTCCAGAAGCTTTTGAAGTGCCACTAGGTTTGCCCATTTTCCTTCCTGTGTTGTGTGCACCACTGAGAGGTAATTGTGACTGAAGTTTCCACTAAAGAAAGAAAGAACATGCTGCAACATGGATGGAAAGCATTAAACTTTGCATTAGCTTTACTCTCCCAAATGCTTTTGTAAAAATGCTGTGCCATGTTGGCTTTTTTCTAGTGCTTTGGTATGGAGGCTTATCTTAGGGCCGAGTTACAAATTTTTGTTAGAAAAATCAAATGGTTTCACATTTGAGTTCTGCAAGAACTCTCACAAAGGATATCTGTCAATAAAGCTTGGGTCTTTCTGTCTGGTTATTTACTTCAGTTCTTCAAACTGTTTTCCTGAAAGATGAGTCCATACATGGCCAAAGAATTCATCCAACTTATCAGATACAAAAAATTCATTCAACTTTTCTGCTGTTTTCATTCAGTGAACCTTTGACTCCCTTGTTTTCAAAACATCCAGTTGCCTCATTGGCCTGTCTTCTGCTTTTGGTTCATTTAAAGAGCTGTTTGTTGTTGGGCTTTATTTAATTCAGCAGTACGTTCCTCAAATCCCCTCCTTTCTTTCTTGTTTCCTTCCCATTTCATCCTTTTTTGTCTGTTTGCATTCCCCATCCTCATTTGGGAAAGAGTTCCATTTTCCAGTGGCTTCCTTCCTTGACAACTGCTCCTTAAGAACACAGCAATACTTTTGATGCAGTTGCGTTTTTCCTGGTCTACTGTATATATTTTATTTGAGCATCTTCTATTGTGGTTTTGAATGCCCCCTAAAGTTTATGAATATCCCTAAAGTTTTCTCTCTTGACTTTCCTTTACCTTCCTCTGTATAAACACCACCGTTCTGAAGTTTTACAATCAAAATGTGCACTTGCATTTGATTGTACTGTGGTTGATGTTTCCAAGTACTTCCATCACAATTATGGCTTCCCTCAGGTGCTGTGGACCATATAGGGCACAAATAAGTGGCTTGGTGCTCATGGTTGCTCTCTGTACTGTCTGTGACTGGATGCAGCCTTCCCACTTTTTCCTGCAGTCCTGTTGGACTGGACAGCCTTCAGAAAATACCATTATGCCACAGCTGCTGTTACCAAAATCTGGACATGGTCACTAGGAGGAGGATCTTTAACTTCTCATGACCATGATCTTAGTGCAGTTCAGATCACTGTATCAGGTGGAGGTAGGAGCTTTAACCTCCAGTGATCCCTGCGAAGTGATTCCCACCTAGCCCATGATCTCAGCACATAGGTAGAGAAGGTTTAAACACAGAAATCACAGGTAAACAGTGCCATCCCTCCTATATCTTCCTTTATTAAGAGGACAGCAAATATTCTCCCAGGGTTCTGTTGTGAGGGAGGTGTCAGACCTTGTAACACCCGTGTTGCCCATGGAACTGTCACACCTCTGAAATATGGACCATAATTGCAGTGGAAGTGGCAATGGCAATTCGGAAAGAGGGTGCCCAGAAAGTCTGAGAGAGCATAACACAACATGAAGGTGCCTGCCACTGATCTAGGAGCAGCCTAGAGGCCAGAATGAGACACACCAAGGCCTACAGTTGTGCTCTGCCCCCAGGCTATGTGCCCAAGACATCTTTGAGAGGAGAGGCCTTGGGATGAAGCAGACAGTGCAAAAGGTCTGTACTGGGACTGCACCGCCACCGTTTGCCCCAGGACTGCATCTGGGTCACGTTGGGAGCATGGCGTTCAGATGATGCACACCCCAAACGTATCCAGAATTGTGGTGCTCAGAACTGGACACAGTATTCCAGGTGGGGCCTGACCAAGGCAGAATAGAGTGGCACTATTACTTCCCTTGATCTAGAAACTATACTTCTATTGATGCAGCCTAAAATAGCATTGGCTTTTTTAACTGCTGCATCGCACTGTTGACTCATGTTCAACTTATGGTCTACTTGGACTCCTAGATCCCTTTCACATGTAGTTTCATTCAGCCAGGTGTCCCCCATCCTATATCTGTGCATTTCATTTTTGCGTCCTAAGTGCAGTACCTTACATTTCTCCACACTGAATTTCATTTTGTTAGCACTGGCCCAGCTTTCTAGTCTATTCAGGTCATTTTGAATTTTGACCCTGTCTTCTGGAGTATTGGCTACTCCTCCTAGTTTAGTGTCATCTGCAAATTTGACAAGTAAATCATTACTCTGCAAAGAGTCAAAGTTTTTTGCAGGATAAAGGGAATGTTTCCATTAACAGCAAAACCTAACCCCTTGCACATGTTTCTGGGAGGCACCATAGAAACCAACAGTAGATGATCCTCTGTAACTGTATGCATTACAGGCCAATCTCAATTCAATGTCCTGGGAATTTTTTTCATGCATTAGATTTTAAGAAACCAGGTGTGATTTATTGAGTTATCCTCCCTACATTTGGATCTTAGATGGTCATTTTGTTTTTTTTGGGGGGGGGGAGCGAGGAAGAGTTAGAAGCATGCTGAAATTTCATAGCCAGAAGTCCTGTCCTCTCTTCCTGCTGTTGTTTTCCTCCCCCTTGCATGTCTCTCTCCCCACATCATCCATCCTGCTCTTAAGCCATTTTCCTCTTTAAAGTATTGGCAACGCATATTATCTGCTTCCTTGTCAAAGAGTTTTTCTGACTAGTCTATTCCTAGATTATGTCACTTCCCAGTTTACAATATAGTTTTTCCAGTCCATCCATTTAGTGACTGCCCATCTCTGAAATACCTCCAATTTTCTACTGCTGCCAACTGATTTCTCCTGTGTTTACTCACTTTCCCCTTAGTTTTGCAAAACCTTGCCAAACCCATCTTTAGATATCACTGCCAGATTTTTATTTTTTATTTTTTTGCTGTAATTCAGGAGGTATTCCTGATCCTTCCTCTCTCCCAGTATCTCCTTCTCTCTGCCCTCACACACCACTGCCCCCGCCCCTCACACACACACACACTTTTGCTCATCTAGCCTCCATCTGCATCTCCTTTCCTGGATTCTTCCCCAAGTCTCCGTGATAAAAGTACCAGATTGGAGTTGCTGTGTAAAAGTGTTCATTTGCCATTTGCCACCATATGGGCCCAAAAGCAAAATCGTCAGCTAGGCGATTAAATCAAGTATGTCGAACAAAATGTTATGAACTGACATTATGGGTATATAATTTTATGCCATTTGTTGCCATCTGTTTATCTAAACAGTGCCTGTTCCACACAAACACACACAAATCTCTGCCACACACAAGGCTTACAGCACAGCAGTCAGCCCCTCACTTTCTACATCTCCTTTTGCCCTTCTTTCCTCTTTTTCCATCTGCTTGTTTAGCAATGAGAGAAGCACACCCGGGCAAAGGAAGAAAGCATTACCTGCAATATAATGGAGGAAGCAGGGTGGGATATTTCAACAAAGAGGAGAAGCATCTCTTTCATTTCAAGTCCCTTTTCTCCCTTCTGTACTTAAATGCTTGCTAAAGATCACTGTTCTCAGGGAGAAGCGGATGTGGTAGCCTGGAAAAGGATATTAAACATAAACTGCTTACATTGCTTCTTCTAATCCTAAGAGATTCATTGGGCTTTATAGAGGTGTAGCAAATAAATTCACACATATGCATAACCTTGCAAAATCCACAAATTAGTTTGGGGGAAAACAGAAAAGCCAATTGTGTAATCATAATTAAAGAATTATTCCACAAATAATTTTCAAAATCCAAAAATGCAATGCTTCGGATTCAATAACCATTTTGGAGTATTCAAATGCTAGAGTATCATGAGTCTGACTTACATAATGCTATTAATTTCCCAGTGCCACCACTCATGATCTCTGGGCACTTGCCTATGCAATAACTTTTCTCTCATTTTTTTCCACTTCATTTTTTCATTTGCTCCCCACTTTACAATCCAGCCTTTTTTTCAAATAGAGTAATACTTATGTTTATTGTAAACATACGGTAATGCATTTTGCAACCCGTCTAAAGAACAGTGTTTTGTGATTAGAATATTACTTTCTCCCAGTTAACATATTTATGGCTTTTGTACTTCCCTTGGAAATACAAGACTGAGGTGCTTAATTTAATTCACAATCCCACATGAAGGCTATAATCTAGTTAGTGACATAGCGATGCAAACAAGGGTTATCTACATGTGTATCTAGTTTTGAATGTTGTGTATAAAGTTATTCAGTAGATTGTCACATAACATCCACCCCTACCTGAAGTTCTCAAACCTCAGGGATGCTATGGTGGCCATATACTGGTCAGGGTAAGGGAGGCAGAGATGATCTGGTGCAGCCTGTTCCATATGCATTTCTGCAGCTGGAAGAAATGGGACCCTGCTCCTAGATTTCCAGTGAGTCACTAGTGATCTGGGAGAATGACCTCATATCTCTTCTTCTGTCTACAAAACTGTAGCTGGGCACTCTCTGGTCACCTCTGGCCAGCAAACATTGATGAGGTTTACCGGTAAGAACTGCCATGAGTTCGACAGAACCACAGAGTACCATGTGCAGGGAGTTCAGCTTGGAACACTTTTATCCATTATCTAGGCCAAGTGTAGGCCTATGAACATGATCTTGTAAATGGGGATTATAGATTTGTTTTGCTGAAGAAATCAGGAAATAAATCCTATTTTAGTTTTGATTTTAGGGTATTACTAGGTGTTTTCATTGGTTACAACTAGGGTCATAATCCAATTAAAGAAAACTGAGTTGATGGATCATATGGATTTAAAATTTTTAATAAATGGTTTACTTCAGTGGAAGGCCTGAAGGAAGAAGAAAAAAAAACCTTTTCATCCAAGTATTTTATCAGGCGATTCATATTTTGTGTGAGCCTGCAAGAAGAAGAAGAGTATCTCTCCATAGAAAGTATTTGAGGAATGTGAGGGTGTTTTTTAAGAAAAATCATTAACATCACCCTCAACTGCCACCCAATTAATTGTGGGTACTTTTTTGATTGATTAAAGAGTTTTTAAAATTGTTCTACCAACTGACTAATAACTGAAGATACTAACTGAATAACTGAATCAGATACCAACTGATAATAACTGAACATAAAGGATTCTCTCTGTTCAGTATGTTGGAAGCTAAGAAGTGCCATTACACTTGCACCAGCAACTGGGGGTCTGAAGGAGGTAGGAAGCAGGAGGCAGAGCTTCTGGAAATGTTCCTTGTATTGCCAGTTCTTGTCACTTCCTCACCACTATTCTCAACAGACTTCACTTCTCCTTTTTCTGCAGTCCTTGTCTTCATCATATAGCCACAGTCAGCAAATCCCATCTTTCTCTTACCTATCAGTCATGTGATTTCTTAGATGATTTTTTTTCTTTACAAGATGGCCTTTGATACCGTTTCTAAGCTATCAGCTTCCACACAAAACCAACTGGTTACGGACCCTGGCACCAAGCTATCAAGAAATGAAGTTATACAAAGCGTTATGGAGAGAAAACGAATGATCTATTTAAGTTTTGAACAACTGCAGTCACTAAGCCAAATGACAATAATTATGAGTTATAGAAATTCTGGATAATTAAAAAATTAAATTTATTGATCCACTTACAGATTTCACAATAGCAGTCATACAAATTCAGGATAGAGATGTTCGTATATCAGAGCAAAGTCTTTGAAGTCCCAGAATCAAAGTGATCAAAATAAGGTGATACTTTGCGTTTAGATTATTCTGTCCACCTTATATGTCCCTCCCCTTTCTCCTGGTTGACTGACATTAGATTACAATTCAAAAATAACCATGGCACAGCTCTTTGTTTCCTCTATTCATCTAATGCATTGATGATTGGATAAAGAAATCTTTTCTCTTTATTTTAGTGGCTCTGAGGATGGAGAATCTTGATTAATAAGATATGTGAAAGGCTTTTATCAAGGGCTTTTAGATAAACACCAAATGCTTTTTGAATGTATCTGAGGAATTATTCAGATGGTGAAAATAATCCAGGATCAATCCAGGCTGAATCTCCGTAGCTCACATGCATCCCAAATGCACCCAATTCGGAGGGTTTTTTGGGGGAGGGCTGCCAAAAACCCAACTTAACCCATGATTATCAGTACTGGATGTTTTCCCACCTTTTAAAAAAGATTTGCATCATCAACATCTCCTCCTTTAAGGAGGAGAAAGAAAAGGAGGAGGCTGTAGTCCATGTGCTTGGGTGAGATCTAATCTAATTTACACTTGAGCCATTGCATTCTGGGAGCCAGTGCTGGGAGGCTACTTAAGGCTACTCAAGGCTAGCAGAAGCGAATTTTGATTTTTTTATCTAGTCAAGGAGGTGTTTAGAGAATAGAAGAGGAGCCGGCCTGAAGCATCAGAGACTTGCCTTTGGAAGGAGCTTTTAGCCAGGAGCTCTCTACATACCTATAGGCCCCGTGACTTGAACTCAGTGACAGAGCTTGGGAATAAAGGCCAAGTCTAGCAAGGGAAGCCCACAGTCTTGTTTCAGTGCCTCCTTAAGACTTCTCAGTATGGACACTGAAGGCCCTGCAGCAGTCACCTGCAACACCTGTGGGATGTTTGTCTTCTTGCCTACAGAGGTGGCGAACTACACCTGCCACAAGTGCAAGTTGGTAGCCCTCTTGGAAGAGAAAGTACAGCAGCTAGAGGAACAGATATCTGCACTCCAGCATCATAGAGAGCAGGAGATTCTCCTGAACAGATCAGACCAGAATGTCTTGGGTGGGAAACAGACAGAGGAAGTTGTTGGGGCGGAGGAGGTCACTCCACATACAACAGAGGTAGATGCTTGGAGGAAGGTCACACACAGAAGTAAGGAAACCAGGGAACGTTCTGTGAGCGGCTTGCAGCTACAGAATCGCTTTGAATCTCTCTCTGTTGTCAGAGATGATGAGGAAAAGCAGCAGGGGCAGACATCAGGGACAGAGCAGGGGAGCCTCAGGGTATCACGAAAGGGAACAGACACTGCTAAGCCTCGGAGAAGGCGCGTGGTCGTGGTGGGGGACTCCTTGCTGAGGGGTACAGAAGCAGTGGTTTGTGGGCCTGACAAGATGTCTCAGGAGGTGTGTTGTCTCCCCGGGGCAAAGATCCATCATGTGACAGAGAGGCTGACAAGACTTGTCAAGCCTACTGATCAATACCCCCTTCTTTTGGTTCATGTGGGAACCAATGATACTGCAAGGCACAGCCTTCAGAATATCAAAAGGGATTATGAGGCTCTGGGAAGGAAGCTGAAAGAGATGGATGCACAGGTTGTCATCTCATCTCTACTCCCGGTAGAAGGGCATGGTCCAGGAAGGGAGAGGAAAATAGCAGAGGTGAATAACTGGCTCCGTAGATGGTGCCGCCAAGAACAGTTTGGATTCTTGGATCATGGGCTGCGGTTCCATGAGGAGGGACTTCTGGCAAGGGATGGACTGCATCTCACGCCAGTTGGCAAAAACGTTTTTGCCAACAGTCTGAAGAATCTGATCAGGAGGGCTTTAAACTGAGTTATGTGGGGGAGGGAGACATTATACTGGAAGGCAAAAGGGATGGAGAGAATAGTCCAAGTGGCATAGAGGGAACAAGGCAAACAGTGCAAGGACCCAACAGTAGGAGGCAAAAAAATGTGCAAAAGCAGCAAGTAAAGAGGACACATGGTCTTAAATGCCTCTCCACTAATGCACAGAGTATGGGAAATAAGCAGGATGAACTTGAACTCCTAGCACAACAAGGGAAATATGATATAATAGGCATCACTGAAACCTGGTGGGATGAGTCTCATGATTGGAATGTAGAAATAGAGGGGTATAACCTTTTTAAGAGAAACAGGCCAAGCAGGAAAGGAGGAGGAATAGCATTATATGTCAGGGATATTTACACCAGTGAAGAGATGCAGGAAGTCAATACTGGAAGCCAGGTGGAGAGCATCTGGATAAAAATTAAAGGAGAGGGAAATAACAGGGATGTTACTGTGGGAGTCTACTACAGACCCCCGACTCAGGCAGAGGAATTGGATGATGCCTTTCTAGAACAGATAATCACATACTCAGAAAAGAGAGATGTAGTAGTGATGGGTGACTTCAACTATCCTGATATTTGCTGGAAGTCAAACTCAGCCAAATCCTCAAAGTCTAGCAAATTCCTCACTTGCCTGGAAGACAATTTCATTGTCCAAAAGGTGGAAGAGGCAACAAGGGGATCAACCATTTTAGATCTGATCTTAACCAACAGGGAAGACCTAGTTGATGGGGTGCAAGTGGTTGGATCCTTAGGTGGAAGTGACCATGTTCTCCTGGAGTTTGTAATACAGTGGAAGGCAGAAGCTAGGCATAGTCAGACACGCACTCTAGACTTTAGGAGAGCTAATTTCAATAAACTTAGAGAAATACTGGGAGTGATCCCATGGTCAGGAATACTAAAAGAAAAGGGAGTTCAAGACGGATGGGAGTTTCTCAAAAGGGAGATATTGAAGGCACAATTTCAAACAGTTCCAATGAGGAAGAAAAATGGAAGATGTCTCAAGAAGCCAGGATGGATGATTAAGGAACTTTCAAATGAGCTAAGTTTTAAACGGAACATGTATAAGAAATGGAAAAATGGAGAAATCACGAAAGAGGAATTCAAACAAATAGCCAGCACATGTAGGGGTAAAGTCAGGAAAGCTAAAGCGCAGAATGAACTCAGGCTTGCTAGAGAGGTTAAGAACAATAAAAAGGGCTTTTTTGGATATGTCCGCAGCAAAAGGAAGAAGAAGAAACAGTGGGGCCACTGCGTGCAGAAGATGGCAAAATGCTCACAGGGGACAGAGAAAAGGCAGAATTACTCAACACCTTCTTTGCTTCAGTCTTCTCAGAAAAGGCAAAGGGTGCTCAACCTAAGGATAATGGAACAGGAGACAGAATAGAGGAAATTCAGCACAGAATAAGTAAAGAGGAAGTACAGGAATACCTGGTTAACCAAAATGAATATAAATCTCCAGGACCAGATGAACTACATCCTAGAGTATTAAAAGAACTGGCAAATGTAATATCAGAGCCATTGGCAATAATCTTTGAGAACTCCTGGAGAACAGGAGAAGTCCCAGCAGACTGGAGGAGGGCAAACGTTGTCCCCATCTTCAAAAAGGGAAAAAAAGAGGATCCCAACAATTATCGTCCAGTTAGTCTGACATCAATTCCAGGAAAGGTTCTAGAGCAGATCATTAAGCAGAGAGTCTGTGAATACTTAGAGGCCAATGCCATAATCACAAAAAGCCAACATGGGTTTCAGAGAAACAAGTAATGCCAAACGAACCTGATCTCTTTTTTTGATAAAATTACCAGCTTGGTAGATGAAGGGAATGCTGTGGATATAGTATACCTCGATTTCAGTAAGGCCTTTGACAAGGTTCCCCATGACATTCTTGCAAACAAGCTTGCAAAATGTGGACTAGACAAGTTAACTGTTACATGGATTTGTAATTGGTTGAGTGGCCGAACTCAAAGGGTGCTCAACAATGGCTCCTTTTCATCCTGGAGAGAAGTGACCAGTGGGGTGCCACAGGGTTCTGTCCTGGGACCAGTGCTATTCAATGTCTTTATTAATGATTTGGATGACAGAATTGGGGGCATACTTATCAAATTTGCAGATGACACTAAACTGGGAGGAGTAGCTAATACCCCAGAGGACAGGATCAAAATTCAAAATGACCTGAATAGACTAGAAAGCTGGGCCAGTGCTAACAAAATGAAATTCAATGCAGAGAAATGTAAGGTTCTGCACTTAGGGCGGAAAAATGAAATGCACAGATATAGGATGGGGGACACCTGGCTGAATGAGACCACATGTGAAAGGGATCTAGGAGTCCAAGTAGACCATAAGCTGAACATGAGTCAACAGTGTGATGCGGCAGCTAAAAAAGCCAATGCAATTTTAGGCTGCATCAATAGAAGTATAGTTTCTAGATCAAGGGAAGTTATAGTGCCACTCTATTCTGCTTTGGTCAGGCCCCACCTGGAATACTGTGTCCAGTTCTAGGCACCACATTTCAAAAAAGATGTGGAGAAACTGGAGCATGTCCAAAGGAGGGCAACTAAGATGGTGAAGGGTCTGGAAACCTTGCCCTATGAAGAACGCCTTAGGGAGCTGGGGATGTTTAGCCTGGAGAAGAGAAGGTTAAGAGGTGATATGATAGCCCTGTTTAAATATTTGAAGGGATGTCATATTGAGGAGGGAGCAAGCTTGTTTTCTGCTGCTCCAGAGAACAGGACCCAGAACAATGGATGCAAGGTATAGGAAAAGAGATTCCACCTCAACATTAGGAGGAACTTCCTGACAGTAAGGGCTGTTCGACAGTGGAACACACTCCCTCGGAGTGTAGTGGAGTCTCCTTCCTTAGGAGTCTTTAAGCAGAGGCTGGATGGCCATCTGTCAGGGATGCTTTGACTTGGAGTTCCTGCATGGCAGGGGGTTGGACTGGATGGCCCTTGTGGTCTCTTCCAACTCTATGATTCTATGATTCTATGATTCTATGAATAACCAATGTGAATAGACCCAGGATTAAATTCTGCATGTCCTGTTGTGTTTTTCTCCTCCAGTGAGGGGAAAGGACAACTGTCCCTCTCTTGTCTTCCCCCTCTACCATCTCTTGGCAGCCAGCATCTCCAAGGATGTTTTTACTGCCACCTCAAGATGCCCAGTTGCAAAGAGTTTCTCACACGGATCAGCAGCCACAAAACACAGAGATGCACAGAGATGTGATTCTGATAAAAACAGTGAGAACAACAAATCCGGAATGCATGAATGAGATTATTTTCTTCACTGCAGTTCAAAAAAAAAAAAAAAAAGACATGTGAATGACCCCTGAAAGAAAATCCAGGGTCATTCACACCACGAAATAACCCGATGTAGATGCTGGGTTATTTCATGGGTGTTCACACTATCACAGAGTTGCCTTGGTGCAATTTGAAGGCGGGGGGCACCAAAAAGCACATTTAAACCAGTGTATTTGGCACTGGATCCCTTAGCGGTTCTTTTTAACGAACCACAACAATCTGCCTTTCCAATAGTGTGAATGCACTATCAGATTGATTCAGATCACGCAGCCACCATTCAGGAAATTGAGGTGCCTCCATTTTGATCCAGAACAGTGGTGAATGGGAACTTCAAATTGGATTTAAATGCCACAGATAGATTCACTGTCTAAAAACATAATGAGAACAGTGAATCGATTTACAGATGTGAATCTCTCTGTGCAAAAAAATTAAGTGTGACTGGACCCCCAATATATTTTTCTTTTTATCTTTTTCTGCCTGTTCCTGCTATGTTCTCCAACCTTTCTAAAGTCCAAGCAGTCTTTGAATCTCCCATTTTTCACTAGCCTTCTTTCCTAGTCCATTGTCTCTGGCAGCTGTAACAAATCTCCAGACCAATGATTACAGTAATTTTATTGTTCCAGATTTCTACACTTTCTCCCATTGATTTTGCTCAGTAAAACGATGCCCATGGAATTTTCTTTCCAGTGTGTTCTTTCATATGCACTGGCTTTGGAAATCTGGACATCTTGCTGCTGTGAGTAACTGGTGAAATTATCAAAAAGGGGCCTGGGTAGGATTACCAGAGCTGCAGGCAATACTGAATGTTTTTTCTCAGGTTTTCCACCCTAACTGCAGATTCCTATAGTCCAGTCTTTGGGCCATCTTCAGTGCCAGGAAAAAGAACCACACTACTTGGCATCTTCATACACACACTCTTCTTCATGCATCACTACCACACTTCCTCCTGTCCTCTCCTTACAAGGAACAAATTGCTGGAGCCACAAGAGTAAGCAGAAGCTCACAGTACTACTGCATAAGTTGTGAACATCCAGGGATGCATAGCAGCCAAATAGGGCTGCCTCTTCCTAAAATTGCTCAGGGCCAGAATTCATGTTTCAGGCTTGGCTCCATTTCCATGACAGAGTAGATGGATACTTGGGCTAATGAACAAGCTCTGGATTGTCCATCCAGGGCACAAGCCTGGGCCTTTTGGTATGACCATATCTGAAGGCCCAGGACAAAGAATGTTCTGTACCAGAACAAAGGTCTCAACAATGAGCAGTGGAATATCATGTGGACACCATTTGCAGAAATGATCTCTTGACTGTGCCTCAGAGGCTAGCGTCTTTGTGGTTCCCACTTGTAATAGAGGGGTCCATATGGGATTGTCTGCCTCCCTCCTCATTCCCCTCACTTCTGAGGAGTTTTCATTGAGCCTGAGGTCCAAGTACTTCTGACTCTCGACTGACCCAGAATAAACACTAAGAAATCTGATCCTCATGCAAGAGAACCATCACCAGCCCACACCACACAAGGAACAATGAAGAGGGTTTTCTAGACCTGGAAGAACCCCAGTCTTTGTTTCTTGGAATATGGAATATCCAACTAATTATTCAAAAGGAAACATATTCACTACAGTTTATCACACTGGTGAAATCCCACTTAGAAATGGGATTTAAAAGAGATTTCAGTTTTAAAAAACCTGCAAATGTGGGAAGTTTATTACATGAAATTACTGCCAAAGTGAAATAATACAAAGTTAAAGCATTCCGGAAGTTCCAAAAGTAAAAAGTTGCCGGTTTCCTCCATTTTACCTTCACTTTAACTTCACATTATTTCATGTTAACAGTGATGTCATCTGATAGATTTCCCACATTTGCGGGTTTCTTCTAGTTTAAATCTCATTTAAATCCCATTTCTCAGTGGGATTTTGCTAGTGTGAAAAACTCAACTGTTGGTTCACCTTATGCCTTCCCTATGAGGTGGGAATATCAGTTTCCTCTGGAAGAGATTCACAGAGTTCTAAATAATCTCTTTACTTACAAGTGTTTAGCAAAAAACAGCACTGGATGCAGTGTCAAACTGTGCTAAAAGAGAATACCATTCTAGTGCAGAGTATATGTATTAAACAAATACTTTCTTGATTCTTCCTTAGCCACTCTCTCAGACAAGGCAAATTAAGTCCATCTCTTCCCCTCTGCAAACTCTGAAATGTGTCCAGCTCTATCATTTATCTCCCATTGTCCTCTCACCATGTTTCATCTTGCTCAAGATAAATGGAATTGTCTCTGTTTTGCATTACAAAACCTCGTGGCTGTGATATTATAGGCTCCTCCTCCCAACACATTCCTGTAAAATTTCTTAGAAGGGCAAGCCATATCTAATTCTGGCGGTGGCTGGAAGAGGGATACTAAGGCATTACTTCAGTTTGAATTGTGACAGAATTTAGCATCCTGCTTTTCTGTTTCTGTTTTCTCTCAGGACCAAGATTAAGAGCCACCAGCCACAAACACAGCTGGCTCCCCTGACTAGATTATCTTTGCTCATCTCCAGCCAACATTTATAACTCTGCCTTTAATGATTTACTCAGCTATTTTTCCTGGTCCAAGTGTGAAGCTCATTGAGACCTGTAATTCCCGTGATTGCCCTTAACACCTTTTGTAAAAAGACATGAGTTTTGCAGGCTAACCTCCAGCCCTCACTTTATCAGACGTTTTTAATGATAAATGACACCATTTTTCTTAGCTCTCCTGTTTTTAAAAAAATAAAAATGCCCATATCTCCTTAGAGTTTATCATACGACAGAATTTGGGGGTATAATGCAATGGCAATCCGAACGCAATCATGGGGTTTCACGTAATTGCATATGAGTGTATCTCACGCAATTTCGGGCAAAAGGGAAGTCATTCCAAACGCCATCATAGATTTTATGTTAATGCGTATAAGAGTATCTCATGCAAGTTTGGGCAATGGGGGGGTCATTTTCGGAAAATGGGAAGTCATTCTGAACGCATTCCGAACGCAATTAGATTTCACGTACATTCGCTAAACGGGTGAATTTGAATTGGCTCAATTCGAAATTGCGAGAAATTCCTCCCATGTGATAAACTCCCTTGTCTAATAAGACACTCCAGGGGTTCCCTGGAAGTCTTTGGCTAGAGTGCTCTTCCAGTTTTGGATCTTTGGATACAAATCACTGCCACCATTACCTATAACAATTTGTGCCAGTTTAAGACATATGTGCCAAGAATTATACACTCTTGTCCTTCAGATATGATTCATAAAATCATAGAATCACAGAGTTGGAAGGGACCACAAGGGCCATCCAGTCCAACCCCCTGCCATGCAGGAACTCTCCATCAAAGCATCCCTGACAGATGGCCATCCAGCCTCTGCTTAAAGACCTCTAAGGAAGGAGACTCCACCACCCTCCGAGGGAGTGTGTTTCACTGTCGAATATCCCTTACTGTCAGGAAGTTCCTCCTAATGTTGAGGTGGAATCTCTTTTCCTGGAGCTTGCATCCATTGTTCCGGGTCCTGTTCTCTGGAGCAGCAGAAAACAAGCTTGCTCCCTCTTCAATGTGACATCCCTTCAAGTATTTAAACAGAGCTATCATATCACCTCTTAACCTTCTCTTCTCCAGGCTAAACATTCCCAGCTCCCTAAGTCATTCCTCATAGGGCATGGTTTCCAGACCCTCCACCATTTTAGTTGCCCTCCTTTGGACACGCTCCAGGTATGCCCAATGGACAGAGTGTGAGACTTGCATATCCCAACTCAGCTATGCATTTTAAAGGTGTTAGCCTCATTCTCCACATGAGTAGAATAGGGATAAATTTGTCTACAGAGTCTCATCCCAGAATAAAAGCATTGTTTGGTTATTGATGCAAAAGCACTATTATTAATTTTTGATCATGTTTATAAATGTGTATTTTCTTTTATTGTTTTAATATATCATTTTAACATTTATTATTATTTATTTTATTGATTGATTTGGGTTTATATCCCACCTTTCTCCCAAAATGTGATTCAAGATGGCTAACACACTGTATATGAAGTAGCTTATTTATTTACTTACTGTATTTATACCCCGCTCTTCAGCCCTAAAGGCTCTCAGAGCAGCTTACAGATAGTTATTCAGACAATTCCCTGCTCTCAGGCTTACAACTTACTATGGGAATTTTTATTATCTTATATTCTGTTGTAATACTTTTTGCTGTTTGCTTTGGCTTTGTGCTAAATCAGTAAAATTGTTTATTGTTGTTGTAGCTGTTGCTGTTGCTACTGTTGTTGCTGTTGATAATGATGATAAAGAACATATGCATAAATGGAAGGATAGTGAGTAACACTGCCATATTGTTGTTAGGCTGGAGAGTCACCACCACCAGCACCTTCTCTCTCTCTCAGCTTAGCATATGCCATTAGACTGTTGGGAGGGTAAAGCAAGATCCATCACTTGCATTTTATCTGTTAAAAACTGGACTAATATAGTCCATCCTGTCAAAGGCGAGAGCATCAACATGTACTCTAACTACATTACTTCAGCATGTATTACACAAGAGTTACATGGTACAGTGGAAGGGACAATCTCTCTAGCTAATTCTACATTTGTAAATTAGATTAAGCCAGATTCAATAAAGTAAAAGCATGTTAGGAACCAGGTCACCTCCATCCAATATCCTACCTCTAGCTGTGGTAAATAATACTGTAGGAGAGGGAACACTACCCGAAGGGAAAGGTCTTTCTGCCCACCAATTCCCAATAGGCCACAAGCAAGATAATGAGCCAGTTGAACCTAAGGCAGGGTGTACCATTCTGCAAATCATGTTACTCCTTCTTCATTGCTGTAGTAAAAAGCCATTAAGTCTCAAGCCTTGTCTGCATGGGCCAGGATACACTAGGGGCAGCTCAGAGTATCCTGGCTCCACAGCTGCTCCAGCCTCTCCGTGTTATTTGGCCCTCCATTCCTGCCCCAAAGCAGCTGTCTGCATAGACACCCACCTCTACCATGGGTGGCTCACTTCTAGAGTCAGAATGAGGCACACAGTGACAATTACATGACTGGGCACCTCATTCTAATCCAGAGTAACAGGTACATAGTTTAAGATGGTTAACCCCTGGTCATAGTGCAGAACATGGTGGACATCATCCAGACTGCTTGCACAAGAACTGAGATTTGGGATCTGTATTGTCTGAATAGAATGATGCCAGAAAAGCAGGGGGACACAGACCTTTTGGCCTGTGCCAACAAAGCCTCAGTCTCCACCATCATCCTCTCAGGTCCTGCCAAGGATTTGGCATTCATTCAAACCCTATTCCTATGCAGAGTTAGAAGCCCACAACCCTACTGAAATCAATGGTGAAGTTAAGACATTCATACCACCATGAAGTGTTAGGCTGCAAGTTAATCCAAAACCAAGTTGCAAATGTACTTCATTTTCTCTACCTGGTAGACATTCTACACATCTGAGCATAGAATATATGCCAGCAATGGAACAGTCTAAAAAAACATAGTCCAAGATCTAGTCTTCAACTGCCTGTTCTAAAGAGGAAGAGGAAAAGATACTCCAACCTCTTAAAAAATGATGTAAAATGCAGACCCCGTGAACTCACTTTATACTATCAAAGGATCAGAGTTGGAAGAGAACAAGGGTTATCTAGTCCCCCCCCCCCCAGCCCCAGCTATGCAGAAATATGCAGTCTGCCATTCAATCTCCCTATAAAGACTTCCAAGAAAGGTGAGTCCACCATCCTCCAAGGCAGTCCATTCCACTGTCAAACAGCTTGTATAATTAAGTGTGGGTTAAAAAAACATTGCTGCCTGCTTAGTACTGCTTGGTACTTGGTACATCCTTGGCTTGTAAAGAATCTATCTGTTCCTAGCATTATATAAATGCTCTCTCTGCATTATAAGGTAGTTTTTATTTGTTTGCTTGCTTTTGAAATAACATGCTTTGAAATTAATAAATACTACACTTAAAAAGGGCCATGTATCAAAAGTGATCAAGTGTTAAGTAGTTCCCAGATTGCTGCCAAAAAGGAAATGTGTATATGTTTCTGAGTGTGTATGTGTATTTGTGTGCATGTGAGACAGACAGACTTTTAACCTATACATTCACTTCTTTCCCCCAAATTTCCCATTCATGCTTGCACTATTCCTGCATCCTGCATAGGAGGGGAAGTAAGTAACTACCAGACACAGGACATTCTCAGTGGTGGTTTTCAACTGTGGAGTACTCTTTTTAGAAAGGAAAGGTTGGCACCTACTTTACTGTCCTTTCTGCACCAAGCAGAGGATGCTTTATTTTCTAGGTCTTTTAAGCTGCTGTTTAAATTCTACTCGATTTTTTTATTTTTCTTTATGATCCTGTGGCGTTTAGTTTATACATAGAGATATAGATATAGATATGGATGATATAAATATAGATATATATTTGTTGTTGCTGCTCTGTGCCTTCAAGTCCTTTCTGCCTTATGGGCACCCTGAGGTGAACGGTACCAAAGAGTTTTCTTGGCAAGGTTTGTTCAGAGGGGATCTGCCTTTGCCTTCCTTTAAGGTTGAGAGAGTGTGACTTACCCAAATGGCTATATCGCCATTTGGCCATAAAATATCACTGTGTGACCTTGAGCAAGTCACACTCTCCCCATTTGACCATGGAATTCCTCTGGGTGACCTTGGGGAAGTCATACTGTCTCACCTTAGAGCAGCGGTTTTCAACCTGTGGGTTGCAACCCCTTTGGGGGGGTCAAATGACCCTTTCACAGGAGGTATTCTAAGACCATCGAAAAACACATATTTCTGATGGTAGCAATGATAATAATTTTATAGTTCGGGGCCACCACAACACGAAGAACAGTATTAAAGGGTCGCAGTATTAGGAAGGTTAAGAGCCACTACCTTAAAGGAAGGCAAAGGGAATCCTTCTCTAAACAAATTACTATATGCATATAGTAATTGCATTTTATTGTTGACTGTTTCTTAAATAAATAACATGGACATATAAAATGGCTTGCCTCAGGCCTATCTTCAAATATGGAATGCCCTCCTTTGGAGATTCATTGAGACCCAGGTCCCTGGGTTATTCTTCTAACCCTTTTTCTTGAGATGGCTCTTTGGAATTTATCACACAGGAGGAATTTCTCTCAGTTGCGAATGGAACCAATTCACAATTACGTGAATTCGCTAGTTTAACGAATTTATGTGAAATCAGATTGCGTTCGGAATACATTCAGAATGACTTCCCATTTCCCGAAAATGACCTCCATTACCCGAAACTGCGTGAGATGCAATTACGTGAAATCCATGATTGCATTCGGAATGACTTCCCATTGCCCAAAATTGCGTGAGATACACTCATTCGCAATAACATGAAACCACATGATTGCGTTCGGATTGCCATTGTATTATACCCCCCCAAATTCTGTCATATGATAAACTCCTTTGTGAATAGGGTGAACGGGAAAAGAGAGGGCTTATCACATAACTTGCTACATCCTCATTTCTTCTGATTTTTAAACGTATAGTTACCAGGCCAGAAATGGGAGAGATAGTATTCGTTTAAAACTGTTGGCCAGAGCATCCATATCAAATTTAGAAACTTGCCAGTACAGGATTGTGACCTGTAGGTTCCTAAAAAGATATGTGGGAGGCAATAACTATGGCAAGCTAGGAGAAATTATTTTGAAACTACAGTGTACGCTTGAACAACAAAAAAAATGAAAGTAACAGAGATAAAATGTGGTCCACACTGTAATAAAGTTGTCATCCCTGTTTCTTTTCCTAGGCACAGGATCTCTGTACTATAGCCTTGTGGTTTGGTTCCAACAGCTCTCCATGACTTGGAAGACAGCCCAGCCTCGCTCCCTCCACAACCCTTGCTTCCTATTCTGGGCCATTTCTTCTTGCTATCGTGCTCTTTTGAAATGGAGTTTACTAAAAGAGAGCATCCCCTCCCCCTTGCCGCAGGCAGGCAGGCAGGCAAGCAATATGGTACAGTGAGGTCTCCAGCATCCCTTCAGCCACTTCTCCGCTGCTGTCAATGTCATAGGGCCAGTGTTTAAGCATTTTCACGCTGTATTTGAAATGAGATTATAGACTGGTCCACTCAATTGACTTAATGGATTTTAAGACACTAGATCCTATTAATGAAGGCAGTGCCCCAGGGTGTCTCTCCTACTGCAGACAAGATAATCTGCCATGCAAATTAAATCCTGCCTCAAGATGCAGGGTCTGCTTAATGTGATCCATTACACAGTTTACTTGTTTATATCTAATATTGTAACAGGAATAGGCTTCCGAGCAGCAGGACCCAACTGAAGAGAAGAGTAAATTACCAGGAAAATGAGCTTTTAGCGCCTCTCCCGCTCTCCTTTTTCCTCTCTTCATCTCCCTTATTTTCTCTCTTCTTCTCCCTGTCTCTTTTTCTCTCGTGAAATTTGGGCCATTTGCACAGAGGGAGACAGCCAGAGGAAATAATGGAGACACAAACGGTTGGGTGGTGATTTCAGTTACCTTGCTGGGTAAGAGCTTTAGAGATAAAAGGTGCTATGCTAAAGACAGTGAAGTCATTAAGATGCGCAAAGAAGTACAATTCTCTCCTCACCAATGTCAGTGTAGGGAGATGAGGGGAGGAATCACTCATTGGAGTTGGAGGGGATTAAGCAAAGATACATCCGAACAAGCTTTTTTATCACCATTTTTAATTTCTTTTATTTATTTTAATAAATTTTAATACATTCTAAAACAGAACAACAGACAACAAACGGTACACCAAAACAACAATAGATAAAAGACATTAATCCAGATCATGTCCTGAAAATTATAAACAAGACGTGTATTCGGAGATCTTGAAAGATATCTTTCCATAAAAATTTAGCTAAAATTGGGGGATATCTAGAGAGTAAATCCTGTTGGATATATTCAATAAGTGGGTGCCAAATCTTATGAAAAGTCAGTCCAGAGTGTAAACCTCTCGCTCTATTGTTATTATCTGCAATTTTCTCCATTGACCACAAGTCCCAGCGTCTACTCCACCATCCTGCAATATTCAACTTTCCAGTTTTCCAGTTCTTGGCTATCTCAAGCCTGGCAACAGCCAAAAGGAAACTGATGAGTTCTTTATCCTGCAGGGCTTTATTTTCATTTTCATTTTATCACCATTATATAGCTGGAACTAGCCACCTGTAAACAAATTAATGATATTACACCTATTTTATTTTAATTTTTGGCTGGCTGAAGATCCTTTCCTTCCAAGGATTCCACAGAAACCATTCTTTACAGGAGTTAATCCAAAGTTTGAAAGAATTACCCATGTTCTTATGGAAAAAAATAGTCACCATCAGTGCTGCTGTCAGATCCATTCCCATGATCACACTCTAATCCACTTTAGGGGCAGAGTAGACAGAGTAGTGCAAATCACTGTGTGCAGACAATATAGCAACAAAGAGCCAAATGAAATAGGAAATCTGTGACTCCATTTCTAGACCTATTGTGCTTTATTTAAAAAGCAGGCCTGGTTCTTAGAGTTGAGACAATGGAAATTATCACACAGGATAAAGGGAGAACCACTCCCATCCTTACCCCCATTCTTATGGCACGATCACGCAAAGATTATCAGATGATGTCTGTCCTTATCCCATCCTTCAGTCATCCTTATTGCACAATCGCGATAAGATTATCCAACATCGCACTTACCCTGTCCTTCTCCCATCACTGAAGTGGCATGGTCCTGTCACTGTGTCTTAATGGAAACTCCCGTTAATACAGTGATGGGGCCACTGAAGAGAGATGCAGGGAAGGAGATAAATGCAGATGCAATAAGGACCAGGTAGGGACAGGAGCAATTCCTCCATACCCCGTGTGATAATCTCCAATGGTTCTGAGGGTGTGTGAGTTAACCCCTTCTTCCCATACCATTTTCCCCAGCTACTATTAGCTACAGAGGTCAACAAATAAGCTTATCACAAGGAACTTGCAGGGACGGGAACAGAATGGAATGGAACAGAATGGAATGGGAGAGAACAGATGTTACCGCATGGGAAAATGCTGCCGATGCTGCCGGGAGTCCACAAACTGTTCCCCAGCCATTCCTGGCAGCCAATTTTGAAGGACAATTTTGAACTGTTCTTCAAAATCAACTGCTATGGTACAGCTAGGAAATGGCTTGGGGACTCCTGGAGACATTGGAGGCATTCTCTCATGTGGTAACGCCTGTTCTCCCCCTATTCTGTGCCATTCCATTCCGTTCCTGCAAGTGTTGCATGATAAGCTTAAAAGATTGCTATATTATGGATTACAATTAGTATAACCAACTGTAGCTTCAACTGCAATGTAAATTGGGCAGGAAAAGTGAGGGAAGTGCTACCTCCCTTTCCCAGCACTGAAGTCCTGACAGAATCTAGCTGCTGTAGCTGCTTCCTTTAAGTAAAGGAAAAGATTTTGGGAGATCTGGTTATGGATGTCTTGTGTATCATGTCCAGTTTGACCCACAAACACTGCCCACTAAAATTCCACAAGAGTGGTAACATATACTTCTGACTTTTTAAAATGAGTAAATATGAGTAAATTATAGGCCAGCAGGCCATATGTGACCAGCAAAGCCCTAAGAAGCATCACACATTTGCCGATATTACCCAGCCTATCAACTATTAGGTAAGCAGCAAGAATCAAGACCATTATTTCTTCCCTAACCTTAGCAAAATGATACTATTCAAAAACTAACAGAAGAACCCTTTGGTCACCCAGGGAACTTTCATCTTTAAAAAAAAAACTTAAAAAGAAAATTAGAAGAAGAGACTTCTGTATTAGAATTAATCAAGAGGTTTCTGGTATTCCCTGTGATTTGGACAAAGGATTTGAAGTTCATCACAGTATACCTGTTTATGGGCCTACCCAATGCTAAGAATAAAGCATTAAAGATAAATAAAGAATAAAAGCACTACAAATGCTGCAATTATCTGACTGTGCCAAGGCTCTCTACATTTCATTTATTTTGACTTCGATTTTTACAATTCCCACCTCCCAGCCATTTGCCATTCATGTTAAGCCTCCATATATCTAATGAAGATGGAGGCAGACTGTAGTACACAAATATTTATGCTATAATAAAGCTGCACTGTTCTTGCTGCAACAGGCTTATCAAGGCTGTGATTTCTCTCGAAATTATTGGATGCAATACCAGCTAATGGCTTCCATGTCATTGGGTTGATAAATCCACTCTGGGTTTAAGTCTGAACTCCAACAGAGCTATTCAAGGTGCTGAACCCATTGGGGAGAGTTTGGACTGACACCTAGAACAGATTCATTGCCTACTGGCATAGAAACCATCAGCTGCCATTGACTAAATGCAAAGACACATTAAATATCATGGCAGGGGGTTGGACTGGATGGCCCTTGTGGTCTCTTCCAACTCTATGATTCTATGATTCTATGTTTGCTGCTGGTTTTATATGATATAATGTTTTTATTTTTTCCTGCTGATTTTATCTTGATTTCACAACATGTTGTCTCTAGTCAATGTTTAGGATTTTTATTTTATATTTTTTTAAAATATCAGATAACTTTTGTTAACTTGTGTTGGAAGAAAACAAACAGTAGTTTGGTTCCATGATAGAGGGCTAGACAGCTTGAGAGAACGCAAGTTGGGAAGGAGTATTGCTAAACATACTCAAAGAAACACTCTTACATTTGACAGAGACATGGTTGCACTGGTCTACTGCTGAGCAAGTGGGCTACTCTTAATACCATAGCCAATTATTGTATTAGAGGATTTATGAAATGCTAAATGGTTTGACTATCATGTTATAATCTACTTGGTGAGGAAAATATTTACATTAGCAAATAACCTTTACATCTGTGTAGCTCCAAGTCAGATTTGGAACATCAGAAGCTGCCCTATTTGTTGTCCACGTGTCTGTCCTATGATAGTGATGGCAGTCAAATTTTCCTTTCAAAGGAGAGACACGGATGAAGGGAACTGAACCTTCCCTTAATCTCAACTTGCCTCTGTCAATTCAACCACTTTTCTCCCATCCTATGTCCAATTCCAAGTGACCCAGCTGAGACAAAAGTGCCTGAAGCAATAAATCTCAGAGATGAGGAGGGGAGAGTTCTGTTGCCCTTTTATGGATATCTCTTTTGATGTAAAATACAGAACCCCATGACCTCACTTTATAGATTTCTGCTCAAAATATGGTAAACACAATATGGCAGTGAGAGGGTCCCCTTCCTTTATTTCCATTTTAGCTGTTTTACCACTCTGCAATCTACTGGGGATACAGCTGTTATACATAATCAAATGGGTTGAGACAGACAGCCCAAAAGTGGCATGGTGGTGGCAATACTAGGGTTCTGGAGCAGCAACTGCACGGTCCGGAACCCCAGTATGTTATGGCAGCATCCCAATGGCAGTGTCCCGTTCAAACAGGCATCACCATCTTGACATAACGTATGCATAGCGTCCACATGTTGCTGCGCATCCATTATGTCGTGGGTGCACCATGATGTAATCCAGGTGCCAGAAAAAGAACCTGGAAGAACTGGGTTCTATTTACTCCAGACAGATGCCATGCGGTTTGGCAGCTGCGACGTCCCTCCGGAGTTAAACCAGGGGCATTCAGCCCATCATTTTCCAGCTGTCTGTCCCAGGCCAAATGATACATTTCTTTTAACTTGACAAATGTCTCCCCATGGATGTCACTAGGGTTTGCAGGGCTGCAACAGGGGACACCGGGTGTGTGTGTGTGTGTGTGTGAGGCCACTGCTCCCAAACCTGTGGTGTTTGACTGCATCCCTTTAAAATGCTGAACAAATTGTGTGAATGGTGTGAGGCTCAATGTGAGAAGAAAGAAAAGCCCCCAGGTTTTAATTTTCTAATTTTTAATTTTTTAAAAAAATATTTTTAAAATCATTTTAAAAATATTTAAATTAATTTAAAATAATTTAAAGTCTTCTTTAAAAAATTTAAAACATCACATCTTACCAAATTTTCACTATGAGCACATGAAACTTATGCACATTTGAACGTACATATGATATTGTAATTTAAAGGTATAATTTTAATTTTGCTAGTTGTTTATGTCACAACTACGCTGAACAAACAAATTCACAGACTCTCTCTTTAATGATCTGCTCCAGAATCTTTCCTGGTCAACGATGTTCTCCAGGAAAGATTCTGCAGCAGATCATTAAACAGAGAGTCTGTGAATATCTAGAAGATAATTCCAAAAAATCAACATGGGTTTCAGAAAAACAAGTCATGCCAGACAAATCTGATCTCTTTTTTTGATAAAATTACCAGCTTGGTAGATGAAGGGAATGCTGTGGACATAGTATATCTTGATTTCAATAAGGCCTTCGACAAGGTTCCCCATGACATTCTTGCATACAAGCTTATAAAATGTGGGCTAGACAAAGTAACTGTTACATGGATTTGTAACTGATTGATTGGCCACACCTATATTCAACCACAATGAGTGATTAGGGTGTGTTTGTGTGTTAATCTGCAAACAAGTATGTTTTCTTTGTAATTGGTACTCTCTGAAAAATGTGTAATCTTTCAGATACTGTAGAGGATACATGTTCTGTAACCCCACTGATTTAGATTGTAAGCCTGAAGGCAGGGAATTTTCTAATTAACAAGATTTTATGTACAGCGCTGTGTAAATTTACAGTGCTATATAAATAAAGGTTAATAATAATAATAACTTGGATCTATTTATCTTTGAATCTGCCCCCCTTATTTCTGTAGCATGCATTTGCCTGTTATCAGGTGGCTGTGGAGTGTTTCATTGTGAACAACAGACATAAAATGTAATTCTGTGATATGTTCTCTAGGAAGTCTTCAAATTTACAGCACTGAGAGAAATGACAA
Organism: Urosaurus nigricauda; assembly: GCA_034509955.1. Classification (NCBI taxonomy): domain Eukaryota; kingdom Metazoa; phylum Chordata; class Lepidosauria; order Squamata; family Phrynosomatidae; genus Urosaurus; species Urosaurus nigricauda. Next base: position 155,926,294 of record JAOEGL010000003.1, read on the forward strand.
CACCTCTGCAATATAACCAGGCTGCCAATTTTGTTTTTGACATTGAAATCCTCTGAATGATAATGGATGGTATGGATTGGAAGTGTGTTTTCAATAATCCCACATCTTCATCAAATATGTTAGTCTGGGGTTAAACAGATGTAGCAAGTCATCTCACTACGGCAAACCTCTGGGCCCTACAGAGTGTCAGGAGAAGAGCCTGCATCTCTTTTAGTCTCTCTGTAGCAAGATAAAATGAAAAACTCTCAGCACATGAATCTCAGAAAGGCTGATGTCAAACTGTTCACCATATTTTAAAGCCCTCATGTTTCCAGAAAGGAGCCCTTATTCAGACTTTTTGTAAATAGTACTTGAGAGTGGATTTTCTCTGCCTGACAACTCACAGAAGAATCCCAACCTCAAAACTGTGATGGGGTAGCAGGAAGACTAGTAGACATCACAGGCCTTTGAAACATAGCTTCACTGTAGTGCTACAGGAGCTCAATAAGTCCAATACCCACTAACACTAAATCACAGTGCCCCCTTGCATATATAATATAAGCACTTAATTCTGGATGTTGGTGCTCTTGTGTGTCTTCAAGTCATTTTTGAGTTATGCTGACCCTAAGGTGACCTTGGGGGTTTTCTTGTTAGAATTTGTTAGAGGAGGTTTGCCCTTGCCTTCCTCTGTGGCTGAGAGAGTGTGACTTGCCCAAGATCCCCCAGTGGGTTACTCTGCCTTCTTAGTGTCCTCATCCAGCACTCAAACCACTGTACCACACCAGCCCTGTTCTGGATGCAAAAGGATCTTGTAGCACCTTTGAGACTAACTGAGTGAAAGAAGTTGCAGCCTAAACTTTCGTACACTTGTTCTACTTCCTCAGATGCATGGAGTGAACTGGTGCTCAGGAAGGACCTTTATAAACAGACCGTAAGAATAGTCACAGAAGTGGAAAACCTATGGGTATGGTGATGAGGTGACAAGTTCAGTTTTAACTATGGCAGTTGGGGGACAAAGGCAGGAGGAAAGATGTTGCATGAGGCAACATCCATGAACAGGCCAACTGTGCGATTTGATGTTTGCCCAGCTGGCCTGCGCAAACAATGGCTTGCCACTACACTGGATGGGGCCCAGTGCCTGCAGCCACCATTTTGGCTCATCCAGGGCTAATTCTGGAGCATAAGGTTCCTGTCTGGTCCATTTTGGCCAGTGCAGAAAGAGCCTACATTTCTGAACTCTATTCTGGATATTAGCTGGAAGGAAAAGTTAAATAATATGACAGTGAAATGAACCCCCTCCCCTTTTTGCAAATTCATTTTAAAAACTGCTGAATGATTCTCATGCTGTTGTTACAAAGAATTTGCTCTAAAGATCACTTCTTATGTTTTGTTCCCATGTTTTGGATATTTTGCAAAAGGGGGAGGGGTTCATTTCAGTGTCATATTATTTAACTTTTCTTTCCAGCAAACATCGGGAATAGAGCTCAGAAACATCAATTCTGTCTGCACTGACCAAAAGTCCAGGGCTTTTAGCACCCCCTTTCTGTTACATAAAACAAAAATCGAGTCAAAGTCAAGTACAGTCAAGAGCTCTTGGGGGATAAACTACACACAATGGTAAGTGTCCATTTAAGTAGTGGTGGCTCTTTTTACAACTTCAAAGGTCAATTTCAAGGTCAAATCTCAAAATGCTGAAGTTTTCTAAAATTTCGTTTCAGCTTTACCACCTCTCTATATTTGATGCTATTTGATGCTGTGTTGCAAAGAGTAGCAGTTTTATTATCCTGAATAATACAAGGTTACAAGAATTTGGCAGCTGTAATGGGCTGGATTGTCTCATCAAAAGGTTTTCAAGGTAAAAGGCTTCAGGAGTCGTTTAGCACTGCCATTTTCTGTGCAGTACTAAAAAGTATTAGATTGGCATGCCACTGTCTCTGAGAGATCCTTTGCCAGTGATCCTCTCCCACTACTGCTGCCGCCCAGTATCTGGTACATTTAGTCTGCCTCCTCAGCAAAAGGCTTTTCTGACATGGGAGACCCTACCGACAGCACTGCTATTTGCATGCAATCTCACTACCATGGCAAGATGGGCTGTGGGCTGGATATGATTTAAAGTAGACAATGAGGATAATAAAGATGTCAATGGTTTTCCATACTTTGGCTCAGACTGAATTTATAAAAGGACTATATCCCAGCTCCAGTGCACAGAATCCTGCCCTGGGTTGACCTCACTGATGTCACACTCACCCGTTTAATCTGAACACAAATTGTTTTTGAAGGCCACACAGTTCCCCTCATTTCTGCCCTGTTCATATATTCACTATATCAGATTATTTTTAGGTCACACAACCACAGCTACTGAATTTTCCCCTTCTGCATATATGCAGATATATATTTATTTACATATCCATATAAACCAATAGCCTTTCTCATTTTCCTGACATTTTTTATTGTAGCAATTTAATTCTGTTTTACTTCTAATTTCAATATAATACTTTCATACTTTTTAACTGCATGGTTTTTTTTAATATTGTACGCTGCCCTGGGAGAAGTGTGGAATATAAATAAATATAATAAATAATAAATAAATATTCTTACCTCCCTGTTTTCCCTTTATAAGCCCATTGGAGCTTTTCATCTTCTGGAGAGACCTTTCTCTCTATCCCACCACCTTCTCAGACTTATTTAGTGAGTACGAAGGAGAGGGCCTTCTTGGTGACTGCTCTCAGACTTCAGAATTTCTTCCCTAGGGAGGTCAGGATGGCTTCATCATTGTACGCTTTCCTCAGCAAGTCAAAACTTTTGTATGTTGTCAGGCTTTTGGAAACTGATTGGGGTGGGCTTTTAAGTGCAGTTTTTAAATATTTGTATACAGTTTTTTAATGAAATTTTAATATTTTTAATGTTTAATGTTTTAAATGTATAAATGGTTTGTTTTTTAATATGGCTTATATCTATACTTTTACTGAAACCTTTGTATGTTTTTTTTTAATCTCTAGTGTTTTTAATATGTTGTAAATCATATTGAATCCCATTACTGAGAGAAATGAGAGATATAAATAAATAATACACCATTAGTACTACTAGTGCTGGCTACTGCCTGCCCTTGCTCTTTCCACTCAGCCTTTGCTTGTCCTGAGTTCAAGTCCTGTCCTATACACTCATCAAAGAAACACTGGTGGTCCTCCCAGCTCACCATTAAAAGAGGCTTTCAGCACCAACATGGCTACTTGTTGACAGCAGGTCATCAGCCTCTCTGTTCAGCGCTGTCATAACCCCTCAGCCCATTATGAAACTTTACCGAGATGGGAGAGGTAAATTACTCTATCCATCAGCAATAGTTTGTGACGGCAGGTTTTATGTCAGGACCACCAAATCAGGCATCTGTCACTACCTAACCTCCAACTGCACCAAGGTGCACTGTTACTTCTTTTCCCACCTACCTCCTCTGCCCCAGCTGAGGTATGCCAGAGCTCCCATATAAGGCCAGTTTTTATGGGATGCTTTCTTATCAGCACCCTGAAACTATTTGAGACATGCAGGCAGACAAAAGGCCTGTCTCTCAGCCGCCAAGCAGGTTGAAGGGATCCCTTTCAGCACTCACAGATTGCTCTGTGTTCTCTTAATTGACAGACCTGGCCAACTCCGACAGCAGTGGCATGCAGCTGCTTCTGACTGCTCCTCCTTCGATAGGCCACCTTTCAGCAGGGAAATTGCTTTTGAGTGGTGTTATCAAGGGCAGGTTCTTTTTTTCCTGCATTCAGTGCCTGAAAGATGCTAACAGGTTCTCATGTGAGATCTGAACGGCCCCACAGACACCACCATTCCCCTACCCCAAGACCACAGTGTGTGAGACCTCCACCCCCCATCTGCAATGTACACCATTAGTCCACTTTTTCAATTACAGCCCCAAACTCCAGTGCTGCTCCAGAGCTGAGATTTTATTTTTTTTCCAAGGCAAGCTGCTAGTTCCTTAACTGGACGGAGTGACTATTCAGTTTTTAAAAAAGGCAGCTGAGCAGGCAGTTTTCTGCTCCTTCACCTCCAGCTCTGGAAATCTCTCAGGGCTCAGCTCTTTGCCTACTTTAGCACTGTGAGAAATTGAGAGGAGGCAGCAAGAGAAAGTGAGTAGCAAGACCACCAGAGTTGCCAGTCCATTGAATGGGAAATGACTTTTTCAAGCCAAAAAAAAAAAAAAAAAAAAAAAAAGTCAAAGAAAAATCAATATGAACAGGCATCCATATTTTGCCACAGATAGTGACATTTTTCTATATCTGTTGCCAAACCAATCCAGCACTAGTGGTACAATGTTCTCCTACAAAGAAGGGGTTTGGCACTTTTTCAAACACAGGGTAAAGGTGCATTCCCCTTTTAGAGAGGGGTCAGCATACAGCACAGAATGAAAGAATGGCAGGACGGAGAAGGAAAAAGGAGCACATGATTAGCAGAACATTGCCAGGATTTTTCTTTTTTCCTATTTTAAATGCTCACTTGACCAATTCTATGCAGGAGTGATAGAAGGGGTACTGACTGGTGTCTAAAGTAGTCCAAGGAAAGTAAATGGGTTAGAAAATATCCCCTAAAGGTCCTCTGGATTTGTATAGGCTTTAAACCCACTTTTCTATATAAAAATATACTCAAATTGCCTATGAATGATATCACAATTAAAAATTAAAGCATATCAAGCTACAATACAACTAAAACATAGAACAGATTGAAACAGAATATAAATATTAGCAAGGGAAAGCCATTACAAAAATCTGTGTCTAAAAATAAATGCTGGGGGAGAGTGGTCTTAACTGCCCGCCATCAAGAGAGCGGCAATGTTGCCAGACAACCCTCTTTGGGCACCATGTCCCAGTGCCTTAGGTCTGTTACAGAGAAGTCCCTGCCTCTCATGCCCATTCAAACCTACTTTCAGTGATGATGCTGGTAGGGAAATGAACAGGGCATTTGGAACAGATAGGAAGTAATCAGTTAAACGTCAATTAAGTCATCAATTTAATTGGAAATGTTATCATATAAAGGGCCAACTTAATATCATTTTCATCTAAGTGATTTACTTAAGTTATAATTTAGCATTAACTTAATTTCAAAATTAAGTTATTATGTTATCAATTAATTAAATGAGAGACAGTGCTAAGGAGTGAACAAAATTTACATTTCCCAGTTGATTCTTTACCCAAAGCCTAATTATGTTGGATGTTTGCAAAACTACTCCTTCCTTTTTGTTAGTCCCTCATGGCTGGGGAATTACTGTTTGAAAGATCAACCTTAGCATGCCTTTACTGAGTAGCTGCTCGTCTGCATGTCTCTCTAAGAGATTAGGCATAGTACGTATTTGTGTCATTTCATATTTGTTGGTTTTAACCACATCCTCGGCAATTTGACTGAATTTGTTTGTCTTCCATTTTGTAGTCCACAGTTTTATCTCTCTCTCTTCTATACTTGAAGAGAATATTTTTCATAACCTCTCACCTTGAGATATTATGAAATCATAAATAAGTAAATCTACTTCATATATTTTTATAAAGACTAAGGAGATTATTACATGGGGGAGAGGGAGGGAGGAAAAGGCACACCATATATACTCAACTATAAGTTGACCTCATGTATAAGTCGAAGGCAGATTCTGGGGCCAAAATTATGGATTTTGCTATGACCTGTGGATAAATCAAGGGTAAAACTTAGGGCACATGGCAAAGGATCTAAAGAATGAAGCAAAGTAAAACAATGTCAAAGAACTTACAAAATTCCAGCAGACATAATTCTTAGTGCTTACTCTTGAGGCTGGATGGATGAGAGAGTACAGGGGTCAGTGCTTTCAGGACAGATTATACTCTTGCTTTTCACCAGGGGATGGTTCAGAGATACAATATTTACATTGACCCATGGATAAGTCGATTCAATTTTTTAGGGTCAATTTTTTGACCTAAATTTCTAGACTTATACCTGAGTATATACAGTACTCCCAGGATGCTTGTGTGATCATGTAGGAGATTTTCACACGATGTCGCAACACAATTGGGACTTATCCCGGAAGTAACCAGCAATGCTCCAGCAACAAAATTCAGTCACACTATTGGGGAAGCAACCCACCAGGCTCTTTAAAATTTAAAGGGGCCGTGGGTTTAAAGGGACTGTGGGAAGCAATGACGCATGCGCAGAATAATCAACACCATCATACTGATGATTCATTCACCAGTAAGTATGAAAACCAATCATGCTATGATAATATTATTGCACAATGTGTAACAGTGCAAGAATATTGAGCACTATAGCATTACTGTTGCTTTTTATTTTCATTACCGCAGTTATTGCTGAATTGGATCCAGTGTGATAATCTCCGAAAGTTGCATGTGTAATGCAAAAATATCCACTTTAACTGCCATGGCTCAATATTCTAGAATTCTGGGAATTGTAGTTTTGTGAGAAATTTAGCCTTCTCTGTCAGAGAACTGTGGTGCCACTACAAACTACAGAATTCCATAAGCATTGACCCAGGGCCATTAAAGTGATGTCACACTGGAATATTTCTGCTGTGCGAATGCAGCCTTAGACGGCTTCATTTTCCTGCTAGATCATGTGCATGTGTGTGTGGTGTTGTAAAACTGGTTGTTGCTCACCTTCTGCTTGCAGCTCTATGATTCTGTGATTCTATGATTCATATATTAATTATTTTGCTTGTGAGATACTATTATCTCCCACAATTACAAACCTTGGGCTATTACAGTATGACATTGCAAGATTAAAATAGTTTAAATTTATATTCCAAGATTTTAAAAAAATTAAACAAGATGTAAAGGCAAGCTTGGATGGTGTTTTTTCTTTACATGTAGATTATTCTACTATGTGCTACACTGGACACAGTATGGAGGTTATCTATCCCATGAAAATGAATATCACTGTTATTAACCTTGGGACTTTTGCTGGGATCCATGTGGGAATCAGTAAGCTTGAAAAAGGAGGAGTAAGAAATCAGGGTTAAGACCTGCTATCTAGGTAATAGCTGACTCCAGAAGAAAATCTCTGAAGGCTTCAACCCAAGGGGAGAAATAAAAAAGATGCAGATAGGGAAACAGCATCTAGAAACCAGCCCAGAACTGAACTTTACATTGTGTATGCTTTTCTGTCACAGAGGTCTAAAACAACATTTTAAAAAACACACACACCCTCCATTCTCATAACAGGATTAAGGGGTTGCTCCCACTATGGTATGATCGTGATTTGAAATGATCCAGTTTAAACCACCATGGCTCCAACTTAATTCGAATCGCTTAAGTGATTTGGAAAGGTGGGACAAGGTTTTTACCCATTTAACCCACATCAAAAAGATGCTGGGTTAAAGGAGTGTTTTTTGGGATGAATCAATTTATTCTCAAATAAATTGATCCATCCCAGTGAGAACCACAGGTGGATTCAAATCTGCCCTGGCCCAAGTGGAAATTAGGTGAGGTGGATTCAATTCTTCCACCAGTGACGGGGGGGCAGCTGTAATGGCCCCAGCCATCTCCCCGTCACCGGCCTCCCTGACGCTCTGTATTTGAGCCACCAGTTTCTCTTCAGAATTCCTGCGACCTCCTTCCCTGGGTGCAGGGAATGGAAGAAGGTCAGGTAAAAGCTTGGAAGGAGGTCACAGAGAAGCCGGGGAGGCTTCCCTGCAAGCTTCCCTGGCTATGGGGAACAGAGGGAAGCCACAGGGAAGCTGGGGAAGCCAGTTAGAGGCCAAAGGAGGCCAGAAGAAGCCGGTAAGGAGGCTGAGCCAGGGACAGTCAGGCCTAGGAGAGGCCAAGGTGCCTGATCCGAATTGGTAGAATCAGCACAAACATAGTGGGAACCAGCAACTATTTTTGCGCTGATTCATCAATTCAAATCAGGCACTGAATTCTCTGTAACTGGGAACAAGGCCTAAATATTGTCCCTTCTTTAGGCAGCATAACAAGCACTGGATAGCAGAGAAAATCATCTACCTAGCTAAGAAACTCAAGCTTCTATCTCTTCACCTGGGTTGCTCTTTGTTGCAGGGAGAGCCCTGCATAGCAGACCCTGTGGCTGCAATAGTTTTCTAAAAATTGTTCCGCATGGGTGTATGTATGATCTAGATTGATCTAGAGAAACAAGTCATAACTTCCTGCAGTTAAATGTTTCAGCCCAATAGTATGTTTCCTCCAACAGAGCAGTGTAGTTCATTTTGGAGTGAAGAAATGGCACTTCCTTTCTCCTTTCACATAAAGGAATTTATCTTATAATATGTGTGTGTATGTGGTGATCACTTTCCCCCTTCGCAGCTTTCAGATGTATGCTTGTCATCTCAGTATGCCTGGAATCTTCCAGGCGATTTCATGGAGTCATTTCCAGTTGGAAAGTGCGAGCTGGAGAAAGATTTGAGCACCTATTCCTTTTCTGCTTCAAACTGTGCCCTCCCCTTAGCTACTTTGCAGCAAAGGGGAAAACTATCAGCCTTTCTTCCACGTGTCTGCATGTTAATTTTAGATAGCACCTTATTCCCAGTGGGAAGAAAGCATTGAAGACAGAGCACAAGAAAGGGTGAGGGCAAAGGAAGGTGGGAGGGCAGCTCAGCTGTAGCAGAGCTGCACAAAGTTGGTCTGTTTAGTTGCCTTTGTGTCAGTCTTCTTGTATTTACTGAAGGCAGCCGCAGTTTGTTCTGTTCTTTCAGCTACTGTATGGGACCCGATCAGGGTGCAGATGGAGCTACAAAGCAGCCCTTGTTGTCGGTAATCTGAGTCACATGTCAGACTCTTATTTGCTGTCAGTGGCTTTATTAAAGTCTACAGTTTCAGACCTTCAAACCTTGCCTATTGTATCCCCATGGCCCCACAGATTCTCTTAGGGAGTGCTCACAATTATCAACTCTCTCACATGAGCACAGAAACACACTCGGGGGTGGAAGGACCTGTGCCAAAATTAAGCAATATATTTCATAACCACTGTGACACAGCGACTAAACTTGTGGCCCATTGACTATGGATGGGCTTCATGGGCATTTGTGAACTGGATGAAAGAAATATTTTCCTTTCTTCATTCTCCACCCTATTATTTTAAAAATTGTCTATGAGGAGGAAAGATTTTTGTGTGTGTTAAATTTTGTTTCACTATTGTTCAACAGCAAACTAGTGTAGAGGTGGAAGGGGGTACATACTTCAAGTCAGGTAATATAGTATCATCATCATCACTGTGTTATGGGGAAGGGGTCTGTAGCATTCATCTGATTCTCAAAGGAATCTGTGACCCTAAACAGGTTAAGGTTAAGGACCAGGAGATGCCATCTGGAGGAAATGAAAAGTCTCCCTAGAACATCTGGTATCAAGGTGGCAACTTTCTGCTCTGGTGTTTGCACAGTTTAATACTTGACACAGAAGCACAAAGAGCAGGATTGCCAAAAATTTAAAGGAGGAAGGAGGAAAGTCCACCATTTGTACTCTGTTCCCTAGGCTGTGCTTACTAATTCCCTGGTCTACTCTATGGACTAGTAGATACAATATGACTTGTTGTGTACCTAGACACAACATGACTGGCATCTGAAAAGAAAGCACATTCAAATATACAGGAACATCAAAATTCACTTTCCATTATCATAAAGCATGTCTGAATGCAAAGTATGTTAGAATCAAAACAGATTAGATCCAAAAGTTCAACAACTGGAGTCTCCCTTTAAAAGAAAGCTTTTGCAATGAAAACTTCACACAGCTTCTTCATACACTACATACTTAACTCATCCATTCTTTTCAGTTGACTAGGTCTTCTTGTGTATGCTGTGATAAGTGAATAATTTTTCTCTCTTCCCCCTCCCCCTCTGGTATTTTCCAGAGGGCTTCCCTTCTCAGATTCATCAGTTACTAATCATGTGTATATTTTACTTCTCTTCCCCTTTCTCTTGGTTCTGCTCTTTTAAAACAAAGAACACCCTTCCATTGCAATACTCCAGTCATATGTCTCATCTCACCAAATCTCAGTGGTAACTAACAAATTGTACTTAACTCTTTCAACTTCATCTTGCTTGTTTCCCATGCTTTGTGAGTTAGCACACAGACACTATAGACTGTGGATGTTGTATCTGGGATTTTTGGTTTTAGTTAATTAACTTCCATACAAATTACCAGGAACAACTGCACTCCTTTGTCACATATATGCTTTCTCCCCCCTCCCCCCATTAATTACCTCAATTCTGGTGTGACAATAATTGGTAGCCAATGGAGAAGTGGGAACCAAAAGGCCAATGCAATTCTAGGCTGCATCAATAGAGTATAGTGTCTAGATCAAAGGAGGCAGTAATGCCACTCTATTCTGCCTTGGTCAGGCCTCACCTGGAATACTGTGTCCAGTTCTGGGTACCAAAATCAAGAATATTGTCAAGCTGGAGCATGTCCAGAGGAGGGCAACCAAAATGGTGAAGGGTCTCGAAACCATGCTCTATGAAGTGAGACTTAGGGAGCTGGGTACGTTTAGCCTGAAGAAGAAACAGTTAAGAGTTGATATGATAGCCCTGTTTAAGTATTTGAATAGGTGTCATATTGAGAATGGAGCAAGTAACAGGCCTAGAAAGAAATTAATTAATGGAAAATACAATACCCAACTGTGGAACCATGAAAAATAGAGGTGTAATATCTATCTATATATAAAAAAAAAAAACACTGCTGCTCCAGAGAATAGGACTTGGAACAATAGATGTAAGCTATAGGAAAAGAGATTCCACCTAAGCATTAGGATGAAGGGAGGAAGAAGATCTGGGATGGGAACCTTTTATCAAATACTATAAAGAAAAATGGTAAAAACTATCAGCGAGAGTTGGTACGATAACGAGATACGGTGATTGTTAAGTAACAGGCCTAGAAAGAAATTAATTAACGGAAAATACAATACCTGACTGTGGAATCAGGAAAAATAGAGGTGTAATATCTATGTATATAAAAGGAAACATGGAAAAATATACGAAGAAATATAGAGAGAGAACTATAGAGACAAACTCATTTGTCCTGAAAATAATAGAAGAGAATAAAGAAAAGTGAGATAGAGGATTGAAAAATTTATTGTTGGAACAGAGGAATAAATAAGCAATGCTGGGTAGAATAGAAAGAAAAATGTTAGGGGAGATAATAAGCCAAAGCGGGGGGGGGGGGAGAGACAAAGAATGTTAAATAATAGAAATCAGAAATGTATTGCATATACAGAATGGTTTTTGTAACTCTTTTTATTAAATAATTTTTTTAAAAAAGGATGAACTTCCTGACAGAGCTAGTAGACAGTGGAACATGCTTCCTCGGAGTGTGGTGGAGTCTCCTTCTTTGGAGGTCTTTAAACAGAGACTGGATGGCCATCTGTCAGGGGTGCTTTGATTGTGAGTTTCTGCATGGCAGCGGCTTGGGCTGGCTAGCCCTTGTGGTCTCTTCCAACTCTATAATTCTTTTATTTTATTACCTCTGTCCCAGCCTCTGCCAGCCTAACAGTTTGAAAGCATGCAAATGCAAGTAGATAAATAGGTACCACTTGGGTGGGAAGGTAAACAGCATTCTGTGCAGTCATGCTGGCTACATGACCACTGGAGTAGTCTCTGACAAACCTGGCTCTTTGGCCTAGTAATGGAGATAAGCACCTCCCCCTATAGTCACCCTCTGCTTGTCAAAGTGGAATATCTTTACCTTTAGCTCCTTAGTGGCTATTCATTCCTCTTCCTTCAGACAAAAAAAGTGATTCCCTCTGTAGATGCGACCCTCTATATCAGTTGGCTGGTGATCCACGGATTTGGCCACCTGTGGATCACCACATCCCATATTATTCAATGGTGATGCATGCGTGCAGACATGCTGATGCATCCACACACACGTTGCTGCCATTAAATAATATGGGGCTTCAGTGTCTATATGTTTTGCCATCCCCAGGGAGGTGAGGAAAGGCAGAGCAGAACCTCCACAGAAGAAACAGGGTGGCATTAATTGTGAGGAGTGGTGTATCAAAAGCTTTCAGGTGATATAATGTGAAGTCTGACCAAATATCAATGAAACTTCAGAGCAAACACATCAATATAACCATAGTCCAGATATACCCCAGCTATAGAGGCAGAAGAAAAAGAAGCTGAAAGATTTTATGATGGAGTTCAGGAGGAAACTGATCGCACACATCAAAACAGGACTTCTTGTTAATCATAGGTAATTGGAATTCAAAAGCCCTGGTGGCGCAGTGGTTAAATGCCTGTACTGCAGCCACTTACTCAAAACCAGAAGGTGGCGAGTTCAAGACCAGCAAAGGGCTGAAGCTTGACTCAGGCTTGCATCCTTCCGAGGTTGCTAAAATGAGTACCCAGATTGTTGGGGGCAAATAGCTTACAATTTGTAAATGAAGCTGTTTGTTTAACAAATTGTAAGCCGCTCTGATAGTCTTGGCTGAAGAGCGGGGTATAAAAATAAAACATTATATAAAAGTAGGAAACAGAAGAATCAAAGACTGTAGGAAAATTTGGCCTAGGATAAAAAAAAATGAAGGAGAGTGGCTGACTGAATTTTACAAAGCTGAGAGTTTGTTCATACAAACACATTATTCAAGCAACCAAAGAGGAAACTACATTAATGGGCATCACCTGAAGGCCAATACAGAAATCAAATTGACATAAGTGGAAGCAATAGGAAGAGAATCTCCATTCTGTTTGCAAAAACAAAACCAGGAGCAGACTGTGGTAAAAATTTGCATAAAGCTAAAGAAGAACACAAATCAATTATTTTGCCAAACTATAACCTGAAGAACAACAGTGTAGAATTTAAAAATGTAAAAGATAGATTTGCACTCTTTAGCCTAATTGACCAGGAGCCAGAAGAACTCTGGACTGAAGCCAGGGGCATTGTCAGGGAGGAATGCAAAAAGACACTATCTGCAGAAAAAAAGAAAGAGTAGTCTCAATGGATAACAGATGAAACTCTTCAAGCAGTTAGGGACAAACAAGAAGCAAAAGGAAAAGGAGACAGAAATGGGGTCAGAATCTTGAGTGCAACTGTTCAGCAACTTGTGTGCACAAAGAGCCACTAAGAGAATCGATGCAAAGAAATAGAAGATGACAGCAAAAAATGTACAAGAGACCTTTTTCACAAGATCTGAGGAATTAAAGGGAAATTTAAACAAAGGGTGGGGATGCTATATGATTATACTGTATGATAAAAAATAAATAAAAAGATGATGGACACCATACAGTGAAGAACTATATGAAAGAAATGAAAGGATGACAGATTCATTAAAAGAAGAACCATTTGAAAATGAACCTACAATTAACTATGGATTGCTCTTAAAGAAATGAGTGTGCCACAAAATTTGATTGTCCTGATATGTAATGTGCACTCAGGACAAGAGGCTTCGCTCAGGACAGAATATGGAGAAACAAAATGGTTTCCAATTGTGGATCAGGCAAGTCTGCATTTTATCACCATGTTTAATTTGCATACTGAACATATCATATGTAAAGCTGGATTAGTCTCAGAGGAAGGAAGTGTGAAAATTGGAGGAAGGAACATGAAGAATTTAAGATATGCATATGACACCATACTATTAGCAGAAAACAGCAAAAAGTTGAAAGGACTATTGAAGAAAATCAAGGAAGAAAACGCAAAGGCGGGTTTACAATTGAACAGTAACAAAACAGAAAAAAGTGAGCATAGATTTACATAACTTTAAAGTAATCAATGAAGACAAAGAAGAAACTGCAAAGGCAGATTTACAACTCAACATGATGAAAACAAAAATAATAATAGAGATGATTTATAGAACTTGAAAGATTTTCCATACCTTGGCTCAGTTATTGATCAGAATGGAGACTGCAGTCAAGAAAACAGACGAAAACTAGGACTTGGAAGGGCAGCTATGGTAGAACTAGACAAGACCCTTCTGTGAAAAGATATATAATTGAATACTAAAGTTAAGATGGTTTTTCACATTTCTATATATGGCTGTGATATCTGGACAATAAAAAAGCCAATAAGAAGACAATAATCTCATTTGAAATATTGTGCTGGAGAAGAATTCTGCAGATACTCTGGATTGCCAAAAAGGTAAATTAATGGGTCCTAGAGCAAATCAAGCCTGAACCCCCTCTAGAAGCCAGAATGACTAAACTGAGACTGCCCATACTTTGGCAATATCATGAAAAGACCTGACTCACTGGAAAAGATTATAATGCTTCGTAAAGTAGTAGGAAATGAGGTGAACCACATTACAAATGAATAGACTATATCAAGGAAGCCACAGCCCTGAGTTTGCATGGACTGAGCAGATTGTTGATGACAGGGTGGCTTGGAGGTCTCAAACTGATAGGGCCACCAAAAGTCAAAGTCAGCTTGACAGCAGTTAACAAAAACCTATATAAATCATAGAATCATAGAATGTGGAAGTAGGAATAAATCCTGTTGAATCAGCCCAAAAATCTATTTAGTCAAGCATCCCATTTCCCATAGTGGCCAACAAGAAACCCATAGGGGATCCCGCAAGCAGGACTTGAGGCCAGCAGCCTTACCGAATTGCTAGTCCTCTCAAAGTTGTTCTTTTTGATGTACTGAAACTAAAAGTTTCATATATTCATGGGCAGCCTAGTGGCAGACTCCTTCTCCAATAATTTGATTAAAGTTCTTCTAAAACTGTCTGAGCTTGTGTCCCTCTACACAATGGTGTGTGGTGAATTCCATATATTTATTATCCATTATATGAAGCATTATTTCCTTTTCCAGATCTAATGTCTTCAGTCAATCAATTTCGTTTCAAGCTGGGCTTGTAGTGTTACGAATGTGATGCTGCTCCACTTTGAACAGAAATGTACTAAGCATGGCATAGTGGTTTGAGTGCTGGACTAGAACTCTGGAGACCAGAGTTCGATTCACTCTGGGCTGTGAAATCCACTGGTTTACCATGAGCAAGTCACACGCTCTCAGCCTCAGGGGCAGACGATTCTCTGAATAAATCTGACCAAGAAAACTCCATGATAGATTTGCCTTAGGGTCGCCATAAGTCAGAAATGATTGGAAAGCATACAACACACACACCATGGTAAAAAAACTGCATGCTCGTTTTTGATGTAATAAACTAAAATATGTTTTAAGAAAAAAAAATAGCATGTGCATATTTATGAGGAAATTGTGTTTACTCTTCAAATTAGGTAAAATTGATTTGGAAAAAAAAAACGCCTAGGTACATGCATGCTGCAGTCTTTGAAGTATCTTTGAAGTATGAGGACTTTTTATTCATCTGCCTGAAATAAGCCTTCATTAGCAGTTATTCAAGGGATTCTATGGCTTAGTGGCTATCGGGAGGTCACAATGTTGGCAGTTTGAGGCCCAAGTGAACTCCTGTCACTAGTCCCAGCTTCTGCCAACCTAGCAGTTCAAAAGCATGCAAATGCATGTAGATAAATAGGTTCCACTTCTCAGTGGGAATGTAACAGCATTTGGTGCAGTCATGCTGGCCACATGACCACCAGAATAGTCCTTGGATAATGCTGGCTCTTTGGCTTAGTAACAGAGATGAGCATCACCCCACTACAGGAGGTTACAACTAGACATTAATGTCAAAGGACTACCTTTACCTTTACCATTAGCATTTATTCAGTTTCTGAACATTTTATTCAAAAGTATAAAAACTGTTGGCTCCTGACAACATTTCAACACTATGAAGGTTCCACTAACATGTGTTGGAAATGTAATCAAAAGAAAGAACTTTTATCATATGTGTTGGATTTGTGCTAAGGTGAGAAACTGTTGGACTCAGATACATTCTACTATGGAAACTATTTTGAAGTTTAAATTCGAACTGAAGCCAGAATGGTTGATGAAATTGTATGACCTTGGTGAAATGGATCAAGTGATGAATTTGATTAAAGGGAGGTTTGTTAATAACTTTTAAAATGTGTGAAAACTGATTTCATGAGAAAATATTGGAGGGAAATAGCAATTTTAGAATGGAATAATGTGTAGAAGTGTACTCTCTATACATTTATTTAGATGAATTAGAATAATTTGATAACTACAACCATCAATACATTTGAAATTATATGTATTTCCTTTTTCTTTTTTTATACTGTTATTTTGTGTAGTGAGTTTGTGTAGTTAGTTATGTAGTTTGTAGATGTAGTTTTCCATATATATATGTATGTGTGTGTGTATAGAATTAATTAAAAGTGATTTATTATTAATAAATATATATATTTTTAATACCACTTCCAATTCAGATATACATACACACATACATATAATATGGAAGAAACAGATACTTGGAAAGTTACAGCTGGAATAGATGGGCAGTAGGCGCTGACTTCCTAGGAGTGTGGGGGCATGACATATGAGCAACACACACACCGATACCTCCCTGAAACTGCCGTGAAGCAGCTGTTTAAACTGTGGCAGCTTTTTGGCACTCCGGCAGTGTGGTATTTAGACACTGCATGCCACAGGAGTGCCAAAATGCCACTGTGGCAGCAGAAAGGGCAGGTTTTTTCCGGCCCAAACAGGAGCGGCATTTTGCTGCTTCTTTTGGGGCTGGAAAAACTCCAGATCAGGGTCGCGGCATGTGGTTGCCACAGCCCCCATCTGGCACACAAAAGGGCAGCGTCAAGCCAGCTTTTTAGGGTCAAATGTTTTGGCCCATACTTTACAAAATGAATAAACGAATGAATAAAAATGAAAGCAATTCATTCAGTTACTCATCACAGTGTTTTAAAGGTAACCTGTTTGTCTTTCTTGGTATGTTGATGGAAAATGTTTACTCGTTGCATTGTTATACAGACTGTAACAATTAACACTTTCTATTACTTTTCTCTTTCTCTGTATTATAGTAAGCTGTGAGTTGCATTTGCCTGAAGTCCAAGCAGAAGCATCTCTTTCAGACTGGTTCAGTTGCTTTCTGAGCCAAAAAGAGCTTCCCTGAAGCCAACAAAACCAGACCCAGAGCCAAGTGAAGCCTTGTTGGAGCTTCGCTTTTAGAAAAACAGAGAGGCTTGTGCCAAAATATAGTGCCTTTCAGGTTTTGTTCCAGTGAAATACTCAGACTGTGGTAGGGATTGAGTGAGTGAGAAGTCCATCCTAGAAAACATTTTATGAGGAGCTTTCTAACTGTTGTGCTTTAAGGAAATGATTGGGACATTGTATAAAACTGATAATCTTAACTTTCTCCCTCTTTCAGGATGTTCAGGGCAGAAGGAAGAGAGAGCTGTGTGGAACAAAAGTGATAAATACTGGTTTGCTGTTATTTTGATTGCTAGTATTTTCTTTTTCCAATTGGTAACACATATGATCTATAAGTATATTTAGACATGTTAAAGGTAATAGCAATTGGACCTGATATATAATTGAAACTTGGTAATTTAGCTGATGGGAGTTGTAGTGCTTGTTCTGGGAGAAAATAATTGTCTAGCTAGAGAATGCACAGATGTGTGCGGGAGGAAACTGGTACTGATTCCATCAAGATCAATCTCATGGGTAATCTGAAAGGACCTAAAGTAAAAGGATAACAGAGGGGTAGGTAAACCAGGAGGGATGCAAGAGTATTTTGGTTTATGAACAAATCAAGGTAAAGTCTACAAATGTATAGAGTGGGGCATTGCTTTTTCTATGCTTACATTTAGGAATTATGTTAGTTCTACAGTTATGTTAGTTCTACAGAAGTCATGTATATTAACTTCTTAAGTTACTGAAATAAAGTTTTGTTCTTGGAATACAGAGGGCTTTATTCACTGAACTCAAAGGAAGGGGTGGTTCTGACACCTCACCAGCCAGGAGCTTTTGTGTCTTCTCTCTACAATTCCTTTAACTTTACATTTTCTTCTTCTATATTTTGCCACACCTCTTATGTAAAAACATAAATGTTTTAGTAGTTCGTCTTGGTAAAGAAACTAACTACAGTATCATTGAGAACTATAAAGTTGGATCCCAAACAGAATGGTGAAATATCTTATTTATTTAATATATTCTTATGGGCTGCCCAGCAACATGTTATAAAATACAATATCTAAATATATTTGTACAAAAAATGAACAGCAATCTAAAAACTTTTTTATCCAGAGACAAAGAGATAAAACAAGTTTGTCAGTATCTGCTGGACTTAATCCCTTACCCCACTGCCATCCTCTTTTCCTTGTGTGTCATGTCTTACTTAGACGGTAAACCTGAGGGTTACGGGACTGTCAAATTAACAATTGGTAAGGTACTCTGAGAGCCTTTATAGCTGAAGAGTGGGGTATACACACACACAGAGAGAAAGAGAGATAACTATAGATATAGATGAAATAAATTGTACTTCAGATACCAAGACCCGAGAAGATCACAGATTTACAGATTAAAAGTCTGAATGGGTCTCTCAGCAAATAAAAAAGATTTAAGTCCAAAAAAACATTTCAGAAATAATCCTGCTTTAAGTGCCCTGGCTCAAAACTAAGGAATTCTTGGAACTATAATTTTGTGAGACATTTAGCCTTCTCTATCAGAGAGCTCTGTTGCCACAATAAACTACAATTTCCAGGATTCCCTAGCACTGAACCAAGGCAATTAAAGTGATCTCAAACTGGATTATTCTGCAGTGTGTTTTGGACCACTGGGAAGACCATAAAGAAGGCACTAGGCTTTTAATGGCCAATACTGCTCTCTAGAGAGGATCCTCTTCTAATTTGGAAGAGTAAACAGCAGCAGCTGCAGCTAACAGAGTCTGGTAGCAGTAACACTTGTCCTTCTAACTCAGGCAGGGAAACATGTGAAATCTTTTGGCATAGTATGCATATTTGATTTTTAGGGTTCTTCCTTCTCACAGTATGGCTCCTTGGTTTTTGCCAGTTGTTATCACATTTGCATCATTTCATTCCTCTTGGGTTGCTGTTTACAGCAATTTCTTGAATCTGCACAAAAGAAACCTTCCAAAACTACCTTTTTAAAAAACTAGGCCGATTTATTGAACTGTAGAGGGTATAATGCAAAACTGCTATTTCACTGATGCACTGTACCATTATAACTCTTTTAAAATGTTTAAAAAGGAAAAGGGAAGGGACCTATTGTTCTGGTATATCCCAGAATTAAAAAGAAACCTACTCAGTGGTTGGAAGAAAATGTAGAATTCCCAGAATATAGTCCTAGACAACTGAAATGTATGGATTTTTATAAATTACCTCCAAGAGCTACAGAAATAAATATTTTATTTATTTATTTATTTATTTATACCCCGCTCTTCTGTAACCTCCTGACACATTTGCCCACATTTTGCCATTTCTGCATCCTTAGGTATCTGATATATAATTTACCACACTGCTAAAATAATTTTATCTCTTTCTTTATGGTTGCATTCTCATAGTGGGATTTGACTACGCCTAAACAAACTGTGAGCCTCATTTTCACAAACTAGGAAATTGGTTTCCTAGACTGAGTCCCTACTTTGGATTTAGGATTGTCTCCTGGAGCAGGATCCATAACCAAATTCTTTTCTAATGAAAGAATCTCCTTCTTGGCCAAGTATGGAGCAGGTAATCATGTTCTCGGTGGCATTTTCAGCAGGAAGAATAGGTGGCAAGTTTAATCCTATACTGTCCCACAAACATGATGCAAGTAAGCCTTTTCAAAACAAAATGCTGTAAGATCACCTCACCAAAAATCCTGAAAGGGATTTCAACCATCTGTGCCAACTTGCAGCATCAACCAAAAATATTGTTACAAAAGCAAGCAAGCAAACAAAACATGTTGCTGATTCAACTTTCTCAACTTTCTCATGTGATCTATGCAATTTTGTCAAGTTTGCATATTCTTTACTGATTATTGGCCAAAAAGTGTAATTCTGACACTCTCTCCCAATAAGTTGTGTGCTTTTCTAATAATGACTAGACAACATTTGTGGCTGCTGTTTAGGGTTTAGATGTTTTGTACTTTTAATATTATTGTATTGGAACCTCAATAAACTGTAAAAAAAAAATAAGAGGAGAAAATACAGAAGGCTTGAAACCAAATTAAGACTCTCATGTTCTTTAAGCCGTAATTAAAATTAAAGACAGATTTGATTGACCTCAGAAACAACATTGGCATCTATTACATGTAGGGGAGATGACAGCAAAGCTGGAGCAGTGTAAATTCTGTTGAGTTGAAGTGTGTATTAATTTCATGATGAATTTTTAAAAAAGGACCAACATGGAAGCATTTGAGTCAATGTTCATTTCTTAAGAAACAAGTTTCAAGAGTAATGAGTGGCTAAAATACAGCTTGATTTCCTTACACCATCATAAACATTTCTCATCCATTTGTGGGTGGGAAACGTACTCTGTCCAGTTGCAACATAATTAGACAATAAGGATAAAGAACAGAAAGTCTGGTTCAGTGTCACCACCACTACTCTCATACATAATGGATAAATCAAAATAAACCTGTTATAGTTATTCAGACCCCAAACCCACCTCATGTCAGTTTGTGGCTGAATTTGTCATTTTAGTTTGGAAATTCGTCTAGTTTGGACCCAAACCTGAATTTCAGTTAAGAAAAATGGATTCCACAGTCATAAAGTATTTTAGGTCCAAAACACACTGCAGAAATAATCCAGTTTGAGACTGCTTTAACTACCCTGGCTCTGTGATAGGGAATCCTGGGAACTGTAGTTTGTTGTGGTACGAGAGCTCTCTTACAGAGAAGGCTAAATGTCTCACATAATTACAGTTTCAGAATTCCCTAACACTGAGTCAGGCCAGTTAAAGTGGTCGCAAACTGGATTATTTCTGCAGTGTATTTTGGACCTTAGTCTCTCTTTTTTATACACAAGCATGACATCTGGAGATGTGGAATTGTCCCTGTCAAAATGAAGCATAAACAGGTAGTTCCAGGGATGGGTTATTTGCTTTTTAAGCTGTTTTTCATGTTTGTAAGACTATTGCATTCATTTTAAAGCAACTTATCCCCAACAGGATAAAGTCACATTTAAACTTAAAAGTTTAAAATGAATGCGATGATAATCTGCATGTACCTCTTTGTTGATTTCATTCAATGAATAATTTGTTTAGTTTTCTTCCTGCTGAGAGAAAGTCTTTGAAAACTGTGCACTTGTCAAAAACATTATTCTCACAGTTCAGGACTTATCCTCCAACTCCACCACACTACTATTGCTGACTCTTCTTCATCTTCTCTTCTGTCTCCCCCTCTTTCATCTTCCATTCCATCCTCCTCTTTTGCTTTCTTCCTGCCAGTCTTCTTCTCTTAGCTCCTTTTCTTCTTTTTTCAAGATCCGGCCAGTAAGGCAGCAAGAACCAGAATGCCAGGTGGGCAGCAAGGTGAGCATCCCATCTCCTCCTCAGGTGAACCTGACTGAAGCCTAACTGTCTCATTCCCAAAGGAAAAAGGCATGCCTCCTGAAAGAACCAGCCAGACCTCTGCATGGCTATCTTCTCCAAAGCCCACAAAAAACTCATGGACCTCTGGGGAGGAGATCAGCATGTGGAGTGGGAAGATAGGCTCTTTCAGCCTCAGTGCCCTGCAAAGTGGCTATTGGATCAGTCAGGATTGAGGCTTTGGACAGGGTTCTTCTTCTCAGGGTTTACTGACACTCAAAACTCCCCTCCCTCCAGTTAACCACATATTCTATCTCTACTTTAATACTGTGATAGGGGGTACTATACTAATGTGTTTGTTATCTCTTATTGGAAGGTAGTGCCCATGAGCAAAGTCCTTCATCCTTTCCCCCACCTGCAACCTGCCATTTTCTTTATATGGGGAAAGGAGTGTTTGCCAAACAAGCTGGTTGACTTTATTTAACTCAGTTTTGAAGTCCAGATGGCTGAACAAATTTGAATAATTTCAAATCAACATGATCTGCAGTCCATACATTCTGACAAAAAAGAAAATCTGAATATAAAACAATAAAACACTTTTCTATTCTACCTTGTGGAGGCAGGTCTTTTAGATGTATAAAGATTTGTCTTTAACAGTTTATGAGATACAGTTGGCCTTCCTTATCCACGGATTTTTTTATCCACGGATTTGAGCATACACGGCTTAAAAATATTCCCAAAAAGTATACATTCCAAATAGCAAACCTTGATTTTCCATTTTATATATGGGACATCATTTTGTTGTGCCATTATATTTAATGGGACTTGAGCATACACGGATTTGTTATCCACGGAGGGCCCTGGAACCAAACTCCAGCGGATAACAAGGGCCCACTGTATTCCCCCAGGGTAGTGACAAAAAGCTGCAACTATTGATTTACATGCTCAGAGACATCAAGTTATATCAGAAGTGCCCTGAGCAATGGGTAGGATAGTCCTGAACCTGAACTAATCAGTCCAGGTGTTGCCAGGTGTTTCTCATGTTTAGGGATGTCCCTTATCTGAGGGCCTGAAACCATGTCAGGTGTCATTTATTTTAAAGACTGTCCCTTATTTGAGGGCTGGAAACTTGCATGTTATGTGGACTGAATAGGATATGCAAGGTCCTGTATTTTGGGTGTGGTTCTTTTAAAAAAAGATGAAGCCAAGTTACAAGATCAAGAATGCAGGTCACAAGCTCACCACCTGGCTCGTTTTGTGGTACATTGTGTCACTGCAACTCAAATAGGTATTGTAGAGCTCAGAAAGTTGTAGAGTTCAAAAAATTGTAGAAAAGTGAACAGAAATTATGTGACTGTCAAAATATTTCCTTTATAAGCTGCTAAGGTATCTGCATGTAGCTATTGTTGGAGTTTAGTATCTGTTGTTTTGGAGCACACCAGGGTCCAAGGCTTTTATAGAAAATATGTTTTCAGTGTTTCATCACTCAAATGGAGTGATGAGAGGAATCTAACCAAATCTGAGATTCATCATATTCTGCAATTCAGGCATAGTGGTCTAGCATTTTTGATATGATTAAATTGGAATCTGTTTTAATAACGTACATATTTAAAATGCTGTTGTGAATTTAATATATTAAAATGATTTTCATAAAGACAGAAGCTTGGCATCATCTAATTTATGTGGATGAGAATGTGAACAATGTTAATTTTATAGAGAAAAACATGCCTAAATTAACTTTTATTAAGGCAGAACTTTTATTTGGTATTTAAACAAATCAGGTGGTCTAGTCATATTCATAGCTATCAATAAGTTCCAAGGAGAGTGCAAAGCTGATATAAAAGAATGTTTTTAAACTTTTGTTTTTAAAAGGAAATATCTATAAAATAATTCAAAATGTGCAACTACCAACATACTGTGAAAAACATACCAGAGAGAGAGAGAAACCCAAACCCCAAATTTTCAAATGGATTATAAAATATTCCAATATTTATTTACAAGATGTGTTTCAAGATGTGAAACTTCCTCATACACCTAACTATGTGTGCCATGGCTCTATAAAATGTCTTTCTGAATACACTGTGTGTTGCATTTTTCAAAATGGTTTGACAAACATCATTGTGTGCCATTGTTTCTTATTTTCTTGATTTTTCCCCCTTACACCTGTATTTGATCTCCTGCTTTTGTGTTAATATGAAAGCACTTCTGTTTGACCCTGCAAGCCAGAGAAGTGCTTCTGGAGGAAATGATACTTTGACTTGTAATTAGGGGCAGTGCTAGTACCTACAAAGGACCGGACTTTATATGCCTGTTTGCTGAACCCTGACTGCACATCTACAGACTCTTGTTTAAGCTTCCAAGAGAAGAACTTCTGGGGAACCCTTGATTCACAATACAGCTGAGCCCTGTAAAGCAGATTAATGCAGGGCGAAGAATCATGTGGCCCTGCAGATGTTATTGGACTTTAAGTTCCAGCAGCCCTAGCCAGTTTGGCCAGTACTGAGGAGAGCTGTAGGCCAATAACATTTGGAGGGCCACTTGGGAATCATGGCCTAGCCCTATCCACATTTACTTGGATTATGAGTTCCTATAATTTATAAGTAAGGGCTGTCATCCTCTTCAGTATTTAGGATGTTGTATGCCTAACGTTCAATATCATGATTATTCCAATGCATGTTTACAGACACTGCATGGTCACAGTGCCCCAAAGTGCCCCAAAACACAATACTGACCCTTCTCTACCCATGGAAGGAAATTTTGGGAATTACCCATAGGTTATACAGTCCAGCCATTAAATATTAATTAAATGTATAGTTAGTTTTTTTTTCTAAATTTAGTGGAAGATTATATCTATGGATCGTTTCATTATTGTTTACTGTGAGGTGCTCTTTATGATCATAAATAATATGTAAATGGATGTACTCTCCCTTAAAATGTTTTGTAAATTACCATTCTTCAAATGGTTTTTTCTCATGCAATTTTTTTACAGTTAATAATTCTTGCTTGTGTGTCTCAATATATATCTTATATCTTGCTATTTTAAAGGTAAAACATTTTTGAATCATACTTAATTTTAAAATAATGCCCTAAATGTGGAATATAATGTCTGAATGCCTAATAATGTACAGTTGTATTAAGGCTTGAAATACATGTATTGTCTTTTTCTTGGGTTCGAATGCTTAGTGATTCAGCCTTCCTGATTTAAGAGTGATTTTCTCCACCTCATCCCTTTTAATTAGTTCTTGAAGAGATATAGATCACCTTAGACATTTGCTATAATAATGGTTTGTGGGCAATATTTGATATTCAACTGGCTATTTCCTCCCACATTTCAAAAGAGAAATTTAAAGGTGGGGAATATTTTGGCCAGGAAATTTCTACCATATTTTGAATTATGTGAAGGAAACAATTACACATAGTTCTAACGTTTCTATACTACTAAGATAACTGTATTGTTGATACGTATCTGTGATTGTTATATTGGACCTCATTTTTTTTAAGTATGTTAATGGTTTAAGACTTCACTGTTCAGCTTTCATGATTAAAACATATTTGAAACAGCCAATAAAGAACAGATATTTAATGCTGAATTTAGGAGGAAAGGAAGGTTTTGTTATGTCTTCCTTTTCATCAGCCTCATCTTCAATCTTCAGCATGTTAGCATTTTCCATTAAAAGCAATACTGGGGAGTGGAGATTAAAAGTGTAAATGTAGAAGAGTTGTCAGATGCCAATGAGGATAGGACTCTGCAACTCTGTTTTACAGAAGAGGGAATTTCAACAAGTTAAAATTCAGGAGGCTTCTAGGAACAAAACTGTATGGTGTTTATTAATGGCTGAACTTAGTTTAATCTACTTCCTCCTATGGAAGTGGAGCTGGAATAAGAGAGTGTAACTGCAAAGGAGTATGTCTGTCTCTTTGTTGTGCAGATTATTATAATCATGACCACTACTACTGCTATCATTACCATCATCATCATTACTGCTATGGTGGTGCAGTGGTTAAATGCCTGTACTGCAGCCACTCACTCAAAACCATAAGGTTGCGAGTTCAAGACCAGCAAAGGGCTGAAGCTCGACTCAGGCTTGCATCCTTCCGAGGTCGCTAAAATGAGTACCCAGATTGTTGGGGGGCAAATAGCTTACAATTGTAAACCGCTTAGACACTCCTTAAGGGTATGAAGCGGTATATAAATGAAGCTGTTTGTTTGTTTGCTACTACCTGTAAAGAGATTTATTTTCGATGCCATCAGAATTTACGGTGTACACTTCGCCCTCGGTATCTGTGGACTTACCATCCACGGATTCAAGTATCTGCAGATGGCAAGCCTGCATTGTCCCCCATGGTGGAGCTTGCATGTGGCTGCACTGCCATTAGAGATAATGCCCATCATTCCTAACGGTGGTGTGGCTGCATGCACTGACACCACTGGGGACAATGGGAGCTGTCCCTAATGGTGGCTCGGTCATGTTCACGTGCTGCCATTGAAATCCCATTGCCCCTAATGGTGGCACAGTTGTGTGTACGCACCGTCATTCGGAACAACAGAACTTGAGCAGCAGCAGATGATAGTATCTTGGGGGGGGGGGTGTCTGGAATGGATCCCCGGTGGATACTGAGGGCCACCTGCATTTTGCTGTTCAATATTCCAGTTCTATTTACTTCTGAATTTACCATAGAACCACAAAAATAATCATACAATCATAGAATTGGAAAGGACTATAAAGGCCGCCTAGTCCAACTGTTTCTCAGTGCAGGAATCGAGAAAAACTAAAACATTCCTTGGAGGTGGCCACCTACCCTTAAACAACAAACCTCCAATGAAGAAGAGTCCACCACTTCCTAAGATAATTTATTCCACTCTTGAATGGTTATTAAGAGCAAGAGGTTCTTCCTTGTGTTTAGTCATAAGATTGTATGCACAGGACTGTCTAACCATAAGATTGTATGTACAGCACTGTGTAAATTTACAGCACTATATAAATAAAATAATAATTATAATAATAATAATCAGAAATTGTAATTTGATCCCACTGGCTCATGTCTTAGGACTTTGTTGTTGTTGCTGCTGTTGCTGTGTGCCATCGAGTCATTTCTGACTTATGGCGACCCTAAGATGACCCTATCATGATGTTTTCTTGGCAAGATTTCTTCAGAGGAAATTTGCCATTGCCTTCCCCTGAGGCTGAGAGCATGTGACCTGACCTGTCCAAGATCACCCAGTGGGTTCCATGGCCGAGCTGGGAATTGAAAACTGGTCTCCAGAGTCGTACCACATTACCACACTCTTATAGTGCTGCTGTTCCACATTTACTGTTCTGTCTGCCTCCTGCTGCATTCTGAGGCTTGTAGTTCAATGAGCCCTAAGAGCTCTCTGGCTGAAAAGTCGAAAAACCAATTGGCTTCATAGCACTCCATTCACTTTCCGAGGGAAGATGGTCATCAAAGAATGCCTTTTGCTTAACAGGAAAAATCAGTTCAGCAAAAGGCATGCTTTGAGGACTATCTCCCCTTTGGAAGAGAACCAAAGTGCTGTGACATTGTGCAGAGAAGCACAGAGAAAGCCACTACTCTCCTGATCGGTTTTGCCATTCATTTCTCATGCTGTAAAGTCCAAAGTCTCTAGAACAAAAGAAAACAAGCTTGATCCATCTTTAGTTATTTTAAAAAATGCTACCATAAAAGCCAGTGTGGTGTCTCTCCAGGTACTACAACTCTGGAGATGAGGGTTTGAATACTTAGCCATGGCAACCCACGAGGTGACCTTTAGCAAGTCGCACTCTCTCGCCCTCAAAGGAAGGCAAATACAGCCCCCCTGTACAAAGAATTGCAAGCAATATCTTGTAGAATTTAGTGTAGTTGAGTACTTTTTGAGCAACTGGTTCTTCCTAAGCAAAACTGGCTGAATTTTACAAGTAGAATTTTTAGCGCAATTTATCAAATTTTAAAAACATTTTGTGTATTATTCTTGGGTATTTTTGCTGGAGGAATGAGCAAGTGGGGCTAGGTATGCTGAGAAACCAGCAGAAGTTCAAACTTTATGTGGGCTAGAAATCCACTATTATCCATATTTTCTGTTATTTCTCTTCTCTTCCCACCACCTTATTCTTTTCCACTAGTCTTTTCTCTACTTTTATTCACACTTCCCAACTAATCAGTTGCCCACCTTTACGAAGCACCTCTAGTCTCTCTCTTGCTCTTTCTCGATTGTTTGAAGAATCAGGAGACCTACAGCAGAAAGTAGGATACAAAAAGTATGATGCATGGAGGCCCTGTAGAGAAATGAATATCTCAATTCTCCACTTTCATTTCTGATTGTTGGGAAAGATTATAGAAGTCTGCAGCCTAGTGTCTACATATGATACTGCAAATCATAAAACAAAAAACACTGAATCCCATTGGCATGCATGCCAAATTTCAGGTTCCAAATCTAGGTTTGGTGGACGTATGGTAAGACAGAGGGGCATGCACATATTATTGTCTTATTATAAGATGTGATGAAAATTTTTAAAAAATTCTATTCTGCACATGTTATTTCTTTTTTAATGTTACCTTTAGCTAGTAAAATTTAGAAGGGATTTATTATTTATTTTAGTTACTTGTATATATTTAATTATTTTTTGAGGAACAGAAGAGCAAAGAGTAATTATTTTAAAACTTCAGTTCTTCTTTGTGGTCTCTGTGCCTCACACAAATTATTATCTTGTTTGTAATCAGCTATATGAATAGTTTTCAAATTAATAAAATTAAAAAATATATTATTCTGTGCCCACGTAAAACACTGCTCAAAACCCTCTAGAAAGTTATGTAAGTATTTTGGCAGTACCCTACCCACATTCAGCAACCCTATATAAGGGGCTTACTATCAAAACCTTTCCATCCGCCACTGTATCTGAATTGTGAAGAACTTTGGGATCTTCCCCTTTTGCTTAGTCTTTGGCTTCTTGGATACCAGCTTTGCTGTTTTCATTCTATTTTACCATCTAGCATTTGGCCATCAAAGCTACACTTGCTCCATCACTCTCCTTGGCCTTATTCTTAAGTTCCGAGACTAGGGCATTGAAAGAGAAGGCAACATTCTGGCAGATGTTCTGAGCAGGACATATAATTTGACAAACAAGTTGTATCCCCATCCCAAAGTACTGGAGTCAGTCTTCCATCAAACCAGAGCTGGATCTCTTTGTGGGCAAGAAGAATGTTCAATGCAAGCAGTACTGCTCTCAGGCTCATCAGGGGAAGTTGCACAGAGATGCCTTTTTGTACTACCCAGGAGGCCCAACATTACATGCTTTTCCACTCTTCCCATTTCCCACAAGGATGATCAGCAAGCTCCATGAAGACAAGGCCAACTGCATCCTGATCATGCCCCAGTGGCCCCAACAGTTATTGTTTGCTCTGCTTCTCCATCTATTTCAAATGGGCTACATTTGGCTTCCACTTAGACCAGATCTCCTCAGGCTGTACCTGGGCTGGTCAGGCATCTGGACCTCAATACCCTCAATCAGAACTTTTTAGGCCCTATGGGGTTCCTCCTTTGGAACCCAACATCACACATGTATTTGATTTCTTGATATCATGGCAACCAGGGGTTTATCCCTCTCTTTGGTCTGGGGTTGCCTTGGTGTGGTCTATGCAAACTGTCAGCTTCTTGATAACCCTCCTGCTTCCTTGATCCACTAGTAAAGAGGGCCCTGGACAGCTACAAAAATCTTCACGCTCAGATGCTGGGTCTGACTTTAAGGTGAAATCTCAAGCACAACCTGTGGGAAGCACTTTGATGGCCTATGGCCATTTCTGACCTCAAATGGTTATCCTGGAAGACTAGTTGAAATTGTGATGGCCAGATGGGCTGGTGAGCAATATGGTCTCTGGGTGGATCATCATATCCCTGCTTCCATGCTGACTAGGCCATTCTCAGACCCAACATCTCTTCCTGTCGAAGGTTCTGTCAGCCTTTCATTTGAACCAGGAAATTGTTTTGTCTGCCTTTCTGCCAAATCTCCCTTCAGACTCTGAGAAATGCTGGCATTGACTTGATGTATGGCCTTCTGATAGGACTGTGGCCTCTTGAGTCTCTCACAGACTTTTTTTTCCTTGAAAAAAGGACTACTTGTCTCATTGCAGCACTTTGCTTCCACCTGGCATACAAACCATCCCAAAAGGATCCTGCTGCTCATGTTTGAACCCATTCTATATGGTCTGTAGGTTGAACCCATTTTTCCTGGTAGGCGTGCCATTCGAGGACATTTGTTGTGTGAGCTCAAGGTCTAGGACTGATAATACCTTTGGGAGAGCTGTATTGCATTCCAGTTTGTCATGAATTTTCTTTTGCACTTTGAATACTGTTGTGTACTTATATGTTTCGGGAGAGTTCTATTCCTTGAAACCATTTCAATACCATTTGCTTGGTATTGCGTGGAAGGCATGATATTGAGGTTTCATGTTTGATGTTCTTCTTTTGACTTGATGTTCAGTAAAGTTTTGACTTATTTGAAATGACACTCCTACCTTCTCCTTGTGCATAGCTTGCTAGTCTTCCATTTGTATGAGGCAGAGAGACCATGAAGATGGAAGACAGGTTTAATATCTGTAACCTGAGATGAGTGGTCATCTGTGAACTCGCAGAACTATGCCCTCCTTCCCTTATTGTGTCCTGCTGCTACCTATGGAAGGCTGCATTGGTATTAATGAATTGGGGGGGATACTTATCAAATTTGCAGATGACACTAAACTAGGAGGAGTAGCTAATACCCCAGAGGACAGGATTAAAATTCAAAATGACCTGAATAGACTAGAAAGCTGGGCCAATGCTAACAAGATGTAATTCAATGCAGAGAAATGCAAGGTTCTGCACTTAGGGCAGAAAAATGAAATGCACAGATATAAAATGGGGGACACCTGGCTGAATGGGACCACATGTGAAAGGGATCTAGGAGTCCAAGTAGACCATAAGCTGAACATGAGTCAACAGTGCGATGCAGCAGCTAAAAAGGTCAATGCAATTTTAGGCTGCATCAACAGAAGTATAGTGTCTAGATCAAGGGAAGTAATAGTGCCACTCTATTCTGCTTTGGTCAGGCCCCACCTGGAATACTGTGTCCAGTTCTGGGCACCACAATTCAAAAAAGATGTGGAGAAACTGGAGCGGGTCCAAAGGAGGGCAACTAAGAACTGGGGATGTTTAGCCTGGAGATGAGAAGGTTAAGAGGTGATATGATAGCCCTGTTTAAATATTTGAAGGGATATTGAGGAGGGAGCAAGCTTGTTTTCTGCTGTTCCAGAGACTAGGACGTGGAACAATGGATACAAATTTCAGGAAAAGAGATTCCACCTCAACATTAGGAGGAACTTCCTGACAGTAAGGGCTGTTCGACAGTGGAACACACTCCCTCGGAGAGTGGTAGAGTCTCCTTCCTTAGAGGTCTTTAAGCAGAGGCTCGATGGCCATCTGTTGGGGATGCTTTGATTTGGAGTTCCTGCATGGCAGGGGGTTGGACTGGATGGCCCTTGTGGTCTCTTCCAACTCCATGATTCTATGATTCTATGGTTCTCATGGAACTGGCAGTTTTGGTGGCAAGCCCCTCAAATAGGATTGCTGGAGGTGGGCAGGGATACTGCCAAAATGCTTACATAACTTTCTAGAAGGTCCCAAATGGTGCTCTACAGGAACAGGATAACATATTTGTGTGAGGGCATAGATGACAATGCGAAGAACTATAGTTACAGGTAAGCAAGCTGTTCTTGTAATCATAATTTAAATTTTGGAGTTTAGCTTGCAATAACTAATTGCTTTTTTAAAAGTAATTTTTAAAAATAATTTAAAGTAACACTTTCAACATGCTACACAAGTATAGATGACTTTTTAAAGGATTGTATGAAATCATGGAGGGTAGATTTATCAGTGATTATGGTTGCATCCACACTGCAGAAATAATCAGGTTGACACCACTTTAATTGCCATGGCTCAATGCTATGGAATTCTGAGAACTGTAGTTTGGTGGGGCACCAGAGCTCTCTGACAGAAGTGAAATATCTCACAGAACTACAGTTTCCAGAATTCCATAGCACTGAGTCAGGGCAGTTATAGTGGTGTCAACCTGGATTGTTTCTGTACTGTGGATACAGCCTATGACAGTTAAATAACACATCTGTGTTTGGAGACAGAATGCCTATGAGAGCAAATTAGGGGGAACAGTCACCATCAACAAACCCTTATGAGCTTCCTCATCAAAGCTACTATAGAAAAGAAAATGCTGGATCAAAGAAGACCATCACAAATGTGGACTAGAATCCTTCTGTACATGTTTACAGAGAGTAAGAAAGAAAAGAAGGAACATAGTTCTTCGTGATGGGTGCAAAACTGAGTTTTAAAACAAAGTACAAATTTATTTTATTTAAGTAAACTTGAAATAGGCTGCCCTCGTTCATCAGTATGAGTGTATTTATAAATCTAGTAGCTATCAAAAATTGTATAGTCCGAAATTCAGCACAGAAGTAGGGCAAAACAGCCTATTGGACTGTGGCTAGGCTTAGCACCAATGACAATGATTATCCTGCTTTCTGAGTCTGTCAAGTGTTCCTGACTCAAGTTTTGGATCACTGGTGATTCAGATTCTTTTCAAGAATCTGGGAATCAATTAAGTATTATCAGATAAAATGACACATTCAAAGTTGTGTCACATTCTGTAGCTGTAGTCCTACCTATGACAATTTCATTCAGGTAGGGGAAAGATTCAAACTGGTAAACAATTAAAACATAATATGTCAGATAGTACTATAATTGAGAAAAAGAAATTTTGATTTGATTATAGATGTGGCACCCCATCGGGATAGTAGAAATGAAGACAAAGAGAAAGGAAATATTATTAAATGTTTAGATCTGGTACAAATTGAGATTTAGTGCCTCTGAGAAAAGAAAAGAAAACAGGAGTTCCAGTGGTAAGTAATTCCAAACAGACTGACAAAACACCTGAATGACATTGCCACAGACAGAATGATTATTGGAGTCGAAGGCTTTCATGGCCGGCATCCATAGTTTTTTGTGGAGCTTTTGGGCTATGTGGCCATGTTCTAGAAGAGTTCCTTTCTGATGTTTCGCCAGCATCTGTGGCTGGCATCTTTCTCTGAAGATGCCAGCCACAGATGCTGGTGAAACCTCAGAAAGGAACTCTTCTAGAACATGGCCACATAGCCTGAAAGCTCCACAAAAAACTAAGAATGATTATTCTTGGTTTCAGAGTGTACCAGATATTACCGACTGGACGTAAGCCAATTTTTATTCAAGAATCAGTGAGGTGTCACTGGATGGCATGGTGTGTCCCCATTATGCTATTGTGATCCTATTTATGTAGATTTCAATGATGTATCCCTTAGCTATACTTCCATTAACCTCTCCAGTAAGACAGGTCAGGCCCTGGTTCATTTAATTTCTGTGCAGCAGTTTGCCACATTGTTCTAGAACTTTATAAATGCACTGCTTTGTCTGTGTAGGGCCATGAGGTAACTGAAGTGGACTATAGGCAAGCCTTTGCCTTATATCTGTGCCATCTATGTTTTGCTAGATTGTATGCTTGGTAATGTTTTATCTTGAATAGATCATTATAATTTACTTGGCACTAAGTGTGGTTGTTGGTAGCCTTTGTCTGCAGGCTTGAAGACTTCCAATTTTACCGGTGGCAAAGAGGACCACTGAGTTTATTTTGAATGTCATTGTGTGTACACATGCACACATGATTCTATGATTCTAACATGTGAACACAAAGCATCCTGCTCATCTACTTTCGCCAAGGCAAATGGAAAGTGCTGAATGAAAACAAGGCGATGGTGCTCTCTACTGGCCAATTACCTTTTTAAGGCCCAGGTGGTCAATCCAATTTTCTGGTGACTTTAACTTCTTAATAACAGTTATATGCCATTGCCCTTGAAACTGTAAGAGCCAGTCAGAATCAGTCAATCCTTGGTTCTCCATAGTACCACAAATTTTCTCCTACATGAGGATCTTTCCTGGATCAAAGACTTGGAGTTTAGTGGATCCATTCTAATGACCACCCATTCCATTCTCCTTTCCATCCTCTACTCAGTTCTGCTCTACTCTAGTCTAGTCTACCCTACCTAAGCTGTTCCTAAGCTTGCAATTTTTTCAATTTGTCAGCGTAGCTGTGACTAAGAGTAGAAGATTGGTCTACAGACATTAGCAATCCTAAGAGAAGCATGAGATTTGAGTGAGTTTCTGTGGACCCTTGTTCCTTACTAGTTTCCTACCATGGAAAAAGAACAAGTGCTCACAGGGTTGTTAAAACCAGTACTTGTCCACTGGTTTCCCATTGAAAGTGCCTCTACCACTTGGTGACTGAATTTTTTTGTTCTGGGTGAAATTTCTTCTTCTGACAAGAAATGCTTGGCTCTTAATCTACTCATTCAAGTACTCTGAGCCCTGCATATAATGTTTGCTTTAACCAGTGGTTGTTCAGATTTGGACAGTATTATTTATTCTGTGGAGCTTCGATGTTATTCTACTTTTCCGTATGGCCAGCACAGCTATCCTTGGATATGTTTTCAGTATTATTTATGTATGAGAAACGTGTGAGGGAGAACAACATCAAAGGAGCAAACATAGATTGTTCATTGGTTTTGAATGCCTGCTTTCTTTTTCTTGGCCAGGAATGATTGGCTCAACATTCCCCAACAAATGGCCATGGATGGGATAATCATTCTGAGTAGGACTAAATCAGTGCTTATCTAGTTGTGGGCCAAAGTGTAGTCCTGGAGTGACATGTTCCTCTAGGAGGGTCAAGTTACTTTTTAGATAGGTCATAGATGCATCTACCCATTGTTTTGATTTTTTTTAAAAAAACTCAGTTTTTGCAAAACTTTGAAATCTAGCTTGGCTGCCTTTCTGGAATGGACTGAGAAAGATTGTTCTTTGTGGGTTTTTTGGGCTATGTGGCCATGTCATAAAAGAGTTTCTTCCTGATGTTTCGCCATCATCTGTGGTTGGCATCTTCAGAGAATGCTTATCTGGAAAGAGTTGGGTTTTCCTGTTTTTCAGCACTGGTAGCCAAACTTTCTTTACTTGCAGGGTTTCCTCTTTCCTATTGAAATTATCCAGGTGTTTGTGGATTTCAGTGGCTTCCTTGTACATTCTGACATGATAGATGTTGGCATGGTCCAGAATTACAGTGTTTTCAAACAGCATTTTATGCAGACAAGTCTACATAGGGACCACCAAACGCAGTGGGAAAACAAGAATCAAGGAACATGAGAGACGCTGCAGACTGGGTCAGCCGGAAAAATCAGCAGTAGCAGAACATGTTATAAACCATCCTGGGTGTAAAATGCTGTTTGAAAACTCAGCAAATGCATATGAGAAACCACCAGGGCCAGGGGCTTTCCCTAGCAGACAATGACCAATTAGCAGACACTGGTCTTCTTCTGCATATCCTCCCACCCATTAGCAACATGATTAGCATATGCAAATCACTCTGCGCCTCCCAGGGTCACACAGTATATATATGTGTGTGTATATATATATATATATATACCCAACTCTTTCCAGACAAGCATTCTCTGAAGATGCCAGCCACATATGCTGGCAAAACATCAGGAAGAAACTCTTCTAGAACATGGCCAGATAGCCCGAAAAACCCACAAAGAACTATGGATGCCAGCCATGAAAGCCTTCGACTTCACACTGAGAATGATTGTTTAAGGAGAACAAGTATAGAAAGTATAAAATCTACTGGGGGGGCATTTGAGACAGTCCTTGCCGCCACCACCCAAATCACTTTAGTTGTCCATTTCTAGCCAATTGTGAGTAAGTGTGTCTGGGATAGTTATAGCTGCAAGCAAAGCAGAAGGAATACACTTACCATGGAACTCATCTCATGAATAGATACCGTGTTTCCCCGAAAATAAGACAGTGTCTTATATTAATTTTTTCTCCCAAAGATGCGCTAGGTCTTATTTTCAGGGGATGTCTTATTTTTCCATGAAGAAGAATTCACATTTATTGTTGAACAAAAAATGAACATTTATTATATACTGTATATATATTTATATAGAAAAACTTTGCTAGGTCTTACTTTCAGGGGAGGCCTTATATTTAGCAATTCTGCAAAACCTCTACTAGGTCTTATTTTATGGGGATGTCTTATTTTTGGGGAAACAGGGTATGGTTGTCAAGGAGGAGAATATGCAAAGAGACTTTCATCTGTGGTCCTTTGCACAGTCAACTGCTCCACACATTCCCATGGCTTTTTACACTTCCTTTTGTGTTTTGATATGCTACTTATACTGTTTTAGTTGCATCTTTTCTGCATTATTTTAATGGTTGCCTAGGTACACCTCTTTACCACAAGCTGTTTGTTGAAGACAAAGGGGCTTATTACACAGCTTTTATAACACGACTTACCACTCCAAAACTCAAGCCTAATTTGGGTTGCGTCCTGGTTCTATTGCATAGCTTTTGTCTCCCAGTCCATCCTCTGAGTACAGCCCGTCGGCACCTCGCATCTCTTAACGTGCTTCCGTGGCCATTTTTCATAGTTGGAAAGCTCCTGACTTAGAAAAATGGCTACCAAATTGCATTAAGGGATGCGGCTGTACTTAGATGGCAGATTGGGAGACAAAAGCCTTGTGATAGGACCAGGATGCAGCCCAAATTAGGCTTCAATTTTGGAGCAGTAAGTTGCATTCTAATAGCTGTGTGATAAGCTCCAAAATCTGGACAGAAATCACTCCTCTGTCCCTTTCCACTGGTGAAATAGGTGAGAGAGGAGATCATTGCAGCCTGATGAAAAGTCCCAGATTATGTAGAGCTGGTTTTAAATGCCTCTGATCTCACCAGGACCTGACAGTAAGTATTCTGGGATAAACAAAATGTGTATAAAGAGAAGAGGAACACAATCTGGGACTTTCATGTCTTTTTAGCCAGTCAATGGGGCAAAACAGATGGGCAGGAAAAAGTGGCTTGAAGCTGTCTTTTCTGAAGCCCCATTGAAAACCCACCAACTGCACCGCCGGCTCCCAAGGCAGCTGGAGTGCTCATGACATGACCACATGACATGGCTTCAAGCCAGGAAGAAGTGAGGAAAAGCTGCTTCTTTTTGAAATGGTTTTTTTCTGCATAAGTTGCCTAGAGGGTACTTTCCTGCTGGCTTCAAGGCATGTGTCATCTAGATGCTGTGCCTTCAAGCCAGCCTGAAAGCACCTCCTTTTGCCTGTCTGTTTAGCCCAACGACTCCCAATAGCACTGCTAGCCAGGTAGTCCCCTGCCTCATATGACAATCTCTTCTGCTTCAGAAATGGAAGAGACAACAGTCATGTGGCATGAGATCACTGCCTGATCTCAATCCCCCTACACCCACATCAGACTGATCTGCATGCCCTAAGTAGGGCAATAATGAGAAAGAAGCAGACGTGGGGCAGTGTGGAAGGAACATGCAGCACCTACCAGTATTGAAGTGGGTACAATAACGATTACTTCAGTACCAGTATATCTCCATGTGCTTCAAAAACCTAACTGTTATGATGTAGAAGTCTGGTGTGAACCTGAAACAATTTAGGGTCAGGGTATTTTAAGGATTACTGCCTCCTCTATGGAACCTTGCTCATTTCTGGCATTCAGCTGGAGTGGACCATCTGGATTTTCTACTACCAGATAAAGGATGACAGATCAAATTAAGAGAAAGGGCTGTCTGTATAAGCAGTGCCCAAGTAAACAGAAGTCCTGGGCCTGAAAGATTTGCCTTGTGCCTTCATTGATGATCTTTCATTCTCATTCAAAAACTGTTCTTTTTAGGCGAGCACTTAGCTTTCATTTGACTTCTTAAGATTCCCTTTTGTGTTTTGTTATGCTATTTTATTGTACTGATACTGTTTTAGTTGCATCTTTTCTGCATTATTTTAAGGCTTCCTAGGTTTACCTCTTTAGCACAGGAATAAATAAAACAGGCAGACTTCACAGAGTCCCATTTTCTTCCTATTACCACATAACACTAGCTAGATATTAAGCTGAATGCCTCTTTATTGGCAACAGAATATTGCATAATTTTTATCACCATTTGTTTAAATAGTATAAATAATCTGCCAAGTTTTAATAGGAGTTTTCTATGAATAGGCAACAAGCCATGAAATATGGTATTTTCATCATGAACAACCCAGGAAATTAGCTAGTGTTGCCCTTGATTTGCATGAAATTCTGGCAAGTTCCAAGAGACTGAGGTGACATGAGTTTCCTTGATAGCCTTCCCCCAAGCTCACCTCTCTGTACTCCGTCTTCTTCCAGTACATAAGGATCTTGAGTTCAACAAAACAGAACACTGTCTACCAAGGCAGCATCTGTGTAGTTGTTTTACTGATTTTTTTTTTAAATGGGTTTGATCCTCAATCATTTCCTTCCTTTACTGGCAGAAATATGTTGCAGGGATAGGCACTCATACCCCAAAAGTGCTGAATCTGAATAGTTTTAACAGTGCTCAGTGATCCTCCTGAGTAATATTGGGTACTGCACCTAGTCTACAATAAATACCTCATGATCTTACTGTTCTTGTGATATCAGTTTCATTACTTCACTTGTGTATCATTTATATACATATGTTTAACTATTGCAAGAGAAGAGATGAAAAGAATATTAGTTATTATTAATTCATAACTGTAAAACAAGTTTCCTGACAGTCAGGGAATCTTGCAGGAAGAAGAATAATACATGAGTGAGAATCTTGCTAGACTGTTGTGAAGGAATAATTCTGTGCATAAAACATTTTTTCTGCACAGAAAGTAAGAATTTTAGCACAATAGAAAGACCACATGTTTTCCTACGGAGAATTATTCCTCCACAACATTTCAGGGCATTTGAATTTGGAGAGAATATTAATATTAATAATAATAATAATAATAATAAGTTTATTTTTATACCGCCCTTCCTAAGATCAGGGCGGTGAACAGTTAAACAATTAAAACACATATAAAAGTTAAAAACATCAGATATCACACTAGTACACTAATACACAATAATACACTAATACACAATAATACAGCCAGGAAAGCACAGTAAAAATAACAGCAATGCAATTATGGTAGGGATATAGAATAGCAGCAGGGGAGTAAGTCAAGGGTACGCAAGTTCAAAGAGAAAGGTTTTCAGTCCTTTTTTGAACACATTGAGGGAGGCAACTGAGCGGAGCTCCGCGGGCAGAGAGTTCCAGAGGCTAGGGGCCGAGGCAGAAAATGCCCTCTTCGCCGTTATTGACAATCTAGCCTCTGGAACTCTTAGACGTTGTTGCCCTGTGGATCTAAGTGTGCGGGGCGGATTGTATGAGGAGAGAACGGTAATATTTGTTTTCTTCCTAGTTTTGACTATATGTTAGGCTTACAGGCTAAGGTTTGGCCCTCTGTGACTAACAGCATATGGGGAGGTTTTTAAGGTCATCTCAAATTATGGGACAACACCTTCCACCATGCTGGGACACTTGTATAAATCACATGACAAGAAACCACATGATATACAGTTTGATCCTTCAATCTGTTGTTGTTGTTTTTTAAGTAAAGCAGCTACATAGATGTTGCCTTGGTGGACAGTGTTATGTGGACAGTCCTTATGTGTTAGAAGAAGATGGAATACAGAGAGGTGAGCTTGGGATGATAGGAATGCGCTTCCTCTCCTCTGCCTAGTTCAACTTCAGAAAGTGCCTTTGCTAGCCAGTTCTCTAGCTGCAGTGGAAGCTAGCTGACCTGGAAAACAACTGACACAGAAGCAGAAACAATGGAGGACGCTGTCAGAGAGCAGGCTTCTCCTTGTCATCTGTGGCAGAAATCAGGAAAATCCAGGTAGAGTCACCAGCAAATGGCTTTATTGGGCCCAGGGCACAGACATTTGGATTTAGGCACAAGCTAAATAAGCTGCAGTTTAGCATTACTACAAATTATAAGGAGGTTCTAGATTTTTTAAAAAAAATTCTTCCATGACATATGTGTTTGTGTTGTGTTTTGATTTGCTTTTACTAATGCAATGGAGCTACGTAAACATGACATAGCTTAGGAACTCAGCATTTCTTGGTGCAGTGCTGATTGGACCCCTCTAATGTCAATTACAATGGATTACTCTAAAAGCATAAGGTGGATCTCCTTAAGGAATTGCTATAGAATGGTTCCATGGCCAAGACGGGATTCAAACACTGGTCTATGACTTGGCCATGGAAACCCATTGGTTGGGCATGTCATGCTTTCTCAACCTCAAAGGAAGTGAAAGGTAAACCCCCTCTAAACAAATCTTGCCAAGAAAACTCTTTCTCCGACGATGCCAGCCACAGATGCTAGCGAGATGTCAGGAAGAAACTCTTCTAGAACATTGCAACATAGCCTGAAACCCCCACAAAAAACTATGGATGCCATAACTCCATAAACTCTATGATAGGTTACCCATAGGAAATGACTTGGAAGGTAAACAACAATAAGAACAACAAATAGAAGGCATCAGGTCCAGCCCTACAAAGTCATCCTTAATCAGAGCCCATTTAGCTCTTCTTTGCGATTGTACGCTATGCCAGGTTCAGTATGATCTTCCTAAATTTTTCTGCTGAAAGTAGGGGCAGCAGTGAACGGCAGCAAGGCTCAGCGGCACAATGGATATCAGGCCTACTCCCATTCTATACTCTGTAGCTGGGTTCTTGGTTTTGATTCTGGGCCCTTTGCTTCTCCCCTCCCCACTTTTCAGTGCTTCCAGAATTGCTGTTAACATCTTTTTTTCCCATATTACTTCACAGGATGCAAAACACCCCAGTACCTGACTTTCTGCGAAGGCTGCCAAGTGCTGCTACTGTAGCATGGGTGATAATAATTGCTCAGCAGGCAGCTTTGTTCTTGAGATTAGATGCCCTGTTCCACACACACAGGCCCAAACACACACACAGGCCCCCCTCCTCCTCTCTCCCATGCTTCCTGCCAGGCAGTGGACGCATCCTCCTGGGCTCTTCTTCCGCCTGTCCTTTTGTGATACTGCCACTAAATGAAGCAATTCCCCCCATACCCAACCACTCCACCGCCATCACTGACCATTCCCAGCTTCCTCAGCCAGAGCTCCTTGGCTTGGTCTGCCATCCTTCCGCTCTGATGTTCATTCCTCAAAGGCTGAATTTCTTCTTTCTTACCCATCACCCCCTCCCACCAAGTCAGTTTTGCACCAAACAAAAATTAAAGTGCAGGGAGAAAGCGGGAGGGGGTGGGGAAGGGAGAAAGGAAGAAAAGGCCCAAGAGGCTCCCCCCGCCTGGCCATTCCAATCAGGTCAGTGTTTCTTTGCCAATTAGGATGGATGCAATGCACATTATTAAAAATAGGTCTGTGGCCCCATCTGTGTTGATTATTGTCCTCTGTTTCCGTCCCCTGGCCAACTCTGTTAATTAATAAAGAAACTGTCAGGGAAGGGAAGTGAGGGACAGGCAGGGGGAGCAGGGACTTCCCTGACTGGAGCCTCCTGTTCAGAGAGTTCAAGAGAGAAATTGGACACTTGAATCCCTCTGTCATTTCCCATTGTGTGCAGTTCTCCTAATGATGTTGGGCTGGAAGTCAGCTCCCACCACCAGCTCCGACTGCATCTTTCATTCAATTACTGACCAACAAAAAAGAGAGAGAGAGAAGAGTTTCTTGCTGAGGAGCCCAACCAATGTGGCTTGGCTGCTCCATTTGCCCTGAATTGTTCTGGAGACCTCAAGGAAACAGCAGCTGCCCTCCTCAATAAATAACGGTATAGCTGCATGTGAGTGGGACAAGAAATCAGCCAAAGTGATGAGGCAACCAAGATATTGTTGCTTATAAGTGGGTGGTGATATTTGGAAGGGAATGCCAAAGACCTTTGCACTCATTTCTATAATGCAATATACCTCTTACTCTCACTTATTTCTTAGTCTTATTTCATAGTCTAACTTTTTGCAAACTTCCTGTATAGTCATATTGTATAGAAGCCCCTTGTTGTTATTTCAGGCATCTCAACACGAAGTCTTGGCCGTGATACATTTCTGTTGTCACAAGACTCTTCATTGCTTTGTTGTATACTTTTTTAACATCTTACCTTTCTCCTGTCCTTTCACATTTGCTGGCTCTTCCCCTTCCCCTTCTTTTCAGACTGTGACATGAGACTTCTACCGTCTCTTATTTGCAACCGAGAAATCTATTAGTCAGATCAGGTACATTCTGAAGTGCAGGTACTCAACACAGCAGTCTCCATTACCATGCCCTCAAGCAGAATCAAAAAATGTATGCAGCTATGTTCCTCTGTAATGTGTGTGCATGCTTACACTACAGTGTATTGCTCAGAATAATATATTTCCGCTGGGAAAACCCATCCTTGCCAGTCTACCCTGCAGCTACAGAGAAGATTGCACTAAAGCTCAGGAAAAGATAGGGAATCCTGGAGAAGGGGAAAGATGACATCAGTGATAATCAGTGTTCTAGTATTTAACCCTCTGAGCCCTGGTTCCACTACAATGCTGGCGCTGCCCTAGAAAAAGCATCACTCAGAGAGGAAGGGGAAGGAAAGGGATACTGAGACAGAATAAGCAGAGACGGAGATAGCTGAGGTTTGGAGAAAGTGAGAAATGAGAAAAACATCCAGGAGTAGAAGGGACTGGAAGAACTATAGCACCTGAGCTGATGGGATATTGATCAAAGCCAAATGAGAACTGGGGTTAGGAGGAACTGACATATCTTTATGGTATATCTCTATGGTCATACTTCCACTTATTTTCCTATTGGCAGAGAAAGCTCTCTCTCTTAAATACTGATATGAAAATATCATTATCTTTCTTTTTTGTCTTAACCAGAGGAAGTTATTTTGGTTCTAAATTACAGTCTGATGCTGGTGGTGGACTGGAACAAATTGATGCTTCCTGAGTCCAGATACCCAAGGTGGTCCTGTTCAGAGGAAAGGTAGATCATAGAATAAAATTTAACCTCCATTAGATGGGGGTCACACTCCACAAATAATGAGCTTCACAGATTATGGATTCAGCCTTGCACAGCTGGGAACAGCAGACCAATGGAACCCATTCCTGGAAACATTTGGTCTGGCCAGCATGACACCTGCCTTAGTTATACCCCATTTGGACCACATGTTCTTT
Organism: Urosaurus nigricauda; assembly: GCA_034509955.1. NCBI lineage: Eukaryota > Metazoa > Chordata > Lepidosauria > Squamata > Phrynosomatidae > Urosaurus > Urosaurus nigricauda. The sequence goes on from JAOEGL010000003.1 coordinate 155,968,649, forward strand.
GTGGGGCTGCCTTTGAAAGCTGTTCAGAAACTTCACCTAGTGCTAAATGCAACAGCTGACTTAACAGAGATGACATAACTCCCCTGCCACAGCTGCTTCTGTGGTTATCAATCTGTTTCCAGGCATAATTCAATCTGTATCTTATGACCCAACCATACATGACTTGGGACCAGACTATTTGAAAGAACATTTTCTCCCCTACAAGCCTGTTCTGATATTCATTGGAGGGGACTCTCTTTGAATCACATTTGGGAGAGACGTGAAGGAGGAAGGCTTTCCCAGTGGCTGCTCCTAGACTCTGTGTCTCACTTGCCAAGAAAGCCAGGCTGGCCCCTTCTCCGCTCTCCTCCTGCCTTTGGTATTTAAGCTGTCTTGCTGCCAAATGGGTTATAGCTAGTGAATTGATATTTCTTATTAATATGCTGTTGATTTGTATTAATACCTGTTATATTTCTTACAATACATCTTCACTGAATAAGTCTCCAGACCATTTCAAAGAATATAAGATAAAAGAAAAAGGAAAAAAAACATACATAGTTAAAACTTACATAAAAAGAAGTCTCTATAAAAACCATTTAAACGAGGGTTAAACAAGAGTTAAACAGGAAATGTCCTGTGAGAAACATAGGGCATTTCCGGTTTAACTCGTGTTAACTCTCGTTTAAATCCTGTTTACCCCCTAGTGTGATAAAGTATATAAAAGGCTCACCTCCTTGCAAAAGTAGAGACAACTTCATCCTTTTCCCTTAAATTTCTGAGAATGGGAGCCAAATATTATTATTATTATTATTATTATTATTATTATTAATTATCCTTTATTTATATAGCATTGTAAATTTACACAGTGCAGTACATACAATCTTATATATAGACGGCTCCCTGCCCTCAGGCTTACAGTCTAAATATTGCTCTCTGATGCCATCATATAATTGACAGTGCAGCAGATAATGTGGAAGATCTTCAACTATAGATGCCCCCAAAATACAAAGTCTATTTTTAAAAAAAGGGATACCCTGGTATCTTCCTTGAATCACCCTTGAATCCCTTTGCTCAAAGCAAAGGTTAGCAAAAGCCATCTGATGTTCTCTTTTCATAGGGAAAAACAGATATTTCTCTTCCTGGAAGAGTGTTTTGGCCCTTGATAACCATTTCAAGGATTTTACTGAGGCCAGAGCCACTAGATCTGTTATATTTGAATTTGTTTTATCTGAAACAATTGTATTTGTTTTCTTTGAATTTTAATACTGTTAAATGCTTTGAGTGCATATTTTGTCGGAAGTGTGCTAGAAGAAGTAATTAACATCATGTCTGACTTACTGCCCATACTGCAACTTTTAAACTCTGTCTTCAACTTTTTGATCTGCACAACACAGATCTTATCAAAGGTTTTCTTTATTGTCTCTATTGTATTTATTTGATATTTTATATCCTCCTCCACAAATGGGACTCAAGACATCTTGCAATAAGATGTTTTTGTGGAAATCAACAAAAATGAATGCAGGCATAAAATTTTAAAAGAGAATATAAAACACAAGCAAGCAAAATAGAAATAGAGCTCCCATGCAGCTAAAAATATCCTTCCACAGCAATGGAGGTCAACTGCCAAATGCCTATCTAAATCCCTTATCTGCCAGTGGAAAGAGAGTAGGGCAAGAGCCAGCCTAAGACTCCCAAAGTTCCAGAGAGCTTCGGACTATGGGGCATCACGTTCTAGGAATAGCTAAGGAGGAAGAAGTATGCAGAGAATCCAATGGCCCTGACAACAGTAATGGGGCCTTTAAATAAGTCTTCCAGTATGTGTTTTTATTTTTAAAAATTCTAGCAAGATTAGTCACCTGATTGTCTAAAGGTAATTGAGAGAAAGTTCAACCCTGACCTCACTTCCCCTCTGTAAGGAGCCATCAGGCTTGGGGAATCCTGTTCCCTTCTCCATTTCCAGTTCCATTTTTATTTTCTCCTTCATCCTTTATCCTTTTTATCTTCTTTATTCTGTCCAGAGCATCATCATCATCATCATCATCATCATCATCATCATCATCATCATTCTTTCCCTCCTCACCCCAAGGCTTGAGGCAGGGTACAACGTGCCAGGAAAAAAAACCCACATAAAACCAACAGTTAAAATACAGTACTATAAAACCATTTAAATACAGTCATGTTCTTGTTGTTGTTGTTGTTGTTCACCCTTGAGTCAACCTCAACCCATGGCGACCCTGTAGATGAGACATCTCTACTACCCTCTGTCCATCACTGCTTTGCTCAGTTCCTGCAAATTCATACCCGTGACCTTCCTAATAGAGTCCATCCATCTAGCATGCAGCCTTCCTCTCTTTCTACTTCCCTCCACCTTTCCTGGTATTGTTGTTTTTTTCCAATATGTTATGCCTTTTCATGATGTAACCAATGTCTAGTCATCTTGACTTCCAGAGAGATTTCTAGTTTGATCTATTTAGCACCCATTTGTTTGACTTCTTGGCTGTCCACGGTACCCTCAGCAATCTTCTCTAGCACCACATTTCAAATGAATTGATTTTCTTCCTATCCACTTTCTTAACTGCCCAGCTCTAGCATCCATACATGGTAACTGATAATACAATGGTGTGTACGATTCTAACTTTTGTGCTCAGTTCATGTAACACATTCTTTAAGCACCCTTTTCCTTTTCTAAGAAGACTGAGGTAAAGAATATGTTGAGTAGTTCTGTTTTTTCTCTGTCCCGTTAGCATTTTGCTATCTTCTCCACGCAGTGGCTCTGCCATTTCCTTATTTTTCCTTTTGCTATGGACATATCCAAAAAAGCCCCTTTTGTTCCTTTTCTGACTTTACATGTGCTAGCTATTTGTTTGAATTCATCTTTGGTGATTTCCCCCTTTTTCCATTTCTTAGACATGTCCCATTTAAAACTTAGCTCAGTTGAAAGTTCTTTAGTCATCCATCCTAGTTTCTTGAAAAACCTCCCATTTTCCCTCCTCATTGGAACTGTTTGAAATTGTGCCTTCAGTATCTCCCTTTTGAGAAACTCCCATCCATCCTGAACTCTCTTTTCTTTTACTATTCCTGAGAACAATTCTCTCCCCATCCAAACCCTCCTCATGCTCACCCAAGACACAGTAGGTGCATGTGGCTGAATCTGTAGTTTCTTTTGTCATCCATAGTGACATTATGAGCATGTACCAATTGCAGGAAGGGAATCAATACTGCTCACATGTACAACCCTCTGTATGTATGTCTACTAAAGTGAGGCATTCAAGTGTGGCTTATTCCGAGGAAAAGTGTCTGTAGCTGTAGAGGTGGCCTTCTCCCCTCACACCTGATATGGCTCTCCTGTGGTCCCAGTCCAGACTATGATGTGTCCAGGAACACCCTTAATTTCTACACCTCCGTCCCTCAGTTTCCCTCCACTACCAAAAAACCCCACTGCCTCCCATGCCACTTGTCTTCCTAGTGGAGACCTTTGTGAGTACTTCTATATACTTGATAATAAGGCAGACCCTCAATTTACCTGGAAGAGTTCTTAAACCAACTGGTGCATAAATTCCCACCCACTTGATCCTTTATTTGAAAAGTGTTTGTTTTGTTTATTGGCTCATTTTCAATATTTCACTACAGGAGCTAATTCCAGTGACAGATTACTTTGTTTTCATTGCTGTTAGAATATTATACCTTTTACAGTTCAAGAATAATCAGATGGATAATGTGTAGTTAAATTACAATCTGTCCTTCATATCCGCAGGGACCTTGAGTCCCATTGATTTCAATGGTGGGCACAACATGCTCGCAGCTGCTATTGCAGCTGCGTTCATGTGCCCCCATTGAAAGCAACAGGGCTTGCCATCCACAGGTGCTTAAATCCATGGATGGCAAGCCCATGGATATTGAGGGCCCAGTGTATTTCAAATAATTTTTTAAATTAATTTAGCTCTATTTAAATTATAGTCCTTATTTCTAAATCTGTACCTATAAATATGAACTACCATATGCAAATTCTGTACAAATGAATGTCTCCTCTTTTATAGTAATATATTTATAGTAATATATTATAGAAATGTATTTCCTTCTTTTGATGATGCACAAGTATATCTATACCAATAGAGACTGGATTCCATGTATAGAGTTCAGGCAGAAGACAGGTTGTCAAGGGAGAAGGGCTTGAGATACTACAAACAGTTTGCCTTTTGTGTGTAGCTGCTCTATCACTGGTTGTAGGTTTGGATTCTTCACCTCCTGTCTTCCTTTGAAATTGAACTTTGAGATAGCAGCAGCCTGCCAGACGACTTGTGCAACATTCTCCTATTTTATGCAAGGTGCCCCTCCTCTTTAAAGGGCTGCTCTGACTACTTTGCACTGTAAGCATTTAAAAATAAATTTTGTTTTTACTTTGTCACCATCATTTACACAAGTCAGGGATGGATGCATAATCTAGTATCACTGTTATGAATATTATTTGATATATAACCTGAAGATAGGGCCAAACTACCTGGAGGACGGAGGCCTAACTTTAGGCCCCTGAAGACCCTGTCTGCTGAAATCTGCTAGAATTAAGCTAGCACATTAGACCTCAGAGATAATCAATGGCTCTCTGAGAGAAGGATGTATTCCCTCCTGTCATGGGGTTTTCTGAAGATGACAGTGTTGATCTTGTCCAGTGGGTTTCCATGGACAAGCGGGAAGTTGAATCCTGTTATCCAGAATCATAGTCCAATACTCAAACCACTATGCAGCACTGGCTTCTGTGGCCCTGAAACAGGAGGACAAAAGTTATGAATGCAGAAGAACATGCAAAATTGCTGTTTTAAGCAGAGGAAACCTTGCAATGCATGAACTGAGTTTATAAAGGTTGAGGGGGAAAGGGGGAGGGGGAACCAAAAAAAAATACAAACATGCTGTGCTGTGCATACGTATACATGCTGTGTTCATTGATATGTATGCACAGCATAGCATGAATAATATAAATTTTATATTATATAATTTGTTGTTAACTGCCCTCAAATTGGTCCTGACTTTATGGATGAGACATCTCCAAGTCCCACTGCTTCTCCACTGCTCCACTGCTCCACTCAAGTTCTGTAGATTCACGTCCATGACCTACCTCCCTGATTGAGTCTATCCATCTGGGGTGTGGTCTACCTCTCTTTCTATCGCCCTCCATATTTCCAAGCATTTCTGTCTTTTCGAGTGAGTCATGCCTTCCCATTATGTAGTCAAAGTATAAAAACTTCAGTTTTGTCATCTTGGCTTCCAAGGGAAATTTTGTTTTCATTTTGGCTGTACATGGTATCCTCAGCACTCTTTTCCAGCACCACATCTCATTTCAAATGAGTTGATTTTTCCCTCTACCTATTTTATTCACTGTCCAGCTCTAACATGGTGACGGGGAAATACTATGGCTTCAACAATTCTGACTTTAGTGCTCAGTTGTATGTCTTAACTGTTTATCATCTTCTCTAGTACTTTCATAGCTGCCCTTCTCATTCCTACTCTTCTTATTTCTTGGCTGCAGTCACCATTCTGATCAATGTTTGATCCTAGGTAAAGGAACTCGTTAAATATTTCAGTTTCTTCAAAGTCTTTGTTGAATTTATGTAGTTCCTTTGTGGTCATTATTTTTATTTTCTTTATGTTCAGCATTAAACTTGCCCTTGCACTTTCATTTTTGACCTTCGTTCCAATCCAAGTCTGTGATGTTTTCCACTAGTAATACGGTGTAATCCACATATCTAAGACTATTGAAATTCCTTCCTTTTATCTTCACTCCTCCTTCTTCTCAGTCTAAACCTGCTGCTTTATCACACTAGGGGGCAAACAGGATTTAAACAAGAGTTAAATGAGAGTTAAACAGGAAATGCCCTATGTTTATCATAGGACATTTCCTGTTTAACTCTCATTTAACTTTCATTTAAATCCTGTTTGCACCCTAGTGTGATAAAGCAGCTAGTGTTCTTATGATGCTTTCTACATTCAGGTTGAACAGGTAGGGGGACAGAATCCTTCCTTGCCTGACCCATTTACATTTATATAATTATTTACAATTACTGTGAAAGCAAAATATCTTTCTCAGATTAACTTAAAAGTACAGCTTTCTCTGAGATTCTAAACTACCTCACTATTAATTGATGTTTTCTTCAACCTGTCACTTCCAGGCAGGATAGCTACAATTAAAATGAGTGTAGTGCCCAAATTAATGTTTCTGTTTATTAATCTCCCAATTGACATTGGTGTTAGAGGTTTTAGTGAGTGGAATAAAGAAATCAAAAAATGTATTTGGAGCTAGGGAAAAAACGAGAATAAAATGGGATATCCTTTTGGATACAAAATTAAGGGAGGGGTGTGCCTTACCAGATCTAAAATCATATCATAATGTGGCTTTTATCTTATGGCCACAAGAATGGTTGAAATTTTAAAAATACAAAACTTTTGAATCTAGAGGGCCACAATCTACGTTTCGATTGGCATGCATACCTATGGTATGACAAAATTAAAGCCAATAGAGATTTCAATAATCATGTGGTAATGAGATGGCTTATAAAAGTATGGACTATACTAAAAAAAATTATGACAAGATCCCCTCTACCCAGGAAGCTTTCTTTGGCAGAGGGGAGAAAAAGAAAAATTGGTTAACCTACAAAGATCTACTGGTCAAAACAAAGGACGGCAACTGGGAGATAAAGTCAAAAGAGGAATTGGGGGGAAAAAAACACTTTATAACATACAATGGTTCAACTATTGGCAAATTAAAACAAAATTACAAAAATTTATCAGCTATTAATGACTAGGAAATTCAAATCTTTATAAATAAACAAGACTGTGATTAAATGTGTGATAGAAACAGGGCACAATATCGAATTAGAGAAATGGGAAAGTGCAGGAAAGAAAACGGAAAAATTCATGGCATCCGAGAACTTAAAGGAAAATTATATTAAGTTAGCAAATAGATGGTACTATACCCCACAAAATTATATAAGATTTCTAAGAAAAACAGTAAAAAGTACTGGAAATGCAAAAAGGAAATTGGGTCACTGTTCCACATGTGGTGGAACTGCAGAATTTTTTTTAAAAAATGGTATAAAATCCATACTACCATCCAGGAAACTTTAAATATAAAATATGACCTCTCTCCCAAGTTATATCTACTAAACATCACAGCAGTGCTTAAACAGAAGATGAAAAGAAACACTGGAAGGTTATACATAATCACTGCTGCTTGAATTATAATTGCGAGAAAATGGAAATTCACTGATTTACCCTTGATGGAAGAATGGAAGTTCTGATGGAAGAATCATAACCCAAGATATGAAATAAATAGATAGTCTATCATATATGGTAAACCACAAACCGATATCTAAATAGGAAGAAGAATGGGAGCCATGGGAAAAGCTATGGAAGGATGGTATATAAGAATATTTGCTAAAATAACTAAGAAACTATATGTACACTGCAGATGAACTCTAGGGAGTGACTGATTTATAAGTTAATTTGCTGCACAAGTTGTGTATTAATATAATCTGTTAATAGATAGAGAAATTCTTTATAAAGGTCTTTCACTGCAACAAATATATGTAATTTAGGATTTAATTTTCAAAGAGATATATAACATATATATATAAGAATGTAATGACATGATAATGGAAAGAATGTATGATATGTATATGGGGAAAATAATTTTGAAGAGTTTTTTAATAAAATATATTGCAGGCAAATATTGTAATCATACAATAAGATAATGACAACAATCAGAGTAACAGCAATTTAATACAAGAAGGAGTTCCTTCTGGGAGATATTGTTTTTGAAAGTCTTATAAATAGATACAGTTGAAGCCATTCAATTAAGAAGATACAGTAGGAAGATAAATGTACTGATAATCCCTTTTACTTTGCAAACTGGCAAGTTAATTATTGTTTAACCTTTTTATATCACAAAAATCAATATATCAATGAATGATTTATATATTGTAAATTTATATAAAAAGTAAATTAAAATTATTGATTGATGTTTTCATTGATTGTATTCATATGCTGCCTTTCTTCCTATTTGGGACGCAAAGCAGCTCACAAACAATAAAACTAAATTATCTAAAAGCACAACAATGAAATTAAAACACAATTAAAAGGTTGCCATTTTAAAATAATACACTAAGCAATATAAACTAGAACATAGGACAGAGACTTAGGCTTTGCTCTGGTGCCACAACAAACAACAGTTTCTAGAATTCCATAGCACTGGTCATGACAGTTAAAGGTGTGTCAAACTGGATTATTTCTGCACTGTGGATGCAGTCTAGGACACACAGCAATGGATTCAAACTACAGGAAAAGATTTGTTGCCACTGGATGGTAGAGTGGATTACATTTAGAAATAAGAGGATGTTAACATTAGACGGTTCAATCTTGATTTTCAGTTGGCATGCCTACTTGTGGCATGGTAAAACAACAGCAAATAAGATTGTCCAGGTAGAGGATATGGTCAGAGAGGCAGTTTAGGATGCCAATATTCCCAACCGGACTTAGATTTTATTGAATGACATATAAGTTACAAAGGATGGTTGTGATTACATAAAGCTTCTGGTGGTTTGTTTAGGAAAATATGAGGAGTGATACCATGAGTTATCATACTGGGTAGCACCAGCCCTAGTGACACCACTGAATCATAGTGCTTTAATTGTGAATTGTGAAAGAAAGACTCTCAGGAGTTTATCACACGGGAGGAATTTCTCCCAATTTCGAATGGAGCCAATTCGAAATTCACATAAATTCGCTACTTTAGCAAATTTACGTGAAATCTAATTGCATTCGGAATGCGTTCAGAATGACTTTCCATTTCCTGAAAATGACCCCCATTGCCCGAAATTGTGTAAGATACTCTTATACACATTAACATAAAACCTATTATTGCATTCGGAATGACTTCTCTTTTGCCCAAAATTGCATGAGATACATTCATACACAATTATGTGAAACTCCATGATTGCGTTCGGATTGCCATTGCATTATACCCCCAAATTCCATCGTATGATAAACTCCTCAGTGTCTCACACACACATTTTTCTCTCTGTTTCTTTCTCTCTGAAGACATAATACTTCACCTCCGTAGTTCATGATTTTTATTATGCTTCTGTTTTATTGTTTTATTGCTAGAAGGGTTTTTTACTGCAAGAATTTAATTACTTCTATTATGGGGAGGGTTGTATTTCTGGATTTTAAAGTTTCATATTTTTTTATTATTTTATCTTTATTTTTATACTTGCATTTATACTTGAATAAGTAGACCTTATTCAGGAAATTAAACTTAAGCCCCTTGTATACTTGTATGTTCTAGGTATACATTTTGAGGGACAAGCCACTGGAAAGATCACAGAACCCTAGAGCTGGAACCAGGTATAGGAAAAGGCAGAAGAAAACTTGGAGAAACTCTTACAACAAAGAAAACATTATAAAATTTCAAACATATATGAACTGTTCTTGAGGTGGGTATATGGAACAGGAAGTTGTTAAAGAAGCTATGGTAAGATGGGCACAAGATTTGGGTCAAAACATACCGATCGAGCAATGGGAAAGAAATTGGACTAAGAGACCTAAATATACAATGAGTACGGACTTAAGAGAAAACCTTCTAAAGATGCAGTACAGGTGGCATTGGACTCCAGCAAGGTTAGCTAAAATATATAAAACGACATCTAATAAATGCTGGAAATGTGGTAAATCGGTGAGAACTTTTTTATATATTTGGTGTATCTGCAAAATTGTCAAAAAATATTGGTTGGAAATTTATGACACCATAAAAGAAATTTTAAAATATAAGCTTAACTTTGACCCCAAGTTTTTCCTGCTGAGTTTGATGATGGATGATAAACTGGAGGAAAAAAAAGAATGGAAAATTACTTTTTTATTTGTCTGCCACTACTAGAGTGACTTTGGCAAGATGGTGGAAGAAGAAGGAAACTCCCTGTATAGAAGAATAGCTAGTGAAATTAACGGAATATATAGAGCTAGATAAACTTACCTGTTTAAGCAGAAGGAAACTGGGATGAGATCAAAGAGGACTGGTCCCTATTGACAGCATATCTAGAAAAGAAGGGGAAAATATTTAAAATGTAATTTACAATTTAGTTACTATAGTTAAAGACATAGCTAGTTCAGTTCAGAATATGAGAAGTAAGCATTTCAAAAGTGGATACGTTGGGACCTTAGATACCCTTATTTTTACTTCAAATAAGTTCTATTACTCAATACTATCCAAGTTTATTTTCTTTATAGACCTATTTATATATATATATATATATATATATATATATATATATATAAATTATAACAGAAATACTTTAAATAACATGATGAAGATCAAAATAAAATTCCAGGAAGTCACCTGTTTACCTTTATTTATTTTCTTCTTCCCTTCCCCCTTGTTCCTATTCCCTTTCCCATATCCTTCCCTATCTAGATATCTTTTCTTTATGTTATCTTATTGATAGGTATTGATTTCCTTTTTTTTCCTTGTTTGCTGATAGTCTCTAGTGTATGATTATTTGTAGGTTGATTGTATGTAATGTAGTGTATGTAATGTATATATGGTTTGTATTTTATATTGTTTGCTTGTTGTTTTCTATTTCAGTAAAAATTATTTTTAAAGAAAAAAAAAACCTAGAGCTGGAAGGGGTCCCTGGACCTGAAGTCTGTGGACCCCTCCAGGGGGGGGGGGGCACTATCTTCTCACGGGGAGTTTACAAAGGCTTGATAAAATGTTTTCAGCTTTTAACTGTAAAAGCTCATAACATTTCTTAAAATGTAAGATAAAAGATGGGAAAGTAAGAAAAAGGAGCTGCTCTGGCGCCTTCCCTTTCCCCCTCCACCTCTTGTGATTGGCCATTGTTTCATGCGGACACACTGGCCTTCTCTTCTGCTGCAAATCTGCAATTGGCTGTGGAGATGGAAAATGGCATGCATTTGATGCATGCCAACACATAGAATCATAGAATCACAGAGTTGGAAGAGACCACAAGGGCCATCCAGTCCAACCCCCTGCCATGCAGGAACTCCCAATCAAAGCATACCTAACAGATGGCCATCCAGCCTCTGTTTAAAGACCTCCAAGGAAGGAGACTCCACCACACTCTGAGGGAGTGTGTTCCACTGTTGAACAGCCCTTACTGTCAGGAAGTTCCTCCTAATGTTGAGGTGGAATCTCTTTTCCTATACCTTGCATCCATTGTTCTGGGTCCTGTTCTCTGGAGCAGCAGAAAACAAGCTTGCTCCCTCTTCTATGTGGCATCCCTTCAAATATTTAAACAGGGCTATCATATCACCTCTTAACCTTTTCTTCTCCAGGCTAAACATCCCCAGTTCCCTAAGGCGGTCCTCATAGGGCATGGTTTCCAGACCCTTCACCGTGTTAGTCGCCCTCCTTTGGACACGCTCCAGTTTCTCTACATCCTTTTTGAATTGTTCTGCCCAGAACTGGACACAGTATTCCAGGTGGAGCCTGACCAAAGCAGAATAGACTGGCACTATTACTTCCCTTGATCTAGACACTATACCTCTATTGATGCGCAGAACCTCCCCCTGGGGGGGGGGGGGGTTGGACAGTTGAACCAGTTGAATAGGCCAGTTTAGGTTCTCACTCACTGGAGGAGCTCCACCCTTTCCTCTTCAGTCCTGCTTGGCCGCTCAAACAGCACCCGTCAGAGCCTTACATGCCATGAGCAAAAAAAAGGGGCACTCCTTTCACACACACTCCAGTCCTTCTGGGCTAGAGCCATCTAAACTGCCTCTAGTTTAGATGGGCAGTGAAAAGAGCATGTAGACGTCTATACTTCATTCTTTATTTGCTCACACTACTTGCAAGGTGCAGCTTGTGCCTCCTTTCTCTATGGATAAGCCATGTTGGTTTCTGCTATCAAGAGGCTGAAGATGGTGTCAGTACTGCAGAAACTCAAGGATAGTGCTGTAATTGGTGGTGCAGTGGTTAAATCCCTGTCCTGCAACCACTCACTCAAAACCACAAGGTGGTGAGTTCAAGACCAGCAAAAGGGCTCAAGCTCGACTCAGGCTTGCATCCTTCCGAGGTCGCTAAAATGAGTACCCAGATTGTTGGGGGCAAGTAGCTTACAGTTGTAAACCGCTTAGATACTCCTTAGGCTGTATGGAGCGGTATATAAATGAAGCTGTTTGTTTTTCTACTGCCAAACGGTCAAGAATTTCCTTCTAATATTCAATCAAAATCTCTCCTCCTTTAACTTAAAATTATTAGATTTGGTCCTACTCTTTGTGGCAACAAACCTTAACCTGCCTCTCAGTGACAGCCTGTTAAATATTAAAAGAGTGCAGTCATGTCTTCCGTCAGGCTTCCCTTCACCTGGCTGAATATGCCCAGCTTTTTCAACTTTTCCTCATATGATTTGTTCTCCACATCTCTTATCATCTTTGTAGCCCTTCTCTGAACCTGCTCTAACTTGTATATATCCTTCTCTAACGAGGCACCAAGAATGGAACACAGTATTGGAGATGAGGCCTGACTAGTACAGAATATAGGGAGCCAATTGCTTCCCTTGACTTGGAAACCATGGTTCTATTAATACAGGCTAAAATATTATTTGTCCTTTTTGCTGTAGCATCACTGCTATAGCATCAATGAATGCTGCACATAACAGCAGAGCAAAACCCTGTTTAACTTTTCTAAGGAAAAGTTCACAGTTACATTTCTCAATAGAAGCCAATGGTACAACACATTAACATTAGTGCGCTGAGAAACACTACAAAGACCCTGAAGCCCAGGTTATACAGAATTGCACACATTGTTCTCTGTACTCAGCTAAGTATCACCCAACCTATAGATGTGCATTTGATGTTTGTGATTTAAATGCAGAATTTTGCATTTGTTTTTGTTGAATCAGTGGCATCACGAGGAGGAGTGCACACCACACTGGGTGACACCCCAGGGGCAGCAGTCCAGCTGGACAGGAAACAAGGCAGCCCCCCCCCTTCTCTCCCACAGCAGATGACACCAACCCTAGGGACACCACTGTGTTGAAATTCATTCTATTAGTTTCAGACCAATTTTCTGGTTTATCAATGTCTTTTTCAATTCTGTTCCTCCTATCTTCTAACATGTTAGCTACCTCTCCCAGTTTTGTACCATCCACAAACTTGATCAAGATTTGTTCCATCCCATCATCTAGGTCATTAATAAAAATGTTGTAGAATAAGGACCCCAGGACAGGACTCTGCAAGACTCCACTCAAGACCTGCCTCCAGTCTAAAGTACACCCTTCGCTGAGAATCATAGAACTGGGATCCCCCATGTAAGAGAAGTGCTTTACGTGGACTCCAGCATATGCTGGAGGTCCATGCCAGAAGAAGTCTCATCACCTCCGGAAGAGGTGCACACGCACCTCCGTGGGCACAAGCCCCATTGAATGGGGCTTGAGCATCTGCGTCCATAAAGACAGTAGCCTGACTGCTTTGAAGGAAGCAGCATTATCTGATGCAATTCCATTTACAGAAGAAAGTAGGGAGCAAAATATATGGAAGAATGTGTTACTTTATAGGTTATCGATGCCAAAGGAAAGATTTCCTAATGCTGAAATTTTTAGCAGTATGCATGCATACACTGACAAGGGCTTTGCTGAAAATCTTAAAGAGATTAAGATTTCTTTATGAGATTGTGACAGTCCAAGGTTGTGTTTTCATGAGTGAAATCATGCACTGCCTTTGGAAAGGCTGTAGGCTGAATGAAACACCTAGAAACAACAATTCACCATCCAGCTACTCATGGCCTGGCAGAACGTTCCAATGCTGTTTTGAAAGACATGATGAAACCCTATATACAAGATCACTCAAACAATTGGGATGAGTAGCTAAGGTTTTCTGCTTGCTGATATGAAAAGGAAGCTCCACAGGATCCACAGAATTTCCTTCCTTTGAATTAATATTTTGGAGGAAAGTAAGAGGACTACTGAAACTTGTGAAAAGTTCATGGGAGGATAAGCTAAGTCCTCAGTAGTGCAATATAGAAAATAGTTCAGAAATAAATTAAATGTGATGATACAAACAGTGTAGCAAAATCTTAGCCTATCTCAGAAGCAGCAAGGTATATGGTATGATAGGAATGCACAGGCAATGTCCTATGAAATAGGAGACTTACTGGTGGCCTCTTGCAGGAAACGTAGCAAATTGAAGGCTAGTTGAGAAGAAGCCTTTGTCATAAGGGATATTCAGCAGTCTGATTTATACCATATTCGTAGGTAACACCGATTGGAACCAAGTTGTACATGTCAACCTGTTCAAGCTATGCAGAAGCAGTGTGTCCTGGGTATCACAGGTCACTGTACTCTCTGAAGGTAGCTTTGATTTATCTGATATGTTGGAGGAAATATGCAAAAACCTGACACAAAATGTTCACGTACAGGATGAATCCAAGAAGAATCAGTATGTTCAAACATTGTAGAGACACTGGGAACCACACTCCCATAAAACCAGCATCATGTGGAGTAAACGGTGGCATGCTTAGCTTTGTGATGTGGAAGAAATTGGGATGTTGTAACATGGGGTGAAGCAATCAAGAGCTGTCTTAAATTGCAGATTCAGTGCAAGAGGGAAGAACTGTTCTTCTGTACTGCAAGAATGCTTGGACACAATGTGGACACTACAGAAATTGTGGCAGTTTGTTATGCTGATTTAGTGAAGGAGAGGAAGAAGAACAATACCCAGCTACAGAAATGCAGTGGGATTCTCTAGGCCAGAGAGACTCCAAATGGATCAAGAAGAAAAAGAGAAACACCAAACTGTAGTGGGATCTGCAAGAGGGGTCTGCAAGAGTGCCACAGAGACTCCAAATGGATCAACAAGGTGTAGAAAAAGAGGATAAACGGCAGTGCTGCTGCTGATGGCTTTCTCTGCTTTTTTTTATTTTTATTGAAGTTTTTCATACAATACATACACCAGGAAAACAAAATAATAAAACATGGATGTGACTTTGTTATGAAAATAGTACATATATTAATGAATAACTAATACAGCATCTAAAGTTATTTTGTTGTTGTTATTGGGACAATAACTTTTAAAACCTCTTTCTCCTTGCTACATATTTCGCCGTGCTCGTTGGAGGAATATGTGAGCTGCAGTCCAAAGACACAAAAATTTTGAAATTCTGTATTTTAGTGATATGAATACTAAACTTTGTACTGGTTGGTTTCAGAACATTCACAGAAATTGTGTTAAATGTGTTCTCCCAGAAATCATGTGGGGGCTGTGCCTCAGGACTCCAAACACAAACAGCAAGTAGGAACTCTATCAAACTTCTATGTGGGAGGGGGATGCAAAGTTAGAACACCTCATCCAGGTAAGCAAGTAAAAGAGACATCCACACTTCAAGTAGAACTGTTTCAGGAATGTATCTTGTTCTCTCCCAGCATGGCGCTTTGGGGGGAGGAGGAGGAGGAGGAGGAGGAGGAGGAGGAGGAGGAGGAGGGTGTGTGTGGTGTACGAGAGAGAGAGAACGAGAGAGAGAGAGAGATGTTTGGCTATACTCTGTGAAAGAATTTTTCCCAATAGCTGGAAGGAGTTTCTCACACACACACACACACACACACACACAAAACCCACGGGGCATTCATCCATTGCACTTCCACATGAAAGTGATTCTCTGTTTGTGAACAGCAGGACTTTACCTATTGTTTGTTCTGTCCAAACACTCGTGATGCCTCTTCTAATAAGGATCCTAGTGTGACCACATGGAGCAGAACAGTCACTGCACAGTGCACACCGAATCCTATCACAAATCCTTGTACAGGAAGAAGAAATCAAGTTTTATCCCAGTGACTACATTTCCCTTTCTGACAGGGGAAGGTAGGGTGAGGTCAGGGCATCCAAATGTATCCAACTCCAAGGGTCATGTGTTTCACCTGCTGAGCATTTCTCTTTATGTCTCTACAAATTGCTTTCCAACATGTTTAGAGGGCAGGGCAATTTCCTATTTCTGTCATAATTCAGAACTAGAAACCAGCCTAACTGACATGTATCATCTTACAGAACGGTTTGAAGGTTTGGGACCAGTGTCACAAATTGCATCTTTCCATATCCTCTTATGTTCTCACCCCACCCTCACAACTATGTTATTGGTAATATACATGTAGTTTGATGTTAATTCCATCAGTGCATCTGAAGAAGTGGGTTCTGGCCCAAAAAGTCTTAAAGGTGCTGCTACATTCCTTCTCTCTCACACACACACATTCCCCCCTCTTTTCCCTTTTTATACTGTGACAGGCTAACACAGCTATATACAAGTGGTATGTGTTTATTCCACACAACTGTAGAAGCTAATCGCTAGAAGCACTGGGTAAATGCCTATGCTATGTACAGGTTGCAAATGGCATACATGCATTTAGGTTGCTGCTCTTCTCAGCAAAATACAGTTGGTCTTCCACATTTGCAGCTTTGATTTTTGTGGATTTGATTATTCTCAGATTTGGTTAATATGTTTTCTCTTGGAATCTCTATGTCATCCAGCCAACTTCTCTAGGCCAACTTCTCTAGGCATTTGTAAGTCCTCCAGCACAATTTTATTGTCAACTTCTGGCAGATGTTGACCATAAGGTTGTACTGGAAGACCTCAAGATTCCCAGAGAGGCATTCTCTCAGGTTAAAAAAAAAACAGCACCAACAACAGTATTTTTATTTGCAGTTTTTCCACCTTCACAGTGGTCCTGCTTCCCTAACCCCTGTAACTGTGGAGGGCCCACTATACACAGAAGCACTGATCAGAAAAAGTGTATGCTTTATGCTTTAGCAAGAAAAGCAGCCATTTCATCACACAGAAGCTGTTTACAACTGTGGTAAGGCAGAAGAATGTTCTTGGTATTTCTTTGTACTCAAGTACAAACTATCCTTGAAATTAAGTTTATGGATTACAGAGGCTGTTCTGTTACCACACGGAGAAGTCACTGAGGAAACATTTTAAATATTGTTTGCATGCCAAAGGAAAAAATTGCAAGGATGTGAGATTAGCAGGCCAGAGGAATAGTGCCTTTGCCTCTGCCCCTTTGTGTGAGGTTGACGAAGAAGTGGGGAGTATGGCACAGGGGTCACAGAAGTATGAGACGCTGAATACAATGCAGCAGTGGGCTCTGCACCCCTTTAATCTACCACTATTGAGAGGAATACATGGACTAGCAGTGTACATGTGCCAGAAGAGGGTCATAACCTCCTCCATTCTTCTCCTGAGGGGGTTTGGATAATGAAGGAGAAAGCAATGAAGCTGAGGGCTAATTTATAGTGGCATTTCCTGGCCCCTCTCCTGCCAATGAAGCTCTGTTTCATCTTTAGCCTTATCAGTTCTACAGTCATGAGGCTTTCCACTTGCAAACCTCCTCTCTTCCGCCCACACCTACTCAAGTCTTTAATGTTAATGAAAATGTTATTAATGTCATTAAACTGCTGAGAGGTACAAATAACAAATACGTCCACATGCTCAGTCTTGCTTCTTAAGCCACACAGCACCCTTCAGATTTTTGCATGAACTTTGAAGTATTTTATTTAATTTGTCAATTGTCCGTGGGATTTTCTTCTTGTTTTATTTTTCCATTCTCAATGCACATTAATTTCTGTTAATGCATGAAAAGTAGTCAAAATGAAACTTGCACATAAGAGGGCTTGCATAACTGTAGGCTTACATGGTTTACAAGTCAATTTGGGGGTTGCTGTTTCAAAGCATAACTACAGTATTTGCTTTATCCTGAAATAGCTGTTAAGAATCAGGTGGGAGAGGGGTTGTTAAAAAAAGAAAGAGGACCCAATAGGTGAGGAAATCTGATCATCTTATTTGTGTATCATTATCCTCTTGTTACAAATTGACCCTAAATATGCCAGGAATTAAATAACATTTTCATCACCAAAAAAAGCACATTTTCCCTTGTATCTTTTCAGAGTTTTTGGATCTGTAGTATTATTTAGTTTTCCCCACCATTTCCCCCTCTGCATTTATCTCATATATCAGGGGTGGGGAACTGTGGAAAACTAGGAGGTCATATTAGCCCTCCAGGAGACTATGCCCCACACGTACTCTTGCAAAATCAATGTTTGCCCCCAAATGCTCTCTAGGAGTCTTTGCGTTACAAAAGCAAGCTGAGAAGGAGCAACAGAGAAGCGGCTTTCTGCTTATCTCTCTGCATCCCCTCAAAGCACTTCCCTTCTCCTTCCCGAGAGAGATGGTTGTAAAAGCATGTCTTCTGCGAAATGGGGTTTCCCAGCATGACAAAAACATGCTTTTATGACCATCTCCCTTGGGAAGAGAACAGAAGTGCTTCAAGGACATGCAGACATGTAAGCAGAAAGCTTCTCCTGCTCCATCTCAGCTGGTGAAAAGCAAGAGTATAATCTGTCCTGGAAGCAATGACACCCTCTACTCTTTCATTCATCCAGCCTTAAGAGTAAGCACAGAGAGTTATGTCTGCTGGCATTTTGTAAGTTCTTTGACATTGTTTTGCTTTGCTTCATCCTTTGAGATCTTTTGCTATATACCCCTAGGTTTTACCCTTTACTATGGGTCATAGCTAAATCCATAATCCAACTATTGGCTGTGACTCATACCTGAGGTTGACTTATAATCGAGAATATGCAGTATTTTTGAAATACAATAAGATCCTAGTTAACATGGAAGCCTGTTTTGAGGCCTTCCTGGGCCTCTAGGGCACACTTTGTGACATTTTGAGCAGGAGGTTTGTTCTGTCTTGTTTTGTTTGCAAAATTTTGTTGTTTTAACCTCTGTGGCAATCTGGGGGGCAGCTGACATAGTGGGAATGCCCTCCCATTAGAAAGCTTTGTACGCCACTTTAAAGCAAAAAAAAAAAAAAATTAAAAAATGGGGAGAAATGTTTATCTCTGGGGGTCCTGGGCACCCAAAACAGCCTTGGGGCCAAATGCATCCCATGGGCTGCACTATGCCCACCCCTGCCTTCTGAGTTTGTCTCAAATTTTAGCTTGGCTAGACTTTAGGAGCGCAGGTCTCCATCAAGATTCAGTCTGAATGGAAAAATCCTAGAGAGGTATATACTGTAGTTGGAAGAAAGTGGCAATTGAGGCAATGTTTAAACCCATCTTTCTCTCCTTCTGTAAGCAAGTTAAAATCATTTTTATTTAATCAAATATCTGGAGAGGAGGAAGGAGAGAAGTTGCTACCATTTTATTTGATATTTTCTTCATCTGATTATTTTTATAATTGAGATTGTCTTGCTAAATGCCTTATATTTAAAGTGAAAGGAAGGTAGAAATATTTTAAAAAATAAATATCAAATTACTAATCATTCACAGTTTTGTAAATTTCGTAAATAAATTTGTTCACGCTAAAGCTGTTCAGGATTTTTTGCCATACATAATGTTAGGGAAACACTGGCATAAGATTATGCTGGGTATTCTTGCCAGGCAAGGAACTGGCACATCTCTGCTGGCTTTTTAATGTTTAGTGTGAAGGAAAGAGTGGATTTATCATATGAATCCTAATATCCTTCAGTCCGAATCACATGCTGCAGTCCAGTGTATAACACTACACAGGGGAAAAAACATGAGCAAGTTAAAATGCTTTTGCTCCCACTGCAATCAATGGAGATCCAAATGTCTGTCCCTCCACCTCCACCTGCGTTGTCACATTGAATTCAAATTAATTCTACATCCTATAACAGTAGCACTGAGGTTATGAAGGGAAAGGTAGGGGAACCTTAAAGTTTTTGTACTGCAAAGCTTGCTGAGCAACATGAAGCATGACATGATTAAAATAAATTAAAAATAGAATATGTTAATAAAATTCACAAGACTCACCCTGATAAGCCAAATTTAGCCAAATCATAACAGTAGTATCTTATGTGCACTTAACCCTAGAATCAATTTGATTTCCATGTTATTTATAAGATTTGCAAGTCAGTGTGTGTGTCTGTAAGAATAGCATAGTCCTTTTTTCCCCCCTGATTCTGTGTCTTCAATACTTTTGGCAGGTCACATTGTGTAAACCCATTGAATCAACTATCAAATGGCAAGTTAGCTTCTAAAATCCATCTAAGTTTTAGATAAATTCACCT
Source organism: Urosaurus nigricauda (assembly GCA_034509955.1). Lineage (NCBI taxonomy): Eukaryota > Metazoa > Chordata > Lepidosauria > Squamata > Phrynosomatidae > Urosaurus > Urosaurus nigricauda. The sequence continues at coordinate 155,988,706 of JAOEGL010000003.1, forward strand.
AAATTGCTTTCCCCCCCCCTCCCCCCATGAATTGCATGTACAGTAGAAACTACTTTGATGGTACTGTGCTTCATAGGTGCACTAGTGTGCCATCACCATAGAGCCATTAAGGAAAAACAAACCTCATCAGGAGTGCCATTTTATTGTTGCTATTAGTAGTGGGGAAATAGTATTCCTGAGCAGGATGGAGGGGGTTTCCTGGATGAGGGTCATGGAGGTAGGGAATCCAATAGAATTGCACTACAGCAGCCAGGAAGACACCATCTTAATGGAGATTGCAGCAGAGATAAGGGCAGAGTCAAATCAGAAGCAATACTTAGATGGTATTGCTGGCATTTGTTCTTTTTGAACTCTTCCCATTGGCAAATCAATCTCTATGCCACTAGAATATATTTAATGGTAGGTAGGTTTTTAAGAGTAGACTACCAAAGGACTTGTACAAAGGACATTTTCCCTATAAGATACTGAAAGCAGAATTCATAGTTTAATCTCCAGTTAAATGCCTCAGAAATCTGACTATACTTATACACGTGGTGAGTATGTTGATGTAGTGGTGAGTACAATTGGAGAAGCCTGATATCTTCTGTCTTTGGAGAAGAAACAATTTTGTGGCTTTGGTTGTGAATACTTGACACCAGTACATCAGTCTTCAGGCAAATTCAGACAAATATTATATGTGACAGAACCATATAGTTCTGCACATGGGGATAGTTTTAGCAAGGCATTTCCTTTTGAAACAAAATAGTCTAAGGAATGGAGGGGAACAGTACAAATAACGGAAGGCAGCAATCACATATTGTTGCTGTGTGCCTTCAAGACATACTGACTTGTGACTCCTTAGCAAAATTTGTTTGGAGAAGGTTTGCCTTTGCCTTCCCTTAAGGCTAGGAGAGTGTGACTTGCCCAAAAGTCACCCAGTGGATTTCCATGACCAAGCAGGGATTTGAACCCTGGTTTCCAGAGTCATAGTCCAGTGCTCAGACAACTAAACTGTGAGGCTCTCTTAGCAATCAAATATGCAGAATTCCAAATAAAAGCAATGAAGTGAAAGCAAGTTAGCCAGTTACAGATCACATACTGTAAGAGCATCTTTGGTTCCAGCACATATGCAGAGTATGCATACAGCAGAAATGATGGTGTGTGAGAGAGAATGCTTTGGGTTCCAGATCAGCAGTTACTAGAAGACAGGAAATGGCATTTCTCATGTATTTGTGGGCATTTGAGGTCAGTAAAAGTGAGAGGTAGCTTTTGTGAATATGACAGACTCTTCCAGATTGATCTAAAGAACTTTGAGTCTTATGCGATATAGCTCTTTGCTATTTGCCAGTTACTGTCACCTCCATGCCCTATCATTCCATTCTTTTGCGGAGGGGGAGTGCTATCTGTAGTGATTATTTTAGGGCACTTCTACTTAAGTGATCCTGTACTTTAAGAACAATTTCTTTCTTTTTCTTATTTTTAAGTTTGGTTTTATAGTATCAGTGTAAAAATGCAATTTTACTAATGCACTTTTACCCTGTTATCTCTAAGAAGTTTTTTTTTAAGACAGATGGGGAAAGGGAAGACTTTTTTGTTCTGAATATTATGTATTAGAATTAAAAAGAAACCCACTCAGAAGTAGGAATAAAATTTGCAGCTGATTCAAAGATTTGCCAAAAGCTTGTCCAGGACAAAAGACAAACAAACCTGCATTTGAGCTTCTTCTTATTTTAATGAATACTACAGCAACAAGTACAGCTCCCCCTGCTGTACTGGAAAGAGGTCCAAGTGTTGTTCCAATGGTACAATACCTTTCATTTTTTATATCAGTTGACTAGTTAGTAAATCAGAATATTACTTAGTGGCTGGATACATTGTTCTAATGGCAACAGGCTTACATCTTTGCAGAGCTAACTGGTTCTTGTAAGATGGGTTCTTATGAAAAGGGGGTAAGTTCAGGATATCTAGAGAAAGAAAAAACAAAATGTAATATGCTTCCTTGCATAATGCCAGTTCATAATAGTCCACCATTGGCTACATAGAACCCTGTGCATATAGTGGGAGCTTGCTTTGGACTTTTGAACTAGCTTATTCCACCAGATAGTGTCAGCAGGAGCCAACACTTCTAATTCCTTTCCCCACAAGTCTGTAAGACAGTTAATGTTCAAAAATGTTAAATTACATAAAAAAAAACTTAGCATTACTGAGTAGGGGACATAATTTAAAGTTGCAATACTTCGGGAGGGAAAATTGAAATAAAGTGCATATTATATCTCCTTCACTGAAAGAAATACAACAAAAAAGAAACAAAACATACACATATTTATTTAATTTATACCCCACCTTTCTCCTGAATGAAATCCAAGGCAGCACACAGCGTGAATTAAAACAAGTTATATGAATTAAAACCTAATTTTTTTAAAAAAAAATGAAACAAATACCATATTCAAACATCAAAACTTTAAAACAATATGAAATCACTTTGAAGGACGACAACTACAATAAAAATGCAGTACAAAAGCCCCATTAAAGACTTTTCTGCAAAGGCAGCCACCGTCTTCTCAAATAAAAGTGGGACAAGAACTGGGAAGAGGCCAGCCTTGAGTACTGTGGCAGAGAATTCCATAGCATGGGAATAGCCACCAAGAAGACCCTTTCCTGTGTTCTCACCAATTGCACTTGCAAAGTGCGTGGGACTTCCCTTGAGGATCTTTAAACTCAGGCAGGCTCATATATGGACTGGAGATACTCTTTCACATTGGCTGGACCTTTATAGCTCATAAGCAGCACTTTGAATTGTGACTAGAAACAAACTGGCAACCACTAAATGTGTTTGTGCATAAACAACCATAGTTAAAACTGGACCTGCAACTTCATTTCCATACACAAAGGATTTTTAATTTGAATGGACGTCCTCACATACCAATGGTATATATATGTCTGGGCCTGGCTTCCACTCCACCAAATGCCTTTGAGGAAGTAGACTGAAGCCAATGAAAGCTCATGCTGCCAATTTCTTTCTTTTAGTGTGTCTCAAAGGTGCTACAAGATCCCTCCTCATACTGGTAACCACTAAAGTTATTTCTCTGTGTGAGTGTGTACGCATACGCGTGCATACATGCTCTCAAGTTGCCTGTTGACCTATCTCAATCTCACTAATTTCATAATGTTTTCTTTAATGAACTCAGAGGTGGCTTTACCATCTCCTTCCTCTGAAATATAGCATACACTATCTGTATTTGACCTACATTGGCAGTCTTCCATCCAAGTACTAACTAGATCTGACCCTGCTTAATTTCCAAGATCAGAAAGGATCTGGTACCTTTAGGATATTTAAGTGTCCCTACAAGGGAATTATATGTTCCCTATAACCAGCTCTAGTTAATACTGTGGCCACTGCATTTTGGACCCACTGAAGTCAGCAAATACTCTGGAATATTTCCATAAGAGCTAAGAGAGTTGACACTAACAGAGCTGACTGAATTTTCTCCAGGATTTCCATCATGTTATATGTGTGTGCGTGTTTCTTCACATTGCCAGTCAACTTATGACAACCCTATGAACTACTTAGGGTTTTCTTAGGCAAAGAATACTCAGAGGTGGTTCTGCCAATTCCAGTACCTTCCTCTGATAATACTTGTACATTAAGGTTAGTGATGAAAAATAGTGAAATGTTTTACCTCTCTGTTCCTGCACACATTTACCAATCCTGCTGTCTGCAGTGCTGCTTCTCCTGAAGTCAACTTCATTTTAGGAAACTGTAGGCAGCCTTCTGGAACAGCAGAGTGGGGAAACACTCCTTTGCAAAAGTCAGTCTGGAACCACACCCCATTGATACTCAAAAGGTTCAAACCCGACTCCAATTCCTTCCCAACCCCTTCCCAACTCTCTGGCACCTGCCTGCCCAGCACTGTCCTTGAGGATTGGCTCTCACAGTTGTGTTTCCTCAAAGAGTGACAGTAGACATACCATGCCATGACTGTGTATATGCAGTGGGCTTGGCAAGGACCTCCTGGGGTTCTACTTCTTGGTCCCTCTTCCATAGAATGACAGCATCTCATACTATAGTATGTTCTCCATCCCATCCACCCTCTGCCCCATTCCAGAAAAATGATTGACTAGGCTATTGATAAAGTAATCCTGTGAAAGGAAGACGTACTAGACAAAGAATGGCTTGTAACAGGCACACCTGTGCTCAAACAATATTCACTGGCAGAACAGATTGTGCTCTTAAAGTACCTGTGCAAAAGGGGGTGGGCACATACAGCTCCAGATCAGCTCCTAATATGACCCTCGGCTGGTAAGAAACAAATAAGAGGCTTTGTTGAACTAGTCATTACTATTGACTCCCAAACAAAGCAGGGCTGTGGAAACAACAGCCTCCAGTACTGAACCACTTTCTCAAAGTGTGCATAATCCATTTCCCTGTTTGGGTACAATCTTCTATCTTCATGAGGTACCAATGTTCACATTAGCCCCCCCAAGCTACCAGTGCTTTTAACTGAGAAAAAATATTTTGGCACCCTACTCCACCCACAGCAGCCTTTGAAAAGGCATCAGCACTGAAGGCTTCCCCATCCTCAAGGCCTTCCCTTTCAGCAGATTGATCCAGGAATTTGGGCAGAAGCTTTTGACCAACTTCTTCTATTGTTGGGAAGGGAGACAAAGGCTAAGGACCTGGATTTAAGCATAATAACAAGAAGTGCCTTCATGCAGAAAACCACCGCAGAAAGACCCCCACTCTGATATACACAAAAGGGGGGAGGGAGAGAAAAATCTTTGAAAATAACTAATTAAAGTTGTTTTAGCCTCTCTCACACGCCTCTAAGGGCACCTAATCTCACAGGAGCGGTGGCATGTGGAACAATGGACCCTCAGCCCCCAGCCCACCTCCCCCTTCTCTGTGCCCCAACTTCTGTCTCAGAGGGTTTAAAACAAGAGGCCACTTTAAGTTAATGAGCTCTCAGCTGACTAGAAGAAGTCTCTAATGAAGGCTGATGGTCACACATTCCCTGGCTGAATGAATAGGATCCTGCCAAACCCATAACTGTCAGAAAGTTTCATTCATAAAGTCCACATGCCGGAGAGGTAGGAGGGCTGTGAGGGGGGACTGAGAGGGAAGGAGGTATCGGCATGGAAGAGCCTGACGAAGGAGCTAAAAAGCACCGTGCACGCATGACCAGCAGTGGCCAGAACCCAGGGTTTCTGGGTCCCAGCTCCTTGCTCCTTTGTCTGGTGGTTAATTAGGAGTATTCTCCCCAATGACTCCAGAGGCCAACTGTAGAGATAATCAGTGAGAGTTTGGGTTGGGGGTTTCCATTTTCCCGCTGTTATGTCACCATCTCTACAAGGGCCAAAGGCTTGGGGGGGGGGGAAGGAGGATGGGGAAGAGTGGAAGGACCGTCTGAAGTAAGTAGAGGTGTGTAGGGAGTCCATGGCTTTCCAGCTGATGGGATCCATGTAAAGGAACGGGAGGAAAGGGGTACTACTTTGAAAAGTCAGAACATGTAAGAAGAGGGAATAGTGCCATTATAGCCGTCCCAGAAGATCTGACAGCCTGACTTGCTGGTTTAGTCCAATTCACCTGACTGACCGAAAAGTGCAGCCAGCAGCATCAACAGCTAAGAGGTCTGATGACTCTTCCCTTTGCTGATACTAGCTGGAATGTTACCATAACTGTCCCTAGGAAAAAAGTGCTTTTTGGAAATGTAAGTTTCCCCAAAGCTACTGAGTCTATGGATGCTAGACGCCCTGAAAGCAGCATTCTCAAGATTCTGGGAATACCTGGCAGGTTCAGAAATCCTGGGAAAACTACATTTCTAATCAGCTCTGGCACCTAGGGTGCTGCCATTGTACATCAACCAACTTGCCAGGGAAGGGATGCTGCTACCACCAACAACCAAGTAACTGGAGAAAAAAAAGTAGAAGTGTAGAGTCTTGTAAAGTCCATGATCACATTTTAGTTAGAGTAGAACTTGCAGGGCTGTAGCTGAAGTCATCAAGTTGTTGCATTTTGTGTTGTCTTTATCAATATGATTGGTTAGTCTCAAAAGTGCTACAAGATCCCGTGGCATAATAATTCATTAGGGTAAGAGTCAGACAGTCCAACCACTCTGCCCCAACAAGAGCAAGAGATTCCTAGAGAGAACATATTACTCAAATCCATGAAAAATCAAAGCTGCAAATGTCAAAGCCACAAATGTGGAGGGCAGACTGTATATCATTTTCAAGCCACTCAGAGAAGCAAGTGTGAACAAAGCTAGCAAATAGCTTTTAAGAAATTATAGTTATAGACCTAAATCGAACAGAGTAGATCCACAGCAAAGACATGCAGGGCAATCTTCCCTCTCCATGTTGCTGTCAGCTCCCCAAACCGGCTCCTGAAGGCGAGACACACACATATACCAGCCACTTTTGGAGCAGCTGCAAGGCCTGTAGAAAACAGAAGAAAGTTTTCTTGCATTGTTCCAACACCAGTGAAATAGATGGAGTGGGGAAAGTAGGATCTGTCAGCCACATGTGGCAACCCAGGGGGTTTTTATGACCACCTCAGCTTCCTCAACATTGCCTTGCAGTCACCACACCTCCAAAAAATAAAAATAAAAAAACAACCCACAAAACCCTTCTGGATCAGCTGTGTGCCCATCCTTAAATATTCCAATTCAACAAACATTTTAAAAAGGCAAAGTAAAATTTGCTTCCAGTTTCATTTTTGGTTCAAAATCTACTGAAGTATAGCCTACTATGAAAGTGCAAACTGGCCACTACACTTTGCCTAACCTTGCTGTTATTTTATAACTACAGCTTTAAAAATGAATACTTTACTCTCATGCCTGTCAACAACAACTGATTATATTATAGTTACCCAGAATGCTAGAAGCCTCTAATCTTTGGCATGCGAGACTTTCTCATGCCACCCACAACATCATCCACAATGTCAACAATACAGGAAGCAGCAGCATAAGGCACAGCAGCATAAAATATTCCCCCTTCACCACTTAAAGAGATCACATCTTCATAACTATAAAAGTAACTAAAAGATTGGATCAGAAAAGCAGTGAAGTTATCCCTTGTTATGTTACAATCATAATGTAGCATAGTTATATTTTCACTATTGGAGAAAGGAAGTAATTACAAGTAACTAAATTACTTGTAACTAGTTGTTTCCAAATCCCATTTCCTGCACAGTTAAGGATGGTGTAGTCAGGTATTTGAAAAGGAGCAAAAATGAAGGACTGCACTCCTGGGGGAGAATGTTGATTGAGGGACTGACTGAGAGAGAGAGAGAGACAGAGAGGCAAAAACTGAAAAAGCAGCTTTTGGCACATTGTCATCTAACAGTGTCAGGGGGTGCAGCATTTTAAAGCCATGCTGATATATAAAGGGGCTTTCTAGATTGGCAAAAAGAAGTGTGTTCATGGCTGCATGAAAGTCTAGCCTTTAGATGAGAAAAAGGGAAAGTGTGCCATGAAAACACTTTTTTTGCGTTTTAGGGGAGAAGAAGCGCCTTTTAAAAAGGTGCTGGTTTTCCCAGCTTCTTTTTTAAAAACTGTGGAACAGCGCAGCTCCATCTAAAGGCTGTGGTGCAGCTGCTAAGCATTTAGGAAAAGGCAACTTCATGTCACACTTTCCTGCCAATCTAGAACGCACCAAAGAAACTCAAATCAGTGGGGGGAACAGAATAATATGTACATCTCTATCTGTCCCTCTTTTTTTAAAAAAAAAAAGATATTCCAAAGGGCAGAACTTTTATGAAGGGGGGATATTTGTCCTGGCCCACACATATGGAATAGAGCATATCATCATTGGCATTTCTGCATTGTGGTTAACTAATTTTTTTTAATCCCATTATTGTGAATTCGGCAGACATAATATTAAAGGAAGCAATCATTATGGAACTACCTTTCCATTGTGGTGAGACTGTGTGCTGCCAGAAGGCTATGCTAATGGTAGCGCAGCACTTGAATGTACCAAACAGCTACTAAGCAGCAACAGTAGTGGCGAGTTACACGGGTAGAGACAACAGCACTAATTCACTAATTCTTGTTAGTACTGCACAGAAAGAAGTGATGGTAGAATTCTTCCAAATGACTTTTTGTTCAAAAGCCCTATGAGACAATCCAACATAAAGGAAGAGACAGTGCTGGAAGATGAGGCCTCCAGATCAGAGGGCACTCAATCAGCTACTGGAGAAGAACAGACGAAAAGTAACACTATGTCTAATGATGCAACTGGACTCAACACAAAAGGCCATTCAGCTGCTGACATACTCTGATGAGAAAAGAAAGTCTGATGTTGCACAACACATAAAATAAGAATATGGTATGTGAGAAGCATGAATCAGGGGAAGCTAGACATTGTAAAACAAGAAAAAGAACATAATAAACACTGCAGTATTTGAGATGAGCTACCTAACATTGGCAAGGATGGAACACTTTCCATCAGATAAGCATGTAGCGATTTCCTCTGGAGAATCACAAGATCAGAAGAAGAAATGGTTAAGGCAGGAAAGAAACAAAAGTTTAAAAAAGTGACAGAAATAAAGGAGTCAGAAAAAGAAATGCCAGATATCTAAACTGGGTTCAAAAAAGAAGAGGCACTTGAGATCATATTTTACACGTATGATGGCTAATGACACACTAAGGAATTTTAGAAGAATGGTGCCCTGTTCTTCATATATTAGCAAAGGTTTTGACTGTGGAGATCATGAAAAACTATGAATTACTGTAAAGAAATCTGTACTAAGGGCAAGAAGCTATTGTTAGAACAGGATATGGAGAAACAAAATGACTCCCACTTAGTAAAAGAGTCAGGCAAGGTTGCATTCTATTATAATATTTGTTCAACTTGACTGCAGTAAACATCATATACAGAGTAGGTATAGGCTCAGAAGAAGGGTTGCTGACAGAAGAAATGAATAGCAACAATGTATGATATGAGGGCAACACCATACTACTAATGGGAAACATCTTAGACTTGGAAAAATTACTAAGGAAGGTCAAAGAAGAAAGTGCAAAGACAGGCTTACTGCTGAATAGAAAGAAAACAAAAATAATGTCCACGGTGGATCTACATAAAATCAACCTAGATAATGAGGAAAGCAAAATAGTTAAATATTTCCTGTTAACCTGGATCAAACAATGATCAAAACTAGGATTGGGTCTGTATATTAAAATAAGAAATGCACTGAGAGATCTGGGGACCATCATTCTTTTGGAGTAACCTGCCTCAGAGCAAGAGCTGTTTTGAAGATAAAAATGATATACCCATTGATAGTCTAGCATCAACAAAAACACAATTTAAAAAATGAAAGTATACGTCAAAGAGTTGTGTGCTTCTATGCCTTTGGAAAAAAATAATTTTGTCTTACAAGCCAGGTGGATAAAAATGAATGAGAGAATGAAATCCTGAAATGGAGAGACTGAGTGACAACTACATTACCACAAAGTCAAGGAAAGGCCTGTGAGTATGCAGGCAAGCTCAAAGTACATTTGCTGTGTAATATAGCCGGTGTTTCTTTTGCATTAGGCAAATGGGAAGGAATCAGGGTTTTAGCCTCCTCTTGTGAGAGCACTAGTGTGACAGAAGAGGTTCTGGCCCCTTTCTTTTACAAAACAAGAGCTCTTAAATGCTCAAGAGAGACAAAAGCTGTTTGTTTATGTGAAGTGTGCTTGGGACAAGATGTCTTGGAGCCTGCAAATGGTTCGTAATGTCAAGTACTTCCCAAATCTACCACAAATTTGAATAAAACAGCAAGGATCAACTTGATAAACTGAGACAATACTGTGCACATGCCTTCCGCATCTAGAAACAATCTTACTTTCAGAAATCCTCCTAAAATTTCTTCACTGCTAATTCTGAGGTAAAGTACCTCAGAAAATTCATGATCTAATATTCTGTGTCAATATTTGACATCCAATGTCATTTCTATTTGAAACTTTTCAAAATTGACAGACTATGATATTTGATACCAGTTTAGCATATGCAGTGTTTCATGCTTGACAATTGACAAATTGATAATTGACTTCTGACATTTGGTAATTGACTTTGGACATTTTATATCTGACTTCATTTAATAATCTGAAGACAATGGCATTTAACCAATTATCTCTATAATTAGTAGTACATAACATTCTATGTGTATTACACAATAATTTGATCTTTTATCATTTACAGATGATTATTTGACATCAAGTTTTTTAAAAAAGTAATCATGCTAAATAAAAGTGAAATCTGCCATTGGAACAAAATCCATCAAGAAACACTAAAACAAAATGTTCCCCTTGCAAGGAACATAGTGTCTGTCCTACTGTCCTGTTCTTGCACTGCCCCAAACAAAATTTAACCAAGGCCACTTTAATTTTGCTCCAAACATATGTTCACCAGGAAAAAAAATAATGAAATTGAGCATGAGGGCATTTTCCAGAAAATGAAAAAACAGTCTGACTTTTAGCTCTGAAGTGCCATTGGTCTAAACTGAATTAACAGACAGCTCCCATATGTTTTTCCCTGACAACAGATAGAAGAGAGATGAGGCAGGCTTGCTATGAGATTTGGGGTGGACTAGTAACTTGAGGTTGTCTGTTTACCAGTTTTTCCTTTTCTTGTTTTAGGTACAGACATGTTTCCAAGCTGAAGAGGAGGAACACACAGATTAGAATGAAAGGTGAGTGGAGAAGAAAAATGTTGATAAAATAGTAAAAGAATAATACAGTATGAGTCAGATTCCTCTGATCTCCAACTCCAGCAGCTCCAACTGTACACAGTGTGCAGTCTCTAAACTAAACCTGACTGAGAACTTAATTATGAATTCTGCACTTCTTCCCCTCAAAGTATTTGTGAAGCTAAGCAGATATTTGAACATCAATTGAAAAACTATACTGTTACAACAACTAATTTTCATTACAGTATCTCGTTGAATTTTTATTTTTCTGTCTTGAGAAAATGTCATCTGGAAGCGTATTTTACATATTCTGCTCCTGCCCCTAACAATTTCAGGGGTCAACTTCAAATAGAGAATTGAACAAAATATATTTACGATTGCCTATAGAAGAATCTGGTTTGTGGAGAGAGGTTTGAACACAGATAGAATATTCACCCACTTTCACCTCAATATATCCAAGAGACAGCACTGTAGACTAAATCCAATTATTAGTCTCAACTAAAACATATTAGGTGGATGAATGGGACTTTTAAATATGGAAGTCCCATTGATTCACTAGAAATAACAACTAGAAATTGTCAAATGTGTTTTACAGCATTCCTAGATCCCCAGAAAACAGGTGAAACAGTTGGGCAGATACAGATGTCTTCTAAATGTATATTAAGTTTTTAGCCAGTGTCTAATTCAGGGAATCATGCATTCCTCCAGATATTGTTGGACCATAACCCACAGGAGCCCTTGCCAGCAAAGCTATTCATATGAAATGCTGGGAGCTACAATTCAACAACATCAGAAGAGATACATGATTTCCACCCCGGGCTAGTTAAATCAAACAAGCAAGTTAACTCTTGGCAGCTAAAAGGGTCGGCTCTAGTTAGTACTTGGATGGGAGATTGTCAAGAAAATATTAGGTCTTTTCTTTCAGGGGAAGGAACTGCAAAATCACCTCTGAGCATGCCTTGCCTAAGAAAATCCTATGAAATTCATGGGATTGCCACAGATTGACTGGCAATTTGACACACACAAAGCAAAATGAAAGAGCTTAGTTTCTTTGACAAAGCAGAATGGTACATGTTAAAACACTGAAAACAATTTTAAAAGTTTACCAAAATAATAAAATCATGGCAGAGGAACATTGTGACAACACTCAGAAATAATCTAGTTAAACAGTACAAGAGTAGGAGATTTTGACAACCAGAAGACCATATTCTAAATGACACACCAAACAGCAATGAAAATCCTAGCTGGCCAGGAGTAAAGAACATTTTCCCAACAGCAAAGTGCTGTGTTTTAGTGGGAAAATATGATCTCCCATAATAATTAGCTATTGGGGGTGAAAAAGTTTAGATCATTCATAATAACTAACAATGGAACATTTTTTTCCACAAAAAATTATTTAAAATGTCTTAACAGATATTGTGTTGACTGGACATCTGGCAACAACAAAGTATACTAATCTGGGAAAAATATTCACTGACCTCAAACTAGATATTAAAAATGGAACTCACAACTATATGAAACCAGAGCCTGAAGTAACATTGCAAGTAACATAGTTCACCTGTAACAGTCTGTTTTATGGGGTGAGATCAGGGTATAAAAAGGTAGCATTTTAAAAGTAACATACTGTAGGTCCAAAAAAAATCTGTAGAAATAACCCAGCTTGAGACTGTTTTAATTGTTCAGGCTCAATGCTAGGGAATTCTGGAAATTGTAGTTTTGTGAGACATTTAACCTTTGCTATCAGGTGCCACAACAAACTACAGTTGTAGGATTCCCTTACACTGAGCTAGAGCAGTTAAAGCTGTCTCAAACCAGATTATTTCTGCAGTATGTTTTGATTGTTAAGTATGTCACTTATGAGTTTTGTTTTGTTTTTGTTTTTTGGTGACAAATGACACAGTCTATTTTTAGCCATTTTAAAGGATTTTAAAGGGATATTTAAGTGCATTTTGAGCTCCCCACCTCCAGGTTTTATGTCATTCTCTTATTAATCCTAAAGATTTTAAAGTAGCAAACACTAGTGAATACTAATTTTTAACATTACAAGTTACAGTATTTTTATAAAATTGTGGTGTCAATAGTAACACTCTGGAAGACTTGAAGAGACTGTTATGATACCTTACACAAAAAAAGTAAGTATGGCATAGCACAGGCTGAGACAAGATACCTTCTGATTGTGCTGGATATAAAAAAGTTAAAAGTTCATTCTTTAATTGTAAGATGCTATTCTACATACATTTTATTTATTTTTAAAATAATACTAGTTAAAAGACTGAACAGACAGGCGGGGAAACAAACACTAGGTATCTTGCATGAATGTAATAATCCCTTCTTTAAACCTTCTTTAAAACCATGGCTATTAGGTCTTGTGGTTTGTTCATCAGCTATGTGCTACACAAAAATTACTCCTGTGTGTCCTTAATTATATCCAGCCATTCACAAGAAACTCTTTATTATATACACCTACCTAAATAAAAAAAATGTCCAGTTATTTATCACATTCTCCTAGGGTGACTTGATTATTTCAGTTGGTTACGGAAGATAATTTTTAAATATATATATTTGATTTTTTTTTTCAGTGCCAACAGATTCATTTTTTAGACAACAGATTCTGGGAGTTACAATCGAAAATGTAATTTACTCAGGTTCTTCTTCTTTCCTGCCTAATTAAGCATCTTGCAACAATAACAACAAAGAGTCTTGGGACTAAAGGCTAACATAAAGTATATAAAGTATGTTATAAAGTATGTTATACTCCTGTAAAAATGCATGCAATAGACTGGCCGTTACTATTAGCTGACATGATGCAAAAGAACAAAAATACACATTACTTTAAAAATAAATCATCAAAAAACGTTGAAGAAGAATGAACTAAAGTCAGAAAGAACTGGAAAACCGTTATGGACATTCAAACAATTAATTAATGTGATAATTACTATGATATATTTTAGACAGCAAGTTAAAGAGAAACAGGGGAAGAAATTGTAGATAAATAGCAGAGAGTATATTTTGGTTGTTAAGTATGTCACTTGTGAGTTTTGGTACAAAATAATGTAAGGGTACAAAGTAAGGGTACAAAGTAATGACAAAAAATACATTTCAAACTATGGAGTTCAATTATATTAAAAACAAAATTCAACGAGGTACAAAGTTAATTAACTAATGTGGATGGAAATGGGACAAAATACCATACCATCTTAGAAATTAAGATAAGATTTGTGTATGTGTTTGTGTTATTTAGGTTATTTATGTAAGTATGTGTTGTTTATGTGTGCCATTGCATTGCATTGTATTGTATTGCATAAATGCATTCTTTTAAATAATAAATCTATTTTTAAAAAAATACATGCCGTAAGAAAGTCCCATTCTTTCTAGTGCCACCAACTCTTTCTTGGTTTCAGTAAGTAAAACACTCCTTTAAAACAGTTTGTGGTTGCAGTGGTATAAACTGGGAGGCAGTGGAAGTTATTCTACATATGTTCAAAGATGCTCTCTCTAGCATTATTTCACAGGTGCCACATCTGAATCTTTGCAATGAAATCAGGTGCCACAGCTATGAGCTAGTCAACCCTAAATCCCTTCCAAGACAAGTTCCTACACCTTTAATCAAAACACAGATTCTGTAATTTCACAAGATACAAAAACATCCTTCTTCAATTTTCCATTCCATATAGTCTGAAAGGGACAAGAATCCTTCCTTCATTGAATCTGTCAGTCCAAATCCTGTACATATTTGTTCTGAAGAAATTTCCACTGAGTTCACTGGGACTTAATCCTAAGGAACATCTACATTTTAAGATATTATACAAAGGCCTACAAATCAAATGTTTTGTGGATTTATTACAGGATAATAGAATGCAGAACATGCTACTTCTAGAGTAAGATATATGGGTAATTAATTAGGTTATTCACTGAAGATGAATGGACATCATTGCAACATTTATATATTATATATATATATGGTCTAGGACATGATGCAGTAATAGAATGGCAACTTGCTTGAACAAAATTACCTTCTTGTCCTTCACATATATGAAATATGAAAACTTATTTGGGCCACTTTAGTGCTAGTGGAGTGTGGCTACCACAAGTCCCTCATATTTGCAGGTCGTGAAGAGCCTTGAGCCAACAGCAGCAGTCTCACTGTAAGAAAGGGGCATCTGAGCTATCCCATGAACTAATTTTGAATGTCTGAAGATTTATATTCCAAAGGAACCACTAATCATGGCCAACTTTTCAATATAATGCGTCTTCCTAGTTAAGGTGATAATCATGATCTACTCCTCAGCATCTAAGGATTCCAGCAACCATGTGTCAACACACCTGCAAAGAAAAGAAGCACAAACATTTAGGTCCCAGGCTGCACTCTAAATTGTTTATGCTATTAAACATATCCAGTAAGTGATTTTTTATTCTTCCTTCTAGTTCCAAAATCCAGGAGTACATGTGGCAACGTGTGCCATGGAAACATAGTACATATTGGCATCATTGCAAAATGCTGCCTGCCACTAATGGGGAGGGAGGGGGAAATGTGAAATGCAGCAAAGCTGTGACTATGAGTCAATCTATGCATGATGTTAGCTGAATGCTGAATAATAATTTAAGCTGAAACTTAAGTGTGCAGCTTTAATTTTGGATGAAAATATATTGCTGTGGCTTTAGAGGGCAAGAAAAACGGACTGATTCCATCATGCCTAGGCACAGCAGCTGATGAAAGGCCTCCGTCGCTCCCAACTGCCACTGCTATGGTCTTGGTGGAAGAAAGGGGCTGAGAAAAGGCCCTCCATCCATCGCAGCTGCTGTATTTGTGGCCTCAGAAGGAGGGATAAGTGAGTGGGCACCGCTCTGTCATGCCTGGGCCCAGTGGATGATGGAGATCCCATCTGTTACTATTGTGTCCTCAGAGAGAGAGAACAGCATCCAGAATCTGCTGGATTTAATCCTGTCCCCAATGCTGTCCCCTTTATGTTATGTCTTTTTAGATTGTAAGCCACTCAAGTAAAGTGTTATGCACGCTGATGGCACTACATAAATAAATGAAAATAATAACAAGTTACATTTTGGATGAAACTCCCAGATGCTGGAAGCACCAAAGCAGTGGTGATCTAAACACTGGATATCTTCCATGAATTTAGTAATCCCTTCTCAATGACATTTATGACCATTGCTATTAGTAGGTCTTGTGGTTTTCTTCATCAGTTATATACCGTACTATATAAAGATTACTTCTGTGTGTCCTATAATTATCTCCAACCATTCACAAGGATCTCTTTTTGTATTCACCTACCTAAATCAAAAATGTCCAGTTCTTTATCGCATTCTCCTAAGATGACTTGATCATTTCAGTTGGTTATCCATTTATACCTCCATTATCTTCCTCCATTCAGAAAGGTATTGTACTTAGAACTTTCTACTCTATATCAAACACAAGTGTACCACTGAAGTATATAACTTTATAACTACATGTGGAAATTGAAATTTAACAGTACTTGACATGAGCTAAAGTTATGTTTTGTTTTTTCTTTCTTTCTGTAGACGTCAAATGAAAAAAAATATTTTGGGACTGAAATTCAATGTGAGCTCTCAGGGGGTAAAAGCAACTGACCAAATTCTGTGAAATGTGGCTTTTGTGAATGAACAGAACAGGCTGATTTCTCCCCCTCAAGTTAAATATATGCTTTATTCATTGTCAGTAATAAACGTTTGCCATTGATCTGCAAAAATATATATCTGAACTGCTTTCACAGGGCCAAATTTCCAGATACAAAACTATTTTTCAGTTTTACGGTGCTTCCAAGTCAGGTTGTTATTGTTCATCAGTTGCCTCTCTCATGTTATGGCTGATGGGGGAAGGAGAGGGATATGTCCAAAGGATGTTGTTTTAATTGGTCAGCCTCCTGCACTTTTTCACTATAGCTTCCTTCTTTTGACAGAAACGCCACTACAGACCAAAAGAAAACATGATCATGTATAATGTCTTTTAATTCATTAGGAACCCTTAATCTAAAAACACATTTAATATCTGAACAAAGAGATAGCAGAAAAGTTTAAAATGGGAATGAATCTAAATCAGAACCAAAACCAAACTCTTCCACCACCTAGTTTTTCCAGGGGCAAATGTTGTTGTGTGCAGCACTATTGTTGTTACAACTGATTAGATCAGATGGATGGAGGGACCTTCCTGCTAATAACATAGCAATGGAGTGACATCCAGTGTTCAAATGCAGCATTGCTGTTGGATAACATTGTTTGCTCTCATATATATATTGATGAGCCAAGTGGTGAAGCCTCTTTAAAGGAATCATTTTGACACATACCCTCCTCTGTCACGTAGACATGCATGGTGCACACCACACCAACAATTTGGCACACCTGTGAAAGGGTGCAAAAGAGACCAGGTGAAAGAGGGAAGGCAGCTGAGCCAGTGCTTTCTCTCCCTGATTTCTTTTAACATATCGTGACATTCATATCCAGATACACATATTGTGCTTACATGGGATTAAATAATTAACATTTATCTGGAAGAACAATTTGTTTATTCCCTTCTATAGTTTCTGCGGTTGCTATAGAAAGGAACATGGGTGGGTAATATTCTTGAGATCCTTATCTTATTTAAATGCTTTCTTTCTACCTGTGTCCCTTCTCTTTCACATACACAATGTATGACTGAATTTCCTTTAATAGTTTGTTTAATTGCCACAGACAATATTCATTCAAGTAACACAATTAAGCATTGTATTTATATTTCACTATTGTAAATTAAGCAAAATTTTGTCAAATTATACTTTTGTACATATCGGATAATGCATCTGAAGTAGATCTTAATTAAAGGCATCTAGAAGAACACATTTGTGGGCATCTGGAATTTTTCTTTCCTTATTTTCCTGTACTTCTTTTCTTCTCGTTTATTCCTTTCTATTCCTTATTTATGCTAAGCAGAGGTAGTTGGAGTGCATGCTAAAATAACAGAGCAGAGTTTGGAAAAGTTACTTTAACTAAGGAGCTTGACAGACTGGCATTATATGCCAGTGTGGGGGCAGCATGGGGGCATGGGGTGCACTCTCTGGCAGCCCCAACTCCACCCCCACACCATCCCCATGCCCACCTGATTAGATGGCAGGCAGCGTCATGCTGCATCTTTGGCACAGTGTTTACATGTGCTGTGCCAAAGAAGTGGTGAAAAGCTGCCACCATGGTGGCTAGGGTGCCCTTTCCATGGCATAAAAAGGAGCCACTTTTTGTAGCTTCTTTTTGTGCCACGGAAAGGCCAGATCAGGACTGCAGTGTGTAGTTGCCATGTTCCCAATCCGGGGAGGAAAGGGGCAACTGCAGGCCACTCCAAAGGGGTGGTCTGCTGAGCCCCTAAATCTCACAGTAAGAGGGAGCTATTACGTCCCCTCCCCTTAATCCCACATCATGGATGGCCCTTGTGGTCTCTTCCAACTCTATGATTCTATGATTCTATCATCTGCTTCCCCAAATTGTTCACCACTAAGCTTTTGTATCCTATTCTGGCATCTGCTAAACCTCCATAACTGATAGTCCAACATGTCTATTGTTGAAGCAATGGAATTGAAAAGGCCAAAAGCAAAAGGTGCAATAAACAACCTTTATCTAGATCTTCTTAAAAGGTAACAAAACAATGTATATAACAAAAGTATTCAAAATCAATATATACAAAAGATACAAAATGGACCACAGTAATCATGGCAAACATAATAACACAAAATAGCAAATGCATCAAATAATATAAACTACATTGAAGCAAGTACCACAAAATATAAGACAACAGAAAAGAGGCTAAGAGAAAAGAGTGGATGAGAACGTGAGAGAAAGAGAGAAAGAAGACTCAACAGCTGATTGGGGTAATACAGCTGAAGATCATCTGTATCTCAGTAACTCACCTTTAACCCTATACTGGTCAATAATAATAATAATAATAATAACAATAATAAGGTTTATTTGTATTTCCCACCTCTCCCCATGGATCGAGGCGGGATTCCAACAACTATAAAACTACAAAGTCAATACAATCAGTTAAAATTTTTAAAATGTACAATTCTCAATATAAAAACATTACAGCATTATACCATTAGCCATTGTCTGACCCGTGTATTAACCCTATAATGATTCAAGTTATACATCTTGTTCCTATTCCAACATCTATTACCCACCAATCCCTCATCTCTCTAGAAGTGTGGTATGTTCCATTTCATGTATGGCCCAGGGCTGTGCCTGGTAGGGTCATAGTGCTATGAACATCTTGGCACATAGCTACCAATAGCCTGACATGGCATATCCAGCTCATGGATGGCTTTGGTTCCCTTTCCTTCCATGTCAAGCATGCAGGATACATTGGTGCCATGAAAATGTTCTCACTGGTCTTTGTTCCATCATGGCAATTTTTTTTCATGTTGGCTTTATTAGCCAACTAGGACTCATTACAACCACACGTGCTAGTCCTAACTTATCTTTCCTCTTGTGATATTTTCCTTCTGCTCTGCATGTGCCTTTGACACTATGCCACCATGGGCTTGCTACTCCACTTCTTTGTCTGTTCCATTCAATAGATCTCTGTCGTCCCTGGTTGAGGAACAGAAATCTCATTCCAGAGGATGAATGTAAGGCTCAACATGAGCCTCCCTGACACCATCATTCCCATATATGCACACACATGCACACACACACACACTAACCTTGTAATTAGTGTGATAATTATACCTAAGTAAACATGTGCTTATTTTTCAGTGACGTTAAGACCAAATAACACATAAAGTTTTTGTTGCTAGAATCTAGAACAGCTGAAATATCAGTGTTTGAACTGTATGATGATCCTAATCACATCACCTTCACAATAAACCAGTAAATCAAATATCAAGAATAAAGTTCAGTCAACTAGAGACTTAACTGAAGACCTCCTGACCTAATTTTTGGATTTGTCAGTTTTCTTCTCCGCTCTTACCATTTTGTCCCACTTGTCCTTGAAAGCTTCTGGATCTTTTGGTTGGCTGAAAAGATTGATCTGAATGAACGATCCCTGAAGACTCCCTTCCATCTCAGTGATGTTATAGTTGTAAGGCTTGGGTTTGGACAATAGAAGGGCTACTTCAGTAGAAGTGAGCAACACAGCTCATGTTCTGCTACCGGTTTTTGTGGCCCTTGGAGCCTTTCTCCCCTTATTCCAGCTTCGCTGTCACTTTTTGTTTTTAGAAAAAGCAAGGAGACTGGCACTCCTGAATGTCTTTGGGAAGTGTGATTCTCTGTTAAAACAAGTGTGCCGCTGCTCCTGCCCTTGCCCCCACCATGTGTTGAAGCAAAAAATAGAGGATAAACTAGATTCCTTTTTTCTTTTTTCTTTGTTTTTGTCACCAAATTTTGACACAGGGAGGCTATGACTTCTGACAAATCAAAGTCCCTGCCTGTCATTATGAAATTTAGGGACTATGATTGGCTTAGATACTGGCAAAATGACTTTTCTTTCATGAAATAAATTAACAAAAATGAAGTGAAATGGTCAAAGAATCCTTCTGTAAGGAGGTGTATCTGTCTTCTCCGCCTATTTTCCAGCCCTACTTTCTCCTCTCTAGGGATGAGATAACAATCAATGTGTCTGCAAAGGACATAAGGAAAATGTGGCTGAAAAACACGGGCAAGAAACTAACTTGAAACTGTGCTGGAAATCCTTTGGCACTAAAATTCTGTTTAAAATCTAACAAGGAAATTTTGCAGACTCTCATCTTACACTCAGCCAGTACATGCACGTAAACCATTTTTGCAATAGAAATACCATTATGTTTTCCATATTTTCTTTGAGAAAGCTAAATACCAGGTAAGTTCTGGAACCCATATAACTATGCATCACTCAGAACTGAAGTACATGGACATAAAGTGTTTCCCTCTCTCTAAGCTGAGTCCCTCCCTTAGGCTGCCTAGCATTGCTGTACAAAGCTTGCTTGTGGCATTTTAAATTCAATCATAAGCTAAATTATTCCCGTGACAATGTAGTGCTTCTAGTTTATTCTATCACTCCTTTGATAAGGTGTTAAAATGATATGGCCTGTAAGATGTTGTCGGACCGCAACTCTCAGCAGACCTAGCCATCATAACAGGTAGTGAGGAATGGTAAGAATTATAGCTCAAAAATTTCTGAAAGGATATGTGATTTCCATCACTGTCTTTGAATAATTCTTCCCTTCACTGAAGAAACTCTCATATCTTAATTATAAGCAACAGATATTTACAGTCCTGTAATTATTTCAGTTGTGGGTGCTGAGCTCCCCATAAGATCCTGTCCAAAGTATTCAGAACGAACTAGTTGGTTCAGCCACAGGGCTATTTCCAGTGTGTCCTACCCTCCCATCCCCAATGTATCTTAACACTAGGCTTGCAAACATTTCAACCAGCTATACTGGTTTTACACTACACTGATGTGCTGACATTAGTGTCAAAAAGAAGCCAATGGCCTTCTAAGCTCAAGTCCTAGTCTCTAGCACAGTAGAAAAAACAAGCTTCTATTATCTTCTGCATAACATTCCTTCAGACGGCTATCATAATCAGTTCTCTGTCTTCTCTTCTCCAAGCTCAGCATACCCAGCTCTATATAAGTCCTCATAGGGCTTAGCTTCCAGACAACCTTGATCGCCCTTCTCTGGACACATGTCAGCCTGTCAGTCCTTCTAGAACTATGGTTCAATGTCTAACATAGGTGTGCGATGGAGCAAGACTCATAGCAATAGTGTAAATAAAAGGAAATCAGATAGGGGAGGTAGGCAAATGGAAGGAGGTCATGTGATGATGACTTTAAACAGTGCCTCTGGTTATTTTTCATATTCTGACACATGTTGCCAGGTAACTAAACTCACAGCAGACCACTCTGATATTTTATATTGAACTCTGTAAGTCAGATGATAACTAATAATGGGGATAAATACTTAAATAAGGGCAAAAAGAATAGCAGGTTGAGATAAACTGGTATAAAGGATGGGAGGATGAAAAGACCAGACCATCCAGAATGCTGGCTGAGGAAAGCCAGGTCAGAGAGAATTTCTGCTAGAGACAACAAATCAAACATGACACAAAGAGCCAGGCCTGATCAGTTGTTAAGTGATCTTTATAAAAAGAACAACATTATAATCACAAACTAAGGGAAATAGAATGTGTAACAATTCCTAGCTGGGACAGACTATCCAGAAAGACACTTTTAGCAATGGTGCAGCTATTCAGAGATTCTTCTTTGATTTATTTATGAGCCTGCTTGAATTTGAAAGTCCTTGGCAGAACGTGAGTGCCTCAGTTTAAGAAGGATATAGACAAATTGGAACATAAGAGGTATGGAGAACAAACCATATGATATGAGAAAAGGTTGAAGGAGCTAGGCATGTTCAGCTTTGTGAAGAGAAGACTGAGAACTGATATGATTGGACATGTTAAATATCTCAAGGGCTGCTACAAAGAAGAGGGGACATGGCTGCTCTCTGCTGCCCCAGAGGTTGGGACCAGTTCTAGTGGTCCAATGTTACAGGAGAGAAGAATATGACTTAACTTTATAAGGAACATCTTGATAGTAACAACTGTTCATCAGACTAGTTACCTAGTAGATTATCACACATGGACTCACTACCTGGGAATCACTGGGGAAATGTTAGGGAAGTGCATGTGTGTGTAACCCTGAAGTGCGTCCCGAGCGTCATTACTACTACTAATTATTATTATTATTATTATTATTATTATTATCCCACCTTTTCCGAAGGGGATCAAAATGAAATACAATAAAATATAAAAATTCTCATTTTAAAAAGAAATCCCCTCCCCCAACCCCCCCATCATAAAATAGCAAATAAAAAACATATGACCATATAAATTTAAAGATTAAAATAAAATAAGGAGTGTATTAAAATGAAAGGTGGTTAGAAGCAGGGCATCTATCTTTTAGGGGGATTATCAGTATTGGTGACAGCATCAGTGACAGAAGGGGGAAGGATAATCTGGAAAGGCCTGCTGGAAGAGATCTGTCTTTACAGCCTTTTTAAAGGCTTCCAGAGTGGCAATGTGACGGGGTCTCCTCTGGCAGGTCGTTCCATAACCTAGGAGCAACAGATGAGAAGATCCTCTAGGATACCACAGCTAATCTGGTCTTTTTGGGTTTCAGAAGATTCAATCATGAGCTCCTTCTAGCGTCCTGGAATCATCAAGGAAGAGTGACTTTCCTATTAATGGAAGATTTGCATCAATAGGAAAGTCATTCTTTCCTATGAATGATACAGTAACGCTAGATGGAGCCTGATGATTCAATCACATGGGGGAAGCGCTTCAGGATTACACACATGCTTCCCTAATGTTTCCCCAGTGATTCCCAAATAGTGAGTCCATGTGTGATAATGTTCCTAGAGAGATGGTGAGGTCTTTTTCTTTAGATGTCTGCAAGAAGCTGGACAGCTACATGCTGGACAGCTTTAGCTGGAGATCCTGCAATGGATTCAATGGCCCATTAGTTCCCTTCTAGCTCTATGATTCTCAGTTCCATCACCGTAACAGGCACATTTGGTGAGGACCTTTTCAGTGATTGCTCCTAGAATTAAAAATCAATGGAAAAGTAAGGTGAACAAACAGTGCATAAAAATACACACAACAAATATTTTATATACAACAGATATTTAGAACAATCCTTGTACTTGTTTTTAGGCACACAGTTTTTTGAAATCAGGTTCATCTGATATAAGATACAGTCTTAAATCTGGAATTTCATTCAGCTTACTATGGTATTTATTTTTTATAGAGGTATAAGAAGAGAAAGCCCTTTCCACCACCTCTATATCTGGAAATGGCAACAGAAACTTAAGCACCTTTTCAGAAAGCTCTTCCTATTCTATGCTGATGTCTGCCCAAAAATTAATGAGGTATTCTTCTTCAAATTCAGCTTTTAAAGTAGTATCAGTCAAAAGTGTGATTAAGTTCTCTTTTTTCTTGATTGATAATCTGGCAGCTCGAAGTATTCTTCTTCAGAGGGATTTGCAAACCTGTTGTTCTCTTCTCTAGGTTCTGAAAAGTACTTCTCCAAAGATTTTAGCCCTTTCGTGTGTTCATTCTTGCTCATTTTCTGGGAGAGCTATGCCTTGTTCTCTGATAGAGAATTCTGTATAGTTTCAAATACCTTTTTCAATGCATGGCTTCCAAAAATCAAATTTTTAAATCATATATTCACTGTTGTCTGAAATTCTGAAGATCATTATCACACTATTTTGAAGTGCCATGTTTAAACTGTTTACTTATAGAAAAAATATCCAATAAGTATGCAAGAGGCTGAAGCCAATCACAGTCATGGAATTTGGAAGCAAATTGGAAAGGATAGTATTACAAAAAACTGTAAGGAGTTTACCGCAAGACAACCAGTGATGTGTTTTTAAGTCGACTTACTTAGACTCAAACTGGACTTAAGTTGCTGTAACAATTTGACTAGGACTCAGCAATAAATGATGCTCTGATACAACTTGTGACTCATATTTTTAACTTGCTGGTCTTGGTTCAGTAACATAATGTATTCATCTTTACTTCACTCCCAGCCCACCTAGTTTTTCTCAGCATCCTCCTCCTCCTTATGCATGTACAGCTTCACAACCTCCCCATTGTCACCATTGTTGGGCTACCTCCCCCCTAACACCATAAACCACCACCACCCTCCTCCAGGTCTCTCTTGACTGCCTTACCTCCCCACATTGTCACATATACATCCACTGCCATGTCTATTCCCCACTCCCATCATCCACATCACCACCTGGAGGAAGAAGCTAGAGATGAAGGAAGAAGGAGTACACATGGACTGAGGCCACAAATCTAGTGAGAGAGAACAGGAGGGCAAGGAGGGGGCAAGGACAGGTCGTGCATGACACAACTGCCCACATGGATTTGTAATATTGTTGCTGAGTGGGGAAACACATTGATGGGAACAGGGGAAATATGTCATTGAAACAGGCTCCCCCCCCACACACACACACTAATTTTTTTAGAAGCAGGAGAGGCATTGATGTTGGGTGGGTGGGTGTATGGTCCACACATATAATTCCTATATGTGGAGCAGTTGCATCCTTTTTGGCAGAGGTACAGCAGAGAACCAGCATGGTGAAGTGGTCTGAGCATTGGACAAAGACTCCAGAGAACAGTCGGTGATGCAGACTCAGATCGTTATACACAGACTCAGACTCTATATACACACAGAGAGAGTTAAAGATGGCTCCCAGAAGTAGAGATCTGAGACCTGACTTGAAAGTCAGAGTAAAAGATTTTAATACTTCACTGGACAGAGCCACCATACTTCTGGTAGAATGAAGACTCATCATCATCTCTTCCCACCATGCTTTGAAAATCTTTGACTTTGTGGCCTTTTTTATTAGTTTAACAGCTTCAGGAAGAACAACTTGTAATTCCCACCTAAGGAGGTGCTTAGGAGCTTTGCCTGTGGATGCAGCAGTATCTCAAGGTTATATTGGGCCTAAAATCATGAAGTTTCAAGAGGCCACAAGGGCCCTCCTGTCCAACCCCCTAACATGCAGGAACTCACAATCAAAGCATCCCTGACAGATGGCCATCCAGCCTGTATTTAGAAACCACCACTCTCTGAGGAAGTGTGTTCCACGGTTGAACAGGTCTTACTGTCAGGAAGATCTGCCTAAATATTGAGCTGGAGCCTCTTTTCCTGTAGTTTGGCATGACATTACTGTAAAAACAAGTAAACATTCAACATAGACTTTCCCCCATCAGTGCATAGCCCTCAACAATTAAACTAATTAATGTCTTTTTCTTTGAAATTAACAGTCAATAGCATTAAATTTATCCTCCACTTTTTAAGCACTGTGACAGAGAATGACAAAGCAAAAGGTTTTCTTCAACTTCATTGCCTTTCAAATACCTTGCAACAACAAGCAAACCAATGGAATAAGCAACATCTGCTTTTGTCAACTTGATTTTCAAAGAATATATTCCTTTTAATTCTATTACTGTTCTATTAATAATTATACTAATTCTATTACTCTTCTATTACTATTTAATCCTATTACTGTCATCTCAACATCATCAGACGTATCTTGAATTCTTCAAGATACTGTATTGTTTGAAAGAGGGATAATGTTTATTTTCCTCACATGTTCTTCTCCAAGCATACAAAAAATGGCACCTTCTACAAAAGGAGAAAATAAATTCTCAGCTATAGTATGATTCTTTCCACATCTACCAATACAATAACTAATACAAATGGGAAGTTTCAAACCCATTTTTATTATCTTTGTTAGCTGACAACAAGAATGATGTCATATTCTTGTTTAGTGAAAAAAGCTGTATTCTTTGTTTGTACAGCTGGCATGTTTAATTTGTAAATGCAGTAAGAGTAAAGAAAGTTTCGTGCTACCATTGGAATGCTTTCACAAACGCTACACACTGGGGCTTAGGACAGTCTTCATGTCCTATATACAAAAAACCATACTTCATGTATTCATCACAGATTTTTTTTAATTACCTTTGAAAAACTGAAGAATGTGCCTTCTGATTGTTTTGCATTATCCCTCGCTGGCCTGGTTCATACCCAGGTTGGGAATTGTCTGCCCAATTGTCTTGCTGGGCTTGAGCAGTGCAACCCAGCCAAGAGATTCATTATCCAGCACAGGGATTAAGGTAGCCCTGGGATAGTCAGGTTAGAATGTGTTGTTTAGTGGCCCAGTATTACCACTTGTGAAGGGATGCGGTGGCTTAGTGGTTAAGACACAAATTCTGACAACCAGAAGATCCAAAGGTTCGAAAGCATGCAAATGTAAGTAGATAAATAGGTATCACTTTGGTGGTAACTCTGGCCGGTTTTAGACGGGCAAAAAGGGGCGTGAATAGGGCTAAAAAGCCCCCCTTTAGGGTTAGGGAGGGCGTAGCGTTTACACCCTCCCTAACCCTAAAGCGCATGGATGCCGCCATTTAAAGATGGCGGCGTCCATACGGAGGCACTGCAAAGGCATCATCACGTGCGCAGCGTTTTGACACGCTGCAACGTTATGACGTTTTTGCGGCGCGGGAGGGCGCCAATTGCGCCCTTCCCATGCCGCAAAAAAAGAGCTCCATCTCGGAGCTCTTTTCTTGCGGCGGGTCTTTGCCGCAGCCTTTAAATGGCCGCGGCAAAGACTCAGGGAGAAAGGGGCCGCGGCAGCGGCCCCTTCCTCCCTTCAGCCCCGCCGAGGGAAGCGGGGTGCAGCGGGTACCCAGAGCACCTGCTGCACCCCGCTTGGAGGCCGCGGGGAACCGGCAGTTTGCCGGTTCCCCGCGGCCTCCAAAAGCGGCGGGATGAGGCCTTTGGGGCTGCCCGTGCGGCAGCCTCGGTGTCATCCCGCCGCTGAAAGGGGCGAGAATGGACCGCCCCTTTTGGGCGGTCTAAAAAGCCCCAGTGTTCGGAATTGGTGCAGTCATGCTGACCACATGACTACCAGAGTAGTCCTCCAACAACACTGCCTCTTTGGCTTAGTAACCGAGATGAGCACTACAGTCAATTACAACTAGATATTCATAGAATCATAGAGTTGGAAGAGACCACAAGGGCCATTCAATCCAACCCCTGCCTTGCAGGAACTCTCCATCAAAGCATCCCTGACAGATAGCCATCCAGCCTCTCCTTAAAGACCTCCAAGGAAGAAGACTCCACCACACTCCAAGGGAGTGTGTTCCACTGTCAAACAGCCCTTACTGTCAGGAAGTCCCTCCTAATGTCTAGGTGGAATCTCTTTTCCCAGAGCTTGCATCCATTGTTCCAGGTCCTGTTCTCCGGAGCAGCAGAAAACAAGCTTGCTCCCTCCTCAATACAACATCCCTTCAAATATTTGAATAGGGCTATCATATCACCTCTTAACCTTCTCTTCTCCAGGCTAAACATTCCCAGCTCCCTAAGTCTTTCTTCATAAGGCATGGTTTCCAGAACCTTCACCATTTTAGTTGCCCTCCTTTGGACAGGCTCATTTCTCCACATCCTTTTTGGATTGTGGTGCCCAGAACTGGGCACAATATTCCAGGTGGGGCCTGACCAAAGCAGTATAGAGTGGCACTATTACTTCCCTTGATCGAGACACTATACTTCTTTTGATGCAGCCTAAATTTGCATTGGCCTTTTTAGCTGCTGCACTGCACCGTTGACTCATGTTCAACTTGTGGTCTACTTGGACTCCTAGATCCCTTTCACACATGGTCTCGTTTAGCCAAGTGTCCCCCATCCTGTATCTGTGAATTTCATTTTTTCGCCCTAAGTGCCTAGAGCATCAAGGGCCTACCTTTACCTTTACCTGGAATGCTTCAGCTAAAGAGCTGTGATGTTTTCTTCTGTGGTAGACCACCTGCTGAATTGATTAACCACTAAAAAAGTGTACCCTGCAATAGTGATGCATGCAATTGTTGGTATTCAATGAAGTCTTGCCGCAGTCAGGAACTGCAGGCAGTTCCAACCCAGGACAGCAATCAAAACACTTATCTTGCTTTCCTTTTCTTCCTCCCTAAAAATCTTATCTTTGCCCTCCCACTTTTTTAGTTTACTGATTCCCAGATTCCAGCAAAATCCTACAAAATTCAGTTCCCTGGGACACCTCTGCATGGTGACTAGTGTGAACTATGTAGACACAAACAAGACCAACACACCCCATCTAAACTTGCAATTCTTCAACCTGGAGGGATTAGCACAAAGCAAATAGTAGTTTTAGTGGGGGAAAACCAAGAGAATTAGGATTTGGGTAAAGAACCAACTCAGTATATTAAAATCTGTTGGCTCCCCGCACTGTGGCTCATTTGATTAATATCTTAATTAATAATGCAATTCTGGACAAATGTTAACATTGAAATTCCAACTTAAGTCAATCTCTTTCATTAAAAATAATTTTAATTAAGTTGCTCTTTTGCAGTTGCAAATTTCCAACTTAATTCATAGCTTAATTCATATTAATTTATTAGTTCCTATAACTGGTCTTTGTACACCTTGGCCTATTTCTTCCAAACTGAGATGAAAGCAAAGGAAACAGGAAACATGTCTGCAGACCACTCAGCTCTCCCTTGAACGTCCATCCTATCTGCTCATCATTGCACAAGTTGCAATGCAGGAGATGAAGGTAAAGTATTTTTCATCCCTGCCTCTACTTGTTGAAATTATTACCAGTGGATGTGGCTGAAAATATCCACACGTACAGAACAAATAGCCAGATCTCTTATAGTAAGAAGAAGAACTCAAGTCCCACTTTTCACACATGACATACTTTTACAAATGTGCATATCAAGGTTTTTCTCAAATAAAAGCAATATGGGGGGGGGGTTGTAGTGAACAGGTCAATCTATCAGCCAATCACAGAGCAACATGGGACCAGCCAATGAGACGTCAGCTGGGCAGGACTATAAAAGGGCCTTGCAGATAGTGAAAAAGTGGAGTTTTTAGTTTTGGGTTTTGAGGGAAAGAGTCACATTGAAGGGAGGGTGTGCTCTTAGGGCTCCCGAGGGAACATTTTCATGGTGTCTGAAGACCACAGAGGGGTCTTAAGAGTCCAGAGAGGGACTGGATAGGCTTGGGGAGTCCAGTAGAGAGAGGCTCAGAACAAGCCAGTGGGTCAAAGAAAGATTTTGGGTCTTGGTACTGGAGATAAGATTGCTTGAGTGGCTGTATTGCTAGTAATACTTCAAAAGAACCTTTTGTAACTAAGCAACAAGACAAAACTACTTTATAGTTTACTTTTTGTATTTTATAAATAAACTTTTATTAGTGTTTGAAATACAACTTGGCCTCTGTTTGAAACAAACCACGCTACCTAATATAAGAGACACAGAGGGGCTGTGTCATCGCAAGAGACTTTGTGGTGAAAGATAAGGGGATCACCACAGGTGGCATCAACAATGGGATTCCCGGGACAGGAGGATTGATCCAATATTTTCCTGATAGAAATTACCCCCTTCTCTCACACAGTCAGAAGACCTCAGGTATTTGTCTGGAAAAGATAATGGTAGCTTCCCCTCCTATGACAAACAGGTGTGGGAAAGGGTGATTTCCATCAAGAAAACAGACAAACAGGCACCACAATTCCTACACCTCATATAGAATCATAGAGTTGGAAGAGATTACAAGGGCTATCCAGTCCAACCCCTTCGGCCATGCAAGAACTCACAATCAAAGCATCCTTGACAGATGCCTATCCAGCCTCTGTTAAAAGACCTCCAAAGAAGGAGACTCCATCACACTCCGAGAGAGTGCGTTCCACTGTTGAACAGTTCTTACTGTCAAGTGGAATCACTTTTCCTGTAGCTTGCATCCATTTTCCTGGGTCCTATTCTCTGGAGCAGCAGAAAACAAGCAGGAATGGGGAGCCTCTCATCCTTCGGAAACACTGAATGACTACGCCCCTCCACTGCCCACCAATAACAATAATGGGTAGGACTCTTGGGAACTGTAGGTGAAAGATTTCCCACTTTTGGTTTAAGAATGAAGAAGACAGTAATTAATAATAGGCTTGGTGGTATTTTAACCTAAAGGCTGTGTGCATTAACTGCAAATTGGACCACCACAATACAATAAAGCATGACAACCATCTGCTAGCCCTAACAAAAAGATCACAGTACACAAACTTGGGAGGCAAAACAAATTGGCGGGAAAAAGTGGCCTGAAGCTGCCTTTTCCAAAGCCACATTGAAACCCCACCAACCATACCACCAGCTCCCAAGGCAGCTGGAGTGCTCATGTCATGACCACATGACATGGCTTCAAGTCAGGAAGAAGCGGGAAAAGCTGCTTCCTTTTTAAATGGCTTTCCTCTGCATAAGGTGCCTAGAGGACACTTTCCTGCTGGCTTCAAGGCATGTGTCATCTAAATGGCATACTTTCAAGCCAGCCTGAAAGCACCTCTTTTTGCCTGTCTGTTTAGCCCCTTGGTTCAATTAAAAACTTTCAGTGTCAGTGTGGTTCAGTAACTTTTATGAGTAACACAGGTACAACACATCCAAGCTCTTTTGGGCTTCAGATAATCCTTTAACACAAAACACTCAGATCTTTAGGTTTCATTAATGTTGCCACAAATATGAAGGACAAAATTCTATTTATTTGATTTCTGGTATTTCTTGATATAGAATTAAAGAAGTGAAGTACAGCTGCCAGTTTCAGCTCTTGGTTTATCAAAAGCTAATTAAAATTTTACAACTGATTCCATTTTTTCAAAGCATTCGCATTCAACCATCAGTACAGTTAAATTTCCTTCTGCTCCCTTCCTGATAAAGGAATTGTCTACTGTATTAAACACAAGGAATTCTGTTCAGTCCATGAAGTCAAATATTGCAAATGAACTAAGGGGGCCCCTTGTCTTTCAGAAGCAACTACTCCCATTGACATATGGTACTTTAAAAGATTTATTGTGGCCTAAGCTTTCACCCACA
Organism: Urosaurus nigricauda; assembly: GCA_034509955.1. NCBI lineage: Eukaryota > Metazoa > Chordata > Lepidosauria > Squamata > Phrynosomatidae > Urosaurus > Urosaurus nigricauda. Next base: position 156,019,760 of record JAOEGL010000003.1, read on the forward strand.
ATAAATCTGTTTGCCCAGAGAATATTTTTGGAAGGAATATTTTTAAAATAAGCAACACATCACCTTCAAGCAAGACTTACCCTCTTAACCCTGAACATGCAGGCACTTCCTATGATAGACTGGTTATAAAGTGCACCCAAGTTAAATGAAAGTTCTGCTGGTGCCTTCCCATGATATGCTGTATGTTGGCATTTGGGTTTAGCACCTAAAGAAAGTATTTTGGACAAAGGATAATGTTTTCTTACTAAAACTACAAGAAATAAACCTAAGTATCTGAGGGCATTTTGTGATTCACTGCTTGTGTTTTGATAATGAAGCCAATCATACCCAGCAAGTAGGTAAGCAGCTCAAACTTGGGCAAGAAAATTGTGGAAGTAGAGTAAAACTGATCTAGCCACAGTCCTCCATGTCATTGGGCTAAATCCAATTTCAGCCAGACTAGAGCAGACCCAATGAGTTATTAACACTGGTTGGAATGAGAATTTCATTTTCTCCACTATTTACATTAGCCTTAGTAGGCATAAAAGACAAATTGTGTGGATGCAGCCTGCAGAAATCTTTCTAAGTGGACAAATGCTACTACAGCAGATTTACTGGGCAGTTACAGAAGTTCCATCATCTACTAGCTCACAATTCTAGTACTGAGCTGCTACTGACATAAATTAGAAGCCTTCTATGGTAAGACAAAATTCGCTTCCAGTAACCTTTCAAATGACTGTTTATACTGGGGTTTGACTTTTGCAAATCTTAGAAAATCTCCACATACCAGATCAGTCAATGCCATATTACAGCTTTCCATACATAGCAATGGTTTACAGGGACTCACTGGTGTTCAGTAAAAGCAACCCATCTGCAACTGCCTTTTCAATTCATAGTAAAAACCAGGTTGCTCTCTAGGGATTTAGTGTTGTGTAATCTATACTTCAAACCACAGCATTTCCAAAGGGAGGGATGGGTAAAGAAGCAGCAGTTACACATTTGACTTCTTGACTGTAATAGTTTTTTGACTGTGTAGCAGACTGTCTTGGAAGATGGTGGACTCTCCTTCTTAGGAGGACTTGAAACAGTTTGGATGACCAACTATAAGTGCTTCAGTTGTGTATTCCTGCATGGTAGGGGGCTGTACTAAATGGCCCTTCTGTCTCCTTCCAACTCTATGATTATAGGAATCATCACTACTACAGCAGAGTTGCCTATGTGAAGGCAGAGGATAAGTATTTCAGTCTGCCTAGCTTCCAGTGCAGAGATGCAACACCAGACCACAGTGCATGATTTGGTTTCTCAGGAGTTTTTAGTTCAGGGTAAGCAAAACCCACAAAATTTTGCCTTCTTGGTGGACCACAGTTATGATCAAATCACAATCTAAGGACTTAAGGGAAATCACTTTTTGTTTCAACAGCTCCTGAAATACTAACCTATTTGGGATAATTTTGCAACCACTACCAAAAGCTTGGATATGGAAATCAATGGGATTACAAAGAGGTGGGGTGGGGCTGGGAGCTGCATATAGACTATGGGCAACACACTTCCTTCACCCCAATTTAGTTAGTTCATTTTTGTAGCATACCTGGGAATTACTGCCATGATCACATTTTAAATACTTAATCTGCAAAGTGCTATAAGGGAACTAACAGCCCACCAAACTATAATGAAGCTCAGCTTTCTCTTCAGCTAAGATACAAAACCGTTGATGTGCTACACTGATAATCAGGTAGTGAGGACAAAATAGAATACAAGGATATCAAGGGGAAAAATGTGAAGTGTAAACACATCAAGCTCCATCTAGCTGCAAAATCTAAGTGCCACTGACAGCTAGTTAAGTCCATTCCACACATCCTTTCAGGGGATCCATTTTATCATTTACTCCATTAATTATGGGCCAAGAGTTAGGACACCTTCTGCTTATTTATTTGTCACATGGAGCTTTCAAGGCAGAACCATCCTTTAAACATCAACTCTTGCAGGGCCTACATTGATTATTATGGTAAATGTTGCTGCCACTACCACTTTGGGGGAGTCTCTGTACACTTCCTAACAAGAGGCTGCTTGTGGTATTTCATAATACGTATGCAGTTTTAAGGTGTGTGCATAATGTTCATCTATTAGAAAGTGAAGCTAATACCTATTATTGTGCTTCCTTTTAGAAATTTAGAATCATCTGTTTCCTGAACTTTGAATATGACTAGTTCCATTAGTTTACCCACAGATTACATACTCACCTACATCAGTGAGAAAGGGAACATGTGACACAAAACACACGCACCAACACAGGAGTGTGTCTCCTGCACCATTAAAAGCATGAAAACATTGAAGTGTGCAACTTTTCAGGACTCTAGCAAGCATAAACATCTACTCTGCAGCCCTTATATACCAAAACAGGCAATTGCAGGGCTAAAGAAAAATATTTTTTTACAATTTTGTAGGGAGATTCAGTAGGCAAACTTCAGCTCTCAAGTCAAAACAGGTATTTCAAACAAATATTGCCTAGTGCTAACAGCCTAGTTAGCTGTGTCTCATATTACATTCCGCAAGTTTCCCCCAAAGTGATTTGTACTTGTGTTGGTCAATACAAAATTAAGTCAAACAGCTTCAGCACCAATGCAGCTGTGGTTTGCTGCAACTTCACAGAAGCATGTTCAAATCCACTTCTAGAATATCCTTAATCATATATATTGTACAGCAGTTAACTAGGATGCATCTTCATGTGGCTAGTAGTCATTCTGTCCATTTTAATGCAACTAAGTTTGTTTTTCCAACCCACACAAGGAGTTTTTGTAGCCCAATGTAGTGATGAAACTGAAACCTGCTACCTTTTGAGATTTTCAGCAGCAGTTCTGACAGCTCTAGATATACACAGTCTTCAGGAACCAAGGAATTGTCCTCTCATTATATCTGAAGATTAATAAATGGGGCAAAGCCCACAACATCCTGCAAGAGAACTAGGGCACGCTGCAGTGGAGGTTCCACATCTAGTTCCACACCACGACTGCGCAAGATGCTTAAGCTGGATTCCACCACATCATGACAATGCTTCACTTTCAAAGCCCGTAGCTTGGGACAGTATTCTGCCAAGGTTCTGCCAAAAGAAAACATGCAAAAAGTTAGGACTGATCAGGAACCAACTGTCCTATCAATAGTTTCTTCTATGAAAGAACCATATTATTCTGGGAGAACTGTGAAATAATTACATGTGAGAAATCCTAGATTAGTCCCTAGCATCTCCATTTAGAGCTACTCAGATAGCAGGGTTGAGGAAGGCCTTGAAAGGCCTGGAGATGCTGTTACAGGGGCCAGCATTTTATCTATTACAAGCAGCTTCGTATATACAGCACATTAACTGAGGTAGGCAAGTGTGGTAGAAAAATAATTCAATTTGTTTACAGTCTGAGATGGAAATGTGAAATCATGACATAAAAATACAGACAAGCAACAGAATTAGATAAATTTTACTTTCCAAAGTAGAATAAATGTCTACAAAAGGAATTCAGAATCTTTTTGCTTTGATTTTCATTACATCAAAAAAAATGGCTGTTGGTCCAATCTCTGAAAAATATAGGTATACAGAGAGAAGCAAGTGGGACCTAAGCAGAATGAAGGTTCAGAGTTATTTTAGGTTGATGATTTTGCTGGATTCATTTCCAGCCTGGCCAAAGATGGGCAATTATGGGATTTAAGTCCAATAGAGAGCTATAGGTTTCCCAGCCCTCATTTGTCTATATAAATGCTCAGAATTCCTTTGATGAGATGGTTTCCTGCAGCCTCTGTGGTTGCAAAACTCCTACACTCTTGAACAGCCAATACCTACAGCTGTCCCTGCCTATGAGCAATTTGTACCTGGGTGTTTTGCTCGTTTTCATTTTGCAGTTCACTTACTAAGTAAATTAGGGACAGAACTTGATCTGATAAATTAAAGCATAATTTTGGCTAGTCAAATATATTCTCTCTGAGAGAGAAGAAGAAGAACTGTAATTTTGTATTTTGAGAGGCTGGGTGAAGTTCCCAGAAACTAGGAATTAGTTTGGAATCTCCAAACTAATAGTGCCAATCTTACCAATCCTCCCAAAGTATGAATCAGGAGGTAGGTGACACACAGATTACGGGTGAAGAAGTCAAGAAAAAACAGAGACGACAAATAGCTTTTCAAGCCTAAGGGACATGACACTCCGTAAGAGACATATTGCTTGAATGCTAAACGAACAAATCAGTCCCCCATATCAGCTGGAGAATTCTTGCAGGACTTTTTTTTTCTTCCCTTCCATTTTTTGTGAATTGTTCCAATCCCAACTTCCTACCTTCTTTTAGCAGGATTTCTGAAACTTCCTTCTCACTATACAAAAAAGCAATGATACTGCAAAGTAGAACAGCTTGCCTATCCACAGAACCACCAATCTTTTGTTTTAATGTGCATTTGCTCCTTTGTGTGTCTAAACCCATAACTATACCTACAAGTATAGTTTCTCCAAGGTGGAGAGAAGCAATACTAACTTAACAGTTATAATGGGATGTTTGTAAAGTGGAAGGGGTGTTCTGGAAAGCTGTAGAAATAGCCGGAAGCAATACCAGTGGATTGCCAAGTTAATAAAACTGTGCACAGCAGTTAACCAACACATAGTCTTTTGATGTTTTCATGAAAGCATGTTGCTTCTGTATCCTTCCCATAGCTTTCTCCTGCCACTCTTCCTTTCAATTTCTATCCATTTCATCACCAACCCTTTCCCAAAAATTTGAATTTTGCTAAAACTTCTGTAATCAGAACACCACATGGTAGTTTGCCAGTTATTTTCAGCTCAGATTCTCACTTGGTACATTTGGGCATCTGCATGAATGCAGCAGTACAAACATCTTGGCAAAGCCCCTTATTACCAGAGTAGGAGGAGGACTTAGGACCAAAATAGATGGCCCTAAAGGGGCAGCTTAATGCTGCCCCCTTGATCACCGGATTGGGGGCACAGGAACGACACACAGTGGCCCTGATCCAGCTTTTTGCCAGCCTGAAAAGAAGCAACAGAAAACAGCTGTGTAGGTGGGCAGATGGCTTCACAGTAGCTTCCTGCCAGCTTGGGGGTGTGAGTCGTCTAAACAACACACCCACAAGCTGTCCGGAAGCCGCTGCAAAGGGGCCATCTGTTTTGCCCCTTAGATAGGGGAGTGGTAATATATATCCCTCAATCTTGTTGGACTGCAACTCATACTATCCTTCACCACTGACTATGCTGACAAGGCCTCACTGGAGATGTAGTTCAGCAACTTTAGGAGAAACACACATTCCCTGCCCCAGCTGGTATTGATTATACCGTCCACTGAAAGTCAGAGCAGTGAAGCAGGACTGGCATTCAGGAAATCAGTGCTGAAATGATATTAATACTACTACTACTACTACTACTACTACTACTGTTTATTTATATCTCACCTTCCTCCCAGTACAGGTACTCAAGGCAGCTTACAAATCTCCACTTAACCAGGAAGATCCATTGGTTAGCCTTGTGCTAGTCACATTTTCTATGCCTGACCTACTTCACAGGGGTGTTGTGAGGATAAAACCGTAACTGCCACTTTGAGATTCTTGAGGAAAGATGGGATATAAGTGTAATATGTGCATGCAATTGTTTTACTCCCAGTACCTAATGGAGTTGTTCTTGACCCGCAGGCAGCCTGTAAGATCCAGGTGCTCCAGTTCAGGACAGGCTTTTGCAACCTCTTCTACTGCTGCATCACCAACATTTGCATTGACAGCCAATGAGAGGGATTTCAGTCTATGGCACTTCTGTGCAAGATAGCAAATAGCTTCATCTTTCAGCTGTCGGCAGGCTGTAAGATCCAAGGATTCAAGCTCCTTGCAGTGGTCAGCCAGGCTCCGCAAAGAGAGACTGTCCACCCACTCACAATGGGCCAGAGAGAGCTGGTGTAAATTGGGGCAGCTGAGAGAAATGGCCACCAGAGCATGCCGACCTAGCTGTGTGCAGCCATTTAAATCAATCCGTTGCAAGTGGTGGTTTTGGCCAATAACAGGAAGCAGCTCCTTGTCAGTTAGCCAACCAGAACAGTTCTGCAAGGCAAGTTGTTGCAGCTCATTGTCTTTAAGCAGGACACAAAATGCAGCTTTTGGAATATGTGGTCCAACCTACAATAGGCAAGAACACAAAGTGAATTATAGCAGCATCTCAAAATTCTGGTAACAAAATTCTGCTAGAGTTCTCCCTCTGACCCACTTATCAGCTACATCCCAGGAATAGCATATGAAAGAAACAAGCTGAGACTTGGTTGTCTTATTAATTATTAAGCTGCTCTATGACCTTCTTTTGTCTAAAGTAGTGACTCCCAAAGTCTGGTCCTCCAGGTGTTTTGGACTTGAGCTCCCAGAGGCCTCAGCCAACTTGGCCAATGTTCAGTCCAAAACACCTGGAAGATCAGAGCTTGGGAATCACTGGTCTAAACAGACAAATTACAAGACAGTTTATATTTATGAATAAGTATAAATATAATAATTATAATATAATAATATAAATATAACATAAATAAGTTTATACTTATGAATAAGTATAAAAGATAACTCAGCTATGGATGGTATAATCCATATATAGGGCCTGGGTTCAGATTGTTTGAAGAACTGTATCTCCACATATGAACTAAGACCTTTGGGGGAAGGTTTTCTCTCGGTCCCACCACCATTGCAGGCTCACTTGGTGAGGACACAAGAGGCAGTTTTCTTGATGGCTGCTCCCAACCTCTGCAATACCCTTTCACAGGAGGTTAGGCTGGCCCTCTCCCTGCTTTCCTTTTATCGGCAATCTAAGTCATTTTTATTTAAGCAGGCATTAACCCTTTATCATGCCAGGGTGTATTTATGGACTATATTTGTTCTAGTTATGCCATTTAAGTTTTATGTATTTTATTGTATTTTATAAATTTTATACTTTTATTGTAATTTTATCTGTGAGCCAGCTTAGGTCCCTTCTGGGAGCAAGGCAGCATACAAATGTAATAAATAAATATGCCCTAGAACAGCTCTGACAAGGAACCTGCAGACTAGAACTAAACAGAAAATAATCACCAATTCAATAGAAAACCATGCACAGATGGTTTGGAGATACAGAAATGTGGAAGTTACCTCCTGTAAAATAGGCATACAGTAATATGGAAAGCTTTGCACAAAATAATAACACAGTCAGTAACACATATCTGTTACCTTCCTGCTCTGTGTCTCATTTTGTATTTTAAAGCTACATATTTAAAGCCTTTATACCTGTCTAGAAAAAGCAAACCACAGGCAGCACACCTGCAAAAGTACTTTTGTTATAATCTGAGAAGATTTTGTTTTGTTTTTAAGCAGCGGAAGGGGGATGGATTATTTCTGCTGTGTGTTTTGGACCTAAATTCTCTTCTCTAATCAAACACATCTGTACACTTTGCTTTCTTTTGCATAGTTAGACTAGAAGTTCTTTAAAATGCTGAATAAAACTAGTGCTGAAACTCAATATTCATCCATTTCCAGTAATGACCTGGACAACTATGTGTAGTGATGATACCTCAATATCACTCACTTCCAGGTTATTATAGTTTAACCATAAGCAACACCCATTCTGCATAGGAAAAAATGGCAGGCACTCGTACACAATTCCTAATACCTTGGTTGAATCGAAGCAGCGCATGTTCGTGAGGTAAAGTTGAATGAGAGACTGAAATGCCTTGCTGACTCTCTGCAAGCTCAAGAGTTGCTTCAGAGGAAGATATGAGAGAATGTGGGGTATGAGGATGTCTTCCCAGGGCAGGTCCAAAAATTGCTTTCTGTATAGGGAAAAGCAAAATCAGTCAAGACAGCAGTTGTGTAGAAAAACTAACTGGACCAGATCTTTCTAGTACATCACTTCGAGATTCTGGGATATAAATATTGCTTTAAAATGTTTAAATAAGCAAATACCCATTAAAGTTCTATGACTTCTTAATGGCAACTCTACTGTCACACTACTTCTTCTAATACGTTGCCAGGACCAGATATCTGAATCATCCACCTGTGCCCATTTCCTCTTCCTTCTTTCCTTGGAGCAGAACTAAACTTGCTAA